>JAWMRA010000113.1:65907109-66050284 GCA_035584735.1 Pseudotriccus pelzelni
CTTTCTTTCTTTCTTTCTTTCCTTTCTCGCTTTTCTCGCTTTCTCTCTCTCTTTTTCTCTTTCTCTTTCTCCTTTCCTTCTTTCCTTCTTTTTCTTCCTTCCTTTCTCTTTCTCTCTTTCTCTCTCTCCTCTTTCCTTTTCTCTCTTCTTTTTTTCTCCCACTTTCTTGCTAAGTATCTCCTGCCTCTTTAAATTTCATTTTTACCCTCCTTCTTGTTCTCTCCATCTTCTCTTTTTTTCTGTCTCATTCTTTCTCTCTGTTTCTCATTTTCTAATTCTCTTTTTTAGTCTCTTTCTGCAAGTCACTACAACTGTCTTGGAGGAGATACAAAACCTTTGTGTTTTGTTTACTGACTTCTGAAACACTTAATAGGATGAGAGTTCATAATCTAAATGCATATCCTGCTGACTGTTCTTCTCATCCTATGTGAGTTTAGAAAATCAGTCATCAGCTTGATTTCGAACACATTTGGATTTCAGTATGACTGCCCAGACTTTGCAAAACCAAACAAGAAAAGAAAGACTCATCAATCTACTTATTTTTCTGCCTAATATATCAAAGAAAGCTTGAATAGTTTCTGAACTGAAGGGTTTTGGGGAGAACATGAAAACTCTAAAACCTGATACTGACACATTCCCGCTACTTCATAGTACATATATATGTTTCTTTGACTGTTGCTATTTAGTGAGAACTGACAGTGTGCTTCATGCTGTTCAAGAGGCAAATGAAAATTCAGGGCATCCTGCCAGGAGCCTGCTTCTTATTTCTGAAATTCTAACTAAGCTTTAATTGTGGTCTGGAAGTCAATGTTATTTCAGAATTGTCTTCTTAATTTCCATCTGCATTTCCTATTCTGCAGATGTGGAAAAGCATTTTCTTTACTATATCTGCCATGACTCTCTTCATTACCATCTGCTAAGGTTCCAAAATCTGTTACAAGCTCGCTGCTAATTTCAACTTCCTTTTTTTTTTTTTTTTTTTTTTGGCGGGGGTAGGAGGGGGACCCACAAAAAACCCAACCAACAACAGAAAACAATCCATCTGTGTAGCTACTGAAGAACTTACTCTGCCATAACAAAGAACTTCTTTCAGAGATCCAAGTCAATACTTCTGCTTAGGTCAGCCAAGAGGAATTGTCTTTTCTTGGGTACATCCTATACTTTCCTCTTCTTTCCAAGGGAAAAGAGTTTTCACTAGGCAAGCTGATACTCTGCCAGCCAGAAAAACCTGTGCTGTTTGAAAAATTAAAGCTGTCTTTAATAAAAATCTTCTTTCTAATATAACCGTTCTTTCTCTATTAGGGAGCTGTGTAGTATTAAGTTGTTCCGACAATAGTATTTAATAGTAGTAAGAAAACAGTAATTTTCTAAAAAGTGTATTATTTTTAATTTTATCTATTCTTTGTCACTTTTTGTAATAGCTATGCACAGCGTAGAAGTAACTGGACTGTTAGTATTCTTGTATATTTTTTAAGGAATTAAAACTGGTTAATAAATAATGACATCACTATTACAGCAAAATTAATTTTAGCAAAACCTCAGTTCACTAACCTCTGAATAAACAATTCTATGGGTAGCAAGTACATTTAGCATTGTCTAACAGGAAAACATTAAAACTGGAGAGCCCTGGACCCCCTTCCCAATTCCACAGTGCGCTGCTGTCCACCCAGTTTTCGTCATCTTTGAAATGGTCGCGACGGGACTCACTTCCACTGGTTTGAAAGTGATGTCTGACAGTGCAAGGCAGAATAAGAGTGAAAGATTTTGAGGAAGGGCTCTATACCAGGAAGGCCTGGAGAGACAGATATTTTACACCATCTCTTTGAAAGCCTCAACATACACCCACACATGGATTGCCATGAATAACTCTGATGATGCATTTGCCAGCTACTTCTGCAGACACTAGCAACCCACTAAATGAGTTGCCTACTCACTTGAGTAGTTGAACAGGGCTGAAGCTGTTGGCAGTGCCTGCATCAAAGCTGAAATATGATGAAAGGATTTGTGTCATGTGTACTGAACAGGGCAGGCCTGCTGCACCCTCAATTTGTCCTTCAGCAAATGCTACTTTCCGGCACCATGACATGCTTACAGGGGCAGGTCTCTCTTTTCTGTGCTGAGCAGCAAGCCCAGCCAAGTCTGCCACTCTTCTGTTTAATCTGTAACAGTGTGACCAACTGTCGAATCTCAGGAAATTCTATGGAGCTAGCTTTGTATTTAAAAATAGAGCTGATAAGAGTGTGGGTGGGGGAAGAGCATATTCAGAAATCTGGCTTTTTGTTCTTTGTGAGCAGTAGCACTCTTTCTCCTTTTCATGGTTCTATGATTTTATGAAGCTGCTTTTCAAACCTTTGCAAATGGCTCGCAGACCCTGCACGTGTATCAAGCAGAGCATCCCCGCAGACCAGCACCACAAAGACCCCAAGCCCCTGTCCTCTTCTGCACTTATACAATAGCTCTTGTATCTGCCTTCGTTATTTTTTGGTAAGTCCAACCACTGCACTTCAGGGAGCTTGTAAATCCATATTGTGTGGCTCTGTATGGAATCACCATCAGGCAGGCAGGACCTGCAGTATGCAGCCTGCAGTGTGCGCTGTGGAAATGTTTGACAAGGGTGAGATCCAGAGGCAGTAAAATCCTGTATTGCAGTAACTATTTGGGATAGCAAAAAGAATTTCTGAGCAAAATCCTTGCAGCTGTAGATAGGGTTGATCAGGTTGATCTACAAAAAGCATCCATTTCAGTGACTGCTCACTTGTAATTTAAATAAATGAGTCTTTAGCAAAGTTGTCTTTTACCATACGTTACTGTTGAGTACCTATATATACTTCATGTAAAATTATATTTGGAAACCATATGAAAGATTATGCTAAAAAAAAAAACCAGCAGGGGAAAATAAGGGACTTCATTAGATAAGGAAACACAATTCACAGCCTCTCAAGCTAGATAGCTGGATCTGTTAGATCCAACTCGGCTCACAAATTGACTTGCTAGTTCAATGGAACTTACCGTGTGTACTAACTTATCTGCTCTTCCTAAAGAGGGAACTCATCTGCCAACGTTTTCTTGGCATTTGTGTTCATCCAAATTTGAACTTGCAAGAGAACATGTTTTGTTTGTGGTGGAGATCTGGGAGGGTTTCGATATGTTTTTGTTCTTTGTAATTTTCACATTAGGAGCATGTACCTGATGGAAACCAAAACCTGTATCTCAGAACTTCTTTGTGCTTCAGAACTGATGTAAATCTTGCAAATCTTACAAGGTGAAGTTTTGTTCTGAACATTTAATGTGCCTCACAGTGACAGTTTTTTCTGGTGATTTTTTAATGCTTCTGTAGAGGCAGTTTCAGCAATTAAAGCATGACACAGAAAATGCTGACTACAGACTTGAGTAAAATGGCTGGTAGCTTTTATTTCACACAGCTTAATTTTCCTATCTCTGTGCAAGGAAGCCCAGTATGCTTAAATTGAAATGTATAAGCTCAAGGATATATAGCACTGAGCAGATACGATTATGTTCTGCCTTTAGAGTTTGTAACACACTCCTAGGGTCTTAGATCTTTCAGTTTACTCTAGAGGTCCATTAAAGCCAACTTTCAGAGGTCATATTTTTATGCTTTTGTGTTCTTGCCTATCAGTAACATCCGAAAGCAGTAACATAAAAATGCAGCAAATGTGTTTTGGGAATATGTGATTCAATTTATCATTTTTAAAAAGTAGTTCTTGAGTTCTACCTTTAATACAGTGCAAAATACATGATTTTCTTCTGGTGTTTTTTTTTTTTCCCTGAGAGTTTATCCTTGCAGCAATTATCTTCAAACACAGAACAGAAAAACAAGCAATATTTTTACTTTATTATAGCTGTCATCTTCCTTTTTATTCCTTTCTTAGTTTTCCTTTCCTTCCTGTTAACTGCTGTGGCTGTGCTAAGTGAGGATCTTGTCACGGTGACTGCTGGGGATGTATTCCAGCAAGGGCAACACCAGGAAAGGCTCCCTTAACATATGGTCAGTGGTGTCATTGAACAAGGACTTCCATGAATGAACTGGCTTCACAGAGCATTCGTTGGAGTCGTGTACAGATGGAAGTCTTGTGTATGACCACCTCTTGCACTTTCGTAATACATTTTTGTTGCTCTCCACTTTAGCTTCCTGCACTGCTTGTCATCTCCTCTTGCAGTATATTTTTTGTTCTCTGTAATTTTCACCTTGGGAGCATATACATAATGTTGTTTCATAAGAATGCAGAGTGTTTCAAATTTTTAGTTAAGCTATTTATCTCTTCTATTAATGTATTTTGTTTAGGTCCTTCAAGGTCCTTACCTTGTGAACAAATGGCAATCATTTTTCCTTCAGAAGCCAGGGGATATTCCTGTGTTCTGGGCTGACCTTCTGATGCTTGGCTCAGAAGACAGGAACACCAAGAACTAAATGGTCAAAGCATAGGGCATATTTATGTCGTACTGTCCTGCATTGACCAGAAAATTGGCAATATGATTCTTCAATTTCATTTTAATAGATTTAACCAGATATTCACGGTATTAGAATGGTACACCAATGCACTCCATGGTACGCAATTCTTAAACCATGGGATTCCTAAACGAGTGGCACAGTCCCCAACAATTCAAGCAGCAATACTTAAACTTCCATGCTTCTTTTACTTATGTACATTTAAAGTTACATGCTCACTTAGAAGCTTGATTTCTTGTTTTCTCTGTGACCAAAGATTAGGTTACATGTTTACTAAAACGTCTCCCAGATCAATTTGGTCACTCAAGTAATGTGTTAAAAGTAGAACAATCTTACAGCCAAGCCAGAGCTGCAAAGTTACTTTTAATAAACACTCTCGTCTGTGTCAGTTTTAAGTCAAAAGCAAAACAGTCTAAGGATACTGTGATGGATTTGTACGTATGTCATACAATAACCCTGAGGTCCCATGAAACAAATCTGACGAGCACTGTGGTCAGTAAAAACTAGTACAGTCCACTTGGTGCATTTCAGTCATTTTCTACCTTCTTAGGTGAACAGTGTCTGTCAAAAAACGTGTGTGCTAATATATATGTTTATTAGTTTATTGTGAGAAGGATACAAAGCACAAGATATAATCAAATTAGGCTTAGCAGAGTCAGGCATATCAAGATCAGAGTGTTTTCTGATGCTGCCTGTCCTGCACACTCTCCCGTTCCCAGCAATGTCATGGCCGATGGCTGCTGGGAGCGGGCTGGTTCTGAGACATCTGCAGGGCGTGTGCTTGGTGGGTATAAAAGTGCTCTGTGAAACTGGATTTCATTCTACTAGTGTAAAACACCCTGTCATTTTAGGCACGGACTTCTCACTGCTGAGAGAAAACAAAGTAATACTGATATATTTTTGCAGCATAATGTGTATAGTGAACGATTGTATTGTATTAGTAGTGAATTATTGTAGAATCTATGTCAGTGATTTCTGTAGAATAAAAATCAGTGGAGAAAAAAATGGGGTGGGGAGCTTCATGAAGTTATCACGTTTATAGTTAAAGCATGAAATAAATTTTTCCACCCGACTTTCACATGTGGGCATACGACAGCACTGAGCTGACTAAACTGAGCACTGGCATAACTCCATTGACTTTACTGAAATTTCATCCCTTTGCAGCAATATTGGGTTTGGTTCAAACATGAGTGACCAGATAATTTTCTGACTGGTAATGTTTATAGGTTGTATTTCTGACTTGGAGTAACCAAACTACATATTTCAGCCTATAAGCAGATAATGACTGCCACTTGGAAGAAATTTCCATATTCAAGTATTCATACAAAGTTGCGTCGCTGACTGGCTGTGCTGCAGTGTCTTTGGATCTCCTGTAACTGTTACTTGCAATTTAAAATTCTGATTTCTCAAAAGTTATATAACTCATTAGGGATGTTTGTTGCAAAGGGAGAACAGGATTTATTCCCTTCTATGCCAAGGTGGAGAAGGACCAGGGGACCTGACTGCACGATCTGATCCTTTGTTTCAGTGACTGCATACAAGGGGGTGCTTTTTGATTAACCTTTAAAGCAGGTAGGTTTAAACAGGTCAGGCTAAATGCTGCTTTGTGTTTCTGATACAGCAGTTACTTCACATTTGGGGTGGAGTTTAACATACATGAAGAAGGTTAAAAAAAATGTGCAAATTATGGTGTAGCAATATCATCCAGTGCTTTATCCTTCTGCACTCACTTGTCTGTGTATAACACAGAGCGAAACAAGTCTGCCTTGAAGTAAAATGCCAACTATAAAAACTTGAGCATTGCCAGTGGCAACTGGATCGAAAACCTGAACTGCAGCACTGCTGAGGCTTCTTCTGTTTTAAGACAGAAAAGCAAATACAAAAAGCTCAGTGTTTTCATGGTCCCGAATTGAAAGGGTTTTAATACAGCCATTGTGAAACTGAATTGTGCATGCCTCATCTGATTACTGGTAGCACACTTATTTCATGACTCCATTTTCTTCATTTTGCTGGTCTTTCTCTCTGAAAAATGCCAAAGAATATTATCAATACTATTGATACATGATCATTTTTTATTCATTATTACAGTGAAGCTTGTAAGACTGCAACAGGTCCCAAACATGGCCTTCATCAGATATTCACCAAGAGGTCTGAGCCCTCTCTCTCAAGAGGATTTACAGCTAGCTAACTGTTTTTGTATTAGACCTATTGGGGAAAAAATGATAAGTGTTCCTAAATCAGATAGTGTGTTCACCGAAAGTGAAGGTGACGAGTGGGCTTAAGAACAAGTGAACTGGAGAAACTGTAAAAAAGTCATGCAATGAGAGTAGGGGAAACAATTTTTTTTAATTTTTTTTTTTTATGAAAGCATAATGTGTTCCAAGGAAGCTGGATGTGTTAGTGAGTCCTGGTGGGGACAGGGGAAGAGACTCACTGATTCCTCTGGTACAAGCTCTTAAACTTTATAGGAACCAACCCTGAAAGCCTGAGAGTAGAAGACCTGCCTCTGTCCTGTAGTATTTTACGTATTCTCTCCATCTCCTCCCAAGTCATTGGTATTTCCCCTTCTTTCCCACTGGCAGGGAGACGAGATGGAGAAAGGAAAGGTAGAACAGCAGAACTCAGAAATTTCCCCTTGAGAAAAATGCACCTGGGAAATTCTTGATTATCTTCACAAATTACTTGTTAGATGTCACTGGGTCCCACCCCTGCATATATTCTTCTTCATGCATTAACAGACTTGACTACAAAAAGTTGATTTAGATCTCTGATACTTATTTTAAATTCATATGACACATACACACAAAAGTGTAAAATTCCAGATTCCAAAGGGTCTTTTAGCAATGATGTAAAGAATTTCTCAGGTGAAAATCTGATTCTGAAAGCTGGAACATTAAGAAGACTCTGATATTTCAGGAGGCCGGTAATAAATCATAGTTATGGTAACAACAAGCTGCTTGGTTTGATCCTCTCTCATAGTGTAAAGTGTCAGTGAAAGCAAGGTGCAAAGCAGATTCAAATCAGTACCAACTTGTACTCCTTTGTGAATGATATCCACTCCCACCTGCTTGTAGAAAAGACAAAAATAAAAACATTGTGTACACCATGTTATTTCATGATGCCTGCTTTGCAGATATTAGGTGACAAAGTTTATTGTTAATGCTGTGCAGTACACACCATGTACTTTGAGTGAAACATTTCAGACTTTTGTAGGCCAACCTGCCCCTACCAGCAGGCATGCAGTTTATTTGGTACATTAATCTGTTCTTAATTATAGTGCCACCCAATACAGTCTAGCATCTTGCTGGTATTTTTTTGGAAAAGAGGAGGAATTGCTCTAAGGCTTCTTAAAGGCTGGTAAGACTTTGCTAGGACACAGTGTTCAACTGAAAAACTTGTGGGTGGAGGAAAAGGATTTCTGTACTTAGTGAAGCAACTCAATAACTGAAAAATTGTGATTTTAATTTCAAAGTAGAAATAGAGATGTGCTTGCAGAAATACCACTGTTGCTTTTTGATAAGTGCACACATGCTTGATGTCTTAACTAGACAGGGGAAATGGTCTGCATTTGATTAGAACAATGTTTAAGTATTTAGTATTCGGGCTTTTTTAATAATCTTTTAATTCTATTAAATGTGAAAGCAAATGTGTAGAATAAGCATTGAACTTATTTCTGGCTTTAATTTAAAAAATGCTGCTTTCACAGGTTACGCTTCAGCCTAATTCCACTTCGAGCATTGTGTTTTTACTCAGGGAAAAAAAAAAAAAAAGGATATGATTTCTGTACCTGGAGAGAGATCACAAATCTAAGATGTGTTGCAACTGACCTTAATGAGACAGCATCTGCCTAGCACTGGTGCTTAAGCTGTTACTTTCTATTGTTGTTTTTTGCTCATTCTGCCAAGAAGGTGGAGTTTGTGTCAGAAAAAAAGAGATGGGGAGAAGGCTTTTCAGACAATAAGAAATTGAGTCCATTCATTGTCTGGAGCATCAGATTTCGCAGTAATTATCCAGGGATGCAGGCTGTTTCCACTTACCCTTGATTCACGTGTAAGGTTACACGAGTTTTCCCTTATGCCATTCTGCTGTTTTTCATGAGTACTAAGACTCTTGAGTGAGGCAGCACTGGAACACAGATTGCTGTAGTCCTAATTCTTATCAACCCAAGAGATGTAAAATGTGATAAGCTTAACAGTCAGACTCGATGATCTTAGAGGTCTTTTCCAATCATAAGGATTCCATAATTCTATTCTAATGCAAGTCACCTTGGCGTGGGTACGCTCCCTTAGGCATAGAAGGACTAAGGCATGAGTTGGGACTAAGGACTGGAGCCAGTACTACCCACCACCTCTGCACAGTTGAGCCTTGTAGGTGGGACAACAGAGCCTTGTCAAGAAGAGGGACTTGGGATGTCCTCAGGGCCTGCTGCATTGCCAGGCTGAGATCCATGTGAAAGTAGAGGCTTGCTTCAGCATCATTAAATAGCACAAGCTCATCTTCGCAGGAGGTCCAAGCCAGTCATTACACTTCTCCAAGAGGTTTTGGAAAATCTAAAACAAATACTGCACCTGGTCTAGAACTGTGTGCACAAGCAGACTGCAGATGCAAAACATTGCTGGATAGAGAATTAAGTATTAACAGGCTAAAATTTATTTATAGAGTAAAACTACTGGCTTCAGTTTGGCCTAGTTTCCAGACAGATACACTGAGATTATTTGTGGTGAAAAAGCTTTACTAATTACATTCAGTTTCCATAAAAAGAACTTAAAATCCAATCAAAATGATAAATGTGTCTCAGGTTCTGTTATCTGAATGCTTAAATTCAAGCCTGTTTTTTTTCCTTTCTGCCCTGAGCAATAGCCCTGTCAAAGCACAGATGCCCCAGCAGGGACACCTCAGAAGACACAGCCCTGCAGTGGGAGTTGATTCAGCCAGACTGCCTGGTTGTGTTCTGCTACCCTCATCGTGGCCTTTTTATCTGTTCTTTTTTTTCCCTCTGTGGTATTGTTCACAAGTAGACAGGAGACAGATAGGAAACTGTAAGGCTTCCATGAACAGCAATACCAAAGTACCTAAAAACACTGCAGTGACATTTATTAGGGGATGGAAGAACAGCTGTCACACCTTTTCCAGGCATGCCGTGCTCTGTGGTCATGGTATGCCTCTGGGTTCTTGCAACTGCATTACAGGACAGCATCACCAACTCCAGAGCTCAGTAGTCCTGAGATAATTTTTCTTCTTGCCTGTAGCTAGATGCCTTCCCCTTCCTGATATTCAGCTTCCTTACAGTTCACTGCATCCTCCTGTAAATATGCTAGGTGTTTGTGTTTATCCAACAAACCAGTATGGAACAAATAGTACATGCAGACAAGTCCTTTAAGGAGGTCTTGAAGTAAGTTGTTTACATGTTTCTTGGTCTTGAGTGTTTAGCTTTTATTCTTCTTTCTTATAGTCATGTTTATCTACTGTGCTCTCTCTCAAAAACATTCTTCAATATTGAAACTGGCTTCAGGGTTGAACGGCTGGACAATTTCATGACGGTGTTATCAACAATGATTTAGTTTCCTGCATTGTTGTTCTGCTGTAAGCCAATGTTTGTGGGTTCTTGAAAACGTGTCTGATCTTTTATCATTCAGAGGACTTCTAGCAACGATCTGAAAGTTTTGACAGGATTTCCTGTAGTTTTAGTATTTGGGTTTTTTATTCAGTATTTGCTAACTTTTTGAAGCCTGTGTTTCTACAACTCTACCTACAAAATACCCACTGACAGTTACACTCTGTAGTGAAAAGCTGGTGAGGAATGCACATCGTGTCAGGTCTTCAGTGAGTGCATAAGGGACTTATAGAGATAAGAAGGAGGAACAAATAACAACATGCAGCATTTCTATATGCTCATGCCAGTACTTCTGAGGCCTCTCTTTTACTTTTACATTATGAATACCAAGCTAGGCATAAATAAAATATGACTTGTGCGGAAATGTAACATGTAACTTTCCAAAGAGATAAAAGCTATTCTGTAATCATCAGCTACTAATTAAAAATGCATTGGGTCAGTAGGAAGTGTTTGAACACAACTTTATTTATTGATTGTGAATGTTTCCACATGAATACAGAACTGCTCCTGTTTCACCTCACCTCCCCAAGCTGTCATGCCCATCATACTCTGCAATGCTGTCTGAAGCATTGCTTTTCTTAGTGGCGGTGGGCTTTGTAATTTTGGGATAGTTATGCTGAAGTCAGAAGCTGTTTGGGGGTTTTCTCCTCCTCTTTAAGGTTTTATCTGATTATGGGGACTGCGGATCGAATCAGGGTACCCTTGTTCAGAAGGCAGTTTACAATGGGGACACTGGGCTGCAGTTGCAAGCAACAGTAAACGAAGGTTGCTATTGCACAAATCTCTCTTGAAGTGTTCGGAGCAGACTCAAAGCGGCTTGGGGCTGGAGGGAGCCTTTTACCAGGTTTGAATTATTGCTGACAGGAGCGTTTTGTTCCCAGTCCCGTGGCTTCAACTTTTATGATGCTACTGTGGATCTTTTGGTGGAAATGATCTTTCAAACGAAAGCTACCACTCTTCTTTATTTCCGCTTCGTTTTCTTACTAAAACAAACAAACAAAACCGAAGTAAACTACGAAGTTATTATGAACTCTACTTAGTAAAGCCTGTGCGTGCTGGCCTTGGGTATCTCCAGTGCCGCAACTCCGGAGCCAGGCGCATCACCTTGCTTTACCGGCTGTCTGCACGCCGCGCCGGGCGCTGTCAGTTCGGCGCCTTGCCCGGCACCCTCCGCTGCCCACCGGCCCTCGCCGAGCGGGCGGGACGCGCGGGTCCCGCGGGCGGGCGAGGGAGCGAGCGAGCGACCGAACCAGCCCGAGCCCAACGGGATCCCCCGACCCTCCGCTGCGGCCCCGGGCGGGAGGGAGGGCGGGCGGGAGGGAGGGATGCCTCGGGCCGTGCGGGGCTGGGCCGGCCGGGCTCGCCCCCCGCCGCAGCCCCTCGCCGCCGCTCGCCCCGTGGGCCGGCTTATGTAAGCGGGCGCCCCCGAAGCAGCGGCAGCCGCAGCAGCATCTGCGGCGTTCCCGCCCCTGTCTCCGCCCCGCTCCCGGCGCTGGAGAGGCAGGAGGCGGCGGCGGCAGCGCAATAGAGCAAGTTTTGTCTCCTGCGAGGGGGCGGCGAGGTCCCACGGCCCTCGGCAGTGCCGGCACCATGGCCGCGGCGCCCCTGGGGCGGGCAGCAGCCCCCGGCCCGGCGGCGGAGCCCCGCTGAGCTCCGCGGGCAGCGGGAGCGGCCGCCTCCGCCGCCCATCCGGGCCGCCCTCCCGCCTGCCCGCCCGGCCGAGAGCGGCGGTCCCCCGGCACGGCCCGGCCCGGCCCGGCGCGGCACCATGTGGGGCGGGCTGCACCCCCAGCCCGGCTTGCGCGGCTACAAGGCGGGTAAGGAGCGCTGAGGAGGGAAGGGAAAGGAAGGGAAGGGAATGGGGCTGGGGCTGGGACTTGGGGCCGGGACCGGGGGGGAGGCACATGGGCCCCGCGCCGCTTCCCCTCCCCCGGCCCGGCCCGGCCCGGCTCCCTCCCGGGTCCCCACAGGAACGCCTGAGGAAATGTCTCCCTCCCCGCTGCGGGCGGGAAGCGGCGCGGCCCCTTCCCCACTCCCTGCTCCCGGAGGGGGGACGTGGCGCCCGGGGAGGGCGCGGGGCCGGCCCGGTGCGGAGGCCGATGAGGCGTCAGCTCTGCCTTAGCTGGACCTTGCAGCGGATGAGAAAAGCTGAGCTTAACCTACATAATCCGTTTCCGTGTTTCGGGCTTTCGTTTCCCTCCCCGATTTGTTGGTATACCCTTAGGCAGAGACTGGAAGCGTGCTTCTCCTGATGCTTTTTCGCTTTAAATTTAGACCGCAACAAATGGGTCGAGTCCTATTTTGTCTTTTTTTCCCCCACCACTTTTCTGTCTCTGGATTAATTAGAGCCTAGTTCCTGCGGGTTGGCAGGGATGCGTTGATAGGTTAGCGCTTGGAGTTAGGTTGTTCCAGGAGAGACACCTATCTGTGAGCGGTGGGCTGACTTCCCCCCTGTCAAGGCTGTCAAAGTGGCGGAGGAAAACTGGCGAATTGGCTCTAGAGCCGTGTGAACATTGATTTTGGGCAGGTGAGGCAAGGTACCGGATCTTCTGGATGCTCTTTTCAGGGTTTGGAAATACTACCAACTGTATCACCTGCTTTACTCTGGCAGAGCTTCTGCAAATATTTTGTCATGTTTTGATTTATTGAAGCAATTGATCACAGTGGAGGTCTGTGGTTTGGCTCTGCCATTGCAAGTGCAGAGCAGTGCTGTTGGAGTAATTTTTTTGCTGCAGAAATTTGAGTTTATGTTTTAATTTTGGGATTGCAAAACATGACTGTATAATGTGTATACGATCAGTTGACATATTTAAATGGCAAGATTGTTTTGCTTTCTACTGACAGGGTTTTTCTTGCAAATACAAGAGCTGCTAAGACATTCTCAGCAGCTGCCCGAATCTACAAGTAGGCTAATGTTCATCCCTAGAAGGTGAAAGAAGACATTGTTCCTTTTTTCTGTACTGTGATTAAGTTGTTAATTTCTGTGTATAATACGTTTGCCTGGTTGAAGCCTTTTTATTTTTTTTAATTATTCAGTGCTTCCTGCAAAAGAATGGAATGACATTATCTTTGTGCTACAGCTTGCAAAGATAGTGGGTATTCTGAACAGTAGGTGCAGAGATTTCAGTTAACTTGATGGAAACTGCAGGAATGTAGGGTGTTTCAATTCTTGATTATTTGTGTTTAGGGCAAGAATCTTAAAAGGTTATGTCACCGGCGTACTGTGACACTAACTTCAGACTGTTGATGTTTGTTTTCCATTAGTTTCAGAAAACTTTAGATTGTGCCTCTTGGTACAGTCTTTCCTTTTGTTCGGGGTCAGATGAAGTGTTTTAATACTGTGTTGAATTTGTCAGTAATTCTGATTAGTGAATTATTGGGTGAATGTTTTACTTCTGCATGCTTGTCAGAATGGTCTTTAAGATTCAAGAACAAATTTTGTATGTTGCTTTTTCCCTCCTCTCCAATTTCCTCATTCCTTTTGAACTTGTATCAACCCAGACTTTTTAAATATATGTTTATCTGTAATCAGTAGAAGTGTAAGGTAGGAAAACATCTAATTTGAGATAAGATTAACAGAAAGTGGTGATTAATTAGACAGCAAGTAGGTGAAAGTTTAACCTTGAGATATCATCTGTGCACTATAATTTCCAACATAGGAGTCCCCTTCTTCATCTCTCTTACCGGGAAACAGTCGAGAAGCTCTTTTGCAAGGTTTGTAATCTGTCTAAAGCAGTGGAAGTTAATTAGCTCTATGCAGATATTTATTGAAGCTACTCTTAGTTACTGCTGTTACTGCCACGTTAGATTTTTTTTTTTTAAGGAAGCTGTCCTTGGGAAAAGTATTTTGTAGCAGAACAGTAGCATCCTACTAGGAAGCAGAAGTCTGAGCACTTATTTTTTAAACTGAAGGAATTTTTCTTTTGTCAAGATATGTTTAATTCTTTAATGGCAAGTACTTGCTGTAGATTCTGATTGATGTGCGAGCATAACAATTAGTAACTTGATAATTCTTATTAAACTGTATTTATTACTGAAAAGCATTCTATTTTGCTAGTTGTACTCTAGTTATCTATGGATATGTGCATTTAGAAGTCTTAGTTTTGTTGAAAATTTTTACAGTTCCCTTATAAAGCTAGGTGCTTACTGAAGTATTCTGTTTACACAGGGGAATTACCAGTTTTTCAGTAATAGATGCAAATTAATTCTAGTTATCTTAAAATGTAACCATCAAGGACACTTCTTGGGGCATATTCCATTTGTGGCCTTCAGTTTTATTCTCTTTTGTAATTTCCATATTGTTCCTGCTTTTTGGTTCAATGGAAATGCATTCTCAGAAAACAAGTGTGCTATCTTGTTTACATCCTGATGGGATTTTTTATAGATAGGTGCTTCTTGTTTAATCAATGAGTTTAATGACAAAGTTTGCTGCCCATGCGAAATAAATTCAGCTTCTTACAGTCTCAGCGTCTGTCCTGAAAAATTAAATTGCTATTTTTGGAATGTATATGACTGACTTGGTCTTTCAGTCTTCTTGTACACATGTAACTGTTTATGAAACCCTTGCAGCATAGTTTATACCTCTGTAAAGACAGCAGTTACCCATGTGCTGCAGGAATTCAAATAACTGCAGTGAAGGGCATGCAGCGTTTTAATCCCTTTGCTTATTAATCTAGACCAGCCTTTGAAATGCACACTTGGTTAATAATTCTTTTAAGACTAGGAAAGTGTTCATCTAGATGTGTTTTACTTCTAGGGCGTGCAGTCATTCAGTTAGGCCCATGTGTGTCCAACAGATGGCTGTGGAAAGTGAAACCAGCACACTTTAAAATGAAATGACAAGTATTTATTACTTTCAGTAATTGTGCAACCACTAGTCAGGCTTCTCTCCACTGTCCAATATTACCTATTGATAATGAACATAATATATAATATATATATAATGAATATATTACTGACAGTCCCTAAAAATAGTAGCCTGCACCTCTCTGCTTCTGGAGCACTGGCAGTGTGGTTTGCCCTGTGTTCTGGTACCTGAGCCTTATTGTCAGTGTGGCACACGGGGATCTGAAAGATTATTTAATGGCATCACAAGCAAAACGTCAGCAGCAATAAGGTCACAACACGTTGTGGGGCAGTGCCTTCTTGGGGTACCCATGGGCTTCACAGGCAGCTTCCTAACAGCTGGCATGGGGAGGGCGCAGCTGATGACACTTGTTTTCATAATGTGAGTTGGGGGAAGGGACAGAAATCCACTGGGTTTGTTTCTGTAACAAATTTTCTTGGTCTGCTATTGTAGATCTGCAGCTAGGGGTGTGACAGCTCCTGGAGTATCTTGAGAAGGCTGGTTTATCTTTATGGGCTAGGCAAAGCAATAAATGGTGAGTTAGTCCAAGTATAGACTTCAAGTTAGTTACCAGTTATAAATGTATATATACACATGTTTGTATATGGTGCATTGTAAAGATTGATCACCTGAGCTTAAAGCTGTAGTGTTCCAGCTGCAAGGCTGGCTGCTAGAATGGCCTCTGCCGTCTTTCACAGATCGCTGCGAGGTCAAATGACAGTCTGTGTTTGAGTGATGGTGAACAGGAGCTACTTTATTCCCTTCAAAAACAATGCCTTTGTTTTTTCCTCCCTCCAGGCAATTCACTTTTATGGATATAGCATCTACTCTTTTAATGTGTGCCGAGTGTGTATGTCTTAACTGCTTGGCAAGAGAAGAGTGATGGATGTGAGGGTATATTATAGTGTTGGTCTTAGGGCTTAGGAGTTTTTCTGATCTCTTGTATGTTAAACATTTACTCACTGAATATAGACCTGTGTTTGCAGTAATTCTGTGCTTTTGAAACTTTACTTAAAGGAAGTACTAATTAATGTAATGATTTTGAGAAGAATGCATTAATTTTAAATGGTTGTACAGAATAAGGATGTAGTAAAAAGCAGCCTGAGCCATCACATCTGCCCTAGGGGATGGTGATGAAGGAAGTGCTAGTAGGATAAGATAACTTTTCAAAAAAATGTCTAGGATTTATGTCCACCAAATATTGATTCTTACAGTTGCAAATTATTTATGCTAACATTTTAGTAGGACATTTAATACCTGTTAAAGGACCCACGTGTTTCAAGATATGGAGCACTTGCCAAATACAGTAAAAGTACATGGTGGTAAGAACAGCTGGAAGCCTCCTAAATTGCATGAATTGAGGTTGTAGCCAGAGGTGATCATCTGCCATTGTTGGAAGCAAAGTTTGTTCATTGTAGACAGGTTACTTAAGGAGAAGAGAGATAGTGCTACACTTGTTCAATGTCAACTGCTCAGCCTTCTGTACTCTTTGGATGCTTGTTTTCATCATACAGCTTGTCTGTGGTTTAATAGTTGGAGAGTTTAACTGATTTTCAATTCCTGTGCTGGTTGTTCCTTGGATGAACAAGTGCTGACTTGGTTGTAGTTATCAGTAGTCTCTCAGATGCCCAAATACATCTTGAAGTTGTACACTGACAGTGAGACAGTCTCATTGTGGTCGTGATTAGCTTTAAAACACATTCAAGTGTATTCACTGTGTAATTCAAAAACTGGCTTTCTCACTGGCTTCTGCTGTGGGTTAGCTGTGGCTGGCTGCCAGACATCCACCCAGCCGCTTGCCACTCCCGTTGCTCAGCGAGACAGGAGAGAAAATAGGATGGAAAAGCTTGTGAATTGAGAAAAAGACAAGAGAGATTGTTTTTCCCGTGACAGTAGCTGGCAAGCAGACTTGATCGTGGTGTCAGTCCATGTCAGCTCCTCTTCACACTCCTTCCTTGTGCTATTGCCCTGCTCCGGCCTGATCTCTGTAGGGCCTTACAGGGAATCTCTGTACAGGTGCTCGGGGCTCCTGCTTCTCCTCCTCCACTCCTGCTCTTGCCTCTGGGCTCCGAGGGCTGTTTCCTCACAGTGTTTCCACCCTCACTCATTGCTTCTGGACAGTGTTTTGCTCGCTCTTAGCAAACGCTTTCCCCGAGGTGCTGCTGTCATGTTTGTTGGGTTCAGCAGTGTTCTGAAGTGGGTGGCTTGGAGGTGTCTGTAACCAGCTGTGTCCAACCTGGTGCAGCTCTGGACACTCCTCACAGAGGCTGCCCTGCAGCCCCAACCAGCGTGTGGGCACCTGCAACCCCCGTAAAATTTCTTCAGAAAGAAGCCATTATGTTTTGCTATTTCTTTCAGTAGACTTGGGATAATACTATATATAGTGCCGTGAAGTTTATTCCTGCCAGCGCTGGGGGAAGGTGTGTGAAGGTGTACTGAAGTATAACAAGGTTCTGGTTTCTGCTGTGGGCTCCTAAAAGTTTCTTTCTGTCTAGGGCAAGCTGAGGAGATACTGAATGTGGCATGTGGGAAACTGCAGATCAGCTGCAGAGGCCTGGAGGTGGATGACTGGAGAAGAGGAGGAGAACATGCAGCAGGGAATAACTTGTGTAAATATGCTCACAAGTGTCTTAATCCTGACATATCTTCCCTCGTGTTTCCTGAAACTGCTGAGACCTGTGGAATTACCCCTGGGGATGGGATGCGAGCTTTCCCTGGGCACTGTGCTCCACAGCTTCTGACTTGGTTGCCTGGGCACGAACATACTATTGATTGCACAGCCACGCTCAAGTGACCTATTTTTCTGCAGCCAGCCATGCCATAAATGACACTGCATCTTTCTGTTCCTCATTCCACAGGGATCTTTGCTGTTTTTTGAGATTCGAATGGCCCATCTGTGAAAGGAGTGACTAACACAAATAAAAGAAGTCGAGTTTTGAGAATTTTTTTCCTCTTTTTTTTTAAGATGTGATAGTCCCTAAAATGTGGGAAAATGTGGCAGGTAAACCCCTCCTTTTTCCTGAAGAGATGTATGTGGATAGATTGTGGGGCATGATTTCATTTTACAGATAAGATAATCTAATGGGTAGTTTCTCTCACCTTTCTGTGTACCTCCACTCATGTATCCTCATTGCATCCCATGTGCCCGCTCTAGCACTTGTTCAGCCTTACAGCAGAGGAAATGGGGAGGCTGGGCCAGGAAAATACTGAAGTTAAATACTGAAGGGGGAGGTTTACAGTTGCCTGACCCTGGTGTCAGGAACATGACAGGAATCTGACAGTTTCACTGCAGGAAGCATCTGCACTGATGTCAGGCAGGTGGGGAATATTTAGAGTTAAATGGACTAGCTCTTCAATCAGCTCATGGAGAGTGGAAAAATCTCCCAGTATAGTCTTGGTTTGCTGCTGCTGCTGCCATTAGGAAGTATATAGTTAATCCTCAAGCTTACCATGAAGGCCAAAGAAGATTAAGAGTGAGGATCAGGAAAAAGTGACATTAATTCCATTGGACAGTGTAACTTCCACCAATTAGTGGACTCACATACAGGTTTAAGCGAGTCCAGGATAATGGATAATGACTGAAGAAGCAGTAGGAGACTATCTCAGTCTTGCTAAGGAAGGGCAGTGCCAGTAGTGTCAAGGAAAAGTCATAATTGCCTCTTCGTTAAAATACCTGAAGTAGACTTAGCGAATACAAGTAGAAAAGCAAAAGATGCTTTTCAAACTTTTAGCTTCCTAATACGTTAGAGACCAGTGGTGTGGTATTCAGACAAGAAACATTCTTGAATCATCCTGGAGTCAAATCTGAGATTCCTTATAAGGTATCCTTATGTTTTTAATGTTTCTTTTACTCCTTTTTTAGCATAGTTTCCAGATGGTGTGGAAAGCTGCAACTTTTTCAAATGTTTCAGAATAAATAAGACTTTTCTTATTTTATGTCTTATCTTTTTTATAAGCTGGTGTCTTCTCTCCCAAATGCCTGCTTGTCAGCAAAGCTATTTATACCTTTTGGCAATTCTCAACCTTTGGAGGCGTTCTTACAGTTGAGAATTGATGCTTTATATAAAAAGTTCAGTGACAAACACTGATCAAAGACCTGATGGTTCTGTGGGTAATAAGAAAAAAAAAATTATGAAGTATAGTGACCCACCTGAAAGTGCAAGAAGACATTGGAAATACCATTACTTCTAGCTTTATTCCTTTTGCTAGTTTGGAAAGACAAATATAACAGTTGCAGTCTTAACTTCTTCCTGTTATCTTCATCATCTGCAATACCAAACTGATTGAACAAGGACTTTTGTGTGGCTGATAGAATTATTGTAATGTAAAGTTTTACTTTAAAAGCATTTGTAGTTGGGTAGACATAAACACAAGAAGTACATGTTTGAGTATTGTGTGAAGGATTTTTTTTTCATTTTATCTGCCACTTTTTAATTTCCAGGGTGTTGTCTGTCCTTATATTGAATAGTTGTTAGTGGAAGGTGAAGAGCTAAGTGAGGGGAGAAGTTGTGCTCTGTGACATGGGCATTGGAAGTTTGTAAGGAAAATCTCCTAATGACTTACAAGAAGGCAGAATTTCATCCTTTTAACCCCAGTGTAACAGTGTGGGAACTCCTTTACATGATCTGCATACTTCTGTTAGCATGCACTAAAACTATAGCCTGGAGGCTCAGTGTCTGGTATGTTCCTATTAAAGTAGATTCTGTTGTGTGTGTAATGCATATTAGACTTCTTTAATAACATTAGGATTTTTTCTGTTGTTTTTCTTGAACAAAATATTTCAGTGAAATTTCACTTTGTGGGAGTCTCTGTCTTCACCATTTATTTTGGTGTGAAAGGTACCTTTAGATCTGATATTTGACTGCAAGGAGAAGAGAAATGAGGAACTTTTTTTCTTAAAATAAGGTTGCTAGACTCCTTTATTTGATCTGCTTGGAAAGTTTGGGAGGTGCTTAAAACCATTTAATATTTTTTTGACTCATTCTGGCAGTTATAATTATTTCACTTTTCTCCACACATAGAGGAGATTGAATTAACTCTTTAATCAGAAAGAGGGAGAACAGAGGTAATTCTGTAAGAAAAATGTAAGAATGACAACTTGGAGAAAAACTTACCTTATTATGGTTTTAAATACCAATAAAGCTAAGCTGTAAGAAGGGGTGAAACAGTAATCTGTGATCAGTATCTTTTTTTTTTAATAGGAAGATGCAGCTGATCAAGTACACAGCTTTTTTTGTCAGACTCTAGGAACTGACTGCATGTCCTGAGGGCTTGCTGTTAGACATTTGTGTTAACTTTAAGCATATCTTAATGTGTTTATTTTCCTGGATGTTCCCCTCTTCATATTGTAATTGATAAACTTTCTAAGTTTAAAAGGTAGCTTTCTCCTCTGCAGTTACTATATGGAAGTGAATGGAAACTTAAGAATATAATTTTGTGTTTCCATGGGGTGAATAGTGCATTGAGTCCGAAGACAAACATGCAAGCCAGCAGAGCAGGCATGAGGTAATAGATGTGGTCTGTGTGCCAAATGTGAAATAAGAAACATCTGCAGTTTGTATTTTGAAGTTCTGTTTTATGCAAATGCTCTGTCTGGAAGCAGGAAACTCACAGGAGTGCCATCAACAGTTGGACTGAGTTTTTGGTCTTGTTCCTGTGATGAAATGAAAGCAAACTTCTTTCTTTCCTGAGAAGGGTTGGAATTTAATCATTAGGTTGATATTAAAAAACTACAGCTAAATTTTGTATGTGTATAAATTATGAAGTGTGTTATGAATTTGAGTTCTTGTTTTATGTGCTTTCTGGAGTGGAAATCAGGAAGGCAGAGCCCATTATTACCTACCGTGTCAGTCTTAAGGATTTTGCTACCTTTTTAGATAACAGAATGCCGTGTTGAATACCGCTTTCTGCTAATTGAACAGATTTTGTCCTCCTCAGTGTGGCCAACCAGAGATTTATGCCTATCTCGCTCCAGTGTAGAGTGAGCCGTAATGTGCAATTTGGCAGTAGTGTAACCCTAGTTACTACCCAGTTGCTGCTAGGCATCAGACCTGTCTGTTCCCACTCCCTCTTTGGCACTGCTTCTTGTCTGACCCCTTGCTGAGCCAGCTTAGGAAATCAAATTAACAGATAACCTTTTCCATAAGCAGGAACAGTTTGTTCCTGAACTCCTTTCTGTGGGCTCTGGAGTGGCAGGGCTTATGCTGGGCAAGCAGAGGTGTTTGAGAAGGGTGAGCAGCCTTTGTGTAGCAGCTGACCACAGGATCCAGCCAGCTCTAATGTCAAGCAGCGTTCTCAGCTCAAACCCATTTTAGCCAGCGGCATAAGCTGGCCAGCTGGACTCTTTGATGGAAAGACAGAGCTGTGCACCTCTTACTTTCTGTAGACACTGCTGTGGGGGTTGATGGACAGTGAGCTACCCGATTATGTCTTTAAACTGCTTTGGCAAGATTTTCTAAAGCTCATCTGTCAAATTGATGCATTTATTATTCTTAGTTCCCATTTTTCCTTCTAAATCATACACGTTCCTGCATGGGATGCCTTGTCACTTGTTGTTGTACAGTCTGGTACATGTTTGTAAAGTCACAAAAGCGGGACCTTGTGAAGGTTCACACTGAAATTCTGTTTTGTGTAGAAGACAAAGGTTTTATAGCTATAATTGTCTATGATGAGAGGTTGTGCATTGAGCCACTTCTCTAGGGGAGGAAAGATTAAACTGTTTAACTTTTATTAGGAAATTTGAGATGCCAAAGAAGCCAGAGGTTTGGTGACACAACTTACTTTAAATTAAGCTCTCAAGAAATTCTAGCACAAGTCTATGTTCGTTAAAATATGACCACGGCCAGGTTTTCGTAGTTGATATGTGTATGTGTATTTTGAGGGTCTTCTTCTTTGGGTTTCTCTCCTACTTTAATTTTTCTCCTCTACAGTTTTATGATGTTTTTCTCTCTCTCTGGTAAATGAATTCTTTTGCACATTAGCAATACAGAGAACAGGTATGGGCCTTTGTATACCAGGTAGTGTGTTATCAGGCTGTACAAGTAAAAAATGTTGATAAAACTCAAACCCCTACACTCTCTCTCAATATTCTCCTGTTTAAAATCATGCATTCCTGTTTTTCTTTTCCTGCTTCCCTCTGTATCAGTACATTTTTATCTTTCTGCATACTTAGGATTGCTCTAATCAGTTTCCAAATGAAAAACTAGAACTTGGTTAAATAGCTTGCAGGCTCTGTCAAGAAAGCACACTAATAACAAGTATGAGTGCTCAGGATGAATCATACTTTAGCTATCTGACACTGAACTCTTGAGAAACTGAAATGTAAAAATTCAGTAGTTCAGGGCTGTCATTTCATCCCACCTTACCGTGCTTCTTATTGCACTTAGATTAAACTGCATCATCCACCTACTCTCAGCTGCATTCATGTGAGAGGAGGGACTTCTGGTATCTGAGTTCATGGCCAGCTGGTAGAGCTGTGAGTTTCCACCACCTCCAGAGCGTTTGCGAAAAGGATCCTGAGATTGTCATCTGTCCACCTTTCCAGAAAGCGTTAGAAATCCTCTCTTTCCACTGTACTGCTCATGCTGGAAGAGGTTTCATTGTAGACATGGAACTTGTTTTGGACATTTGTATTAATAAAAGCTGCAATTTATTTTGCAGAAGGATCATAGAGATGAATTGCACCTAGGAAGCAAGTATGTGTCTAGGTGGTTAGGCTTGGGATGCCAGTTTTTAAACAATATTTTCAAAATTATTTATTAATGTATTTATTTGCAAAAAAAAGTTTTCTTTTTGCCGTTGTCTGCAAGGAACACTTACAGGCTGGATCTTTTTATTGTGTCAGGACATCCATTGACTGAATGCAGCTTATCATTTGCTTCACCTTTGACTGAAGGAGGCTGCCATTGTGCCATTCTATTGCTGACTCTCAGCTTTTTTTAAAACCCAATATGAATGTGTTAAAGCATGGTATCTGCTCTTGTGTCTGCTTTTGAAAAGGTTTTTTAGCATTTTAGGTTCACCTGCCACTTATTTCATTTTCTCACTGTGTTGTCTTTTCAGTAGTTAAAAAAAAATGGAGTATTTTTGGCAAAGACTTGTTGTCCATGAAACATACACGGGAATGAGGTCTTCTTTAATCTTTCAGCAGTAATGATTTTGCATATATGATGAGTAAACAAACATTTTCCAGTGGAAGAAAGTTTTTTTTTTTTGCACAATACAGCAAACGGGTCACTGAGAGACCATTTGTGGGTTTGTTTGTAGACTTTTTCTTTTGAAAAGATGTGGTTACTTAGCCCTATGGGGCAGGGAGAGAGTGCAGAAGAGTCTATGACACCTTGAAGAATTCCTTGAGAAGACAGGTCTGTGTAAGAGCTGGGATAAGTTCATCAGTATCAGGGGATTGTGTAGTAGGTGTGGGAGAACCAGCTTGGAGGTGGGTCGTGTTGTTTCAAAATACTGTTTTATGATCTTCTGGCATGATTAGCAGGGGTTTGGGTAAAGGTACAGATGGTGAGGGTGAACTAATTAACTTTGGCAGTGACTTTGGGCTGAATGCTGACTCTCTTTCCATGGAAGAGCTTCAGGCAGGCTTCAGTGCCATCCTGGCGTGAAATTCTATTGTACAACCTGGTCACATCCATGATGACTGGAATGGAGCTTTGCATATTTGTCAGTTTTGATAGTACTGTAGTGAGATATTTCCTTCTGAATCCTTTGACTGTATAAATTTACACTGGCTGTCATGGGTGATTCGATTCTGGTCACAATCTACGTCAGTCATGGTGTGGAACAGAAAAATCAGTATCCTTGAATTAGGATGTATCTGCTGTGAAACCCAGTTAAGTCTTTGGGTGTTGCTTTCCATTCAGTGTCTAGGTAAAATAACAATATCATAGCTGTCACTTAAAATAATAATCTTTACATTCAAGCATTTTAGAGGTATTTTAGGAACCAGATATTAAGATGGTGATGTGATTATTTTTTGTATATATATAAAATGGGAACTCTGCATGCCGCCGAAATTAGGAGTGGTAGTGATCCAGAATTAACTAGGAGACTTTCTGCCAGCAGTAGCTGACAGGATTCTGTAACACACAGAAAAAGATACATGTTTTTGTGGAGTGAAATTTCAACAACTGTTCTCTCTTAATAAATAATCTACTTCCTGCACTTAATATACTTAGCTGTAAACAGATCTGTTTTAAATGTCTAGGCTGGAAACACAGGACTACGTCGGTATATTTAGCTGGCCAAATTTAAGGAGGTAGTCAACTGTTTGTATAAACAAGGCTTCTTCTGAGATTTGTTTGGGATCTCACATGTATCTTGTCATGATTGTTGATGGAAATTACAGCTGGGTAGGATGACACTGCTTTTCCTTCTCTTCTAGTGAATCCTATGAAAGCTTGATTTTTTTCTAGCCCGGTAAAGAGTGATCGTAATCAGATGGTAACATACAGTTTAGCAGCACAAATATCTCTTAGAAGTTTTTGCTTGCTTTTCTTATCCCACTCCGTATTTTGGGCAGATGGACATTAGCTGTTGATTGGCAGACTTGAGATTAGAGCAGCAGGGTAAGGCAGGTGTGCTAACTGAGCAGTGTGGGGTCTCCTGTGTATCTTCCTCTCTTATACGTGGTTATTCTAGTGTAGGCTGTGTTCTGTGTGAAAGACCATATATTTGCAGAGAGCTGTTCAAAAAGATGGGGACCATGGAACAGGGTGCGTAGTCGTTGGTGTTTCCTCAGGACTTGGCTCGTAAAGTTACTTTCAAATAAAGAAAGTAATAAATTAATTTTAAAATAATGTCTTGGACTAATGAGTTCTATAAGGTCCTATTTTATGGGATACTTACTGTTGAGACTTAATTATTGAGTCTGTTCCTACTATCTTGTTGCTTGTATTTATTCATGGTAGTGGGTTCAATCAGCTTTGGAAAGCTTTCTTTCATGTAGATGTATTTTTGTAATGGCCTGCTATGGAGTAGAGTCATCATTAGTTCAGCAAAGCAGAACAGTGATGCAGATATGCCATGAAATATTAAAAAGTGTAGACTCCTGGAATATGTTGTTAGCTACCTTTTTAGAAAAAATGGGGCATGTTTAATGTCAGGGAGGCAAAGAGAAAGCATTTCTTGGAAGTGATCATGTGCAGCCATGTTCTGTTGACACGTCTAAAGTAGGTTAAAACCCACATACAGTTTACCTCCTAAAAATCTAAAATAATTGTCTTTCGTGGGACATACCCCTTGTAAATGTAGAGGTTGCTCCTGAACAGTAGAAGCCCAGGGAGAAAACCAGACTGTTCCACCCCATCCCAGTCCCTGTCCATATCTTTGTGTACAGGTTGGCTGTAAGGGGAAGGCATTATCCTAGTGACAGCACTGTGGGCACTTTGCTGCCAGCTGTGCATCCAGTGGGTAGTGAGAAGGAGGGCCTGAGTGAAGAGAACCTCCTGGAGCCCAGGGCACCGTGCAGATAGACTTGAGTATTTTCCCTGGAAAGCTAGATGGGATCTGACTGGTCTGTGCTGAGCCAAGGCCATTAAACTCTTGCTGGCCTCATGCTGCTCTGTGGGTAGCTATGGATGTGTACCAGTACTTAGCTCTTCAGGCCTACAAGCTCAAGGATCAGGCTTCATGGGTTAACTTAATGATGCTGAACTTCCCATGGCTGCAAAAGTGCTCAGGAAGGCGTTGCATTAATTCTGTGCTGTGGCAGTGTGTCCTTCTGGACCTCTGATCAGCACCACACCTGGGGCTTGGTGTGTCTCCAGACTGTGTAGGTGTAAAACTGAGAACAGACTAGAGCAGGGTAATCTATTTGTAATGCCTATTATTTTCTATAATTGTAGCACCTATTATTTTCTCAGCTTACAGTACCTGTAGAGACCCCAAAGAGGATGACTGACTGACCCCTCTAGTACGTTAACCCTTTTTGTTGGGTCTGGTTGCGTTGTGTTGTTGCACTTTTTGGGGTATATTGCACCAGTGTTTGGAGCATGAGAGACTCTTGATGTGGTTAAATGCTGGAACAAGCTTCCCAGAAAGGGTGTTGGACTCTGTGTCCTTGAAGGTGTTCAGGACTCAGCTGGATGGGACCTTGGAGCAGTCTGATCTCATTAGCCTCGCTTTGAGCTGGGGGTTAGAGTAGGTGCCTTCTGAATGTCCTTTTATAACTTACTCTGGTTCTGTGGTATTTTTAGCTCTTATTCCTCAAAGTTCCACCAGAGTGAAAAGTATCTATCCCCTTTGGGGGTTTGCGTATGGATGGTTATAGGCTCACTTGTCTAATCAAGAAATGTAAAGGTTTTCACACTTAATACTGTGTCAATCCAACATGCAGTAGTGGTAGCATTATCTGCTGCATTTCTTTTAAGGCTTGTTTAATGCCATAAAAGCTGAAATGTCACCAAAATGTTGTATTGTGGAAAACAGCATGATAAAGGATAAATCAATCTAAATTTCTCTTTTATAAATGTATTTGAAATGTCTCCTAATTCAGAACTGTCTCTGATTTAATTAACTGGGCCTCCCATAAGTCAGCTTTACTCTTGCTGGAATAGCTAGGTGCAGCTTGAGATGTATGAAGTGGAACTCTTGTGGACAGTAGTTGTATTTAGAGGGAGAGGCAGAAAAATTGTTGTTCCCAAAGCAGCCAAAGTATTTAGTGAAAAATGTGCTGGATGGTAGGAGAGGAAGAAACATCCCAGTTTCCCACTATCTGTATGCAGAACTTCAGTACATTAAGTGATGACACAGAGAGGATGGTATGAAGAATGACACCTGGAATAGTGTTCCCTTAGAATCTTGGCTGGTGCCTCTTTAGAGGGTGTGACTGGTGAGCCACGGGCAAGTGTGTTCCTGTGGGGCTCCTCTGGTCTTGTAAGATAGTCAATGGAATAGCTGAGACTTTTGGAGAGGAAAAACTAAGTTTAAGGAAGAGAAGGAAATACATTACACAAGATATTGCTGAAGTGGAATGATGTGGGAGGAGAACTGAGTGATTTGGAATATCAGGAGAAAAGATAGGAAAAATGTGTTAAAGGGAAGAAGAGGCAGTAAACCTCAAGGGAGAACAAAGTTGAACCAGATGAGATGAACATGCATATTTAAGACCTTCAAGAACCTACTTAGAGAAAGTAGACTGTTTTAGATGTCATGCTACAGTTAAATAGCGCATGCAGTAAGGAATTCACTGTGTAAGTAGGTATTTACTGTGTTCCTCAATTTACAAATGACTTGGCAAGCAGCTGTTACCACTCTGGCTAGTAGGTCTAGTGATCTGGCTGCTATGTGGGGAGTATGCGTGTATTCATATATGTGGGGGCAGGGTTCTATATATATACACACATATTCATTTTTATATCCTTTTCCAAACTACCTAATTTGCTGGAAAACAAGTACAGCTGGAATTAGCAGTGATCTGCAGATATCATGGCAGAGTTAAATTGATGTTATGACTTTGGCTGGACACTGCTGAAAACATTTGAATGACCTAAAAATAACCGTATGTAGCATAAGAGACATTGTATGTGAACTGATACTTCTTCATGAGTCATTTCCTGCTGAAAGTGCTGTACAAAGCTAACTGCTAGAGGGGCTGTATGTATGTGATTATATATAGATGAAGTGCAGCCGTGTTTTTTTCCAAGGTTCTTTTTGTACCTCTCCTGGTTCAGAGTGTGAATGTAGGTGCTTAGTATTCTGCCTGTAAACAATTCTCAGATGTGGATATTGGCTATTGGAAATTGTAATGGTTCTCTGGGGTTGTACTCTGTGATATATATTCTCTTGAGGCTGACTGTGAGAACGTGTGGCCTACTTTAAAAACTCCTTGAGCAGAGGAACAGTTTGCTGCTTTGAACTGGGTTTTAATATGTAATATTTTAATGATTATTCAGATTAAAAATATAACCAAAATGAAGCAAACCCCAAGATGGCTAGGTGTCTCTCAAACACAGCTTGTGTGCAGCTACTATGTGCCTTCTTCAGTTTGTAGTCTGTCTTGATCACTGAAAACTACCGATAAGAGAGAAACATAATGAATTACTTTAGATATCGGTGTTGGTGATTTCACTTCTGGCTTTATTTTATCACCCAGGTCATGGGGTTTGCACAACTGGAAATGGCTGTATCTCACTGGCCAAATCTTCAGCTGGTTTCTGGCCTAACATTGGTTCATCTCTTTGTATTTGAAGGCACGCAGTGCAAAAATCTGGTGTGAATTGAGAATCAGTTGTAAGATAGGAATCAAGTGATAGTTGTTTTGTTAATGTTTGTGCAAGAATAGTATAAGGATCATGTTTTTAAATAATAAAAAATGTATTGGAACTTTTGGGAAGTTTTCACCCAGCAAAAGGATTTTAATTAAAAAAAAAATAATATCCCAAGACATAGGCACAATCTGGCTTGAAATTGAACTGTGAAACAGAGGATTCAGTTTTCATCTTGACAGATATTTTGTTGTTGCCTTCTGTATGGTATCTGTAATGACAGACTTCTGACTTCCTTTTTTTATAGGCTCAGATTATTCCTCAGTGGGATGGTTACCTGGTACTGAATCCCTGTGGCAGAGCACAACGATTTCATCAAGCAGTCAAAGCAATCCTGTCAGAAGACACAGTATCGCTTCCGACAGCGGGGACACTGGGATTGGTACCTCCTGTTCTGATAGTGTGGAAGGTGAGTTGACACCCTTAAGTTTTGGGTGTTTCTGAGAGAGAAACAACCCAAAATGTTTTAAAGGTGTGTTTCCCAAAAGAGCCATACTTTTCCAAAGCTGTTGAGTGCATGCTTTTTTTTTTTTTTTTTTTTCCCTTGCTAGGCCAAGTAATTGTTTTGGCGAGGTTTGATTAATTTAGTTCTGCATGAGTTGTGGGCATTAACTTGCATCTCTGCCACAAAGCTGGTACTTGTGTTACATCTTTTGATAATTGCAGTAACAAGAAGTGCCAGATTTATACAGGGAAGTAATGTCTTGTACTACAGCACTTGATGAACAAGTGGGAAAGGCATAAAAACTTTTGAGGGAGTTGATGAAAGGACGATACTTTGTGGTATTCGTGTGCGTCAGCAAAGAAAGCTTCTCATTGGGGCTGGGAGGAAAATGGGGTGTGTTGTGTTCTCATCTCTGCCTTCTGGTGGGAAGTAACACAAATTTCATTGCGTGGTGTTTGACACATAATCAAAGATCTTTGAGAGGAATCAGTATCTAAGGATTGTTAAAACTTAGTTTGGATTAAATCATGATTAGCCGAAGGTGTTCCTATTAGGGAGGGGTGCAGCCACTAAGGTGGCAGCATCTCCAGTACGTTGGCACCCTCCCTATTCAATGTGTAACTGGAATTAAGCCTGAATGAGAGAGAAACTAGGCCATAAGAGGACTTGAGGTTTTCTTGCATAGCCTCATTCCCCAGTAAGATTTTCAAGACAGGTAACGACGGCGTAACTGTGATATACTTTTCTCCAGCATCTTTCTGTGTGTCATAAATTTTTCAAAAGGGGTAGCTGAAATGAGGAAGAACAGGAAGAATTACTAGAAGTGAGGTAAGGAATGCTGAATCAGGATAAGACAGACATCTCTGTGAGGGGCTGAGCATTCCTGAGGAGAGGTCCAAATGCCTCAGTTAAGTATGTCAGGCCTCTTTACTCATGAAAAAATCCTTTCCACCCTCTTTCTGTTGCATCTGGTGGTTGGAAAGGAACTCATAAGCAGACAGCTAGCTGTTTTAATTTCTAAACAGTTATTTGCTTTGGCAAAATAAAGGTTTTGCTCAGATATTCAAATTCTTGGGTGTAAAACTGAAATAGTAAATGGCTATTAATGCGGAAGCCTCATTGGTTGCTTTATTTTTATCTTCCGGGAGATGTAGGGGGAATAAAGCACTCCCATGCTATGTGTATCTATACCTTTACAATCACTCTCAGCCAAATGTTGCACAATAGTATTTTAAAATGCAGTGTTTGAATTAAAAACATATCGCCCCTCCTCCTTTTTGAGGGCTTCTCCATTTGAGGGGTGAGATGAAGGAGAGGAAATGAAACAGCAGCTCTTCATCAGATGTTCTGTTCACCTCTTTAGGCAAGATTATATCTGTTCAGGGCCAGGCAGGGGGAGACTGTGCTGGGAGGTAAGTGAAACAAAGAGGGGGAAAGTTGCCACAACAGGTAGTTCGTGAATTTTGTCTCTGGCAGTGCTTGACAGTGGTCAGTTCTACTGTTTCGTTATCCATTTCCTGCCACCATGTTTGTCTTTTCTACTACTTAAAGTTTTTTCAGTGTTAAAAATCAAGGAGGGAAACCTAACTGAAATGAAAATTAATGGAAGAAGCATGTGACAGGCTTGGAAATTGATTGTAGACATACATATGTTTTCAGTGGAAGGGGTTGTTGCCTATGATACCTGCTTGTCTGCATCTCTCAAGCTGCCCCCTCCCCACATCCACAAAAAGAAAAGAGTATCTGTGTCATCTGTGAGGCTGCCAGGCCAGACTGGTAACTGCAGACTTGATGCTGGCCATCTGCTGTCAATGTGCTGCTTGGGAAAGAAGCTCATGGGGATTTTTCAGAGCAGTATTTTTTTCACAAGTCAGCAGATTATTACAGTTTTTAACAGTGCTCAGAGAGTGAATTGTGGCCTTGCACTAAAAATGAAAAACTTATTTTGAGAATTAGCATTAATATCTGCTTTAATTCTGGAAGTTGCAGGTGAATTTATTTGTATTGATGTGTAGTTGCTAATAAATACAGTGGTGCAGGGAACGGAGCTCAAGCACATTTAAAATGTGTCTTTTTCTCTCATTGCATGTAAAATGTTCCTTCAAATCCATCCTCTTATTCATACTTCATTTTGGGAACACTTGTTCTTTTTGGAAATACAGGGTTTAAAGAATAGGACAAGTATCTCTTGTGTTTGGCTCAAACCTGCATGATTTGGAGGGGAGATGGGTTTTGACATATATGAGAAAAAAACTTTTAATGTTAAAAAAAAAATAATAAAAAATGATTGTTGTCTGTATATTGTGTTGTGCAAGGGTAGGAAAACCAGGAAATAAAATAAATAGCTAGTGGAGTTTCACTGTTGAAACTGTGCAATTTTGATGTGTACTGGGAAGCTGAGGAGAAACATTTATAAACCATAAATGGAGGAAAAGATTTTGATACAGTCTTTTCCAGGTTCTTTTCTTTATGAACTTAACTCTCTTTGTAAGTCAACTGTGTTACTACTGCTTTCACCTTATCCTGTGTGAATAGTTTACTCTGGGCACTGATTGCTGCTAAGTTTTCTGAAAGATTGCATGTTCTCTGTTAAGAGATATGGTGGAAGTGAAATATTGTGCCCTGTGAAACTGTTGGAAAGTTCCTGCATTTCTGGTAGAGTAGGAGGATGAATCATGTGGAATAAAAGATTTTAGTTAATGGCTAACAGCTGATTGATCAACTGTCAGTGAAGACTACCTGAATGGTCTTGTTCTTGTTTTCCTTCTCACTGTCAGCAGAGAAATTGGCAGATGTAGCATATGTGGCTTATGTTTATAGGGGCAAAAGATAGCTCCCAACATCAGCTAACACCTGTGCTGTGTGTACGCCTTTAGATTCAGATTGTCTCTTAAACTTCAAACTTTGAACGATTTCAGAACTGCAACTAAAAGAGGAAACAAGGTCAAGGGGAAGTGTGTGGCAGAAAAAAGCCTCTCGTAATGAAAAAGTGCAGGTAAAAAGTTCTGAAAACCTTCAGTTACGTGATCGTGTGTCTTTGTCTGATTTGGAAGGCTTTCAAATGGAAGCAGGTTGTAATAAACTTCTAAATAATGGCTCTTCTGATTTTTTTGTCTATTTTAAATGCATGGCCTAGATTAAAGTGCTTCTCTTACAGTATACAGTCTGTTGGGAAAAAGGCATGGAATACTGTGTGGAAATGTGAATGAATTCATGAAACATGATGTTTCCTATTCTTCATCAGCAATGATAAGCATTTATACTTATTTTTTAATAGCCCTTGTGATACCTGTGTATAACCATTTGGGTTACCTAATTAGAGAATCAGGGTGTTAGCGGAAATTAAATGGGCTGTGAATCCCAGCAGAGCCCTCTCCCCTGTGCACATTCTGAGTTTTGCCTTTTGGACAGGAGGGGTAAGAACTAGATATTGATGTGACAGGATACAGGGCCTATGGTTGTTGCAGGCCAAATATATTCCTCCATCAGAAGAGCTTACTGTGCAGTGAAAAGTTCCTCATAAAGCAGATCTTTCTCCCTTAATGTTAAATGCAGTTCTTGGTTTAACATTTCTGCTTGCAAATTAATAGGAGTGAAAACGTGTAGAATGTTGCTTTCCTGGAAGAGAGAGATTGGGTGCAGAGAGTCAGAGTTACTACTTCCTTAGTGGTTGATGTTCTGCTAGTTCAACTTTTTAAAAAAACTTTTTTGACAATCCCCTCCAGTGACTTCTGTGGAATGCTTAGCTGTCAGAATAGGAACTTGTTTTAATGTTATGAGACCCAGAGGAGCCTCTTGGCTTTCATTTTGAATGGAATATGTTATCTTTTTAAGGGATTAAAAAAATCTAATTAGTTGAATTTAATTGTAGCATTTCTTGATACACCAGGGAACATGGTACAGCCGGCACCAAAGTTATTTGGTTTTGCTGTTTCAAACACTCTTTCTTCTAGTAGGTCCCAAGCATGGTATTCTAACACTTTTTTTTCCAGAAAAAAAAAAGTTAAGTATAACTACTGAATATAGTGAAAGGCAGAACTGAATTTCAGGAGGCAAAATCTAGTTATGAAGTATCTTGGGGGGTTTTTTTTAGTTTAGCATGCTGTTAAGAGCAATGGGATTGGCAATGTGTAGGTGGAACACGCGAAGTTTGTGCTATCAGTTATGGTGTCATAAAAGTGCAACAGCACTAGGATCATAGATCTGAAGAGCTGGCAGCTTACTTTGTGCTCTCTCTCTCCTGTGTTCTATGATCTTGAAAGATGACGGATTTTCAGAGAAGTCCTGATCTTAATTGAGTTGGGGTTAATCTCTATGCCCTTGGATCCTGGAAAGTATTGGCATATGTTTGGTAAAGTAGCTTAATTATTTGGAGGATAGAAAATAATTATGCTTGCGGCATTTTTCCTTGGTTTCCTTCCTCTCTGCTTGCCAAGTCTCACATTTGAAGCAGTATCCAGCCCTCTGAGTCAGCCTTATTGTGTTACTCAAACATTATCTGTCCTGACAATCAGAAATGTGCACTTCACTTCAGCCTATGTTAAACTCTAGCCCTTGTAGAAGTGGTTTTACCATCCCTTGCTAGAATGAAGTATCTGTGTAGCTCAGAGGAATATAAATATTAATGTTCAGAGCTTGGCTGTTTATTTTCTTTGGGGGTTTAGGATTTAAACAAGGGTTATTTTAATTATAGTAACCTGTTTCCAGGAGTTAATGACTAGGAAAAAATTATGCTAATAAATTCCCTAAAATAAAGACAAGGAGAAGTTGCTTCAAACAACAGTGACATATTCCCTATGTGAGCATGGGTACTCTGAATTTGAAATGGGCTTGAGCAAAACTGAAGGCACTTACTAGATTCATGTATGAATGCTCTGCAAAGAGAGTTAGCTGCTGCTTTAACTTCATACTTTGCCTTCTTTTGTGATAGTTTCTCCTTTGGAACAAGCTCACAGTATGCACATGCTCAGTTTGCCTCACATTAAAAAATAATAGCACGATTTTTGTCCAGCTGGTGGGAGTGTTCTGCCCAGTGAACTGAGTGCATTTTGCCTTCAGCTAACATCAGTACTTGTTTTTCAGAAGATGATTTCTGTTGTTCTAATCAGAAATAACTCAGGGAAAGTAAGTCGTGCATACTTACGACTTAGCAGCATTCACCTGGTTATCATATATTTTGGATCTGTATTGATGAGTTGTATTAGAGTGAATGTGTTTAAGATAGTGTGAGGATCAGAAGACCAAAAGAAAGGAAAAAAAACCCCAAAACTTCAGGGTTGAGATAAAGACTAATGAAAGGAAAAGTGGACAAACATCAAGCACCGCTAGAAGACTGACGTCCAGCCGGTCTCTGCCCAACAAATACTTTGGAAAAAACCTGCCCCTCAGTTTTATTGCTGAGTGTGACATTGTATATTATGGAATCTCTTTGGTATTTCAGGTCAGCTGTCCCAGCTGTGTCCTCTCCCAACCTCTTGTGCCCCCCTCACTGGGGTAGCAGAAGCCGTAAGTGCTTTTCAGCCATAGCAGAGACACTGGTTTGTTACTAACACTGTTTTAGTCACCAGAGAAAAACACAGTACCACGGGGGCTGCTGTGGAGAAAACTGACTCTCACGCAGCCAAGCCCTGTACAATCTCTGCCCCTTTTATTCCACATCATTTGCATCATGCTTAGATGAAATATCAGGTAGTTGTTTTTAATGAACCGTAGTCTGTATTTTTGGAGTGTGATGGATATCTGGCATTTGATGAGAAAACAAGGAGCATCGTGCAATGATTTGTCTATATTTAGGTTAATATCATGAGCCCTGGGCATGCCAGTCATTATACATGCTGATAGATTCCGGGGAGGACTTCACACTGGAAACATGCTGTAGCTAGTCAATGTTTAATGTATACATTCAAGTAGCGTTTGCAGCCTTGTCCGAAAAAAAATCGCAGGACTCAATTTTAGTCCTTTGCACTATAGACAAAATGGTGCACTTAGTGATAGGCCGTAGTCATTCAGGATGTAGGGAGCAAGTTACTTGTAGGCTGCTGCTCAGAAAGAAAAGACCAGATGCTGCTGCCTGGAGTTCTAGGCTGGGACCTGCTGGAGGAGACTGGTTGTATCCCCCATAGAAAGGTTTGTAAATCTCTGGTTTTTAACAGTTTTACAAGACTATATGTTCTTGGAGGGCTTATGCCTCACTCTTAAAAGTCTTTATTCAGCAGACCTGATTCTACTATAACGCATGCATGGATACAATTTTCTCTGGTGTGAAGTCCAGTTAACGTATTTAATGGCATCCTTTATTTTAGCCATGGTTTCAGTGTAGTGATGATAAATAATTTCTGTAAAAATGTTCTTTGAAGTAGAACATAAAAGCTTCCTGTTAGAGAAGCTATTTCAGGGCCTTGCTTGTGTGTCTGTGAGGTTCTGAGGTCGGGTGGACTTTCACATCAGTTTTGTCGGTACAAAGGCAGCAGTGAGAAAGACCAGTGTGCAGAGATACTCTTACAGGAAGCGTGGTTACTCCATCTCACTTCCTTCGTCTCTGACTTTCTTCAGGTTTGGGGGAATTAAGTATGAGGAAGTGAAAAAGAGGCAGCAAATGATGAAACAATTTGAATTGTGGGCACTGGTAATAGGACGGGCGGGAGAGGGGTGGTAAGGGGGGCCGAAATCCTGCAAGAAAGCTGCCTGTCTGCTCAGGGGCAGTTTGTGTGCAGTAACCTGAGTGCGAGTTGGTAACAACTGGCCTGTTTTCAGGCAGAATAGGTGCAAATTTGTTGCTTTTGATATGCTAAATTTCTTGGGTAACAGTGACTGGTTTGTTTTTAAAGCAGTTAATATCGTCGTCACTGTGCTTTTTTTTCTTTTCACCATTTTAAATGTTTCTTACCCAGTCAGATTTAGAAGGAAAACTGCTATGGGCTTTTCCCAATGCAAACGTGGTAAAAGAAATCTCTCGGGTTTATTTTCTTCCTCTTAAAGAGCTGACAGATAAGATTTTGGTATGACAATGATTGCGTTTGTGTCAGCTGCAGTCATGAAAGTCAGCATTGTAGAAGTGTAATCAGCTACACAGAGGTCACTTCTTTGCCCCTGGAAGGGAGAGGCTTCTCATTCTAGAGCGTGTCTTTTAAATGAGCACGGGGCAAATTTTAATGTATGAAAACTGGGAATTGAGATGACAGTAGAGTTGATCTGTATTTTTGATATCATATTGAGCTGTCAGCAGTCTTCCAGTTAATTGCAGAGGTGTTTTGTTTTGGAAAAGTTAAAGTGGAAAATGTAAAAAGTGGAGGCCTTGTGTTCTCTTGTCACTGTAGGATGGTCACTAAAATGTAGCCTTTTGATTGCAGGGCGAGAGTGTGGACCCTTCTCTGTTTCTTGAGAGGAACTCTTTTCACCTCTGTAACTAAATAATAAAAGAGCAAGCATATCGTTCTGCAGATGGGACATCTGAATAAGCTGTGGTTTTAAGCCAGTTGCTAAGAAAACCTTAGGATGTGTCTCCATTAAAAAAAAAAGTACCATTTTTTGCTTTGTGTCATAATAACTTGTGAATGATATGAAAGAAGTGATTAAACTTCAGAAGAGTAGGTTTTAAAATGGGGGGTAATATTTTTTTGTATTTGTGTAGTAAGCCTTGCCCGCTGGTCTTTGAACTCCTCAGTTTTCTGCTTGTGATGCTCTTTTTATTTCACTTAAAATTTGGCTTAAAGTTAGATCCGTTTTGTCTGGATATAGATCCTGGACTTGCTTGTGTCCAGAATGACATTCATTTTAGAAGGCACAAGTTGAGCCTCATCCTGTGGAAGGCAGAATACTGACCTCTGTGAATGGAATCTATTGGCTGCATTTGACTTTATTTTTTTTTTCCTCCTGTTGTTAGTGATGTGTTTTTATACAGCGACCAAACAAAATCCCCAGCTCTTTACTGTGAAATCCTCCCATGTTCCCCACCCCCACAGTGATTAAAAATCCTCTCATGAAGTGACCACATGGTGGCTTTGTGAAGGTTTGCTGGTTTATTTTAGTGCCCTCTGTTGATAATAAACCTCTTAATGTATATTCTTGCCTCTTGACTACTTTGAAATTGAAGGGAAACAGTTTCCATTAAAAATGATTTTTCCACTGTAATTTAATGTTCTTCTAGTGTAGTTATCATGTATAATTGTTTGAAAACGTTATACTTTACTCTGCTTATAAAAATAAATGCATCTATGTAGTGAATAGCTTTTTACTGAGTATTTAAGCTTTTCCTGCAGAAAAACACTTCTGAGGCATTCCTAATAGGAAAAGTTAGTTGCATACATCTAAACAGTATTTTCTGTGTATGTTTGTATTGGTTTAAAAATGTCTGTTAAGTAACAAGATCAGAAAAAAAAAATCGAAAGGCAGTTTAGGTGTCCAGTTAAGAATAAAACGATGTATGTTCTTAGAGGCAGAAAGATGATTGGCAGTAAAAAAATGTGTTTTATTCCCTCTAATGCAAAACATGTCTCTGACACTGGTCCTCTGTGCAGCATTTTCTAAGTTTCTTGTAATAACAATGAAAACCAGAAAATATACAGGAGTAACTTTTCTAATGTGTGGGTCAGTTTCTTCTTGTCTAGTATTGCTGTGGTGTTCAGGAATTGCAGTCTCCTCTGTGCCCTGTGTTCTCTGCTGCTGTTCCTGCAGGCACTTAATCCTTGACTAGAAAAAGTGGTAACAGTAAAATATACTTAGGAGGTGTTAGTAATGTGTTACATTTATGGATTATGTAAACATAAAGTAGCATCCTCGTCCTTGTTAGTTGTCCTTGCATTACAATTTATGCCTTGTTGCTCGATGACTGGATGATATTTATTTATTTATTTATTTACTCATGAGTAAAAAGGGGCATTGAACAGAAAATTTATAAGGATGTTGCTAACAAATTCAGTGGATTGCAGGAGAATCCCCACAAGCTTAGAGTCCTAGAAGAAATCACATTCCTCTTTTGAGATGACAACATACTGCCTTCGACAGTATGGCCCTGAAAAGGGAATGGAAGTGGAAAAAATGTTGCTTTCACCCTGCCAGATAATAATATAGCTGTGACATGATGATCACCTCTTAAATGTATGGCACACCTGGTGCTCAATGCCTGTGACAAATTAGACCTGGTTGTAGGTTGGTTCCTTGCAACTTACCTGGTGCTTGATAGTTTAAATGACACATCCTGGCTCGTCTGAAAATAGGAAGCAAATTCAGATGTTTTTATTAAAACTAATGAGGATTTCAGTCTTGTTGAGAAAGAATTTTCACTGAATATTTTCATGCTATAGAATCATAGAAACGTGGTTTGTGAGAGACTGTTGGTGGTCTGTGTTTCCAGCCTTTTGTTCAGAGCAGGATTGTCATCAACACAGACCAGGTCAACCATGACTTTCTCTTGCTGATTCTTGAAAACCTTGGCAGGCACCTCAGCCCCTTTGGATAACCTGTTGCAGTGCTACAGGATGTCCCTGTGAAGAATTTTTCCCTTATGTTCAGCCTGAACCTACCAAGCCACAGTTTTTGTGTTGTTGGCCCTTATTTTATCTGCTACTACCAGGAGAAGTGTGACCAATAAATGTAACCATCTGTTATTTATGTTCATTTTTGGGTGGGTGGGTTGGTTTTGGTTGGTTGGGGTTTTTTTTTGGGGGGGTGGGTGGGTGGGTGGTGGTAGTTTTTTATTTGTTTTGGTTTTGGGTTCTTTTGTTTGTTTTGTGGGTTGGGTTTTTTTTGTTTGTTTTTTCTAGCCAAAACTGTGTAGTAGTTCAGTATTAACTCCTGTAATACTTGGGTCTTGGCTTGAAAAGAACGGTATGTGATGTAATTAAGAGAAGAAACAGTCTTTGATTTATACTGTTGGGATTTCAGCTTCTAGAATATCTTTGTGAGATGGTACAGAGTACTTTTGTACTTTTTCTCTGATTTTTTTTTTCCTTCTTGTTTGTGTAACAAGGTCTAGGAGAGTTGCATCGTTCTTCTACATGTTAAGACCAATGTCAGTAAGCGACATCAGCAAACTCTTGTAGGATATGAAGATGTGTTATATATGCAGACATAATGAGTGAATAACAGAAACCAAAACATTTGTGTTTACCCATGAGTGGAATTTAATTTTTTAATGGGAACTAAAATTTATGTATCCTTAATGGAAATTGGGATGGATTATTTTGTAAGGAGATAAAGGAATGTGAAAAATCCAGACGCTCTTAACTAAGTACTTCTGAAGTTTTAGAATGAAATGGGAATTTGAAAGTAGGTAGGAATGTTATGAATATATATCAATATTTATTTTAGTTGGTACTGGCAGGTAGCATAGTCTAGTAGAATCAATAAAGCATGTGACTTACTGCCAAGAGTTCATGTGTATATGACTCTGGGAGTACTGTACTCCCATGGGAGTAGTATACCATTAATTTACTGTAAATGTTAGTTAATTAGACTGGTGCTTATATGGCTGGGTGTTATTCCAGCTTTTGGGAGATAAATGTGGGAATTGATGGACAGCATGATACATGTGGTAGAGTTCTGTGTTTCAGAAGTCTGATATCAGACTTAAAGTAGCATGGATTTTTTTTTTTTTCTCCTTTTCCTTTGGTTTGTGAGGCTGGTTAAATCTCTGTATCTTTTTACATGTGCTTATATGTGCTTATTAACAGGCATTATATGCCTATTTTATGTGTATATGAACTTGTATGTGTGTGTCTATATGTTAAACAGTTGCCATGCTTGGTTTTTTCAAAGTCATTAATACTTTTGGCCTGTAAAAACTGAAAATATAAATTAAAATCTAAAAATGAGGTGTATTACACAAATACAGGATAAAAATATATTTGGAGTTTCTGTTAAGAAGTTGTTGCATTCATTGTTTGTAATTGTTATTGGTACAGTTGCTTGCACTGTGTCATTATTTCAATATTCTAATTGTGTCTAATTTGCCTACAATGCTAGCCCAAGATATGAAAGGGAATTGAGCAGTGGCTGATTAAAAGTATTCTGTGAAATGTGAGGCATGGTAGTTTTGATCATCAAAAATCTTACGTGTCGGCCTCTCTTATGAAGCTGAAGTGCATCAATAACCTTACATCACTTGAGTGGGGATGTGAAGATCTGTGTGTAGCTTCTAAAATTGCTGCCCTTTGCAGAGTTTCAGATTTCATCCTGGTAGCTTGGATGTGGGCTGAATGCCATTACAGTTTGCTATGTTAGGGATTTACTGGTGCTATTAGGTAACCCTGAAGAACACATTAGGTGCCGCACTGCGCAAAATGCCCATCTTGTGTTTCTCTGGGGTGAATGAGGACTTCAATTATTAACATAATTAGACAAATTTAATTTTTTTAAAATTTAAGTACTTGCTGGTAAGTATATGAATCAGACTCTGAGCCAGTGGTAATAGAACTAACTTTATTTCAGAGCCAGAAAGCAGCTCCTGGTAAGCTGTTTTCTCCCACACCGACTTTTATGATATACTTTGTTCCCTGCTTGTTTTAATCCAGAAGTAAAATCTGGAATTGAGTCTCCCTTCTTAAGAGTTCATTTTTAATTTCTGGAACACACTGTGCTAGTAATGCCTTAACTGAGGTGTTTCTTAGTAGGCTGGAGAGCAGAGAACAAACAGTTTGGGGCGGTTTTTGTGTGTGGGTCATAGCACTGCTGGTGTGCTTGGATACCATAGTGATGAGTACTATAAATATCGAAATGTATGAGCCAGCAACTGGTAATAAGTTTGTAAACACTAAATCCTTTCCATTATCAAAGGCAGCAGTTGAAACATTTGCTGCTCTCCCACCTCTTACTCTGTACTTTTAACTGTGCGCATCAGAAAACAAAAGGGGCATAGAGACTCTGTCTTCCAATTTTCGTAGGGAGCAGAGAGAAGTGATCACTAAACTTTTGAAGAAAAGCATATCTCAGATTGTATGTGTTCAAGCTTGTTGGTTGTCTGTAAACCCCTCTACTGTTTCTATATTGTTTGGGAGTTAGTGTTCAGAACACAGGTAGCAGCCCTTCAAGTAACTGCAGTTCTTGTCACATGATGTGCTCTGTTTGAACACGAAGAGCTCTGCTCAGTACTGCTGCATTTTCAGTGGGTACTCAGGAAGGCGTGTTGGCAGAGAACCAGCATCCCGTTCAGGTGCTAGGTAAACCTTGCTGTTTGGGAATTGAGATGCCAAACTGAGTTCTGGAATTATGGTGATCAACCCCCAGAACTTCACCAAGGAAAGATTTTATGTGTGTGTGTGTGTGTGTGTGGTGCCTTCTTTTTGTTGTGAATGCTTTAGCATGTTTTATCTTAAGTGACTACAGAAATAATCTCAAGTCCACAAGTTGGAGTTTGGTTACAGTTCTGTTAACTACAGTCAGTCAAGTCTTTTAATCTGAGACTGCTGATGTAATTTGTAGCAAATGTTGTGTTTCACTCCAGGGAGGATGAATTCGGTGAACCAAATGGTGCCTGACATATATATGATTTGGCAAAGGAACCTGTGGTCTTTTGGGATGCGAAACATTCTGTTAAGCATTTTTATAATTAATTACTTATATTTTCTTGCTTTTATGATTTAGTTGGATTTGTTTTCATTTAATTAGTGTGCTAATCATAAAATTTTTTAAGTCATTGTAACGTCAGGACACTAAACTCTAAACACTAATCTTTTCTCTGGTGTAGGCAGTGAGGGAGAAACAATAAGTTTCAGAAATGGATTGCTGGTGAAAAATGGAGAAGCAGTAAACTGATGTTAAAGTGTTTGCTTTTTATTTTAGAAAGTATTTACAAAGCTAAATATTTTCATTAGCAAAAGCTGGCATAAAAGACTCTAATGGGCATTTTGCATTTCTCTTCTGATTTGGTATCTGTTTAAATGCTGGTTATAGCTGAAATCAGGTCTTTCAGCCAGCCTTTTCAGAGGACAGAATTGACTTAATTTTCAGAATATTTCTAAAAGGAAAGTAACATGCACGTTCAGGTTAATGCTATATAACTGTCCTTACTTCACAGACAAACTACTACCAGGCGAGGAAACACTATCAAGCATTAAGATCTGTGTGTATATTCTGTGAAAACTTCACAGTAATATTATGGTAACATGCATGAAGGTTTTGGTTTTTTTGGTTTTTTTTCTCTAATCTTTAAAATTATCCCTCAATGGCTTCTCTGAAAGTGGACATATATGGATATAATTGTTTCTGTCCAGAGTGGAGGCTTGTTTTTTTTATGGTACAGAAACCCTCCTGAGAGTGTGAGCTTTGGCTCTAAATATAGCCTCTGAATTAACACTGCTAATTTTACTCATGTATTATTCACATTTGCTCAAATTGTCAACTGTCCTCCAAAAAAAAAAAAAAAAAAAAATTTTAAGTCCTCAGAGTGTGTGTGTATAAGTTGGAGGTCCTGGAGGAAGAATTGTTTATGGACATTTCAGAAGCCTAAATCCCTCTCCTTTGCTTTATGCTGTAGGTAAATCGTATATTAGAATTAGAACAACTTTCAGTTATTAACAGTCTTAATAACTGAAGACATCACAGATACGTCTGAAAAAGAGAGGTTGGAATCAAAATGGTGAAAGCCAGATGGTGCAGGAAAGCAAGGGGTGTTCCACATCTGTTTATTATATTGTAATTAGTTTTGTAGGATGGAATACAGTAACTTTTCCATATCTTCTTGTTGTCACTGTTGCTTTCAGAAATGTTTCTGCTAGTATAGGAATGTCAAATTCCTCTGACAACTGTCAAGTTTTTGGTTGCTGTAGGAAAGTGCTGTGAATTCCCAGTGGGTCTTACCCTCGTTTGATGCCAGTTTATTCCTTCTTGTTGTTCTGCTTGAATTTGTGAAATTTGAAAAGCACCCATTAAACCAGGATAGACAGTATTGCTCAGGGTAGAGAGCAGTGGGAGGAAGTAGGTAAGGCTAACCAAATGTAACACTTTGCCTCCTGTTCTTAATTTGAGAAATAATGATAACAGTGCTTAGTTTTTGAAGTATAAAAAGTGACTTCTTGTGTAGGATATAGAGCTGTGCTAAAATCCAATTTAAGGTTAATCCTCTGTGACCTGAGCTGGATTCCAGATGGTGACCTACATGTGGAAGAGGCTGTTAATTTTTTTATCAAAGCCCTAAAATGTCCAAGAAACTTTAATGGAAGGTGTGACTATTGTGTATTAAATGAAAGGTAGACTAGCAAAGCTAAGAATATAAAAGTTGGAAAATAGAGTGCTGGAGCTACTTTGACAATATTGTATTTCACCCTTTTCTGTATTTACTTTATGGGGGTTTTAAATACTTGTTTTCTTTATTTTTTTATTTTTTATTTAATTTCTTATTTAAATACATGTTTTTTCTCAAGTGTTGGTTAATAATTATGTAGACCAAGACTGCTAGGTCCTCAGCAGACTTACTACAGTTGAAAATAAGCTAATGTTAACATGTTATGCTCTTACCATTTGGGGGATCAGCGTCTGAAGGGGAGAGACTTCTCCAGTGAGTTAAGTTATTCTTGAGGCAACAGTTGAATTTTTGGGATGACTGAGGATGATTTCTGGCCCTTTAAAAGGATTGCTGCTTGATGTAGGCATTCCCAAAGTGTATTAAGTAAATTGCTTGTGGTACATTAACTGCTTCCAAGAGGTGCGCAGCACTGGCAAGGCGAGCCGGCTGTGCTTGGCGACCTGGCCTGACCTTTGTCTGCAGCAGAAGGAAGGAGGGAGGAGACAGACAGGGACAGTCTTGCCACGAAGCAGTGAAAGCCATCAAGCAGTATCCTCCTGCCTCACTGGACCCATGGCAGCCTCGCTGCTGTGGTTGCTTCGAGCACCTGCTTCTGTCTGTAAAAGGATTTCTTTTTCCATCTGGGTGTTGTGCACGTGTCCCCTTACTGTACACAAGTCTGTGTGATTCTTGGAAGAGTTACCCATTAGAGGGCTGTCAAATATTGGAACAGGCTGCCCAGGAAAGTGGTTGAGTCACCATCCCTGAAGGTGTTCAAAAGACAACGCATAGACGTGGTGCTTAGGGCCACGGTTTAGTGTTGGGCTTGGCAGTACTGCATCAGTTGTGGGACTCAGTGATCTTGAAGGCCTTTTCCAACCTAAATGATTTTATTCTGTGATTGAGTTTGGGCCAGGGCTTCTGAAATGGGAATGCAGAAGTAAGCTAGGAGGATGACTCCTGTGTATAAGGCTCAGCTGGGAGAGATCGGCAGAGGAAATGAAGCTGGAGTACGAGTCTGGGAGAGAAAATGAAGGTGTGCCCTCTCTTCCACGCTTGCATAACCTGGCATAAAGCTGAAGGATGCTGCTCCTGTTCGAAAGAGCTATTCTTGGTGGGCTGTGAACCAAGATAAGAGATTCACTGCTCAGTGGTGAGCAGAATAGGTACCAGTTGACTCTAAATATGATATTTTTAATATAAAGGCAATCTTAGTATGAGCAGGAATTAAACTTTAGTTAGTGGATAATGAGCTCAAAAACATAGCCAGAAACTCCAGTCTCCTTGAAAGCTGAAAGTAAGCTTTAACCTTCTAAAGTTACTTGGCATTGAATTGTAGGCTCTGTTTCTGCCTGTAGTTATGAATCAAAAGTAAAGTATTGATACACACCTCGGTCAGCCACAGAGTTTTAACTGTATGGAATGATAGTGCTCCCTGGGAACCCTCGCGTTTTACTGTGGTCCCTTGGGTTAGAGGGAATCTCTCCTCTCAACTCTCCTCATGTGAGCTTCTCCACATGCACCTCCTTTTCCCTTCATGGCTTAGGTGAGATGGTTTCACTGCTGAAAGGTATCAGCCTAGGCAATCTGGGAATGCTGTTGTAGGAGATGGCAAATGAAGTAACTTAGACAGTTGGGGTAATATAAATATATATTATATATTTTATAATATAAAATCATAAAAAATGTTTCCTTTGAAGACTGAGAAAGTACAAGTTATGTCTGTCTTGGTATGAGAAGGTGGAGGGATAGGTGTGTTTATGTACTTGCTACTGGAAGTTCTCTTACAGAGAACAAAATTACCCAGAATTATCCCCCTCTGGAGGGCAGGGGTGTATTTCTGTTCTGATGGGCTAAGTTACTCCAGGTTTTTGGAGTCATCCCTAGGTGGTGAAGAAATAACGCCAGCAACAGGGAGTATCTGGTGGCTATCGAAGTAGGTGGTATTTGTGCCATGGGTGTCTTGGAGATTTGAAAAGGAAGGAGGACAGATAGATTGTGACATCCAGAACATATTTCCCCTTTAGCCATTACTTTTAATGAAGATCCTAGGGGGATATTTGATTTCCTCATGTCTTCACTGTTAAGTGCTTGTGGTTGGAAAATGGAATTGGAAGCTATAGATGGCCTTCATACAAGGGCAAATGCAAGTTAAGACCAAGACTTTTAAAAAAATGAAAAGCCAACCACAAAGGAAAAATTCCCTGTGGCAGTATAGGTTTTCACTCATACTTCTATTTCAGCAAAGTGAAGTTGCCTGTTTACGTGACTACTGTTCTGGAATATTGCTTTATCCTCTTATCCAGGGAGCATGGGAGGGGAAATAGAACCTGTTAATCTAAAAATTGTTCTACTTAGTTATATAACTGCTTCTTAAAAATAGCTCCCCATTGCTGGAGAAGGTAGATAGATACTGTGGGATACAAATGTCTCTTTTGTTCAGTTTGTGCTCTCTTGCACAGAACATCCACATCGTATGCATAATATTTTTTTCCTGTTTCATGGTGGTCACTTGCGTGTAACTCACACGTGCTCGTACAGCAGCCTGGGAACATCCTGTAGTAGAGTTCTCTCTTAGATACTGTATATTATAGCAGTAATAACGGCACCAAAACTGAATCTGAATGCAGAGAGGCACATCAAGAGAAAGCATTGAAGATGGGGTATCTCTTTGTGTGTGTGGCTGTTACCGCTGGCAAGGTTTAACTTTGAAAATGACTGTTCAGGGCATCCTTTATTCTCTTGTGTTTCTAGAATTCACTATTATATTTGACTGTCAGTGAGTAATATCTTTGGGATAAGGAGGCAAAATGCATAAATCAAAAGATTTATTGTATTCTGGTAAAACAAGTTAATTCTTTTAAGATGTACTTTTACTTTAACATGCTCAATTTTCTCATCTGAAGAGATTTTGATGTAATTTAAGTTAGCCTTTGTCTTTGTAGATTAACTTAGCAGATGGCCATTGCAAGCTTAGACCAATAGCAGTCATAAATAACTTGTTTTCAGTGACTGATACAGAGAAAAAAATTTGCTCTTGGGCTTACCTGCTATTTACTTTGGACTTTCTGCTCAGATAAAATCTGCAAAATATTTTCTGCTTCATTAAATACCCCATGGTATTGCGTTTGTCTCATGAGCTTTTAATGAATCTGTGCTTTCACATTTCTCTAACTTTCACATCTGGAATAATTGAGTACAGTAAGGAAAAAGAGAATAGTCTTGAGTAGTTGACTCTGCTGTAATTTATTTTTCTCTGCTGAATTATCTTTTCCTGTAAAACAAGTTTCACCTGCTGCTTTTTGAACTGTCTTCATTAAAGCTGTCCTTGTTGCACAGGACCATTTTGAAGCATCCCATATCTGTACAGTACTGCTTTTCTTTACGGTCCCCTGTTAGATCATCTGAATCTGGGCTTCATGAGAGTGAGCTAAACTGACCCAGATCTGGCTCAAGAGTAGAAAGTTACTAAATTTGTTTGCAGATATTTCTCTTCTGGTGTTGTGGATTCCCCATCTGAATATCATTAGCCTAGATATTGCTAGGTAAAGTGTCACTTCACAGAACCACTAATAGACAGTACTCTTTTTTTGTATCCTGACATATCAGTTATGTTAAGATCCCTTAGGCAGGACAACTGTGCTTGGTGTGTGTATCTGATATGTTGGGGACATAAGGGTTTACTTTTCTCTTTTCTCTCTGCATGTATATACATAATAAGTGTTGAGTCCTCAGCTCTATCACAGCAAATCCAGGAGGTTTACCCAACCATTTTGTTTGCTTGTGATAATTTATACTGCCAAACAGCTAATTTAAAGGAACTTTTTTTTAAAAACAGAGTGTGGATAATTTTACCCAATGTCTTCTTGCACAAAAAAATCCCCAAACCTGCTGTATATTTCAGGGAAAAACATTAGCTTTTAGTGAGGAGTGTTTTGGATGACAGGTCGTTCTACCAAATGTCTTTAACTTCAGTTAGTGTTGGGAACTTTGGCCTCAAATCTGACTTCTGTGGCACATGGGAGAAAACGAACACTTTCTACTGTGCTTGTCTCCCATGTAATGTTTTTTAAACTGGTCATGTGTGATCAAAAAAGCTGATGTATGATCTCTGTTATGTGCTTCATTTTGTCACTGAATCAGTTTGATCACTCATGTCCAATTCTTTGGGAAGATGCTCAGATTGCCTCTTCTCATCTAACTTAAGTGATGGAATTAAGAATTTTGGCTCTTGAAATAGGAAGTAGAATGCAGAGATTTATTTGTAGTACTAAGGTGAGATCGTATTAAGATGTGGTCCACTGTATCATTTACTTGCATGTCCTTGCTGCTGGAATCTAAAAACTTCACTAGTGAGGTTTCTGCCAAATCTGTCTCAGAAGGTGTGGTGGGAACCTGATGTTGGTGTACAGGGGTGACCTCTCAAGCGTGGGGCAGCGCTCAAAATAAAACAAAGCTGGTGTGTCCTGTGTCCTGATGAGAACTGATGAAAGAGCAGACTTCTGAAAGAGTATTGCAGTACCATAAGTACTACAGCTTAACACAGCCAAACTAGTAACTTCTGCAGGGCATGGTCCTTGTTAATACTGTGTTCTGGGGGAATAGGTGAATCTGAGTGAAGCAAGACAACCTTTTAAGTGGTAAGCTGAAAACAGGATCTGAATAATATGAAAATAGGGAAAAGTGAGTTATTTTCTTTACAGGTAAATACTTTTCACTTGCTCAATGAGGTATAATTTTTCTTGTTCAGTGACAGTTTCTGTGTTAAGTTTCATTAAATAAACTTTAGAACATACGTATTTCCCATTCCCCCATTTTTCATATTGTTTGCAAATTGAGAATGTTATCCTCATTTCTTACAGTGAGTAGGATTGTTGCTACCTTATCACTTCTGGCAAACAAGGGAGAAGGTGTGTTTGCCTGAAGGGTGTGGAAATGAATGAGGCGTCATAAATTGGGGGAAAAGTAAATTCATAACTCTAGAGGAGGAGGATAACAAAGATGGATACCAAATGGCCAGGCCATAATAAATTAGGTCAAGTTTCTGTTCAAGTGTGTTCATTTGTGTGTGGTGTTCCTTTTGTTGTAAGGATGTCTGAGAAGCTGTTTGCCATTTACTAACCTGGTACGTATGCATTGCAGCTTTTACTCTTTCCAGCACAGCTTTCTGCTCTACTTACTAGAACTCCTTTAAATTCCTCTTGTAGTATTTTCTTGTTTCTGTACGTTGTAGGAGGCCTGTGAGACTGATCTACCATTTATTCCTTCTTCCATCACTCTACAATAATGTTTCTCAAGGGGTAGTAGCTTTACCAGTATTTTGTCTGAAGGAAAGTAATAAAAGCAATAAAATTGCTTCAGTTTTTGAAAATCCTGTCTCAGCTGTAACCTTTTAAGTTTGCATTTGTATTATTCAGGGTTGTACTGTTTTAATTCTTTGTGAATTAGGTAGCTTGTAAATTACTTCAACTTTTAAAACTAGCAAGTTTTTGGGTACACCTTGTGTTCTTTTGGTGTGCAACACAGTAGATTACAGAAAATCCTACACAATTAGCATGAAACAAAGTAGAACTGACTTGTAGTTTGCTATCCACATCTTATGTAAAAGAGTTCTGATTGCTGCTGGCAGTGCAGTGACTGGTGATGGTGGAAGGCAGTGAACTTGCTTCTTTTTTTCCAAATGACATTAATTGAACTTGCTTCACGGAACCACATGACAGTTTCTGCTTTGAAGACATAAATGTGACACAACCATCTCAGTTTATTGGCAGTAAAGTATTTAATGTTATTTTTTAATCAGCATTAGTTAGTATTAAATTATATTTTGCCTCTAGTAAGTTTTTTTGTTAGTTATTCTTCTGTATTAGTTGCTTTTGAAACACAGAACTTTATAGACAAATAATATTTAGAAATTCTTTCTCATAAAGAACTTGTTAAATGTCTGAGCTGTTCTCTGCTGCGTCTTCTGTGCTTCCTTTTCTGCTACAGCTTTCTATGATGCATGTTTTTATTTATTCCTTGGAAGAGAGTTATTTGCAGTGATTTCTTTCATTCATTCACCTCATATTTTGACATCATATAAACTTGAAGTAATATGAACAGGGCTTGTAAAAAGAATGGTGAATATTTCTAGAGAGTACAAAAAAAAAACAAACACGAAAAAGCCCAAACCAACAAAACAAATCAACCAAGCCCAAAAAATTCCTGGGACTGCTGCTGCATCCTGGAAAGGCATCCCTTTCCTTACAGAGGTCAAATAGTTGGTCTCTTTAGGGCTTTTTGCTAGGACTGGCCTCTTGCCTGTCCATTTTGGAATTCTTGTTTGGCTCATCTGATTATCTGTGCCTCGTTAAGGCTGGTCCAGTTTGTGAGTAGGTTTGTGGGAGGAACAGACATGTAGCATAAATGCTGCTGTCATGGTACATCATCCCATCATGAACCATTTTCAACCAGCTCCCAGGAGAGTTAGGCACTTCTGGTGTTGGAAGCAACTGTTTTGGAGATTTCTGGGAAGCAGCCACATGCTTGTTGTGGTAGACTGAAGGCTCATGTCGCCTGCAGTCGGATGTTGGATGCTGGAATTGCTTCTGGCTCGTTGCTGGGGTCCATGCAGTTAAGAGTTACAGAACAGTTCACAGGAGCCGACATCCTATAATGAATATGAGAGCTTTCATACACAAAACTGCGCCAGATTCAAGACCTTCAATTTGTATAATGGAGGCTTGACTTCCCCTGTTTATCTTCTGCTCAGTTATTAAGAATAGTCTGGTTTATTTTCCTGGATTGGGGTAAACTATGTCAGTGTTTTGGGGGAGTGGTAAGGGAGGGCAGGAAGAGAAGGTCATCTGGTTTTAATACTGGTGTTTTTCTCCATGGTCAGGGCATTCTAATTATACCCTGCATAAAATATCAAATTTCAAAGTCCTTCACACAAGGGAGGTTCTCTCTTTTCAGTGGTGTTAGATACACGTGCATCCCGTAAACTTGTGTATCGAGTGATCAGTATTGAGCGACTGCATTAGCCAATTACTCTGCTATCATTTGATAGTATCTTATTGGGAGTAGTGAAGAATTTGTCCCATGCAAAATTATATCTTGTAGATGGGAGTTCTCATTGCACTAGTTTCATTTTGCAGCTAAAGAGTTATTTAGGGTCACAGTGAACCTTTCCTGACTTGTCTGTTCTGACTGACTGTTGGGCCACAGATAAGGATTTCAGGTAGCTGAATGATGGTGGTTTGTATTTGGCCTGAGAAATGGCCTCAGAGATTTTTCTTCCAGTGATGTAAAAAGCATAACACAGGAAAATGTAAAAGAGTAGGAGGTGTTCATTAACTTTATATTGAAAGGTTTCTTTCTTCATCCTCTCCTTCAGAAGAAAGTGTCTGCTGTGCTTTCTCTCTGTGATTAGTTTTTTATTAGGACCAAAATTGATTCTGTTACATTATTTTCTATGCCAGAAATGCAGTAATGAAACAGTTCAGAAGTGTAACACAAGATGGTAAGAAAGCCATATGAAATGTTCTTCATTTTTTTATTCCATCTGCTGCTTCTATATGGTAGATATCTTGTGGTTTTGCAACAGCATTTCATCAGTTTTCTTATTTTTGTGGTTTTGTAAGTATTGGATCAGGTATTAAAGTGTCGTGCCTATTAGAAAAGTGCTCTAGGGAATTTTGTGGTGGGCCCCTCAAAGTTACTAGGATAATGGAAAAGCAAAATTCTTCATATAATCTTAATTCTGCTGAAAGAAAAATCAGTAACATATAACTACTTTTTTTCTTCCTGATTCTTTCAGTTTTCATTAATGAGAGCAGTTTTAAGCACTGAAAGACTCCAGAGACATACAAGCCGTGTTTGAGAGTGTTTGTAATCTTCAAATAAATACCAGCTCAATGAAGTAAAAACCAAGTAATCTTGAGGAGAGAGAACTTTCAATTCAAAACTAGGTTTGCTTACCCCTGCCTGTATGGAAGCGAAAAACCTGCTGCTTGGATAAAGTAGTCTTTGGCAGGATTTGGCCAGACAGAGCTTATTCCTGTGACTATAGAGGAAGTCACATCTTACATTTCACGATGCTTTCTGTATTCTCTCCTATTTTCAATGAAATTTACGCATTTCATGCTTTTTGTGTTGGGAGATGTTCCAGAATACAGACTGGCTCTCTTTCCAGCTGAGCCTGCAGGCAAGGCAGACGGAAGCAATATGCTCTAAGGAGAAGTGTGAATTTTCTCGTATGTTTCAGTGAGGGTTAATGGGAAGACTAATTAGGACACTTGAAGTCAAAATTGCTGTGTTTCACTTTGAGAGAAATTATTGGAGACATCCATTAGCCGTAGTTGGATATAAGTGGCATTCCGAGTTTAAATCTGCTTGAAGAGTTTAGAATTGGAAGTGAGAAAGGAAGTTTTAAATCTAATTCAAAATTAATTAATTTTTAATTTAATATAGAGCAGAAGAAGGAAAAATTAAAATTAGCACATATTAATAACTCTAGTAAATGAAGGAGATCATATACTTCTAATTATTATTGGGTTTAATTCTAGTTTGAAGACTGTGTATAGGTAACATTAAGTCCGTATTTTTGATTGAAAATAATATATTAAGTACTCATTTCTTTTTAATTATTTTAACTTTTACAGATATATGTATACAGGATTTCTTGTCTTACCTTTCTCTTGCAGATGTGATTTTCTACTCCTAGAAATCTGCATAGCCTAAAGCGTAGATCCTAGCAGTTCTTTTTGACTCCTAATGTACTTTAATTTTCTTTGGATATAAAAAAGCCTGGGACTGCTGCCTTTGCGGGGCTGACTTTGTGCTGTATCAGACTCAGCTTCTGGGTAAGGCACAAGGCAAAGGTTACTTTTCTTTGAGTGTTACAAAGGCAGCAGCCTTTAGCTAAGGAGTATGTATAAGAAGAGGTGCATTTCTTTCTGCTGTGTCTTTTCCGTCCCTACTTTCCCTGGGAGAGTAGGAGGAGTTTAGGAGTCTCTTCCTATTCTCCTGCTTTATGTTTCCCAAAAGCAGGACTCTAACCCTGCACTTTTTGTCTGATAATGCATAGGTTTGAGACTCCAAGTCCATCAGGTCATGTAACTCTTTTGCCTTCTTGTCACTGCGTTGACGTCCTTAGACGTCAAAGGTTCAGGTGGCCCTGTACCTTAATTTCTATTGCAAAGCAGGATTGAAAGCTGCAGCCCCTGCTCGTCAGTGTACCAACATGTACCCAGTTTGTAGAGGCTTTTTATGCAAGTGTATAATGAGCTTTGAGGGAAGACAGGCAGGCAGAGCAGAGAGAAGCTGATACTGTAGCTTGCACAGGCAAATTGGTTACACGTTGTGAGCATATCACAGTTTAGGAAACTAACTGTGTTGCACTATCACAGTCTCCACTGTTGCAATATCTGTGGGAACTGATGTGTTTGGCTAGAAGACTGCAGTTCCTTCTATTTCAAATGGGTTGTGTGTCTTCCTCTTTAACATGTCCCACCTCTTGACCGATATCAAGACAGAGAGAACAGACAAGAAAAATGTTTCTCTCTGCAGTAGAAATTTTTGAGGAAGAAGTGCAGGGAGGAGGGAAGGTCTTTCATTTTACATATAAAAAATGGTACCCCACATAAATTAGTAGTATGATTAATCAGGTAACAAGTTGGTAGTATTCTACTCTCCATTTAACTTAATCATAGAAACATAGAATTTCCTGAGTTGGAAGGGACCCACAGGGATCACTGAAGTCCAATTCCTGGCCCTGTACAGGTCAGCCCCTGTGTGTATCCTCTGGCCATCATCAGCACCGTATGAGTAGCTCTTAGACTGTTGGTCCACTTGATCCAGCTCTGACAGTTTTGTGAAGTCTTAAAGAGAACAGTGTTTTGTAACTACTGTGAAATTAGGTGGCTGGGAAGAAACAGTGTGGTGTGAGCTTATGCATGAGGGTACATGGTGGGGCAGTGATTCATTAAGAGGCAGGAAGGCTGTAGTAAGATTTTTTGCCTTCTTAGGAGCCTTGGCATTAACTATGTAATAAACAAGTAACAGTCAAGGAACTGTTTATTAGGATGAGAGAAATAAAAAAAGTGTATCCGTCTTGCTTTTGACAAAAAGGACACCAAAAGAATCTTTTAATTAGGGCAGCTTCATTCTGTCTAACTGCCATTAACCTAACGAGCAATAACCTGCTAAGGTGCAGCCATGGAACTTGGCAGGAGCTGATCCTCTAATGAGAGGATTAGGTGTTTATTCCTGTTGTCCTCAGACTGTGATGCTCAGCACATGTTGCTGGGTGCGTGAGAGCTCTCAGCCAGTCCCCAGTAACCTCTCCTTTACCTCTCTCCTTTGCTCTCCTGTCCCCTCCTGAGTAACCCCTCGCTGATTTCTTCATTCTTGATATTTTGGCTTGGGAAAGATTTTACAGCTTAAGATACACACGGTTTTGGTGTGGTGTTGTATTTGAGTGTGTAAATACACACACACTCGCTCCTCCTCTCCCCATACCTGTTGAGATGGGAGAGAGAACTGGAAGTATGAAAGTGGAAAAAACTCATGTTTCAGATAAAAACAGTTTAATAATTGAAAAGTATAAAAAGTTGTAAGGAAAATGACAGAGAGAGAGATAAGGACCAGTAAAGCTGCAAATGACAACACTTGGTCACCACCAAATGAGTGTTGCCTGAGCAGCAGCCCCCCAAACCAACCTTCCCTCTAGTTTTATTGCTGAACATGATGCTGTATGGTATGGAATATTTCTTTGGTCAGTTGGGAACAGCTGTCCCAGCTGTGCCGCCTCCGAGCTCCTTGTGCACCCTCAGCCTCCTCACTGGTGGGGTGGGATGAGAAGGAGAAAAGGCCTTCACTCTGTGTGAGCACCGCTCATCAGAAACTAAAAACATCCCTACGTTACCAACAGTATTTCCAGCACAAATCCAAAATGCAGCCCAATACCATCTACTGTGAAGGAAATTAACTCCACTCCAGCCAAACCCAGCACAAAAAGCATACTTTGAAATTGGTGAGATGCAAAAGGGATGAATAGCTCTGGCCAAGTGACCATTGTTAAACTGATTCCTCTCCAGCGCTGCCATTTTACAAATTGCATTTAGTGAATTGTTTAGCCTTTCAGAAGTGGGAAGAGGGGCAATGAAAGAGGAACCGGTCGTGGGTTCTGGAATTGGTATTTTTGCCATTTGTGCTATAGAAGCTACTGTGTATCATCTGGTATGAGGGAGAAATCAGCCTGCTCCCTTAAAGCTTGGGAAGGGACAGTGCTTCCTTTGGCTCGCAGCCTGAGAATTCTGTCTGGAGCTGCTGTTGCCACTACTTAATACACTTTTCTTTTCATAATGGTGGCAACTGAGCAAAGTATATTTGAAAATCTCCCAGTTTAATTGGTGTCCATTCTCATAATCTTGAATGGTTTAAAAAGCCCTGTTTTATCAAGAAACCTCTTCTATTTTGCATTTCACCTTGAATTTGATTATTTGACTTCTGTGCACTGTTGCTAATGAGTTCTTATTGTACTTACTTACGTGATAAATCTCTCTTCACAGATCATTCAACTTCAAGTGGTACGTCCTCATTTAAGCCCAGCCGATCACTGGTTTCCATTCCCACTGCCCATGTGATGCTGTCTAATGCCAGCTCTTCACTTTCCAAACACAGGGAAGCTTTCAAGTCTGATGGTTCAAAATGGAGTACAAGCTTTGTACGGTCAGGAGGAGGCAGAAATCAGGGTTCCCTGGACAACTCTCTTGACATGAAAGATGCAAGACCTGTGAGAAAATGGTCCTCCTTGTCTAAGCTCAGCTCACCAAATACCTTCAGCCAAGATGGCAGTAGTCATCCAGTGGAATACAGGACTGGTACAGACAAAGCCGTGTCACCACAATCAAGGACAAATGGGCCAAGTTGTCTGCATGACAGCATGGAGTTGCTAAAAATTGAGGACAAAGAAATGGGGAAAAAACGATCTTCTCTACTGGACTGCAAATATAAATTTGAAACATGCAGCAAAGACGATTTTGTTTCAGATTGCCCAGGTAGGAGACATGCCTTAGACTTGACCTACAGTGCCTTACCTGAAAGCAAACCTGCGGCAGCCAGCTGTGAGGCTTTTGGGCAGAGATACGCGACACTGGGACAGCAGGCTGTCAGTGGAGCTCCCATACAGCCGGCAGTGAGGACTCAAATGTGGCTTAAGGAGCAGCTCCGTGCAAATCCGCTGGACTGTAGGCCTGCCGAGGAGCCCTACGGTGTAGCTGCGTGGCACGTGCAGCAGCCTGAAGATTTTAGAATAGGAGGTGAACAGCCTGTGCAGGTAAGGCTGAAGCTTGGTGTTTGCTGCCATCGTGTGGCATCCTGTGTTATGCCTGCCAGTTTGTAATGAAACGGGGAGGGGAACACGTCCCCTTAATCAGGTAATGATGGGTTTAAACTTTGACTGGGGATCTTGCTGCTTGTTTCTCAGTATTACCTGAGTGCCAACAGTTTTGGGTTTTTTTTTCTGCTGTGTGCTTACAGTTTACTCCGATTCATTGAGCCTGTCTGCATGGGACCAGCATTTCTTTACATGAAGCTGGGCACAGCAAGAGGTTCATCAAATAATCTTTTCTGTAGTTTTAAAGAGCGTCTTTGATCACAGTGTAGTGGGGGACATGTGAATGTATTTTGATCTGAATGGGCTTAAAAAGAGGCTGCATTTATGCATTCAGCAAAATAAGAACTACTCCTTTTTATTGCAGGGATGAATGAATATTTTATATAACCACACCTAGCACTTAAAAACTGAATTCAGTTTGTTATTACTACTTATCTTTTAGGTAATTAAAGTCAACAGTAATCACTGAATCTGGTTTATTTAAATGAAATAACGTGGGGTTTATCTGTCATACTTAAAATATTTTCATAGAGAAAATATCAAGCACATAGTTTTAAGGGACAGGTAACCCTTTCTAGCATGGAAATTCAGTTTTTGTTTCCAGCTTTTCTCCTAATGGGAATATACAGTTTGTGAAGGAAGGCAGTATTTAAAATCTACATGTTCATGTTTACCTGTGTAGGTAAACTTGGCTTGGCTTGCCAAAAAAACTCCTAAGCATTTTCCAATATGTAAATTCCAATATGTAAATGAAAGGCATTTTAGGGTTGGACTGGGATATTATCTGAGCAGAGATAATCTAGCTGTGTGTGCAAATTACCTGGGTTTTTTCCAGCCTGAAGTACATGAAATAATTTACAAAGAGTTGTGCTCAAACTTTGTTTCTTCCGTTGCATATTGAAGAAAAGACTGACAGGTTTTAGAGGTTCTTATAATCCAGTTTTGCTCTTAATGGTTTTGGGTTTTGGTGGTATGATGGGTTTTTGTTGTGTTGGCTTTTTCGGGTTTTTTAACTTAAAAAAAAAAAAAAAAAAGGAAGCCAATTAATATGGCCAAATGAACAGTAGTCCTTAAGGGTCTCCCTAAAAACCAGACATTGTTACAGGTAGCCACCCTTTACCTTATTGCTGCAGAAACCCTCATCTTTCTCTTAAAATTTTTAAAGATTTTGATGTTGAGAAATTCCCCAGGTAGGGAGCAGAGGCTGCTGGGGTCCTGTCAGAGCCGAAGTGCCAGAAACCAGGTCGCTGCTGAGACTGGATCCGCAGCACTATCATCCGGGCTCTTGGAAGTCAGTGGCTCCAGGTGGCACCGAGGAGCACAGGAGGGGTTTGGGAAGCGACAGGAGAATACCACCACTAAGGAGCTTGGTCTCTCCGTTCATTCAAGTCTTCCCAAACACCTGAAACACGTGTAGCTGGCTGCAGCCATCAGAGTGCTGTCTGTGAGGTTTGTGAGCACATTATTGTGCCTGGTGATTCTCCTCTTGGATTTGAAGATACAGAATCATAGAATGTTAAGACCTGGAAGGAACCTTTAAAGATCATCCAGTCCCATCACCCCAGCCATGGGCAGGGACACCTCCCAGTAGACGAGGTTGCTCAAGGCCTTGTCCAACCTGGCCTTGAACACTGCCAGGAGTGGGGCACCACAGCCTCGCTGGGCAACCTGTTCCTGTGTCTCAGCACCCTCACAGTAAAGATTTTCTTCTGAATATCCAGACTAAATTTCTCCTTCTTCAATTTGCACTCATTACTCCTTGTCCTGTCACTACGGTTCCTGACAGAGTCCCTCTTCAGCTTCTGTGTAGGCCCCCTTCAGATACCTGAAAGTTGCCGTGAGGTTTCCACGCAACCTTCTCTTGTCCAGGCTGAACAGCCCCAACTGTCTCAGCCTGTCTCTGTAGTGGAGGTGTTCCAGCCCTCTTACCAGCATTGTGATCTTCTTCTGGGCTTGATCCAACACTTCCATGTCCTCCTTATACTGGGGACACCAAAACTGTACGCAGTATTCCAGGTAGAGACCCACAGGAGCAGAGTAAGCTTTATTTACTTCCTTTCTTCTTTTGGGTATATGTCTCTTCATCATCTTTTATGTGCCTTTTACACAACATTTTGTTTAGGATGGGTGTTCTAAAAACTTATTTTTGTTTAGGACAAAACATCTCCCAGCTTTTTTTACATGTCTCACAAGTGCTTTCCCGCTGTGATTGTGATTAAATACAGTATGAAGATAAAGTTTAATGTTTGAAACAGATTAAACTCTGTATGTGTTTTTACAGTTACTCAAAAACTTTCATCCATGCAGGCGTTGCTGCTGAGCTGTGTTTGGAGGACAGAGCCAGTAGGGGGAACACAAGTGTTGTTTCTTTCTGTGGCTTAGATTCCTAAAACGGTGCTGCATCTTTCCAGGTTTTTGAGATTGAAAGATTATAGAATGAAATTTTGTCTAAAACTGGCTTTTTTTTTCTTTTTCTTCCGCCTATTACTTTTACATCTCTGTGGAGGAGGTTCCTGATGGCCTTAACAAGCACTTCCATTGGTAGGATCTGGAGTCAAGTTGATGGGCCTTGCAATGTGATCTGTTTTATTTCCTCAGGTGAGGTGTGGTTGTGAAATAGGACCCAGAGGAACAGAAAGTGAAAGCGTGTGCAAGAGCAGATGAGCCTTTGGGCTCTTAGAGGCATCCTCTGCCGGCCCTCCCTGCCTGCCCTGTCCTTCTGACAGAGGTTACAGCTGTGAGAAGGAGGGATGCCACAGAGGATGAAAAAAGGAGAATGGTTCTTCCTGTTTTGAGAGCTGTTTTGTAAAGAAACCTCAGCATAATTGTGCTGTGAGCTTTTTTCAGAGTGTATGCACCTAGGAACTGATATTTTATTATATCTGAGAAACCAAGAAAACTACAATCCTATGTAGAGGAAGCTGATGATTTATAAAAGGGGAAAAAGCCACACCTATGGAGAAACGTTTTTGTTTTTCTTTTCCTCGTAATGGGAGTTGCTTTTGCTGTTTTGTTTTTATGACATATATAAGCTGGTAGAAATGTAGTTGTTTTTATAGAACTGGAAAAAAAATACGATTTATCATTCTTTCATTTTAAAACTACTGTTGCCATGAACAGAAAAGAATGACCTTTGCTTTCAGCTGTCGATCTGGAGCAGTTTTATGTATCTGTAAGACAGGCTGATAGTTGCCCTCTATAAACTCCCTTTCTATCACTGATGAAATAAGAACAGACAGCAACAATTTTCTGAGTTGATTTTGAGGAGTGATGGTCTGGGAAGAGATGGGGGACTTGATAACACAGCCTACAAATTAATTTTTATGCCCTCAGAGACTAGTATACCATGGAAAACTCTGAATTAGAGTTAATTTTTATAAAATCAGACAAGCTTTGAATTTGTTTATTGTAAAGGTCAATGCGAAGTATAATGTAACAGCTCTCAAAAGCTGTTCCAAGGTTAATTAAATTCAAGTTTAAGATTCTCTGCTTCTAAGTAGTCTGAAGTTGACTGAACTCAGTGTTTTTTCTTACACTTTATTCCCCAAATTAAAAAGCGTATAATGTGGCTTTTCTATTGCAATTGTAAAATTTTAAAATGCAATTTCCTGTGCATTTGTCGGTCATTGCAAGGGAAGCTCAGGAGCGTTGGGTAGAAGACCTGCAGCTACATTGAGATTGTCCTTTACGACATGGTCAGGTTTGCAACTGCAGAAAAGGTGCAGGATCAACAAAAGGCCTCTTAAGAGAAGATGCATCATTCAGTTGTGGGTGTGATGTTTGTACATTTAAGAAATAAATATCCAAGGAGGATCTGGTCTTTTGTTGTTGTGTAACACCATGGAGTTGCATATGAAAATTCATTTCTCTAACTAATGTGACTTATTTAATGTAGGCTTTTTGAAGATAAGCATTCTCCTACACATTTCCAAGGAAGAGATTTTAACAGTTCTTCAGTTTGTGAAGTTCATATATGCACTGAAGCACAGAAACAGTGCTTCAATGAAAACACTTTCCATGCAGAATTTGTATTTCACCATACACTTTGTTTCCAATGGACAGCCAGTCCTTCAGTAAGAAAATGTGTGATAAGACCTGTGCTAAGGGAAAAAAAATGCTTGTAATACACTACAGCAGTTTCTATTTACTGAACTAGGAGGCCATACAGGATTGAAAGACTCTATGTTTTCATGTAAAGGCACTTGTTACAGTCTGATCCTATTGTATATCCTATAATATGAGTGCATGTAGGTACAAGCTGTGTGCTAGTCCAGAAATTCAGTTTGAAGTGAAAGCATGCCTTTAAAATTGTTGGAGATAATACAGTGCCGAGGTTTCAGAAGGGTGCATATCTGCTTATTAACTCTCTACAGTGTTTCAGGTATCACAGGATGAATCTCTCTTTTCCGGTGTACAGAACATCTATGATTTCTTGATGGTGTGCTAACTCCTGTCAGAATATAGCAGAGGTAATAGATGGAAATTGCTCAAGTCCGTCTTTACCTTGGTTTATCATACCATGCCTATAAAAGTTACTGGAAATGAAATTTTAATACATTGAGAAATTTAGAGATATTATAACAACTTTCATTGCAGAACAGAGAAGGAAGAAACTAAATTGCATTCATACCTAAACATTGGTAAACAAAGCTGTTGTAATTGAATGAAAAGGTTATAACATTCTTCAAATAACATCATTGCCACATAAAACTTTATTCTTGAATGTCAACTCAAAACTGGTTCTTTTTACAATCCTGGCAGATCAGAAAACTAAAAATTCTTAATAACAACATTTTTCCTGCATCATGTTTTGATGAAATCGTACTTTTCAGGTAGATAAAACTTTTTAATATGAGGAATTATCACTTTCAGTTATCATAGTGAGCTCCTTCTCTGTGAGCCATAATTAAGCTTTTATGGTCGTGGTCTGTTCCATTTGCTGTGAAGTTGGTAGCCCAACAAATGGGATTCCATTCATTATAGTGCATATGTGAGTTCAGTCTGGAGTAAACATGAGCAGACGATGGGAAACCAAACTTGGACTGGGCTTGATGGCAAAAAAGAGACTTGGCATTGGTTAGCTGGTGATTTTGCCAACTTTATATGTCATCTTACTAAAATACATGTTTCAGTGTCAGCAGCATGTTTCAAAATTTATTGAGGATTGTGTAATGTTCATTGCTGGCTGAGAGGAGGCTACTGGGGTTGTTTCTTGGGCTTGTTTCTCCATGGTCTAGTGGCTGAGTTTCTTACAGAAGACTTGTCTTGTATGTAACTTGGGATCTGGAAATATGTGATAGTTGGTGGCTCATCTTTCTCCTGTTATTAAAAAGGAGTATGTGACTTCATTTTTTGTGAAGGCCAACCACTGTCACGGTGGCTTCCCTAAGAAGAGGAAACTTTTGAATAGCACAGAAGGTCATACAGACAGTAAGCTTTCTGTAGTCCCAGGCAGTATATCAGCAAATAACCACTTTGTTGGGAAAACTGGTTTTATTCTGCTTTGAACTAAAGTGGGCTTTCTATTTGTTTCTGTGGTTTTGGTGTGCTTTGAGCCATCTACATCAAGCATCAACTGAAGTCCTCCTAAACAGTACACAGCTATGTAACCATTATCACATATATGCCTTGTATATAAATTTACAGGTTTTGTGGGTTTTTTAAAGCCAAATATTTCAAAATTATCAAAATAAATGATAAGGTGCTTACAATGATGTAGCTGTGCAAAGTTTTCTGCTTTAAATGGGAACAGATGGGAATTCACACTACTATAACTGTCAACATTAAAAAGCTATGGATGTGTAGTTTGCGGAAGCTATTTGAAATGTTTATTGCACGTATTTCAGAGCAGGTGAAAGAAAAGCTTTCTTTTTAACTATCCATGCTGCTGTAACTAATCATGCTGCTTTGGCTGGGGTAGAGTTAATTTTCTTCACAGTAGCTGGTATGAACTATGTTTTGGACTTGTTCTAAACCATATTGCCATGCTATCTACTATACTAGGAAGAAAATTAACTTTATTCCAACCCAGACCAGCTCACTAACGCTGCCTAAGCTTCGGAGCAGGTAGCATAGAGTGGAACGTGGATGACTGTTAATGGTAGGACTTGCATAAACTTTCTGGTTTCTTGGGCATGCTGCCTTTTCCTGTGTAAAGTCTGCCATAGATCCATATAGATTGGTCTCTTCCAGATAACTGAACCACCCAGAACAACAGTAATCATATGAAAATTCTATGTGTGAACGTGAATAGATTAGCTCTGTAACATGCTTGGCACTCAGCAGTGTACGTGCTGAATCAGGGATGTGCTGTTGGTAGCAGAAAACTGGAAGCTGGGGCTGCCCCCGCCCAGTGAGCAACATCTGCTTCTTTTGCATGTGTGCAGAAAAAAAAAGACTGTTAATATGCATATCTATGACATTAAGTTTACTGTACAATTTATATGTGTTGGTGCACACTGTTCCCATGTTTCACCTGGGAAAGCGAGATGCTAAGAGGAAGCTGCTTGGCCCCAGTGTAATGTATGAAATCTACTGGTCACCTCCTTTGCCAGTGTGTCTCAGGTGTGCAGAGCTGCCTTCTCGGCAAGTAATTCCAAGAGAAGCGTGCTCTTGTTGTTCACTGTCCTTCCCAAGGACCTGTGGGGAAAGTATGTCATGCTGTAAAGGGCCACAGAAGGAGGTCCCGTAAGTTTGTTACATACTTATAAGTGAGGACAAGCTGTGGCTGGACTGGGTGATCGCACTGGCAAGTAACAAGTGGTCTGTCAAATATGGCTGGAGGGCTCCCACACTGCTCACTTGACCTGTGCCTAAGTGGTAAATCCGGCTTACTGAGGCTGTAACACACTTGTTGGGCTTGTGCAGATGCACCTACTCCTTGTGTATGTGCCAGTGTTAAGGGTTTCCTAGGCAGAGTTGTGATAACCCTGGTTAAAGGTCCCCTGTTTTTCAGTTGTTTTGACAGCTGCTTCTTTTGATACTGCTGGATAACACTAAGGCTTTTGGCTTTTAAGTTGCTGCAGTGAACCATAGGTGGTGAAAAAAGGTATAATTAATAGTTATGTTTTCATATTTAACCTTCACTTATCCCCATCTCAGCTGCTGCAAGCTGCTTTGATTCCATCTGCAGCATCCGTGCTTTTCTCTCCACAGGTAATTTGATGTGTGCTGTCAACTCAGTGTTGCCATTTTGTTTTGCCTTTCCGCTGTATCTGTGTCATTTCCCACGAAGTACCTGTTCTACAGAAATCCATTTTAAAAATTTGATTTCTGCTTTTGCAGAAATGGTATTCTTTGAAGGCTATAGAAAATTTGTGGATCTTTTAAATACCAGTCATGTGTAGCAGTGAGAAACCACGATAGCTAGTGATGCATAGCTGGATTTCTTCAGGTACTCACCAAGGCGCTAGATGCTTTTTTCACTCAATGGCAGGTAGATAGTTGTGCACAGCTTTTCAGATTGCTTTCTGATAAATTTGGCGTGGGAACACATTCTGTCAGATATTTCAGCCTCTGCAGTCTTTGCATACTTATATTTAGACATTTTAAAGTGTCTACATTATCATTGCAAAGCCCTCAGAACAAGGTCTGAGAAGGAAGCAGAGCCTCGCAAAGGTTCACATCAGCTTCACAAGGATAAATGCGAGCACTAGAACCAAGAAAATGAGCAGAAAATTAAGCAGGAGGTTGAGACCTCTGTTGTTGGCAAGATCCATAATGTGCATCAGTCTGCTCTCTTGTGCTTGCGGAAGACTCTTAAGTGTAGCTTTGGGTTGCTCCTTCAGTGCTAAGCCAGGTAGATTCACACGAATGTTATTGTGTCCATAGCTGTTTACCTGGTTTTGGTTTCTGCCAATTAAGAAAAAAAATGTTTGTTTACAGTAACTAGGGTTGTGTTCTTTGCTTTTTCCGGAAAAGGATCTGGATACGCCTACAGGCTCTTTTCCCCCAATACCTTAAAAATAAAATAATAAAAAGAAAAGTTAATGTTAGCCTTCATTTCACTACTGGATAATTACTAAAGAATTAATTATTAGAGAAAGAACTTGAATTTTATTACAGTTTGGCTCTTTACTGGCTTTTTTTTAATAGGCATGGTACTTTTCAGGCCTATTTAATTTTTAAAAGAATGGCTATTCTCAGGACTTACTCTCTTCCAGCAATAGACTGTTGAGAATTCATACCTAAAATATCTCTGTGAGTGCAAAAAAAGGAAAGCATTCTTGTCTGGGCAAAATGTACTTCTGTTAATGGGAATATTTCATACCCTTCTGGAGTTTGGACTTGTGCAGTGCAGCAGGTTGCATTTTGCCAGCAAGGTGCTGTGTAAGTTTCACTGCAGCTTTGCAAATGCCTTATTGAGAATCCAGATTGGGCTGGCAGAGGACGTGTCCTTGGTGCTTTTAGCAGTACGTATGCAATAGCTTGTTTTAAGGGAGTATTAGTAATTTAACAATTGTGTTTTATATATAGAAATATATATACATAAATGAAAAGAACATATGAAACCATTACACCCTAACAGTGAAAACAGGTGCCAAAACTTCCTTTTAGTAATCAGCTAAGTTTTTACAGATGATCACAAGAGGGCAGTGTTTTATAATTTTGTATTTTATACAAAGATGTAACTTCTGGTGTTCTTTTACCTTGAAAAAAAATATAGCAAGCTTATAAAGCAATCAGTCAGATATTACAGTAAATCTAGGGCCTGTTTTAAATAATTTAAGTTACCAGGGTTCTTACTAAGATGAGCATCAGTTTTTAAAGGAATCCTTATAAATATGTTCTGGGGTTTTTTTCCAATTTTTATTACAGAGGTCAAAGCTAAAAGAACTGTGTTTTTAAATAACAGATATCTGTGGATCTTGTAGGATTTCACAAACATTTTGCAGTTGTATTCTGCCAGCCACTATTTATTAATAGCCATACAATTACAGGTATCTGGCCTGTAATCTATAATATATCAATATGCTTCCAGGTATAAACAAGAACACTCTCTAAGTGAATGTGTTCAATTACTCTGCTCTAATTTTAGCAGAGAGGATGTAGGTAAAGTATGTTTCAGCAGAAGTGTGTGCATCAGACATGATTATTGTTCTGTATGTATCACAGAATGGATAAATTTGGAAGGGACCACAGTGGATCATCTGGTCCAGCCTCCCTGGTGAAGCAAGGTCATCCAAGAGCACGTGGCACAGGATTTCATCCAGATGGTTCTGGAATATCTCCAGTGAGGGAGACTCCACAACCTCTCTGGGCAATCTGTTCCAGTGCACGGTGACCTGCACAGTAAAGAAGTTCTTCCTCATATTCAGGTGGAACTTCCTGTGCATCAGTTTCTTCCCATTGCCTTTTGTCCTATTGCATGCCACCACCATGAAGAGCCTGGATCCCTCCTCTTGACACTCTCCTTTCAGATACTTACGTACATTGATGAGGTCCCCTCTCAGTTGTATTTTCGCAAAACTGAACAGGCCCAGCTCCCTCAGCCTTTCCTCGTAAGGGAAATGCTCCAGTCCCCTGATCATCTTTGTTGCCCTCTGCTGGACCTGCTCCAGGAGCTCCATGTCTCTCTTGTGCTGAGGAGCCCAGGACTGGACACAGCACTCCAGACGAGGCCTCACTAGGACTGAGTAGAGGGGCAGGATCACCTCCCTCGACCTGCTGGCAATGCTCTTCCTAATGCACCCCTGGATACCACTGGCCTAGTTGTACCATTGGCCATTGATGTAATTGTAGCAAAACTTATATAAAAATTCTTTGTGCTGAGGGGTGGCAAATGTTTTGGCTGTGTTGTGTGAAAAATATTGTTTAAGTCTGTTTTACATCTGTCTTTCCACTGAGTGGTTCAGTTGTGCTGGGAAGGGCAGTTGTTGCTAAAACGATACAGAACAGTTAATAAAGAAACACAACTATCTCCTGCCTTACTGACTAGTTTTGATCAGAGCAAAATTTCAGTTTTTAAATAGGTCATGTTTTCATGCAGAGAGTAATGAGTAGTTATATCAATTTTTGCCAAGGAAACACATCTTTAAAACCAGCATACTTTTGTTCCTGATTCAGCTCCTTACCAGTACGAAATTGCCATGAAAGTTCGTAATTTATTGTTTTGGAGGAAGAGTAATGCCAGCTTGTTGCCTGTTCATCTGTCTTTATTCGTTATCAGTGTGTAAGATGAACTTAGGAGAAAGATTTAGGCTTGGGTGGAGTGGAGCAGAGAACTGAAAACTTAATCCAAGCTATATGCTGTGTTTGCAATTTTTATTGCAGCTCATAAAAGAAGGGAACTTTTTGATTACACTTCGATAAAATTCATTAGGATTACTTGTGAGCAGTAGCTACTGAGTGTGAATTAGGTACATGTAAGTGATCTGGGCATCACAAAACAGTCAAGATTACTCTTAAAAACCAAAGCAGAATAAATAGAGATATAGAGAACTAAAAAGCTGTGCAATGACTAGCTCTTTCTCACATAACTGTAATATGTAGATGATAGAATTCTAAACAGAATTGGATGTATTTTTTGCATTAATATATTTCCAAGCAGTCATTTTAATAATTAAAATACAGTAGATGTTATTTTAAAAGCTTATAAAAGTCTACGAAGAAGTTTGTGCTATATACAAAAAGTGTTGTGGGTTGTTTTTAATCTGTGGGTTCAGTTGACATTTGGTGATAGAGAGGATGGTAGCAGATTTTGTGATCATCATAATCCTGAGACACAAATGAACCATACAGTATATGCAATTTATCTGCATTGCTGTAAAATAACAGTAGGGCTTTCAGTTTATTTATAATTTGGTTTTGTTCTTGTTTGTTTATTGCTTTTAAATAAATGATGGCTTTTCAGGTACATAAGTGGAACTTGGAGGCTTTGTTTTTGTTGGGGGAGTACTCTTTTACCAATGTTTTACTTTGACTCCTGTATATTGCTGGCTTGTTAAACCTGTAATCCAAACATGTCTTCAGAATGTATGTGCTGATGCTTTACTCTTAACACTTTTCTTCAGCAAGTTTTCAGTATTGTAAAGCTTGTCTGTTTCCAGTTGAAGTCTCTTCAAGCACATCCAAAGCAAATTAAAGCTAGAAACCCTATCCATCACAAAAATACAGATTTGAAAAGAGAAGAAAGGGAGGAAGGATTAAAAGGGAAAATACGCTTACCAAAATCTTATGTGTTAGTGCAAGTGGTGAGAATGCATGAAATGGAAACTGAGATTTACACTGATGGTTCAAATCAGTAATGCTCATATACTAACTTGCAAGTGGGGGTGTGTTGCCACTTTCACCTGTGCTTGCCCTAGTCCTTCGCCCTCATAAACAGTTGCTATCTTAATTTCCTCTGGTGATTAACTTCATTTTAGTGGCCTGGTCTCAGCATATCTATTTGCCAGATAGGAAGTGCATCACCACTGGATTTGCTTGCATTCCATTGAATACAGGGCTTTTTCAAAGATTTCTTCCCTTCCTGCTCAGCTGTTCGTTGTCGACTTCTACTCATGAAATATTAAGTCGTAAAGGCAGAATACAGGATGAAGATAAAACTTGTTTTGATTTTCTGTATTCATCAATAGGACTGCTTACATAGAGCAGTACAGAAAGATACCTCTTTAAAAAATGCATGTCACTCTGACCTCTGTGTTGATTCTTGAGCTTTGTTTAAATTTAAAAACTATCAGATTTCTAGGAACTTAGCTTAATGCCAGAAACATGTAGTAGGATTGGAAGTCTTCTCCTCAGTCTTGTTACTCACAACTGCTGGACTAGAAATGTCATCTTTTACGTGTATAGCCTCCGGTTTACATGTCGAAAAGATTTCTGCAATGCTTTTCCCTCCTGTGCATAATGGCTTATAATTTTTTTTTTTAATCTGTCATTTATTTTAGGAAAATACCTGCATGTTCTCTAGCAGGTATTTGCAGTTGAAGGTGGGGGTGTTACTTATATTAGTATAATGCACTTCAGTCACAGCAATAATGGTGACCAAGACTTTTCTTTTTACCACATCAGATGTAAGCTGCCTTTTGTGACACTGGCAAGTTCCAAGTTTTTTGTAGTTTTAAACTAAGGAAATAATTACATAAATTAGAGCAGGACGTAATTAAGTTGTTTGAAGTCAAATATTAAGTACTCTGAGAATTATTTCCAAGTTGTGCCAGTTGTGTCAGTTGAATGACTATAGAAAACAAAATTTTTTATGTCAGTGTGATAGTGTAAATTTTTTTCTGCAAAAGATAGTGAAAAACCTTTCCAGATGTCACATATACAAGATCCTTTAGATAGGGAGAAAAGCATATGAAATAGTTTTCATTTCTGGGTTAGAAGAGGTTTTTTTGTTTATTCTCATATTCCCTTAAAAACTCTAAAGCAATATAAATGCCTTCAGTTGATAATACAGAGATGCAGCACCTTGAACTAAACAGAGCAGAAATTTTCTTAAGATGTGTTGAGCGCTGTGTGCCTGTAAGGTCTTCTTTGGACAGACATGGTCCGAATTTGGGACCCCTCTAAGGGCGTGAGGATTTTCAGAGAAACTTAAAAATAAAACCACTCAGGCCCACAAAAAGTGAAGTTGCTGTTTATCTAACTGAAAGATTGAGGAACTTACCAACTGATGGCTGTTACTGTTGGGGACATATAATCTGATTTACCGGTACTTCACCCCATTTAAAGATATCTCTTGATTGAGACCGACAAACTGGGTCATGCACAGCTTTGTAACTACAGGCTCTAAACACTGTTCTGCACAGAAAATGTGTTTTTAATACAAGTAGCAGGTAGTAAGATAACAGGGCACTGGTTGGCACACACTCTAGTCCGAGTGCTGGCCCCGTCACGTGAGGATCCTTGCATTGGGAGTTGCAGGTGCACGTCTTTCTTCCCCCTGGGATGATTTTCCTAGAGGACAGTGCAGAGGAGTGCTGGAACTTCAGAGAAGCATCACAATGATACAGATCAGCAAGAGGCAAATTAAAATCAGGCAGAAATTCACAAAGAGCTCTTGGAGCCTTTGTCGTGCTTGTGGGTTGACCTCAATAGTTGAGGCTCTCCGTAGAGCAGAGCGGGTTATGTGTTGGACCTTCTCCATGGCAACAAGAAAGCAGAGAGCACAAATCAGAGGTTTTAGGAGTGCAGGAAAGAAGAGCAGTTGTCAGGAACAGTGCAAAATGCCTAATATCTTCTCTTTTTGTTTTACACAGCCTTTGTGGAGCTGGAAAAGCAGGAAAGCAAAGAATTAGAAATACAGAAGTGCTTTGAAGAGTGCAAATGGAAATTTTTTTAAAGTTCTGAAAAATCTGAAATAAATAGGTTGCTTTTACAGTGTTTTTAGTTTAAAGCAGGATTTTGAAAATCTGTTTTACAAGTTTAGATTTGTGCTGTACTGTACTTCTCTTCCTGAAGGCTACTAAGCACCTGCTTCTTAGCAGTGTTGAGGAACTGAATCATGGAAATTGTGGGTATGTGTGTTTTGCTCAGCTTATTGCTTTAGATCCTAAGGTCTCATCTTTCACAGTCTGAAAAGGCCGTGGCTCATTGCCCTCCCCCCCACACCCCTCTGCTTTATTTGTTCAAGCACATGTGAAATCATGATGATAAGACTAGGGTCACAGACCTTTCAGCCAGGAGATCTGGATAGTAGTGCTGGCTGTTACTGACAGGGGCAGATAATCTGATTTACCAGAACCTTTTATGGGAAGGGAGGAGAAAAAAAAATCCTATTGAAGTGTTTCCATTCCAACTACAAGTTCTTTATGGTGGGCAATTAAAAGCTAATGAATCACTGTTGTAGGGAATTTCAGTAGTATATTTCTCAGTGGACAGGACAGAATAAAGACTAAATCTTTTTTTATGCATATAGGACAGTGTGTTACTAAATGTGGATGCAAAGGTGGAGGAATGCTATGAGGAACAAAATAAACAATGACAGGGCTGTAGGGTCAAAGGGTACTGTGTGAGCAGAATACATGTGCTTTCAGTGCCAGTGGCAGTGCTGGTATTTAAAAGAGACTTTCAAAAGAAATCAAATTGCCCATGGTTATTTTAATACCTTTAGAGGATTCCATGTGATGACATCTTCTTCCATAACTCAACTTCAGATTTTGTTATGGTATTTTAAGCCATAGTTGATCTTAACTTTATTGCAAACAAAACTCACACCAGGAACTTGCTCTCGTAGTGACTATAATTTTTCATCTTTGTTTGACTTTTTGCTGTACCTGTTTTCAGCTATTTAAGCAGTTAAAGTGCTTGCCAAGTATGTTCTGCTTAGCTCTATGCCAGTCACTGTCTGTCCCTAGTGCAGTAAAGGCAAGACATGCACAGGAATTATCAGGTCTCTTGGCTGAATGTGCATTCATTCTCCCAGCCCAGTACAGGCTGGAGTGCATTAGGCTGTTTATCTCCTTCCAGACAAGTCACAGTAGATGAACCACTAATGGATTAACGCTGGAAAAGAAGAGTTTGTGTGACAGACACTGCACAGAAAACAGTATTTCCTGCGGATGATTTCATCACAGCTTCTTGTGTCATTTTTTTAATGTGTGCAACCCTTGGTCTTTGGGCTCTTTGTCCTGCTACAGCAACACTGCTTTTTCCTGCCTACTGGTTTTTTGGGACCCACAGGAGGATTGGAGCAGCATCAATGTTTCCCTGTGTAAATGCACAATAAGTCGATTTCGTGTGTCCAGCATTAGATCGAACTGTGCACGTGCTGGCACCTGCACTACTGTGCTGCTGCGAATGTTTCACTTGCATGACTCAAGGGGCAAGGACTTGGGGCTTTGAATGCTTCCGTGAAAAGCATTATTAGCTGGTTGGGCATCACAGATGCAAGGCCAAAATAGGGTGAGAGAGGGTGAGATTGCTCTGGGAGGGAAAAAAAATATTCTTTCTTTTGGAGTGATTGGGAAATGTTGCTGAAGGAAATGGCAATAATAGGTCAGAAGGCTCAGTTGAGCTGAGTTGGCACTAGATATTTGGACATATGTGACAAGACAGGATATTAAAAAATGGAAGGTAACATACATTAAAATGTACACTTTTAGCAGCAAGAAAATGTTGTAGAGAAGGGATGAGGAAAGGACAAAACAGAGTAACTTGGGTTTCTTGATTTAAAAGCTTACATGGTTTTGGAAGTTTTTGAAACATCTACGTGTTGTTTAACTGCTAAGCCTGCCTGTGGAAGAAGTTTCCTTGCAAGCAAAGGAAGCCAATTCTGTGCCTGTATTTCAACAAGTTTGTCTTTACAAGTGCTTGACTTAACTAATAAACACATACCTTGCTTGTTAATCCTTCATGGCGCTGTCACCCACCTAAAGTGTGCATAAAGAGAAACAGATTCAGTAATACAGCAGCCTATCAAGGTGCCACCTATAGGTGGCTATCAAGGTCAAAATGGACAGCCTGGAACATAATTACATAGAAATGAAGGCTGATTGTTGCCACAAATAATAGCTGCTCTCTGCTGTTCAGTCCTCTTATTTTAGGCCAATATAAAGGAGAATTATGCATGCACACACCACTTCTTGAAACAAAAGTGCAGCAAAAGGGCAAACTGTATTTTGTATGTTTTTTAAGTCAAGAAGTCCTGTGCCAAGGCTGAACATTGTACAGAAGGAACTGTTGGCTGCATTGCTTGCAGTTGTGTGTTTTATCAGTGCTGTTAGTGGATAATAAAGGCTTGTCTTAAGCACAGCGCGAATCTGCAGGTCAGTCTTGTGCCTGGCCCCGTGTGTTACTATGTAGGGAATCCCCTATACCCAATGCCCTAGAATGAATCACCAATCACAATTATTGCTTCCTTCTTCACTGACATGTGACTGTTTCCCTGATTTGTATTAGGTTATTTTTATCCTTGTTCCTGGGTGTCCTTCACAATAAGAGGGGGGGTGTGTGACCAAAGTGGGCCACTCTCATTCCTGGTGCAACTGCATTTACTCCTTTGAAGTCACACGGATTAAATTTGGCTCCTTTGGAAATGCCACAGCAGTTTTGGATGCAACCTGTTTCCTGTCATATGTTTACTAAATGCAGCAGTGATATCAGTGGGATAGAAGAGATTTGACTTTTTTGAATTCTTGCAGTTCCATGTGACTAAGTGAAGCCCTGAAGGGGCATTGTTAAAAAGTAACATTGCCTAAGTCTATCACAGATTTTTACAACGAAATGTCCCAAAACCCCAGTCAGTAGTTCACTGCTATCCATTGAAAAGGAATGTCTCAATAACCATAAACAGTGATGCAAGAAGTACTATCAAGGTATGTTGATTGAAGATCTAGACGCTAACTTCTGGCATATAATGTCATTTTTCAATTACATGGAGAAAACATTTCCTTAGGATGGGGAAAGAAGCAACAATTCATCTCGTAGTTTGAGAAGTGCTGGTAACAGGAAAAGGAAACTCATTTATCCTTCTTTCTATCTTCCGTTTTATTCCCCCTCTTATTAATTTATTGCTCTTACAAGCTTCCTTCTGATTAGCTTTAATGTTCTCAGTCTTTTAAGAAGCAAGACCAACAGTAAAAGCCTTTACCTGTGTTTCAAGCCCATCAGAATGTGAAAGATGTAGATGTCAAGAAATTAGACTGATGAGTAGTTGAACACACCAGGCATTTTGGTTTTTGGAAGTTATTCACATGCCTTGGGGAGAACTGGGACTTGCATGTGTGCTGATCCATTAAAGTAGCGTGGGAGCCAAAGCTTTAGGCTAGTTTTCAGGCAGGGTAAATTCCCTGCAACTGCTGCAGGACTATACAGTAGGATCTTGGGCAGGTGCTTCAGTCTCCATACTCATCATCTCCCCTCATCAAAATAAATGCAACTTTAAAAGTAGAAATGTGGTATATACATAAATCTGAATCTGTCTTAAATACGAGTAACAATAACATAGCTGTCTTGACAAATGAGTAGCAAAAAAACCAACTTGTTTGCTGTAAACTAAATGCCATATTTCACATCTGATTTGTAACACTTATCACCTGCTATGTAGCACATGCTTCTGTCATGACTGGAGATTGCTGTTAATCAGGGTTTGGATGTCTGTGGCATGGGACGTTATCAGTGTGAAATTTTTAAATTTAACTTAACAGCTGAGCCACTCTTTCATCTGCGTTAAATTACCGAACTCTGTGACGGGATAAAATTCAGACGATGGGGCAGCTAACCTGCTGTAGCTGCGGGATGCATTCCAGTAACGAGCTGCCTACAGCAGTTAAGTTTCTATATGTGTGCTCAATCTGTGTGTGTATGCATGAACTCTATTTTTAAAGGTATGTGTATGCAGTATTTGGGGTAGGAAAGAAGGATTCTCTGTGGGGTAGAATAAACCTTAGCTCCTCTTTTCACACACTTTACATTTTATGTAACTTCAGCCTTGAAAAATATCTGTTTGTCTCAGAATCTTCTTGCTCCTTGGTAGGCATTGGTTCGAAGGCACTGGGAGGTCTGAAGTGCTGCCTCTGCCTCCTGGAAACAGCTTCTAGAGAACTCCATAACGGAGTTTGCCTTAGGAGTAACAGGATATCTGGACACATCCATCACTTGTCTGTTCAAAACTGGCACGAGGCTGCTGAGCACAAAACCAAGAACCTGGATGTAGCTTTGCTTGATGCCTGCCAGTCACTCATAGGAAAAGGAATTCAGTGTGTCTGTTCAATAGCAGAGAAAACATACCTCACAAAATTAAGGACTATACTATGTTTGTCTTTTCTAAAACCACAACCATAACTAGTAAGGTGTGAATTGATCAAAGGAGGAAACATGATTGTAAGGAACATAAATACCTTGGAGGCCTACATATTCATCAATCATATTTCTTTTTAAAATATTTGTATCTGAAATATTAAATGTTCTTTATGTGACATGTTTCTGTGTGAGATGCACTTTTTTTCCCAGTGATTTTAAAGCTAGGGTTGTATTTCATTGTACAGTGTGTATGTGCTTCCCTTAGAAATAAATGGATTGCTTTCGTTGTTTGAAATTCACTTCATGATGTTACAAATCCTAGCAAAATTATTTATCTCTTATCAGAAACAATCTAGGACAAGTTTTGCAGTTACAATGAACAGTAGGAGAAAATGAACCTTTAATGGAATTCAAAGCAAAAACACTGTATGGATTCTGTAGTTTGAACTGCACTTATAGCAACATATATTCAGTTCTGGTACTGCTATAAACCACTTAAATTTTAAAATTACAGGTAATTTTTCATCATACAGCAAAAAAAAGTGTTTGCTCTCTCAGGGGGTTAGGTCAGAAAAATGCTTTTCTGAGTTAAGTGGTGAAAAGGCTTCTTACCTTTGCTGGGCTGTGAATAGGCAGCTTTGGGGAACACATATTTCTACAAAATTTTAAGTGAATTACTCTATGGATTTTGGATTAAAAACCAGCCAAACAACAGAAAAAAAAACTGGAGCAAAAGGTATTAAATTTAAAAGGAAAGACAAGGGTCTGAAGAACACAATGAAACCTTCTTACCTTCTGCTGCCACCTGTATAAATCCCTACCCAGGGACAGCAAGTGTCCTACAAGCATGTAGAAAATTCTATTGCCTCTGTTGTTGCTGAAACATTCCCCTCACAACATTATATTTTTGACTCAGAGCTGTAATACCTAAATTTCCATATTTTTGATAATCAGCTGTTAATTTAAGTAGAGGAGTTTTTGTAGAAAACTACTACTACAGAGTGCCTTGCTGCAGGAATTAAAAGCATTACACAGAAGAGAGGTTCCTTACCTCTGGTCTTAGTGAAGCACAGAGAAGCTTGCTCCGAGCTGTGGGACGTGCCTGTAGATCTCTGGCAACGTGTCCTAGTCTGTAACTAAGTTGTGGAAACAATTGAAGTAAGTTGAGGAGAAAAAAATAACAAAAGTTTCAGAGGCAGGACTCACAGTGTCATTCAGCAGCTCACAAGTTGATTGGTCCCATTTGCCTTCTGACACAGACAGTGGCTCCTCTAAACTTGTTCACAGCAGTAATATATTAAACATGGGCAACATCTTTCCTTTTGTGAAGGGAACTGTGTGCCCAGGGGACTCAACCACAGGATAAGGGAAGCGGCATGCTTCAGTGCTGTTGCAGAGGGAGCTGCTTGCTGACACCCTGCCTTTTCTTAAACAAGAATTTAAATGGCAGTTTGTTCAGGGAGGTGTTTGGGTTACTTTTGCTACAGCAATGTTTCTTCATCATAAAAAAGCATAAATAGTGTGGGCTATCACATTTCATATGGGTGTTTGACTTGGAATGATTTTCTTTTCTACAAGGTATTTTTTAAACGACATTTTCATTACACATAATTTCGATGGTTCTGTTACACAGCTGCTATTCAGTTTACAGTGTATGATGCGTTTTTTCCAGTATCATCTTTTTTCTCACAGTGCTTGAACTGAAGTAATTTTCCTGTATTTCAACTCTCTCCCAACCTTTAATTTGTGGCTTATAAAATCTGGCATATAAAAGTTCATCTCCAAAATTTACCATTACTATATAATTTGAAGTACTTATCGTTCCTTTAAAACACATCCCGACGCTTTTTCATCCCCTCTCACTTTTTGTGACTGGAAACTATTCAAGTGATTTTTTTTTTTTTTTTTAAGAACCCTTTCTGTTTGTTTGGATAGCAGTAGCGGCTTGATGCTACTTTACAGGTTATCTTACATATATTATCTTATGTTGAGAAATGACAAACACAGAGCATATACGAAGTAGGTTTTGTGATCTGGGACGTGAAGAATTTGCTGGGTGTGAAAAGATTAAACTGTTGAAAGTGCAAGCATCCAGCATCAGGCTTTGTGTGTGGTTACAACTGACAGCGTGTGCCTTTTCCTGATTTGGAAATCGCAGGCAAAAATGCAGAAGCTCAGTCTAACTCTGAGCACTTACAGGTTCAGTTTTGACAACAATTGTTTAGCACAGACGAGTGCTTGGCTTTAAGCAGGAAACTAGACATGGTGATTTTTTTTGTTTAGTTGTGGTTTTTTTTCGTTTCCTGGAGGCCCTGCTGTGGTACATCATTCAAACCAGAGAAAGAACGGCCTTGGAGGTGATGTACCACCCTGATTCAAACTGAGCTCTGTTTTTATTTTTGTAAATATGGTTTAGCTAGTCAGCAGAATTGGTTATGAAATAGTTGAAGTTAGCAACTTGGCTTTAATTTAACGAATCTACCTGCTTTCTGCTGTCCTTTAATATCAAACACAGGAAATCTAGGGTCACATATTTCAGCTGAAAGTTAATTGAATATCTCCACAGTGAGGAGTGATAGTTCTTTACTGATGCAAAGAGTTTCAGAATTTACTTATAGTGGCATTATTAGCATTGTACATTTCTCACACAAAAAGGCTGTATTTGGCCTTTTTATGAGGGAAGTTTCATGTTTTCATTGTGTTCTGTCATCCAAGAAAAGTGCTATCGTTCAACTGTTCGCGTTTTGTACTTGTACTGTTGAAAGTTGTACTATTGAAATTCAATACTCTATACTTTTAAAGTCCAGGAGCTGCAATGCTAGTTCCATCCTTTTACCAACTCACTGTAGAATTGTTATATTATTTAGTTACTCTACCCCAAATTCTTGGCTCTTTCGGTTTATGAATTGGAGGTTTTTAGAAATGAGATACCGTAAAAGAACGTTGATTTCGTTTGTGAGCTGCTGGCACAATCATAGCTTGGTCTCATTTTTAAAGACTGGTACTTTAATGTGCAAATTCAGGCACTAATAAAAACACTAGTATCTCATCAGAAATGTAGTACATGTCTTCTGTAAATGTCTAACTGGTAAGATGTTTTAAAATAGAAAATGTGTTTTTTTTAAACAACCGTAACATGCACAAGTTCAGGCCACGTGAATGTTGTAGATCTGGTATTGATGTTGTTTCTCTGAAAACAAGCTTGTTTGGGTACCCTCTCTTGAGAACAGTTTTCTAGTTCAGCTTAGTATCATTCCCCTTGTGTAACTCACGGGGATTTTGGTGGGGTTCTGAGGCAGATGCCAAAGAAGTGCTTATGGGACATGTCAGTCTGACAAGTACAGACACAATATATGAGCATATCATTGTACTGTTTTCACTGACTTCTGAGCGACCGGGTCCAGACATCCACGAATATCAGAAAGGAAAAGCTTTGAAAAAGGAATCTGTGTTGGAGGTTCTGGTCTGCTGTATTTTGTTCTGGGGAACAAGAATGTGCAGCTGTTGCTTGCTTGACCTTAAATGGAGATGATCTGGGCTTTCTCCAGGGGAGTTAGAAATCTACCACTAGAATATGTTTCTTCTCATAAATTTGTTTAGGTTGGGACAATGTCCAAAAAGAGATGTGTTGTACTTCAGCACACCAGCTCTTTTATTTAAATAGTCTTTTATTCACATAATAGTATTTTCCTGGATTATTTTATTCACATAATAATAACTTCATTGATTGTTTTTGTCTTTCTTTTGTTAGTTTTTAAAACTGCAGCTGTAGACACTGGCCACCTGTATAATCTGTGTAAAGAGTTTGAGGTGCCACTACCTGGTGTGCTGATAATCATGGCTGCATGGAGGTGAACTGTTACCGCAGCCCAATTTTTTATAACACACCAGTAAAGAAATTCTGCAGTAAATCTGCATACTCAGGTTAGTGCGTTATTTTATGGTGCTGTTGCTGGTTTGTCTCATACTGCAAATGTAGCTCTGCACTATCACATTGCAAAGATTGTTGTGTTGCACATGTTTGGTTTAACAGCAACAGAGAACACGGAAAAGGGATAAATGGATGCTCCCACAGATGTGCATTAGTTTGTGTGTAGGTGGGACAGAGTAGCAGATTTTGGTATTGAAGCTGAACAGTGAAATGAGATCCTTGCTTTTTGTAACCAGCCATTTTCTGGGCTGATTCTGAGATGCTTCCTGCAGCACATGTAACTGCTTGTAGTCATCCAGGTATTAGCAAATGTGGCTTACAGGACCTCTTTTGCTGATCTCTGCTAAGAGAAAGGACCCAGTAAGTGTATCCTTCAGTTACATTTGTGCTGTGGGTCTGATGCAACCTAAAGGAAGGTGTGAGTTTTCTCTTCCTTCTACAGGAAAAGCAGCATTTTCAGTGCTGGTGTGAAGAGCGTTACAGAATTACACCAGATGAGGCAACAGCTTAATCAATTCAGAGATACTAACCTTCTTTCTTTTTTTTTTTTTTTAATGTCTTTGAGTTTTTTTGCTTGAACTTGATAGATTTGGGACCCATGTGTTTATGTTTTACCTGATGCCTTCTTTAAAGCTTATCCGACTTCAGTGAGTCTCACTCACACCTGGAATCTCAATATTTTTTGAATTTTTGTTTTTTTATTTATGTGGAGGAAGTTGCCTTTCTGAGTCTGCACATTTTCCTACTTCTGTAGTGGGACTTAAGAGTCTTTGTTAGTGTTACAGGAAACAGCTCTGCTGAGAAATCTGGACTTTGCATCTTGTTATTTTCCTCAGGGACACCAAGTATTTAGTTCTCATAAGCATTTGGCAGACATTAAATTAGTTTGATCTTCACATTTTGTTCTTCATTACAAACAAGATAAAATTACCTTTTGAGGCGGCAACTTGGGAAGCATACCATTGCACAGTGATTAAAAAAACTGTACAAAATAAATTAATAGAAAACTGTACTACTTGACCTGAAATATTTCTCATTTTGGGAATGGCAAAGGCTCTGGAAGGACTCATCTGATTTGTTACGAACCAAAGACATTTTTTGAAAGGGCATCTTGAATGCTTTCAGCTACTGTTACTGGCATGAACCTTTAACCATTAAAGTAGATCCCAGGGTGCAGGAGTGTTTCACACCTGTCTGTGGTCCTCAGTGCTTTGACCCAATGTTAGGGGAGAAGGGGAAAAAGACATTTTGCCTGGATCTTGCTCTGAAAATCCGCCATGTCCTTCTTCTTCCCATATCTCTATAGGAAACACTTATTTCACTTGGAGCTAACTCAGTTAGCGCAGACTTGACCCAAGTAGATGGTCTATTTTGCCATAATATTGACAGCACAAAAAGCTGTGCTCTTTTAAATACCTGGTGGCTTTCACATCAGTGAAGTGTACCTTTTCACTAGGTTACTGAAGGGTCATATAATTTAATAGTAGCCGTTAGCTGCAGTGATGCAAAGTACCTTCAAAACAGCAACATGATAGAGGACAGGAAATTCATTACAGTGGAATATTTTTTATTTCTGTGAAATGTCTTGGAAAACTGTATTTTGGTGTTTACCGGTGTCCCTGATCGGTGACGTGCTTTAGGTGGCGTGCCGAGATCCTTATACCTAAGAAAGTGTGTCAAGTGTCTTTCAGATACACTGTTCTAGGAAGCACAGAGATTAGTTGTGTCATTTGACATGCTGTGAGTGATGGATGAACAGCGGGACAAAGGCATATGAAGGAGAGATAAAGTTGGAAGACCGTGTTTCAGTTGCCAAGTGGTGGTGCTGGATTATTTCTGCTTTAAAGGGTAACTGCGGAATGGAGGAGAAATGATTGGGCTGCAGCTTTTGCTGCTACCTGTCTTCAGCTGAAAGTTGTCCTAGCAGAAATGCATAAATATTCATAAAATCACAGAATATGCAGAGTTGGAAGGGACCCACAAGGATCATGGAGTCCAAGTCCTGGCCCTGCACAGAACCGTCCCTAAGAGTCACACCATGTGCCTGGGACTGTTGTCCAAACACTTCTTGAATATTGCCCAAATGATGAACATATTGGCAGCATATAAGAACTGAAGGTTCTCTTGTGCAGAGTATTTTAGGTATCACCCTCAGGAGGGGCAGTATGTAGACCAGCGGCCTCAACATCTTGCTTCACTGGGTTCTTCATTCAGATCAACATGGAGATGGTGTAAATCAGCCTTTTAGAGAGTTTTCAGGCTAATTTTCAGTTGGTCCCACTTTGAGAAGCAGGAAATGGGAACCAGAAACACCTTTCTTTCTCTTGGTTGGTGTTAAAGAATGGTGTGTGTCTTTTTTTCATTTATTTCTTCTGTCCATTGCTCTGCCCTTTATTTTTTTCCCCCTATCTCTGTGTAGTGACTATAAAAAAGACTATCACAATTCCGGTGGTGTCAGCTATCTATTACTTCCTATCTTTGTTACATGCAATTCATGGCTAAAACACTAAGGTGGTTTTTTAACTTCTTCAGAAATCACTGCTTATTTAGATAGCAGAATGGCTTTTTCCTCTTTGGAAATGAAGTGCTGATTGACAATTACATTTGCAGGAAAAAAAGCATTTAGCAAAAAGCACCCCAGAAAACTAAGATGCTGAATTGCATTTACCTGAGAATTCGAGGTACAGAACTTCATGTTTTTCTTTATTCTGTTGCAGAATGTGCCAGATGAAAACATTGCCCTACTCCTTTGGTTCAAACCATCTCTGAGTAGCAAGAACAGATTTCCTGATCTTGCCAATGTTTTCTGAGTATGTATTTTGTTACAAGCAGCTGCTTCCTCATGGAAGTTCTGTTGTAACTCGCTGGAGCCTGGAAGCTTTGTCAAGTGTAGTCTCACAGATCGTTCTGGCTGTAGCTGCCTGGCCACTGAGGTGATGTGAAGGAAAACTTTCCTTCCTCCTTTTATGACTTCATACTTAGAGAAGAAACTATTTGCTTTCCTCTTTTTGTGTCCTTTAATGAAAATGAATTGGTTCTGTGGTTTTGAAATACAGTCCTCAGTATCAGTTGTTTATGTGAGTATTTGGGATAAAATTGTTATTGACATCTCTGTGAATTAGAAAATGAAAACAAAGGTAGTTAATTCTGAAACATGAATTTTTCTACCTTCTAGATGAGCCTTCTTTAATTGACAGATTTATTTTTCTTTAGGCAGAGATAGTCTCATTTGCGTCTGTTAAAACCAGTATTTTGCTTACAAAATGGTTTCCACGTGGGAGATTCTGCTGTGTTTTGGTGCTCTTTGAAGAGCCGTGGGCAAATTAACGTAGTTCTTGTTTCAGTTTCCTTTCTGTGGAATGAGAATGATAAATCTACAATCTAGACCAACAAGTGGCAAGTACTGTTTGCTGGTGATGAAAGTGATATTCATTTTTTTTAGTGTGAGCTTCTACTCTTTCTGCCTCTGTTAAGAAGGTGCTGGGGCTCCCCCTGTGTTTATCTTTTAAGGAAGGAAAACACCTTCACACACTGACACGGATGTTCAGATGCAACCTTACATCATGCTGCTGCTTTTGCTAGAGACAAGTGCGTTTCAAGTACCCCTCATAAACTCAAGTGGAAAAGGTTCAGTCTGGATTGAAGCCAAACAATTTAAATATCTGCCACTTACTCCACACACAAATTATGTGACTACCTTGCATGGTTGTGTGGTTCACAGACAGTTTCACAGACAGTCCAGTGTTAAATTGGCACCATTTCTTCTGCTTGTCAGTGGTACAGAAGCTTCGTGCCAGGATTTTCAAATGTCTGACTTCTGAGATTCCCGAACCTGATTTTTTAGAGGCACAGGGAGGGATTTGTCTGCAGTTGCCTCTGAAATTCAGAAAGTCATGCAGGTACATGGTCTCTCCTTGCAAGTTAAAAATAAATAAATAAATTAAAAAAATTGATTTTTCAAAATTCTGGGGCAAGTGACTAATTATTTTTTGCACAATGAAATTGATGTATGTGATGCTGTACAGGGATGGTATTAGAATCATGACTTGAAGCAAATCTTCTCAGTAGGTCCGTGTACTGTCCTGCTTGGTTTGCTGACTGAAACACAGCTGGTTTCTTCCAGAAAAAATTCCTGCAGTTGGGGCAGAAAACTTGAGTATGCCTGTAATTTTTCCATCAGCAGAAGTTCTTTGAGATAGTCACCAACAAATGTAAATGTACTGTAGTCAGTGCAGAGCTGTAGTGTCTACAGACCTTATTAACTCTGCACGAGACCATTTTAGCAGAGAACTTGGTTTTGTTTTCCAGACCCTGGTAAGACAGCTTTACTAAATACCCCTCTTGCCACTGTTCATGGAACATTCTTGGCTTTTTTTTTCTTGTCTTTCTTTAAATTTGTGTTCGTGGTAATAAAAGCTGGCCAAGTACAAAGGTGTGTGTGTGGAGTGTCTTTGTTTCTGCTTACTGTTTTGGTTTATCAGCCTAAAAGGGAGTGGAAAAGAGTATATTACCTAATAATTTCTTCCCCATCACTTATAAAGTGCCGAAGTTGCATCTGCAAAACTTGAAGTATGCATATTCTAGTAGTTTAGCTCCATTCTTTCTGCAAGTGCTCATAGAGACCAGTTCTGGATTATTGTTTTCTAAAAAAGCATGTTTTTGTGAGTTTGTGTAAATACTTGGGTTTGTTGTAATATAAATATTTTGGACATTTCTGCTTTATTTTTGTGAGATTTTTTTTTTAAATTTCTTTTTAGCTTCAGTTAATTGTGCTGAGTATTGCACTCATGGATCATGTTTCTTTTAAAGTCATGAAAAGCTAAAGCAAGCAAGCAGAAAACAGAAGTTCGTGTAGGCTGGCAAAATATAGATGCTTTTTTGATTGCTTTCTAGGTCACTTTTTGCATCCACTCTGGCCATGAGCAGGCGTAATAAGCATAATAAGTAACGAATGAACCATCAAGACTGGCGCTCAGTAAGCTGCTATTTGTAGGTATTAGGAATGTACATTTAACATAAAGGTTTTTATAAATGATCAGAACTTGGTTGAGATATTTTACTTTTAGGGGTCCTTCTGTGAATTATTGATTTGTGCCATCTATTCCTTTTTTCTAAGCTATTTCTGTTTTACTTGTAGACTTCATAATTTTTGTAGTGAATAACATGTCCTACATTTGTGCAGCACTTAAAACAGTGATCTTTTTGAATAAGTCTAGTCACTTTTTGGTCATGCTGTGTTCCAGGACAGAAGAAGAAACAAAAGAAATTAATTAATATAATGGTGACATTTTCGCTAATAGCTTTTTTATGTTTTTGGAGGGGGGATTAAATTTTGTTCTTCTGGAAGCTCCCTTTCATCTCCAGATTTTAAAGTTTTCTTTTAGTAAAGAACATTTAAATTTAAATGCAATGGGAAGATAAAATGAACACTTAATAAAACAAGTGCTTCTATACTTAGGAAAGGCCCAGTTGTTATCAGGGGGAAAATTCCAGGCACTGTTGCTTTTAACGTCATATTAAGTGGCACCTAGAAGTGTTTTGTGTTCTTAACATTTGCCAGAATATAAATGGAAAGGATTTCTGACAAAAATAATATTGGTGTTGCGTGGAGTCTGAAGGAATGTTATAACAACACATAAAGGCAAGCAAAGTGTAATTGTTCAGGGGAAGATAAGCTGAAGAGGGTGTATCATCTCGTGTGCAGCTCTGGGAGCGCTGGTTTCACCCTTTAGGAATGAAGGAGCTTGAGGTGGCAGAGATGAGAAAGTCACAGCAGACTGCTGAGTGGCTGCAGCCCCTTCTGGTGGTACTGCCCTGGTTTCAGGCAGTAGCAAGATGCGTCCCTAGAGATCTTGCAAAGTCTTTTCAGAGTTAATATATTGATGTCTTTGTTGTTTGAGGCTTTTGCACAATACCATTAAGGATGCTAGAAGGAATGAAGCCTGGGCAGTTAAGCAATGGCCAGAATTCTAGTTCATTTCCCTTACTAACCCCCTGCTATATTTCTGGTTTATTCAGGATCCCCTACTGGATGCAGATTCTGAGGTTATATAGATCTTTCACATATACAGTCTCTGTAGGCTACGACTGTACTGCTGGGTCCTGTGTGTGCTCTCACAGTTCTGATATACAAGACAGGCAGGACTATTTCAAAAGATAAGAAAGTGCAGGAGGCTTTTAGTTTTATTCTGTTATGCCATTGTCATTTGGAAGTTCCTTTTCTTGAACTGATTGCATATCTTAACACCAGGTCTTGGCCAGTAGTTTGACAATGTCACAGTAACTGCATAGGAGATTTTCTTCCCGAAGATTAGGAAATATTCGGTTCATAAACTGATACTTTGAGAGGATTTGGCACTGCCCGGATTTGAGATAATTCAGCTTGTGGTTGTGTTTGTACTAATCCAGCACAAAGCTGTGCCACTGCAAAATATGTTGTCTTGTAAACTGCTCTCCCACTTAACAGTTTGTGCCGGCACCAGATCTCACATGGCCTTGTACAAGGCATCTAATAGGAGTCTGACCTAGATGCAAGTAACCTTCGTGTGTGTGGGATGGAGGGGAGAGTGTAGGGCTCAGGCTGTCAGAAAGGAGCTGAAAGATATGAATGTTTGAAGTGGTGAGAAGGGGCAGGAGAACAGGCCCCCCTCCCTTTGGTAGTAGTGCACATTTATGCCTCATTTAAGTGACCACACGGTTGCTATCAAAACCCTGTAACTATGACATCAGTAGCAAATCTCTGCACTTTTTTAATGTGTTTTTTTTTCCCTCCATGGTGAATAGCATACCTGACCTTAGCGTTTGTTTTCTCCCATCTGTCTTAGTATCCCAGCAACCATGTACTTGCTGTGCTTTCTTCTTAATTATTTGTAAGCTATTGTGCTAAGGGACCGTGTCTTCCTCTCTTGTTGTGGTTATCGACCCTGACCTTGATAAAGTTCAGAAGCCTCAGCTGCAATATAAATAATGTTGGGGAAGACGTGAATGTACAAATGACAGTAACTCGTAGGACCATCAAATTCCTCCCAGGCTTATGAGGGTCCGGTCTGTGAGGTCTGTAATTAAGTGTGTAATGCCTTATGTGCAATGAGGATTTCATTTGTGAAGAAAGCTTCAACAAACGCGCTTGTAAAAGCGTAATGACTAGAGGGAGTGCTGCTTTTAGGAGGCATTTGAATGCCATTAGTGTTTATGCTTTTCCATTTTGAAAACTTTCCACTGATAGTGGTGGTTGTCTGTAAATAGCATTAGCACTTGGTTTTTTAGTGGAAAAGCTTTAAAAAGTCATACAACAGATGGAATAATGTGGTTCCATCTCACTGAAAGGAGGCACATTGGCTGCCCCTTGCAGAACAGATTATCGCAGTTTTAAACACTTGATTCAAAGAGGAGAAGGAGCAAGTTACTGCAGTAGCGAAGGACTTGATAGAATCATAAGATGGTTTGTGTTGGAAGGGACCTTAAAGATCATCCAGTTCCAACAACTCTGCTGTGGGCAGGGACACCTTCCACTAGAGCAGGTTGCTTAAAGCCCTACCCATCCTGGCCTAAATGGGGGCATGCATCCATCATCAGGGATGGGGCACACACAGCTTTTCTGGGCAACGTGTTCCAGTCTCTCACCACCCTCACAGTACAGATTTTTTCCTGTAATCTAAACCGACCCTGCTTCAGTTTAAAGCCGTTCCCTTGTGTCCTGTCACTACAAGCCTTTGTAAAAAGCCCCTCTCCAGCTCTGTTGTAGGCCTCCTTTAGGCACTGGAAGGCTGCTATAACATCTCCCTGGAGCCTTCTCTTTTCCAAGACTGAATAACCCCAGCTCTCTGTCATGGAAAAGTTCTGTCTTGCCACATCCTCTCAAGCCTGTTTTCATAGGAGAGATGCTCCAGCCCTCTGATCATCTTCTTCATGGCTCTTCTCTGGACTTGCTCCAGCAAGTCTATGTCTTTCTTAAGTTAGGGACAGCAGAGCTTCACGCAGCACTCCAGATGGAGAGCTGAGCAGAGGAGCAGAATCACCTTCCTCAGCCTGCTTGCTTTGTAATGCCCTGTATGATACTACAGTTACAAACTGAATGGTTCTGATTTGATAATGTCAAAAAATCCATATGAAAATGGGGTGGTGGGATTGTCCTCTTTTTGTTGTATTGTTTAGCCAATTTTGAGACTCCAAATTACAAGTACTGATTTAGAGTGCTGCAAACTGGGATAAAAATTAGTGCATCTGTCACAGTGGCTGTTTATTCTGTAGAACTCCTTTGTGTAGCATCCATGTGGTTCAGCTCTGGCTATATATTTTTGAGGTGAGTCCTTTCTTAAATGAGCTTTGAACGTGTTTTTTTGTTGATGAGATTGGAGCCTAATGGCGATTATTTTCCTCTTGGCATGGTGTAGGGAGTCTTCTATTAGTCACATGTATGCGTAATTTAACCCTAACACTGAGAAGTCCTCATGTGTCCTCAAGTAAGAACTCGTTAGCCCTTTAATTCCTAAACCTCATCCAGTGTAGGTTCTAAAATCTCAGAATTTGGATCATCTTTTGGTTTTTTGTGGTAGGGTTTTGCTTCTTTTCTCCATCTCTTTAGTTGATTTGATGGGGTTTTTTTGTTTTGTTTGTTGTTTGCTGGTTTTTGTTTGTTTTCTCCTGATACCCTTATTCCAGATTGCCATATCTCAATTTTCATTCCATCAACCTTAGTTTGCATGGACTCTCAGCCTAGAGAACAAAGTATTTGCAGTCTGATTCCATGTCTCTTCAGCCTTTGTGATATTTAGCTCTTTATTCATAAATCACGCCTTCTAAGTCATGGAAGTTGTTTTTTTAGTCATGAAAGTTACTCGATTGAACATGTTCTACTGTTTGAGTTACTTCCTGGTTCTGGGCATCGCACTACCAGACATATTCTTTCAATGGGTTTATGCCAGAACTGTTTAAAGTCACTGTCTTATTCCTTCCCTCACCCCCATCTTCTGTAACCTGATGTATCATATTATAGGCAGTCCTGACTTGCATTAAGCTAATTTTCAGGCAGGTTAAATTGTGAACTCCTGTCAAGTTTATTTTCTCTGTTAGTTGTGGTCCTTTTTATATTAATTACTTTGCAGGTTGCGTGTCTATATGAAGTATGTGTTTGGGATTTTTTTCTAAGCCTTATGATTTTTATTTTGCTATTAGCCATGCTAAACTCTCTACAATATGCCTGTATTTTCCAGTACCTCACCATTTGATGGTGTTGCAATTTGGACTTTAATTATGTTCTCCTCCTAATTAAAAAATTCCCCAAAGAACACCACATGTACCATGGCTAGAATAAGGGTGCAAGGGCATGATTAGATATTCTCTCCCCCACAACTGCTGGAAATTTGTGAAAGCACAGCAAAATGTGATACAGCCTGGGTGTTGCTGCCAAGAACTGTAGTGCTTATATCCTGCTGAGCAGAAACACTGTCTACCCTAAAAGGCAAAGATGGAGCAGAGTAGAGCGTAGATAGGTAGTGATGAGGAGATACAGATACTGTGTCAGGATTTCTTCAATCAGTCTGTAGTCTTGTTTTTACCCATCTGGTGAATCCTATATTGCTGCTTTGTGGCTGCCCTTTTTACTGTGTTTCAACAAGGCACAGCCTTTCTGTGTAAAGGATTCCTTAAAATTAGGACCTTATTCCATAATTGCAGCCTCCTATTGCTTTTCCTGCATAACAGCTACTAACCCTGCAAAAGGATGAGTGATCTTTCAATACTGTCTGAATTAAGGGAGCTGTTGTGAGCTGAAACGCTCGGCCTGATGTTAGGAAGAAATCTGGCTGGGGATGGATAAATCCTTTTTTCCTTACTCAGGGTGGGGAGCAGTTATAGAGCTCATCAGTGACTGCTGCTCTGCCTTTACAGATCTAATCCTTTTCCTATCACAGGTGACTGAAAAGAAAGAGGCATCTCTCTGACAATAGTGCGTTTGGGCTTGCTGCTGCTGCCACATCCAACTGTTCTTTCTCCTACATCATCCAGTGATGTGGTAGGGCAAGTGTTGTGTCCCTGAGGAACAGCCTGTGGGGACAGTCATATTTGTTTCCTCCATCAGCAGTCAAAAAAAGGAATTGTTTGTGCTCCTGCTAACATTGCTTGTGCTGATCCTTTGCTTTGGATTGGCTGTGAATGCAAGGAATTCTCTTTCTGTTGAATAATAACTGTAAAATACATCACAGAGAGAGAAAAATGATCCCTACAGAGAGAGGTTTATGATAGTGTAGGGTGGTGCAAGCAGTTGGCCAGAAGGGATCATGCACTTAGCCTGACTCTTGGTGCTCTGCTAGTTGTTAGTAATGGACTGTGAAATTTTGCAATTGTAGTATAGACAGCACTGAATTATTTAAGCTACACCTTTCACAAAAAATCTCACAACAACCTTTCAAATGCATTGAGCTTTCTGGTCTGGGTTTGGTTTTCATTTTTAGTGTTTTTTTGAGATTAGCTATTATACTGACATACTAGAACTTCATCTTTACTTCATGATACAGCACATTACACACAGAATGCTGTGCTACTCTGTGCTGAGATACCAAAATGCTTCAGGCAGAAACTCTGAGCATGTTTGGAGAAGATAATTTTAATTAGCACAGTTAAAAACCCAGCCATATTTGACCTAAGTTATCTAAATGTTGTTACACTCTGTCCAGTGAAAAATTGTTTTCCCACTGATAAGAGGCGTGATACTATCAGTCAGCAATGTCTGTTCCGCCAGTAAATATTTGCATATAGGCTACTACAGCGAGGGTTTCTTATTTTATTTTTTTTTTCCCAGCTACTGGCTTTGTCTCAGCAGTGACTTGAAGCGCTTGTCAAAAAACAAACTAGTAAGGACCTTTGGATTCCAGTGTGCAAAGGATACGGTTCTAACTGAACAGATGTTCTCAGGACAGGGCTGATACTCTTGGAAGAGATGCCAGGTGACAAAAATAGATGTATTTTGCAGGGCGGATAGAAAAGAATGCTATGTCTTTCCAACTGGTATTTTGTTTTGTAGTTGTGGCAGATTCAAGTCGAGAACTCAGAGTAGTGGATGCTTTCTAAATATGAGCCTTAGAAGTGTATCTTGCTCTGACTATTTGGTTTGATATCCCTGGGAGACAAGATACTCAAACATAAGAGGACTGCTTGTGTGTTACCACACCATTCAAAGCAGCTAGGAAGCTGTTTGTAGTAAACACCATGTGCTCATAAATGAGTGAAGTGTCTTGTTATTTTGGGAAGTGCTATGAAGTATTTTTAGTATTTTTTTTTTAATTGGATGAACCATGGTATCAGAAACAAATATTTTTGTTGCTGTTTTCCTTTGTTCAGAGTGAAAAATTGAAGCACACAGTTATAATGCAGAAGTAAAAAAGTAAAAAATTATTTGTTGTTACTTAGATGTCTACAGCGTGTATATATTCCACAGGATTAGATGTATTCCTAACTTAGAGCATCTCAGTAAGTCACCTAAGGAGGCTTTTGATTTTAAAAAAAACCCACCAAACACACAAAAAGCACCAACAAAACAATACACTATTGTGAGCATTTAATTGACAAAATACTACTGTATTCTTAGCTTTGCAAAACTCATTGCCTTGCTTTTCAGCAGCAACAATATTTGACTTGTATAATCACTTACTGTACTGAAGTTGAAGAGTTTCTTTCCAATTTTAGTGCAAACTGTTAAGTTTGTAGAGGTGCTAGATTGAAGTAAGGGGCTCGCATTGAAGATTTTTCTTAGAGAAACCACTGGTGGCTTCCAGAATGTCTTCACTTAAGTTGGGTTCATACTGAAATAGTTGTCTTTAATCCCTTAATATTTACAGCTGACTCTTAAAGACAAAATTCATCTTACTCAATAAATTGATTTGGCTTTATAAATCCATATATTTCCTATTTGCCATGTCAAACTCTTGTGCATTTTCTTTTGAGTAGAGAAGGAAATTCTGGCTCTGAAAAATAAGGATGTAATCCCAGCTGCATTAAGAACTAGTTCTTTCTTCTTTTTTGGCTGTAGTGTAGTGATGTTGAGGTGAATATAGAAAAGCATTCATCCCACTGTAGTGGGAAAAGCAAAGGAAAAAATACCATGACACAAAATACAGTGATAGTTCCTGATGTCACTTCATCCTGCATGACAGGGCATGTGTCACTAAGAGAGACTTTCAATGAAATAGGTTTGTGCTGGTGCCTCTTAATTCAGCCAGTCACATGTATAACTGTAATACAGAACAATGTGTGACAATGCCAAGGTATTCTGTGAGCACCCGAAGATAACTTCGAAGTTACCTGGTCTGGATGATGGAATCCAGGCAAAAAAATTTCTAGGTTCCTTAAGCCTTAAGGACTTGATGTGTGTATTACTTACAGGAAGAATCGGTGACCTGGTGTCTTTCCTAAGTTTTATTAGATCACTGCCCCAACAAACAAACAAACAAACAAAAAGGCTAAGGTGATACCACCAATTTAGGATTTTTTAGTGCTAATATCGATCATTGTGCATGAAAAATGAAGCAGGATGACTGTTAAATCAGTGAACAGCTGTGTGGTAGATCTTAATCCAAGCAGCACTTGGCTTTGCCATTCCCTACCTCCCAGTGGAGTGCAGTGCCATCTTTAACACAACTTCCTTGAACAAGTATAGGATGAATGGATTGACTTACTAGAAACTGCAGATGTGGTAAATTTTTTGTCCCTAAACTTTCAAATCTAGTTGTGTCAGACCCTTTTTTAGGAGCACCAAATGAAAGAATTTTTGGATGTTTGCTCTGCTTTTTATTGCTTGTGGGGTGTACTCATGAGAAATATTAACCATAGTCATAAATCAGTGAACCATTTTAGGATAAAACCTAATTTCAATATTTCACATTTTACTTTTCCTCAAAAAGCTCTGTTTATCCAGTCAATATGTCCTTTCCAGTAAAGATACAATGCTTGATATTGTCTGGCAAGGAAGACACTCCACATTCTTTGTGCGTCTTTGGCCAGAAATTGGCATGCATTATTTAATGTGTAGAAGTGTTGATGTTTGTACGCTTGGGGCTCTGAGGTTTTTTTAATCATTCATATCTGATTTTACTCTTGGAAGCTATCCAGTTCATTAAACAAAGGAAATATTCCCTGAAGGAGATAAATTGGACTTGGGGGGCAAGGAGTGAAATGGGGGTGTAACAGTCTGGAAAGATTTTTACAAATAGTAAGTCTTGTCATCTCATCTGGTTTTAAGTTATAAATTAAAAGGGGAAAAATATGCTTCTGTCCATTTTATTTCAACAGGCAAGCAGGGTATTGAAGTGAACTAGACTGAATGGAAAAAAATACTTTTAGAGTTACAGAACAGACCATAGTTGTGAGGAGCTGATTCCTGACTCAGCGCATCATGATACGGGGGTTTAAGCAATGAATTCTTTGCATTTATTGTTACAATTCACCATAAAACTTTGAGCAAAAGCCATGGACTGCTTGACAATTGTCTAACTGATTTTAATTGTTGATGATACGTCTTGGTCTTAATATAGTTTGTTGTGATTTCAAATGAAATTTAAAACTTTGTAGAGCAATACAAGTAAAAATATCCTAAAGTCTATTTCAACTTTTAAAAAAATACCCATGTTTTCACTTTTTTTCCTTCTACTCTTTTTCAAAAACATAGAAGACAACATAGTCCGGGATGCCTCCCAGATAATAAAACGAGAAATTTTCTTTCAGTGATTCAAAAAAACTGGTGGCAGCTGATGCTGGGATGCCTCAATCTGATCACAGAAGCTCTAGCTTAAACCTTCCTTTATGTGAATTTCTGATACAGATATTTGTAATAAATGCTTTCCTGATTAAACATCCCAGTTCATTTTTCACTTTGCTTCCAAACTGCAATGTTGTTGATTCATATTCAGTTCAGCTCTTGTCCTAAGTTTGTTGTGAGACACAGAGCCTGGCTTTTGTGAAAATGAAGAGAAAACCTGAAACCTGTTACTTGTGAAACTTTTATTCTTGGGAACAGTTACAATTTAACCAGAATTATATTCCCGTATTCTGTATTTTAAATGCATACACATCAAGGGAAATTTCTCTTTCTCTGTATTCTGACGTTTCAGATGGGAGTTGAACAGGTGAGTGGTAACTGCTACTTGCAGTTACCAGCAGGTCTAAAGTTATTATCAAGCTGTCTTGCTTGGAGTGCTACAAGAATTGCAGCATTTTGTGGTGTTTGTCTTAACGATGTACCTAAATTCTAAATGAGCTTTTCATTTCAAACTGCTTTCAGAGCTGTGAAGTCTTTATTAGAGAAACGATGAAATCATTGACACTGGTCTGAAGTTTGTTTCAAGAAACTTGTTTATAAATCCAGTTGTTTTATACAAAGCAAATTTGAATTAAAAACAATTCTTAAGTTTCTGAAAGAACAAACCGCTTTGTAAATGCCCTAATACCTAGGACATCATTTACCTTTACTGTTTTGGAGGCTAATCCTATAATTACTTTATGCAGGTTTCACCTGGAACATCTCGTCCAAGTTACCCAGCTACCAGCTATCAGGACTCCAGCAACTGGGAATCTCTAATGAAAATTAAAGAGGGGTTGCTAAGACAGAAAGAGTTTGTGATTGATCGGTGAGTAACCTGCTCCTGCTCCATTCATACAGGTGTTAGGCTTCAATCCAGCCGCTATTTATGCACAAATACGTGGGAGCTAATCCTTGCTGGGAGAGAAGACTGGCAGCTGGCTAAAAACCTTTTACAAAGTTGGAAATGTATTTAGGGGGTTTAATGCCTCTGGAGTGGAAAAGGGAAAGTGATACCAACAGCCAGTTCTGCTGTCAGCTTCCCCTCTTAGCTTTGTCCTGGTCTGGGAGTTTGTATCAGACATTTTTCTGCTTGTACAAATCTTGCAAGTGACTTGCAGGATGAAAATTGGTCAATTGCATGATGCATGATTTTCTTTTCCATGACAAGTACAGAAATGCAATATATTTGAAGCCAGTTGATAAAGCTTTGAGAAACTGGCCTTAGCAGTAATGTTCAGCAGTAAAATCCTATTCAGATGCTGATACAAATTGTTCAAATAATAAAATATTAAACCCAGGAGTAAATACATAACTTCTTACTAATATTGCTGTCAGTCTGAATGGGCCTCTTAATGAGGAAAATATGCTTTTAATAAGGGCTTGAGCTTAATGAAGATTACACTAAAAGAGCAGATCTCACCAGGCACTGCAGAGTTTGGATATAGGACATTTAAGGAGGGTATTTTTACATTTGACATAATGGTAATTTGGCTTACTCTGTGTTTCAATAATAAACCCTTGGCTCATGGCTGAAAGAAGAGTGGTTGTTCTGATCTTGATGTAGTGGTGCTCTTGTTATTGATATCTTGCTCCACAACATGAGGAGAACTGTGTAAATCAGGTGTGTGTTGATCACAGTAATGTTAAGCATTCATTATGAGTAGTTTTATATTTCGTCCAGTAATTCCTCTCTCTTTATGGGTAGAGATAGGCAATTTGGGAATAATTTACTTTGGTACCAGGAGAGTTATGCTTGTGCAAGATCTGATCATTACGTTACTGCAACAGAGTGAGGAATTGCCGTGGTTTAAGGTGTTTCTGACCCTTAGTAGTAACTCTGCTGGCACTGCAGTGTTGAAGGTTGGCATCCTCTTCCCCAGTGGGATGTAGGATGTTAGTGTGTGTTTACTGCTGTGCAGCTGAAGGTGGTACACAACTAGGAATGGGCACGGCATCCTGTTCTGCCAGCTCTCCGGCGGGGGTGGTGATCTCCCAGGGGGGTAAGCAGTTCAAATGGAAACATCCTTAGCTGTTGTTTACATCTCCTCTGTCAGAGCCTTTGAATCTGCAGCCTAGAGGCTGTCTAAATTACAGTGCTTTTTTCAGGCTTGCTGTATCAGTAGTAGGAAACCTGCAGCCTTCCTCCTGGGGCCCAAGCTGTCAGCAGCCTTTGTGAGTACATGGCCCATGATGGCTGGGGCGGTCTTTGGTGCCTCTGCTGAGCTTATGTTCCTCTGCACTCTACCTGAAGGCTTGTTACACAGTGGCAACTAAAAATGTAGTTCCTGTTGCTCTTCTTATGCTGGAAATGTGTCTGCAGTCAAGGGTGAAGTTTCTGAAGTGACACTTCGTAACCTGGTTTCCTGCTAACATTACTTGATACTGTCCATGTTGAGGAAGAAAAGCTATTTCTCGACATCCAGTGGCAATGGTTTGGTTCTTTTTTTTTGTAGAAGTCATTATTTTTGAGTGACTTAATGATATTGAATACAGTTCTTTCTGGATTTCTGACCAGAAGTCAGTATAGATAATTTCTTTTCATTCACTGGAATGGCAAAATATACTCTGGAAGCTATTGAAGTGAAACAAAGACCACTTAGTGATGTTACAGTGTTTCATTTAAGTAGACACTTGGTGTTAGAGTTAAGCATGTTGTAATTTATAATAATGCAGTATAACAATACTTCACAGAACAGGCTCTTTTCTGAATATTGAGCCTCCGTTTGGACAAAATACCTTAAAAGTTATTTTAAAATTAAATAAAAACATTTCAAATATGTGGCTTGTATTATTTAAGATTAGTACAAATTGATGTTGCATATTTACAAATTTTTCCAATAGATTCTTAAATTATTTGTTTTAAGAAGAGGTTGTATTTTCTATGAAAAATAAGAATACTTTTGGTTTAATTCATAAAGAAAATGGTACATAGTTGCTGTGCAAAAATCTTGAAATAGAACTCCATTAAAAAGTACTAGTGTTATATTTCTTATGAGATCAATTATTAATAAGACTAAAGTGTGAATCCTTTCTTCAAGGCACTAGGTTAAAATGCAATATTATCTATATTTACCTTGTGGACACACAAAGCCTTGCACAGAGAATCAAGATGATGTTTGGGAGTAAACCTAAATCTTCCAGCTCCTGCTCCTTCTGATCTTACTTTAAACTTCATTTCAGACTTTTAATTTATTTGGGAATAGTAACGTAAAATAAAAATATAAAGTTTGCTAAAGTGAGGTTAATTCCAGATGGTGGTAGTTAAATTACAGAATTTATGCTTTGGGGAAATGGAGAAGGAGTTACTTTGTTGATTGGAGTTAGGTAGTAGGTGTTTGCTGAGAAGGCCCTTTGTACCTGTGATTCTGATGGAGTTTTAAGAGGTGTAGTCTCCTTAAAGCATGTCTCATGCTGAATTTACAAACTGGTAGCTGGAAGATGCCAGCAAGACTTGTTTAATTCCGGGGGGACAGAAGCTCAGGAAAGATGGGTTATCCAGCGGGACAGCAGCGGGCATAGTGCTCCAGACCAAGCTGTTTGCTGCTGGCAGGTACAAGGAACAGCTGGATGAAAGGATGCACACTGGGAACACCCTTCTCTGGCCCTTGTCACCAGCCTCCCTTTCACCCACAGGGTCATTAGCCAGTTTTTTAAGGGAAATTTCCCACTCTTTTGGGGAATTGTACTGGTGTCATACTTAGCTAGGAGGTGGAGGAGATTAACATCACACACCTTGGTCTGCATAGCAGTGCTTGAATCTGTTGATTTGTAGAGATGGATGCTCTGTACAGGGTAGTATCCTTAAGCTGTTCTACCTTTATCTTGTTAAAAAAAGGGGGAAGGGCAGGAGAAGGAAGGTGAAACATGCCGCGTGCTTCTCTTCTTTCCTCACAAAGATAAAAAGCCAAAAAAATGTGTCCCTTCCAGATTAGATTATTAAACTTCCTTATTTTGCATTGGAAATCTAACAATTAGGAATAGTTGCAAGTAAGTTTCAAATAGATATAAAAACAATTCAAGGAATAATGCTTACAGTGTAAATCATCATATTTTGTATACTTTGGTGGGTCACCAGAAATTCAGGCTGTAAGTAGGGTTCTTAAAACCCAAACAACCACTTGCACCTGTGAGTAAGAACAAGTGGCTCGATTTTTATTCTGTTCAGTGTTGAACAGCAGATGTAGGAATAGGTAAATTAAAATTGATTTTATTTATGTAGCCTTTTCAGCATAACAAAGGCATTTATTTAAGTAGCACACAGTAGCATAAAGGAGTGGGTTTAAAAGTCATTTTGGTTTGCTCTTTAAAACTACTCTAGAAGTCACTTCTAATTTAATGAATAAAAACCTGAAATGGTTTTTATGTCTGCTCTGAAGAAAATGAGAAGACGGTACTTTTAGGAAGTGAAAACATGGTATAAGGAAGTGAGCCTGCTCTGCATGTGTGTGTCCATGAGATCTCAGTGGCACTTCTTAAAGGTGTGTGCCATGTTTTCTCCATGTAAGAACTGTTGGTACAGGCCTTGAATGAGGACTTAAGGATTTTGTCTGTAAGAGGAAATCTGCTGCTGTAACACTTTTTACTAGAATGTCTGTCACCTACTGCACAAAATAATTGGATTATATCATTGCCTTACCTCTCTGGTGGGTTAGGATGTAACACTACATTATGTTTAGCACCAGAGGGAGCCAACATTGTTTGCAGTGGTTTAGAAAATTACAGCATCACATTTTAATTCTTTATGTTGCTCCTTTGTTCAGTACATAACAACACTGAAATTACAGTATTTGCTACAACGCTGAATGTCTCCTGAGACTGCACTGCCGCTGTCGATGTCTCCAGTGTGATCCTGGCAGTGTTTGTGTGGCAGGGGCTGCATATAGGGCATACATGAATAAATGCTAAATATCTGAACATATGGCATAAGGTACTGAGAATAACACTGTGGATGCAATGTTTTCTTCTAGTCAGCATAAGGGCATTTGAAGAGCTTTTCAAGGAAAGGTAGATAGAGAAATAGAATTTTAGTGAATAGCTGTTATTCCTCAGGGCAAAACAGCATTTACGTTCTTAAAACGGTTGCAAAATCATTACCTTTTAATCCATAGCGGAATTAAGATTGGATGTTTTCACTGGGACAAGAGGATTAAATATTCTTTGCCATGTATCAAATTATCCTAACCTCAGTAATTGACATCAAGCTGTATATGCTCTGGTAGTGCTTATGTTAATGCTAACATAAAGCTGTAATTCTTTTAGTTTGGATTGGCTTGTTAAGATCTGCAGTATTAGCATATCCACTTGATCATATCTTGACTCCCAAAGGTAATGTTCCCATCTTCTCTTCAAGGTGAGTTCTGCTGTGACTGGTGGAAAAGTTCACTTAGAACTGCAGTCTCCTAATTCCACCAAAAAAGCAGACTTCACTGCATAGGAAATTTGAGATTAACTTCTCTCATTAACTTTGCTGATGTTGGAGTTCTTTGGCATTATCTTCCAAATTCCGGAAAATGTATTCACATTGTTTTTAGGACTCTGTTTACTAAGGATCTCTTTCCCTATCAGTGCTCTGCACATTTGGACTTGTGGTCCCAAGAGATTGTGCCTCTAAAACAAAGGGATATAAAAATTTGTATCCAACTTCTTAAGCAACAAAACAAAGCAGCATACCTCTAGCTGCGGTGTGGAATAAATTGCATCTGAAATAGAGAGGGATCTGTCTTGTATTTTACTTTGTGTCTCAGTTCTGTGGAAATCTGCCCACACATTTTCATCTAAAGCAGCAACTTCCCATAACCTCATGACTTTTGAAGGTAAGCATTAATTGTAGTTTGATTTCTTATGAAGTTACTAGTGTCCCTTCTGTGGTGAAGGAAGCTCTGTTCCAAAGTCCTTGACGTGTTTGAAGATACTGGATCTGTATCTTGACTTGAAGTGTGGGATTTAGATTTACGTTGATTAAAGAATTAGAATTAAGAAAAAGGTAGAAGTTGAGGGGAGGAAGTGCTCCTCTCGTGAAATGCGGATTTCTAAAGGTCTTTCCTGTTAAAGTATGGGGTAAAATGGGCTTATGGAGAACAGATGAATTGGTCCCAGGTTCAAGCAAATGTGATTTATTTCTAGATAAATGTGTATATGAGTGTCTGCATAAGCGTGTGTCCATGCTTGTCCTGTTGTGAGTGTGAGAAAATTATGTGAATGTCAATTATGTTGTACTAATATTTTTGAGACTTAAGGAGAAGGAATTTGTATATTAAGCGGTTTATTAATGCTGATCTCTCAAGACAGTCCAGGCTTGTGCGCACTGAGGTGAACTGTTGTCTGGTGTCCTTTGTGCTGACTGGAGTTTTCAAAGGGGATTGTTTGAGCTGAAGGGCAGAACTGCAATTGAATCAAAATAGATATCTCCCCCTCTTCCCATCGATACATCACTCTTACAGTTCTAACTTTGGTTTTGCTCATTTAAGTGAATTCAGTTAGTGTCAGTTAACACCAGTAATTTTCCTCTGAATTCTAGACATCTTTGTAAGTAGAGGCACAGGATGGGGGGAGCTTGGCTGCCATTTTATGGGGCATAGCATATTGTCTTGAACGTGCTTGTCTGCAGAGAATAGTGGCACAGGGCATGTGCACCACCAGAAGCAGCCCCTTGCTGTCCATGGGCAGAGAGGCTGCAAATTTAGCAGACCCATAATTGAAAGCCTTTTTTTGGGCATTTCCCTGTGCTCACCTTCTAAATGTTTTCTGAGCCTGACTTTAAATACAGATGTCCTGTTGAGGTGATGCTCATTACTGAAGCCAGTACTTGTCCTGCCTTTCTCCCTGCACTGATGAGCAGAAGAAGAGCACCAGCTCTCTTGGTTGCACAGCAGTGCCAGTGTGGGTCACAGCAGAGGTCCCTGTTCCAGCTGGGGCAGCTGGGCCAGGCAGTACCTGTGGTGTGCCTTGGAGGGGAAGGAGGCTGAGGAGCTCGACAGAAACTTGAAGGCATCTAAATGCTAAAGGCTGATCTTGTTTGGTTTTGGTTTTTTAAAGTGCTGGGATGATTGATTGGTAATAAAGAGGCTTCTGGGGACAGTGTTCCCACTGTAATAGGCGAGCTGTGTTTTTGAGAGCATTTGAACTTCTTACATTTCCTTTAAATAAAGCTCTGACTTCGGTTATGCAGCGGAATAACAGTAACAGGGATGGGCTAACAGAGTATTAAAACTCTTGGCATACAAGAGTATCAGTGACAAAATGCATCTGCTATGAAGTCTCCAAAGACTAAAGGATTGTATGTAAATAGTAAATATATTTGTGTGGTGTTTATCTTTTCCTCATGACTGCTGCTGTTTTCAGCATTTTTGTTTCTGGGTGCCATGAGGTTCATGTTGTTTTCAGAGAGGTAGTTTTGCAAAGAAGTAGAGCAGGATCTACACAGCCTTAACACATTTCTATGGTGTCTTTTGTTGGCACAATTTTATAACAGTGGAGAGTTTCATGCTTTGTGGAGTGAAAAGAAGCAAAACACTTAAACTCTGTGCTCTGTCTCATCACGGATTAATTTGTCTCACCTTTTTTCCTGCAGGGATTTGGTAGGGTAGGGAAAGGATTATGAAAGGAAATATGGTAATGTAGTCCAAACTACACTGAAAGTTCAAAAATACCTTGAAACATTTACTCTAGGCTGTAGCATTTAGTTTAGGGTACTGAAATCTTGCCTAGTACAGAAGGCACTGCTAAGTTACAATCAGCCATAAACAGAAAATCACATAATGCTTTCAGGGGGTGACAAATGGATAAATAATTTTAAAGCACACAGAGCAGTGAAATTTTAATACATCTGTCTAGTAAGGTGATAAAAAATTAAAATTTGCCTCAGTTCATAGTTAGGATAACTCATACTAAGTGATTTTGGTCTCTGTAACCAGGCACACACAGAAGTCGTCAAGGCTTTATATTTTCTCATATGAGTATAATAACTCTTGGGCTTAGAAGAGGTCTGTTACAAGTTGAGACCATATTCTTTTACCTGATCTTCAAATATACTTCTTCCAAAATAAGTTGGAAGCTTTTTGTTTGTAGTGCCCTGTTACAGATACCAACCACAACTGTACAAAGTCTTTCAGTGTTGCATATTCCATTTATATTTGTACAAGCTTGTTCTGTCTAAATAGTGGAATGGAAAAGGAAAGCCTCAAAATCACCCGTGCTGATAGAAAATATTTTAAGACTTGCTATGGAGTCATGTAAATACATTCAGTTTCTTCCTTCTTATGAATCACATTGAATGAATACTTCGAAGGTACTTCCAAATGGCAGCTTATATATACTGCCATTTTTCCATTCATTGCTGTTCTTTATAGATATAAAAACAGGGAAAAATAAAAGAGATGTTCTGTAGGCATGCATCATGTCTTCTGTAACACATCTAGATGAGAAAAGGCTAACTTTAAAATATTCAGTATTTTTCAAATATGAAATTCCTCTTATAAACCAAATAATTGGGATACAGTTGATGGATAACTAGCTAGAAGAATATGGGTAGCTAAAATAGTCCCTTTAATTGGGCCTTTTGCATGTTATTTTTCCTATTAAAATTTACAGTTGGCATCTTTTCAATTATTATATATTTCATGTTAGTTTATAAATTGTATAATACATGGTTTGTATACTCATGATAATATTTCCAAGATGCTCTTCATAAATGCAACCCTCCCCAGTTTTAAAAAAAGCTCCAGGCTCTGATCTTCTTTCTGTACTTTGCAGGATTTGCTTTTCCAGTATGTGCACAGGCAGGTCTTCTCCCTTGAAGTTAACTTGCATTTGCTTTTTATCTCTTTTTTAAGGTTGGGTTTAGACATCTGAGTTCAGCATCATAGCTTATAGAAAAGCCAGTCCTGCTGCTTGCTTAGAGGCGAAACAATTTCATGCTTGCATGCGAATATATCCTCAGATAAAAGAAAAGGAATAATGAAAATTAATGGAGTGCCCAAAGTTGGTTTCAAGTTTACTGAGGAGGTTGTTCCATGTGGTTCTGATGGCTGCTGACAACTCCATTCTGGAATCAGCTGTTGAGGTGCCCGTTGCTCCAATGGAGAGCACTGTACACCTTGCAGGGCTGGGACTTGGGCTGGGGCAGAGACCTGGCTTGTATTTGCCCTGCAGTCATGCTAGTTTGAATGCAGTCATGATTTAAGCAGTGATATCATTTATGATATAATTAAATACTGATATAATAGTGCTACTGTTTCTGCTGTACACTGGCCAAGCAATTGGTGCAGGAGTTTAATTCTCCTTTAGTACCCAAGCACTAAAGTATTTTACCCTAGGGTAGAGTACATCTTGCATAAAGCAGTTGACTGAGAAAGTCTTAAGCAAAGCAGAAAGACAGACTTTACAGGGAAGCTGTGCTGACTGTCTTATATAATCTTTTCTTCGTAAGTTCTTTCTGCTGCCCTTGGTTTGTAAATCTCTTTAACTGGTTGGAAAATCAGCTCTGGCAAAGAGCGGGGCTGAGCAGGAGAAGTCCAAGCAAAATGAAAGTGTGAGTTTGGTTTGTTTTCACTCTGTTTTCTGTGTACTTTTCCCTGCTTATGCTTCTGGCCCTAGCATCAAATAGCAGCAGAAGCCTCTCTCAACCTCCACAGAATTGGAAGAGTGTTCCAGTTGCATTTCTACAGGATTTGCTTATCATTATGAACTGAGCACAGACCCTTTGTGTTTGCTGAAGTGAAAATCACATGGCAATTGTAGTTTTAAAGTTTATACTCTGCTGAGGTTCCGGTTCTAGTGCTAAATTAATCTAGTTGCAGTCTGGCTGCAGTGGGAGAAAGCCCACAGCTAACACAGATCCAGGATAGCTGAATAGCATTGTTAGCGTATTCTTCAGTATAAGTCTTAAGATCTGTGGTTTTTTTAATCTCTGTTCAGCCCTTTTGAAATAAGATTTGTGTATTACAGGCAAAATCAGCAAATTAACAATTTACATCAGAAGATAAGGGAGAATGAATTACGAGCTCAACATGCAAGACTGAGCCATCTTGTGAACTGTGAAGAACCTTACATGTCTAATTTACAGGTAGGATGGATATTTTTCTTTCATCAAAGCTTTCCACTGCCCACTAACTGGCACCTGAAAGCATGTTTACAATTTACTGGAAGCTAAGATATAGAGCCTTTGTGATTATTGATGGCTGTGTAATTTGCATAGAAGTGAATTCTATAGAGAATACCCTCTAAGTTTGTAGTTTACTTTATATTTGCAGAAATGTAAGTACTGTTAAAATTTTGTACATACTTGCTTTGGAGTCTGATAAAAATGAGATAGGAATGAGGGATTAGGACACTGTAAGAGTAAGGGTTTAACAGTGCATGTGTCATAGTCCTACAAGTAGATATTAGGAGATAAAGCAGATTGATAGGAGAGTATCTGAAAACAACTAATGAAAGGTTTTCTGAAGAGGAGGAGATACCCCTTGGGATGGCTAGATTGTATCAGTAGAACAGATAGAAGAGATGTGAGAAGGCAAACAGACTGGTGGGATACCTTTTGACAGAACACCTGAAAAGGATATGGATTAGTACTTGTAGGGAACACTTAGTCAGAAAGGGAATGTGTGGTAGTATTTTGGCTATAATTGTCCTAGTTTTCATCTAACTGGCACCATTACCAAGATAGTGTAAGGATAACGTAGCATAGGTTAACCAAGAAATGCAGTTTGAGGACTGTGGCTGCTTATAGCACACAAAATCTCCAGGCCTTGGCATATCTAAAAGGCAATGCAGCAACAGAGTGTTAAAGGAAGGTAAAAGCACAGAAAGAGCTTTTATGTCCCTCTTTTATGATGTCACTTTTTTTCTGTCACGAACACTGCACAAGGATCTCAGCTAGTGCACTTCAACATGACATTAGTTATGTCCTTGGAATAACACAGCTGTACATCATGTGAGAATGTGGGTTGTGTGACATGGCAGAGAAATGCAAGTGGAGCCTTGGTGTGAAGTTAGGTATCCAGAAACCTAAGAATGTCGCTTTTGGTGCTTCCAGATCTTCTTTAACAAAACATTTTAGAATCTGTCTAGATTAAGACTTTTCTGCAGGGAGAGGGGTGAGGAAAGACACAAAAAAAACCAATCAAACAAGAAGCAATAGTGCAGAAACTGAAATTTTAGTGCACGTATCTTAGTACACGATATTGCACTTCAAATAAAGTAGCAGATGCATTAATTTCTCATAATTTAAAGAATTTTGAAAGTTTATAACGTATTTGGATGCCTACTTGATTTGTGTGCCTTCTGTAAGATGAATTTATAAAAGCAGATCTGCTTTAATGAAGGTTTTAATCTCTTAATGCTTTGCTGAAGGAATGTCATTAGTTAAAGAAATTATACAGGCAGTACTTTTAAAGATACCAATTTATATTATTAAAAGAATCTTGAAATTGAAAGCCTAATGGGATGCATCGCCTTTTTCATCCCACATGCAGCTGACCTCCATTTTGTGCTTGTCTGTCTCTGGGCAGGGGGGATTGAAGTTTTGGTGTACAGAACAGAAGATAGGAAGCCTGAATTCTGATTATAGCTTTATTCTCAGGCTTGTCCATGCACCATTCACACCCCAAGTGTGATAACTCTGAGGTTTGCTAGTACTGATGTTCTGCTTTAGAAGGGTCTTGAGATTAAAGCATCTCTTAACTTCAGTACATTCATAGCCATTTTGTAGTGTTTTTCTTCCCAGGAGATGGTATGATAATTCAGTGGCAGTGATTTTTTTGGAAAATGCTTTTTGTTTCGATTTCTAGGGATTTATTTTGGGAGAAACATCACACCTCTTCCATAAATCTGAGGGGGAAAGTGCCCCTGCAATGTTCTTGTGCATGTGTTTTGAATGGAGAGGTGTCCAGCTTCTTTGTCTTTCTGCTCCAGATTCCTGAAGCACATGCTGTTGCCGTGTGTTTTAATGTTTGAAAAATCAAACTCCACCCTTCCTGAAAGTCAAAAAAAAAAAAAAAAAAGGAAGCAGGACTGTTTTCTGCTGTGCTGTTCAAGTGTATGGTGGTATGTGTGCATTCATTTGTATGATTATTTTATTTCTTTTTGTAAGCAACCACAGTATGAGAGCACACTGCTGCAACCTCACATTGCAGAAAGATCCGCGTCCCACCTTGAGGAGCTTGAGCGAAAGATTGCAGCAGCTGAGAATAAGGAATTACAACTCAGTGAAATTGTAAAACAACTTTCAAACAAATCTAGTGAGGAGAAAAAGAAGATGGAGGAGAAAGTAAGTGTCATTCATGTTCCCCATTTCCTTTTGTCACTGTTTCAGCAGCATATGTTTTATTTACTAGAAAGCAACTTGTTATGTGGATGTCTGGGCTATTTTCAAAACCTAGTTAAACTATCTGTGATAGAAAAATTGAAAGTTAATGACTTTAAGTGTTGCTAATGGATAAATCTGATCTCGTAGAGAATGCATCCCAAAAAGTGGTACTAGATAAAACAGTAATCATGATGACAGTTTTAACATGGTATCAGTTATAAATCAGTTGAAAAAAAGCTGCTCAGCTCTAAGAATTCTTGTAGCTTGAAGTATTTATTACAGTAAACAAAATAACATTTAAAAACATAGAGTGTGAAAATGAAATCCTTATTTTTAGCACGGTTTGTAAATGTGGCACTCATGCTTTGAGATGCGCTTACCAGCTGCTGCTCAGCAAGAGTGATTTGCTTGTGGCTTTCCTAAGATGTTCAGAGTACACCTTAGTCTGAGACAAGGATGGCTGTGTTCTTGGAACTGTTTTGACAAGGGGTTTCTTTGCAGGCTGAAGCAATTCCCAGGTGTAGTTTTGAATGTACTGGCAGCCTTCCTTTATTGCAAGCAGGAATGTGCCATTGACCAGGAGGTTCCTGATTAATGTTTTAAGGACACATTGTCACTGTTACCTTCTGTTCTTTTGTTACTCCGTTTAGATTTATATTGATGCAGATTGAAGGAAGAGAAGCAATATGATACAGTGAAATATCAAGTGGAAAGCCAAAGGAGAATGCACAATTAATCTCGAATTCTGCCTTACCATTTCCTATGAGCACTGCAGTGTGCTTTCGCTAAGGGTAACATTCTGGAAGGGCAGAATCGCATACTGCAGCTTCTTCCTTTCTGAGCTTTTACTGCTTAGGTTCCTCGCTGTGAAGGAACTGGTGTGATGGCAGTGGTGAGGGCCTGTGCAGCAGGGTTTTTGTCAGCAGGATAGTCTGTAGGTTGGACCCTTACTCACTGCATAGTCCTGATTCACCCCTTAACAACTGTCCATTCTGTGCATTGAATAAAAAACTCTAAAGGAAAGAGGGCAGGGGGGCACAGTGGAAAGTACTCTTTCTTCCTGCCTTTTTTTTTTCCACTTTTTTGACCTAGTTAATAAAACAAAGTAAGTACCAGGAATATGAACTAAGGTAACACAATATATTAAAAAAATCTTTTCCAGGCTGATGGACAATGGAGATGCCTCTAGAAAAGGTGTTTAAGAAAGCAACACTTCCATTCTCATGTCCTCTGATCTCATTGTCAATCTGCATCGAAGTCCGGGTTTTGGCTTCAATTCTTCATAGTTAAAGTTTTTGGTCCTCGTATTTGGAGTTGTTTTCCTAGTCCAGAGAAAGAGGGTGGACTAAAATGTGTCCTGATCATTTGTTGCATATGAACATCTCCATTGGTGAAAAAGTTAACAGTGTTTTAATTGTTGAACTGTTTGTGTTTCCAGTTCATAAGGCACATGGATTGTTTTGGGCAGAGGTGAAGCAACAGGGCTTTGAGGTCACATGTTGAGTCCCTCACTTGGAGCTGCTGGGATTAATCATTTTCTGGTTTTGCTTCCTGCAGTAGCCAAACCTTTCATGCAGCTGAGAGTACAATTTTTGGAGAGTGACCAGCCTCTGCTTCCATGGCAGGTTTAGTTTTTACCGTAATCATAAAATATGTGCTCTTTCTTTCTTCTAGCTTAAAACTAGAGACCGATATATTAATAGCCTGAAAAAGAAATGCCAGAAGGAGTCTGAGCAAAACAAAGAAAAACAAAGACGAATTGAAACCTTAGAAAAATACCTGGCTGACCTACCAACACTGGATGATATAGAAGGGCAGACTAAACAGGTAAGGTAAAAGGAGATTGGCTTACCTTTTAAAATTAAAAGTCATCTGCCTTATATCTGTTGGCAAGTCTTTTACTGTTTCAGCATACACTTTTTTCCACTATCCGTTTAGGAGGAGAAGCATTTCAATGTTCTAGAAATGACTGTAGGTTTTAGGATTTCTCATAGTCAGATAAGCAAAATGGGCCTGAGATTCTGCAGCAGGTACCTGTGAGGCTGTGGCCTGCTGCAACGCCTTCTGCTGACGTGGCACCGTATCTGACTAACGTAACCTGTGTTAGCTGCACATTCTAGAAGAGAAGAACAGGCAACTTCAAGAAACTATGACTGAGTTAGAAAAGAAGCTCGGCGAGGCCCGGTCGCAGTGCAGAGAGAGAGAATTGCAGCTGGCATCTCAGAAGAAAAAAGAAAAAGAGCTGGTCACAACAGTGCAGAGGTATGAACAGCTGCTCTGCCTGTGCCCTGAAATGGGTGTGCTTGCCCACCTGATTTCAGGACATGATGTTATTCGTAATCTTAATCTGTTACAATGCTAATGATTTTTTATGGGAAGGGTTTTATTTGTGGCAAGTTGCAATTAGTACCACAGAGAAGAGTCTGCCTAGGACGCTTCCCTCTCTTTCCTTGAGGATGTAGGGACACTGCTGCAACGGCATCATAGCCTGCTGGCAGATAGAAGATGGAATAAATTCGTGTAGCAAAGGGGCGTTGTACAGAAGCTGTCAGCATGGCTGTTAGATAACTGATCCTGTTATGAGCTGTGGAAAAACTCCCTGGATGTTGGCTGATTGGTATGTCAGGGAAGGGTCAAAGCTTTCAAGAAATTCTTCTTACCTTTTCCCTGAGGGTGCAGGTATTTACAGGGAGATTTAGCTGAAGCTAATTTGTTGTCATTGAACCTGCATAAAAATGAAAAAACAAATGGGGCACATATCCAAGAATATTCCTGGTAAGACATGGGGACTTTGTTACTGTGTTACATTTTAGATCAGAGGAGCTACTTAAACACTAAAATTCTAAAAAACAAGGAAGAGTGAAGCAGGGGAGAATCCCTTTTAAAGGTTTATGTGGATGTTCCTGCAGTTCACTGTCCCTCCCTTGGGTAAAGGTGCATGCCACAGGAGTCTGAAAGGTTTCCATGATGAAAGGCAAGCTGGCTGGCTCACCCTGCCAGCCAAATTGTTGACACATTGTTTCCATCTTACCAATGAAAGGCCTTTTTCCTTCGTGCTCTCATAGTCGAGAGGGGATCATTCTGTCTTTTCTGAAAGCCTACAAATAGTTGGGGTGACCTCTGGTTTCTAAATTAGACAGCAAGATTAGCACTAATAAGAAATGCATTTTCTTTCTGAGAGAAGGTGAGCAGACAAAGGCTGTATTATCTATACCCAGAGGCTTGGGTTGAGCTGCTGAGGGTTTGGTGTGGGAGCAGCTGGCAGGAGTGGCTTTGTGCTCCCCCTTATGAGTCACAGAGAGTGTGAAGGACAGGCCACCAGTACTGGGTGCCACCTCTGATTCTGGGCTCCACTTTGAGTTGTATGTGCCCCACAGAGAGAATCTGACTTCAAAGCTCCTGAAGCTTTTGAGAGGTTTGAAGATTCCTCTGATCTGTGCTGGAGCAGGCTTTGCCTCCCACAGCAGCACAGAGCAACTGAGCACCACAAAGCTTTTCTTTGCTCCTCTCTGCCCTCTCTCCCTGCACAGTACTGCTGGAGCTGTGCCTTTTGGGAGACACAGACTCTGGCCCATAAAACCTGCATTCTTCTGCAGGAATCTGTCCTTGCCACTGCCATGGCAACTTCAGTAGTTAGGGTTTTTTTGCATCTTTCATGCACTCTTGGTTTGCTCATTCATAAGGTCGGATTCTGATAGGAACAGTTTTACAGTTCTGGTTGGAAGATGGTACAAGTTTCTGGTTTTTGCTAGAACACACAACCCTCTGGTTTTAATCAGCCCTCTTAATCTTTCTTTCATGTTGAATGACAGTTTACAACAGAAAGTAGAAAAATGCCTGGAAGATGGTATTCGGCTTCCTATGTTGGACACAAAACAGCTTCAGAGTGAGAATGAATGTCTTAAAGAGAAGAATGAGAAAGCCAGTAAGGTTAGTCTGCAAATTTTCTGCTCATGGCATCTTTAACCTTAAGTATTAAATTTCTTTTATTTTTCCAACTTTAGAAATAAATATCTCACTAAAGAATTACACATTTGTTGCTAATTCAGTTTACTTTTCAATACCTGTCTGTTTCTGTTCAGTACATTTATTTTGCATGAATTTCATGTTCTGTCAGAGTTGAACTCTCTCTTGTCATTTACATTTTCAAAGTTTCTATGTAAGATCTCTGGGTACACACCTGTAAGCTGATTTTTAGACAAGGATCTGAAGAGATTCAAGCCTTCTAAACTACTGAATTTTATTTTGTAGGTCATAGACAATCAGCAAAATCAGATTGCTGGACTAATTTTAGACATGCAGGTAAGGAAGAATGTATATTCTGTTGCTTAGTGTGTACAGTTTTAATTAATAAAAATAACATTGCTAAAGTTGAATTTTATTCTTTTATCTTTCTGAATAGGAATCAAAGGTAGAACTCCAAGAACTTAATATTATGGCCTGTAGTTGGCCTGTGTTCTCTTGCAGACTCCTAATGTAGTCGTTATGTTTGTATGGTTCAGCACTTTGGTGGTACTTACCAAAAAGAGAAAAACTGCTACGTAGCATCCTTATGCTGCTGGTCTAGTGTTATATGCAAAAACTGTGACACAGGCAAGTGTTGTTTTGGGTGTAATATAATTAAAAATAAGTTCAACTTGAACTCTATAACTTTTCTGAGGTTCTCTGTCCCTCTTTGTAGTTAAGATACGCGCAACTTGCGAAATGTATTATCATCAACTTAAATCTTTTCATGTTTCCTAAAATTTCTGATCTTTTTCTCACCATCGCCTCTGTCTTGAGACTGGTGATCTTTGGTGTTTTGTGTGCTTAGCCTGAAATGGCTTCAGGGAGCTGGGACTAGGAAATACTGAGTAGTTGTGACTGACTGTGAATAGTGTTCTGTTCTCCAGGACTTTCTCTTGTTTTTCCTCTTGAGGTATTTTACGTAAGGTTAGAAAATAAGATTTGAAAATGGTGTCAACCCTTCAAATTACTTGTCCTTGGTATCCCTGGCCTTCCATATTCATTACTTGGGAAGTGCTGAAAATTAGTTCATTACAAATTGAAATCCCTTATCGGCACAGAGATGTAATTTATCTTCAGCTCAGATGATCTCATTTTATTCCGTGTCTTGTGCCACCTTGTAAACTTATGCCCGAGAATGTATTTCAATTCATTGTTTTTAACTTGCAAGCTGAAAGCAAATTCTGTTTTAGACAGCAGTGTATGAAGCAGTAGTAGTTTCTATTTGCTTGCAATTGTAATGAAATGATTTTGATCTTCCTTGTATGATTTTGCTTCATTGATTTGTTCTTCTGAGTGAGAGGGATTAAAATTCTGGTTGGTTTTGACAAGATGCTGTGCTGCATATATAATACCTCTTCAGAAAGAGAAAAATTATGGATTACAGTTATGTTAAAAAAAAATCAATATTTATGTGATTAATTCAGATATCACAAAATTTAAGTTTTTGCTACCAAAAAAAAAAAAAAGAGAGTAGATGTACGTCAGATTATATGATGTCAGTGTTACCCAAAGTACATCTATCAATCCTGTCAGTCACAATAAACCCAAACTGTGCCAGGCTGGGAGTATTGCCACCATTTTGTAACTTCAGAAAGCATGTGGAAAAATTAAGGGTGGACTCATAGCACTATGAGGAATTTGGAAACCCTAGCACTGTAGACTCAGCCAAGCTGTTAAGCACATGTGCTTTTTCTGAGCTTTAAGGTTAGGGTAGCAGAGAATGATGGATGTTAGATGTCTTTTAAAAGTAAACACTGTTTTCCACTTCTAGTAGTTCCTATTACATGGTGCAGCTCTTGAGCTGAACATGTGAATGTTGTTTAGAATATTCTAGAAGTTGTTTTTTGGTTAGTTTGCAGAGTCTTGTAAATTTAAGGGCAGATATAGTTTTGAAAATACACTGGGAAAGGTAATATTTTTCACTGTGTATTCCCTACCACCTCTCCAACCCTCAGGAAGGCTGCAGAGTTAAACCTTATGTTGTCATTGACAGGAACATGTAATGTGTAAGTGGTAGTGCTAATGGATGTAGCATACCTGGGGCTCTGGGTGTCCCTGAACTTACTCATCATCAAAGACTCTTAAAACTGGGAGATGCTTGGGAGTTGGGAGGGTGTTTTGGGCACTCACGTTGCCCTGTTCATTCCTGCTTCCTAAGCATCTTCTGTTTGGCTGCTGCTACAGATGGAGCTAGAAGGACCTTCAGGCTGACCCACTAATGGCCATTTTTCTCAGTACATAGTGTTTCTAAAAAAATAAAGATGATGATTCAACATCACTGCAGGTTCTGCTCATCTGTAAGCACGCAAGAGGAAATGCCTGAAGCAGTTACTTCCTGCCTTGTCCTGCCCCAGGGTGTTTCCTTTGCTGTGAGGCAGGACCCTCCTTCCTCCTGCCCTTCCTCCCACTGATGTGTGTAGCTGTGCTTTCTTGAAGAGCTTATCTTTAGGATGCACATTACTTCAGCACTTCCTTTTGAGGGGCATGGTGTGGGTGAAAAGAGCAGCAGGTCAAGTGTATGAAAACGGTTTTAAAAAGGAGTAGTCACTTCTGGGTTCTGCCTGCTGCTTCTTACTACTTGCATGAAAGTGAAGGGTGGGATTTTTTTAGTTCATATTAAGTCTGTAAATGTTAGCACCATTGTTTTCCAGTTTTGCAGAGTACTTACTCCCCACGGCTTTTGTGATGTTGAGCTGAATGTGTTGGAAATTTTGTAAATGCTGCAACACCTCCTGGGAGTGGCCAGGCTGTTAAAAACTTAACGCAGTGTTGGCTCTGCCTTGCCTCCCATTACTCCCTGCTTTCTCATCAGCACTAATAATTCTTACAGCTTCTTAGTGACAGCTGAAAAGATCTCTCTGTTTGAAAGCATCAGTTTATATAGTTGCTATTCGTTGTTAGTATACAGATAAGATGGTTTGAATATTCCTCTTTCTGAATTTTGCCAGATGACCTTGAAAGACATATCTACAGATTTAAAAGCCAAGTAGTGGAATGAGTGAGTCCTATTAAGAACAAACACACCTGTGGTCATGCTGAATTCATTCCAAAAACTGCACTTTGGAAAAATCTCATGATTTCTCATTTTCAATTCTATAGTTGAAAACTGGGGAATTCACAGCAGCTGATTCCATGTTTCAGCAGGTTTTTTGTTTGTTGCTGCTTGTGTGTGATCTGAAAGTCGGTCATGAAAAGCTGCAATACTGAAAATAGTAATTATTGTATCTATTAAAGATGCCACTACAAATAAGTTTAGGTTTTGCCTGCAGTTTTTTTCAGTACAGTAGAATTGTACAGACTGTTCTATCATGTGTCTGAATGATTTTATAGAGGTTGCTGTTCTGCATCAGCTGTCAAAGGCTTTATTCTCAACTGTATAGGTGAGGTAAATTCTGTTTGAAAGGTTCTGGGAAGTCCTGCCTTAGTCTTTGTCTAAAGTGGAGACTGAAAAAGGTCTTCAGTTGCAACTTGGAATGACGCAAATGAAGCTTTCCTGTGATGTATCTATTGCTTATTTAAAGTGAAATTGTTTGCTTAGAATAAACAATATTGCATAGTTATTTTAGACTTCATGTATTCCTTATTGGAGTAAGGCTTTTCATGCATACAGCCTTTTAGTTTCTGAAGAGATTCTGCTTATTTAAAAGGTTTTATGATACTTGGAATAGCTGTATTAGTGTCCAGAGGGCTGGGGTACAGCTGAATATTACCAGGTGAAATGTGGTAGAAAATAAAAGACGAAGAATTAGTACAAAACCACGAAGTAATTGAAACTTAGAAATTTAGTGAGGATGCAGTTTTTCTCAGTGCTGATATAAAGCATGAAAATTTTAAATCTTTACCTGTGTTTTCCTTCACTTCAGTCTATGCAAGAGAAGCTTTCACAAGAAAAGCTGATTATTCAGAAGATGACAAATGAGCTTGAGGAAAAAGAAAGGAATATAGAGCAGTTGAATAAAACTCTGTCTGAAGTAAGTAAAAACTCCATTAACCCAACCCCTGACCACACCAGCTGGGAAGAACCTTATAGAATGATGATAAGATCCCTTGGTAGGGCTTCATGACCTTAATTATGTACTTAACTGTCCTGGCTACCGTGCAGACATATAATACATACCATCCCTTCCTCAGGAATGGAGAACTTAAAGGGTGAAGATGGTTAAGAAATAGTAACATGAAATAGTCATGTAAAAGCTATCTGCCATTCTTTGGAGCAGAAAACTTTCTCCTCCAGTGCATGATGCAGACTAACTTTCCCCTTTTTTCCATTTGGTTTTCACAAAGAACCAAAGACTGATGGAAGAGAATGCCTGCCTGAAGGAGCAGATGCGGCTGGTGGAGCAGTCCAGGCAGCCAGTATCTGAGAAGATGCCTATAGCAGACCAGCTGTTCAAGGAAATGACCCACTGCTTGTTTGACTTGAAAGCACTGTGCAGTATTCTTACCCAGAGAGCTCAGGGCAAGGAGCCTAACCTTTCCTTACTGCTGGGAATCAGATGTAAGTGATGTTGTCATGCCAATGCTTAATAATGTTTTGACACAAAGGAATAACAGTTTAGCTAAGTGTTGCTCAAACTTGCCAGCTGGACAAGCTGGTGTCCTTAGTATGAAGCTGGAACGGTGGTGCATGAACTCATGGAGCTCTCTGGAAAAGCTGAGCTCTTAGTGTGCCTGTGCCACTAAATGCATATGACTCCACTGGTCGTTGTCAAGTCAGGAAAACAGGTAGCTGGCTCTTTATATGAACCCAGTCATGGCTGTGTTCACTGCTCTGGAAAAGAAAGGTGTGTAGCCAGATGTCTGTCTCTTCTGAGACACACTGCACTCACTGTGAGGGTTAGTAGAAGCTAATAAAACTTTGAAACAAAAACACACATCATGTATTTTTTTGTTTTAAAGCCCTTAGCCTCAAGTGGTAGGAATATACATCTACTGTTTGAACATGTATATGTCTGGGTTGGGGGTGGGGGCCCAGGTGTATTAAATAAGCCTCATGGTAACTTCATCTCAAGTACTGTTAACGGTACATCTAGTCTTCAGCACTTACTGAGCTGTTAAATTTAACCAGGAAATGAGAGGCATGCCCTATAAAGCCAGTCACACAAAGCTTGCATTAGGTCTTTTCTTTTAACAAGCCTAACAAGCCGATACATTTTTTTGAAATGGATGTATCATATTCTAATGTTTTCTGAATGTTGATTGGAATTAACCAGGTAGACAGATTGCTGAACTGAACCAGGAGCAGGGTAGAAAGGTAAAGTACAGTGTTCTGTGCTGCAAGAGCTACTACACACCTCCTAGCCCTTTTTCTGAGTGGCTGTAGAAAACTCAAAAATCTCTAGAAATGGCTGTTCTCTCCAGTTTTTTTCACTGCTGTTATGATTCATCAGACTTCAGCAAGTCTAGATCTTGGTGCAAACAGAAAAGCATGTCTTTCAGAGAAGCACTGATGGGCTCTGAATTGACTTTAGTTCACACATTTTGTTGGGTTTTCATCACGCTGAAGCGTGATTTGTCTTGATGTAACTGAAGTGACCTACCGCCTATTTCAAAGGGGTTGAGTAGTCGAAGTATTCACCGAGTACAGTTGCTAGAGTTTTAACCTTGGATGTTGTTTTTCTTAGCACTGAGCTGTTCGGCTGAAGAGAGTGAAAATTACCACAGCACAGAAACCCTTTCGAAGAAGCTCTTGGACGTTTGTCAGTTACGGAAGGATATCGATGAATTAAGGACTATAATGTCGGACCGTTATGCTCAGGACATGGGGGACAATTGCATTACTCAATGACAACACTTCATCTAGTAGCAAATGACTTACTAAATCCTGCTGTGTCACAGGTCCTTTCATTTCTACTAAGGAGCCGTATTGGAAGGCTGCAGATAGCCCCGGACACACGCCTGTGAGGGCTGTGTGTAGTGAACCTCGGGAGTCTGGTCTGGAGGGGAGAGGCAGCACTGAACAGAGTGGTACAAACTGCAAGAAATCTTTTCTCCAAACTACTGAATGTAGGAACAAGCTGTGAAGAATGATTCAGTTGGACACTCTGTTTCCTTCATTAGGGCTCATTTTATTACTTCACCTAGTTTTTGGAATCAGAGCTTCAAAACAGCCGTGCTGCTACTGCTGTCAGTCCTTTCCTTCATCAAGGGTTTGTGTGGCATTATATGTGTTCTTATATTAGAGGAGAAGGTCAAAAGACCTGTAGCTGTATGTGGTGAAGGCAGGGGTTTCTGACACTGCACTTCACTCAAAGAATTGCAATTGGAACAATCTTGGAGCACTACAAAAAGTAGTTGTTATCCAAGTTGTCTAAAAATAGGAATATAAGAAAGATGTTTTTAGTAATGTTCGTCCAATAGCAGAACTCCCCCCCCCGTTTAACTCCTTTGTGCAAATAAGTACATAAAATATAGCTATATCAGGTTGTTTGAAGTGCTCTCACGTTGCTGTAAGAAGTTTCAGTAATATGAAGTCTGTAACAAACCCAGAGAAGCTGTAAGACCTGAAACTGCAGCATAGTACTGCATGTCTGCAGGAAAAAAAAAACAACAAAAAAAACCCCAACAATTGTACTTTGGTGTTTGTATTAATTTTTCCCTTAGGTCCTCTCCATTTTAAAATGTGGCTGGTCTGTGTTCTGTTCCTGAAGGCCTCTGATGAGAATGTGCACCACCTCAACCATTTTTTACCACAGCTAGAAAAAGGATGTTTGACTCTTGGCAAAATCAGGGCTCAAACCAGAAATTTTCCAGTTAGCAGTATTTAGTACTTGGTTATCTGAGATCTCCAACATTTTCCACATTGTTTTGGGATTTTTGATTTCTCCATTTTTGTAGGAAGCAATTACTTAAAAAAATAGGATCGTGTTCCGTAGCTTATTTGGTGACTGTCACTTGGCAGTGCTGTTTAACTCCCATGGGACAGATGACATTTCCTGGAACATTACTGCAAGTTAGCTGCACAGTTATGCATGGTGGAAAATAGTATTTAGCTGAAGAAAACAAGAACTTGTGAAGAGCAAAACCACTTCCAAATCACACTGTTAAGAAAAATATGTGCATCACTTACGTGTGTGGGACTAAAAGAAGGCTTCAGGTGCTTTAAAATCAAGTCAGTCAACTGACACGTAGTGGGGATATCAGCAGAAATCTCTTAGAAAGCTGAGCAGTTAGAACCAAGAAAATTCTAGGGTAACATTTTTATTGCAAAAGTATTAGTATCTTCCGTTTTCTGATTACATTTGTGTTAAGAGAAAAAAGTGGTGGAGCAAGGTATGCTGGTTACCAGTTTTAGTTTGGTGATATTTTGCTTTCTGTCGATTGTTGAACAGTTACCATTAATGTTGTTTTTATAATTTAGTGGTTTAATTTTTTTTTATCTCTATGCATTTATTTATTTCACAATTTTCTTCATCCTGAAACTACACTTGGACTAATTTGTGAAAAATAATGTTGCTATTTATATTACTGCTACATGGTGTTTCAAGATAGATTGATCTGACTGGTTGAGCTCCTGTGAGCACTAAACAGTATCTAGAGGAAATCACAAGTGAAATTGTCTAGCATCTGCTTAAAAGAAAAAAAATGAGGCCATTTTATTTTAAATTTCTGTGCTCTTTCTGCAGGCATGCTGTAGTCTCTCCATAAGGGCATAATTTGCTCCAGTTTTCCTTGTCCTTCTCAATGCAACGTTAGAAATATGAGTGTGCTCTCCTCATTGACGTGACAAGTTCTGTCATGAGTGGGGTAAAGATCTTCTGAACTAATCTGCATTCTTAGACTGCAGACAGATCAATGGTTATTATCTAAAGGGATGATTTGTTCTCAAAGCTCGTTAGCAGTATTAATTCCACATTAATGCACATATTCCACATTGAAGGTGTGCTTTTTTTACTAGTGCAAAACGGAAGACAAGGATCTTTGTATAAATGGGCTGGCATGGTTTCCTGTGCCTCTGACAGTACTGGCTTTTGTAACTAAAGCCTCAGCTCGTTCCTTTGGTGTAGTTTGTTTGTTTTGGTCCTGCAGTGAAGTAGTAGTCTTCAGTTTATGGCATCTGTCTCCTATCAGAATTCAACAATAGCATTCCAGATAATAAATGAGAAGTATTAGGGAGAGAGGAAACACCTGAGTTACACATTGTTGTTTGTTTCCTTAGATGGCAATGTTGTACCTGTAAAAAATTACCAAGCAACACTTTTTCTAAATTTGATGGAAATAACAAGGAGGTTAATAGAGCAATCAGAGAGCAGCAGGAGATCTTTTGAGTCACTTTGAACTGTTAAGCTTGTCACTTGGCTGGTGTGCCTCCACTATCCTTCCTGTTAAAGGGTGATACTGTACTGAAAGCTGAGACCAGTAGTTCATGTTTGCAGAGCACTTCAGGAGCTTTCATGCTCTTTGAATATTAGTTGAAAGTTTGTCTGGAAGGAGGTCCCACTTTATTTGTAATACTTTGATTGCAGTGCTGTAATCTTGCACTGTGATGTGTTTCTTATGGAACCTGTAATATTTATGTTGACTTTAAAGCACTTGATTTTAAAACCCTGTGAGCTTATCTGCCTCAGTCAAATTAAAGTAGGGAGGTAAATGATGGATGTATGAGCCAAAGATGCAGACTACCAACTGACTGTCTACAGTGATGCAGTATTTTGCTTTGATTTCTTAAAATTTGGCCTGTTGTAGTGGTAGCAATTACTATATATGCATCAGTTTACAGATGCCTCTAAATGGATAAGCTTTGTCCAAGATATGCATGACTGTTTAATTGGTTAAAATGTAGTGTGTGTGTGTGTGTGGTCTCATTCAGCTTATTTAATACAGAGTTGATTAACGAATGTTAACATTGGAATTGCTTAGATTTAGTCATGACAACTTTTTGCTGTAGCTATTAGACAATCCCAAGGGCTGAAAAACAACCGCAGGTGAATGGATACTGTACCATTCTGGGTGTCAGCAAATTTGTACAGTAACATTTTGTATAGTTTCAGATTGAATTTATATGATCCTCTAGAAGATATTTACAGTAACTACTGTATTTAAGAATGTACCTTGAAAAAGACATGGAAAGTAAGTGTCTTCGGACAAGCTATAGACGATGCTATGTATTTACTATATAGAAGTAACGCAGCTCAGTCGTGTAGACGTGATTTAGGTTGCTGGCCTCTGCTGTGCAGCTTTGTGGTGTGATAGTTGTGTGAACTTGTGGAGATTGCTGTAACCACCCACTCGGGCTCCAGCATTTGAAGCTGCTGGTGGTCATGAAGTCGTTACGAGAGCTGAAATTCCATCCTTTTCGCATCAAAAGGTTTCCTTCCTTCCTTTGCCCTCGCAGCCCACCTTTTCTTTCAGATGTTCTTTTGGACATTTTTCTTGCAGGGTAAGAGCACAAGGAAAGGAAGAAAGCAAACCCTTTCCTCCACAACCTGGTGTCATAGCGTGGGCAGCGATGGCACACTGCAGTCTCTCCGCAAGGGCACAGTTTGCTCCAGTTTTCCTTGTCCTTCTCAGCGCTATAATGCAGGTGGAGTCGGAAGTATAATTGTGCTCTTCTCATTGATGTGACGAGTTCTGTCACGAGTGGGAAAAGGGTCTTCTGAACTAATCTGCGTTCCTAGACTGCAAACAGATCAATGGTTATTATCTAAAGGGATGATTTATTCCAGTAGCTAATTAGCAATATTAATTCCACAGCTGCATACCTTTGTGCCTTTTTTCCCTGAAGTAAGTGTATATTCCCCTTGAACTTCAGATAAGTTTTTAGGATGCTGATGACTGCACCTTCTTTTCGTCTCACCTGCCATTACTTTGTTAAGCTTTTGTAGTAAGAACTCTTGCATAATGTCTAGAAACAGAAGTACTTAAAGTAGGTACTAGGTGTACACTTTGAATGTTAGGCTGGTCGTAGTTTGCAGCTTTTTTGAATATGATGCGTGAGCAGGAAACACAAATAATGTGTTTGTGTATATTAATTACAGTATATCATTAGTTCAGTGGGGAGGAGTGTCTGGAGCTCTCTTCTAAAAGCACAGCTGACATATGTACTGGATCAGTCCCTGAAGACTGGTAGTTTTGTAAATTGGGTTCAATTTTTGAACCGCTCAGAATACCTCATATGTAAATAGAGTTGTCATGACTTAATCACAATGTGTTCATTGTAAAAAGTGAAGGAGCCACTGGCTGGCTCAGCTTTAGGCTCATTGTTCTTGCCTCTTTTTGTAATTTTTTTTAAAGTAGGGTTTACAGCTAGAATTTTGAATGCCAAAGTTCTATTTATTGAATAATAATAAAAGTTTTCATTGTTAATGACTGGTATTTTTCCACTGGAATTTGTTTGTTGATGTTTGGGATTTGTATCCGCAGAGCAGAAATAAATTTTGTTACAAAAGTGAATTTTTCATGGTTCTCATTTGTTCAGTGTCTGGCATGTGACAGAAGTGACCAAAGCTGGAGGCAAGAATGGAATCATGAAACATCTTCCCGACATCCACCCCAACCTCCCTTCAGTGGTCTGTAGTTCTGCTGGAATACCAGCTGACCTAGTTCACTTCCTGTTTTCTTGGATGCTGATTGGAGAGGTCACAGGTAGGTCTGTTCAAAAGATTATGTTAGCACAAAATAGTAGGCAGAAGTGCTTTGATAGCTGGTTTCAAAGTTGTTGAAAGATTCATCAACTTTGGAACATGTTGCCCCAAAGCCAGTCACACAGGGCAAAAGAATAAAATTGGATGGTGAAACATACCCAGCAGTGGGTCTGGTACCAAGAAGAGGACTGGTGATCAGAAAGGAAATGTGATTTTAATTCCTGCTTTTCAGCTGGAAAGCACAAATGGGTGTGTGGTCAGACTGAGCAGTAGTTAGGGCAGTCAGAAATTCCTGCGGCATGAAATACTGCAAGGCGGTGTAGCCCAACACAGCCAAGCAGCATTGACTTCCATGTCGAGTTAGTCTGAGGAAAAGTCAAAGGTGAAGGATTTTAACCAATGGAACAGGAGTCTTCACAAGTGTGGAGGGAAGTGGGGTCACCCAAGAAAGGTTTCTTTTCGGACAGTTCGCTGTGATAAATCTTAGAGCCTGTTTGGAGCACTGAGTGCTGACTGAGCTTTGCATGTTGAGTGGTGTTCCCCTCTTTCCCCCTTAAACTCAATCATGCAGAGCACAGAGGTTGACACTACCTCTTCTTTTCACTGGGAAATTCACTTTCATAATTAGCTAGTGCATTGTATATGGTAGACATCACTTTTCTCCAGCACTGTGACTGAACGTTACGTGATGGACTTCAATTAAAAACATTCGGTGCCCCGTGTAAATACATGTAAAGGGCTGCACAGATGCCAGCTTTCTGTGAGATTTCTGAGGGTGGCCTTTTGTGAACTGCTCAAAGTCAGGTTTAGGTTTCAGATTATCATGATTAAAGCACTGCTAACAATAGTAGTGGTAGAAAATGTTCTGTTGCCTTTTATTCCACAAGCAAAATGCAACTCCACATGTGGATGAAAATGAAGCCTTAAACAATAATACTGCAAATAACACCGCAGCGTCTTGAATGAGTACAGCTTACAGCAGCTGAATCTGCAGTAGATGCCATACGTTATGTAAATTAAGCAAGTCTGGAGGATGTGCTAACGAATCTGGGTCGTTTGTTTTGTAAATTAAGGGGTTCAGCGTACTTGGAACATTTCCAAGTGGCAAGGGAAAGCACGTACTATGAACGACGGTACTTAATTTCATTATGGTGTGTGCGTCTTTCTTTTCCTACTTCGTGTGAGTTACTCCCCCTCGGTGGCAGCTGCCGCTTTTCTCCTTCTTTTCTTGGTGTCGCAGGCCTGCTCAGTTTGTGGGGCACCTGATAGATTAACTAATGCTTCGAGGTGCTCTCGTGAGTGGTTTGGCAGCTCCCCCGAGGAATGCAACCTGTAGGTACTAATAGAGCAAAAAACTGATTTACCGGTCGCGTACCCATGAAAGCGTTTGCCTGGAGGAAGGCAGAAGGAAACCATTGTTGAGTTCTGGCTGAGAAAAATGGTATCTGCTGCTGAGAGAGCGAATTGTAACACTAAAGGTTGTTGTAAGAGAGTTTTCTGGCTGAAAACCCCTCCTTGAGTGGGAACTGAATAGAATTTAGTATCAAAAAGGCCTGTCTCCCCTACATTAAAACATGGGGATACAGGTAATCCCGTCGCCAAGATGCCAAAACCCCCTCCCGGACCAAATGGATTGTATTGAGCTTTGAGGTGATCCCAGCTGCCAGATGAAGGTATTTCAGAGCCCCCCTTCTGTCAGCCTGTGCTGGGGTGAGGGCTAATCCATACCCTGGCCCAGTGCTGGGTCAGTCCTCCACCACCCTGGCTCCCAGGACTGAGCTCTACCTTGAGGGAGGGCAGGAGCTAGCTCCCGGCCCCAAGACTGGTCACAGTGTTTCAGTGTGGGCTGAGTCAAAAGCTGGATTTTCCCAGTTTTCTTTGACATTGTAATTGCCATTCTTTTTTTTGATGGCTGGTATTGATGATGCCTATGCTGTAGAATAGGCTTATTAGAGAAATCAGTTTGTCTGAGATCTTGAAGGTATTGCAGTAATTGGAGGAAGAACTCATTACACTCTCTGTAATTATAGCCACTGTTATTAATTTATCAAATTATTTTTGCAAGACTCTGAAATCGCTTTCAGACTTTTTTTTAAAGTTTGTTTCTGTATTTCTAACCATACATACGTGGACTGGGAGGAAACACCCAGCTGTCTGCTTAGATGTGGCTGTTCACAGGAGCCTGCCAGCATACCTTTCTACAGGCAATTTGGACAACAGGACTTAATGGACCAATGCGTTTTCTAACCTTACGCTATTTTTGATCTCATAATGGTTAAATGAGATGAGGCCTAATTTATTGTCAGTTAACTGGGGGCAATCCAGCAACAGGGAGGGAGGGAGCTTTGAGCAGAGTGATTGATGGCACAAGCTCTGAGGCAATCTCTCTTCCCTCAATGCACAGACACTTGAGCTGTTCAAGAAGCTGATCTTGTGTTGGTGCCTTTGAACCCAGTGTTTTAAGGTGGCCTGAAAGTGATGCTGGTCCCTGGGGCAAGTCTAGAGTTGTGGGGCAGTCATGCAGCAGGACAGGATGGGCTGGTGAAGGCCCTCTGTCCTGCTGCAAACAAATCCTAGTTGTGACACAGGCTCTTGAGTCTGACACAGCTCACTCTGGTCCTGGAAAGCCCCAGTGGTGGCTGTCATCATCTTGAGCACAACCACCCAACTCTGCATTCAGCTGAGACACTTGAATGCTCCCACGGGATGTTCAAAATGAGCTTTCTCCTTTGGAAGCTCAGGTGTGCCATGGCATATTGATGGCCCTCACCCTCCTGTTAATCCGGACAACATGTTGTCCTGTTTATGTCAGAGCCAGGGTGGCAGAACTCAGTTTCTAGACTCTTCTTTGGTCACTAACCATTTTGATAAATAGGATTTACTGTCACAAAATGGCCACCTCCCAGAAAAATCATCCCTGGATTATTATAACCACACAGAAGATCATCAAACTCCAGCTGTTTGCAGCCCAACTTTCTCCCACCTTGTGGGAGCTCATCACTTTGGGGAGAGACAATAAAGGTTACAGCTGGGAGAGAGCTGGCGAAGGCATCCACTGCCCTGCAGGGAGCTCTGCAGAAGGAGGGAGCGCTGCAAAGGGGTTTGATTGATGGCATAATCCCATCAGCCCCCAGACACACTTCATTATACAAGCTGGTGACAATCAGATCATTAGTTACATTATCACCCGCTGCCTTAGTGCCCGTGAAATACTGAAGATAAGTAATAGGATATTTTTAGTTTAAATTGGGGTTTGAACGTTTTAATTAAAAGCCTATTATAATCAATCTGTTTCTAACATCCTTTCCCCTCACCCTCATTCATAAAAATTAATTATCACCGTGGAGAGCCAGCAAGTGAGTATATCCTGCTCATGGCCAGTGGCAGCTTCAGAGCCTGGCTTAGCCACTGCTCTGGTGGCTCCATGCACTGAGCCAGCCCAAATTGTGTGCACAAGCAAAGCTGGTCATGCAATTTACCAGTTTAGCAACCTTCCTGTTGCTGGGTATGGCCCGATATGGGATGTGCTGCAAGTCATTTAAGCAAAAGTGAGGGGTGATTGCTCAGACCCTGGTATCTCAGACCACTTGGCCTGGTATCCATTTGTGTCTTGGAGGTGAGAGGAGCTGAAAAAACCTAGATTTGCACCAGTTTGAAAAGCATTTTTAATCTTCCCTGAAGTTATGCTGCAGTGGCTATGAAGGTCAGCACAAAAATGACCCCAAATGGCTGAGACAGTAGTTAACAACACGGGGATACCAGGCAGCTTAAAACTAAGTATTTGCAGTCTGGCTCCAAAACATATTGAGGATGTAAGAATAAATACAAAATTGATAATTAAAAATAAAAATTGAACCCTAAGTAACTGGCTAAACTATGCCTTCACCTTCTCAGGGCTCAGCACTGATGCAGCCTGCATAAACAGAATCAGACTGTAACGCGCATTGCAAGCAGTGACTTGACAAAGCAAAAGAGTAAGGCAAATACCTTGATGACATAAAGTAAGAATATCAGGTTCAGGGAAGAAATACAGTCTCTTTTCTAATTAAGAAAATAACTGCGCTATTACAGGCTTACAGACAAATTAACTGACAATTGCAATCAGATCCATAATTTATCAGTTTGTCCATAAGGATGTTACAGGAGAGAGTGCTGAAAGCCTTCCTAAACTCAAGGTGATATCGCCATTGCTCTCACCTTCTTCACTGAACAAATAATTTTGTTGTAAAAGTCTGTCGGGTCGGTCATACACGGTTTCCCCTGCATAAATCCATGCTGGCTACTCCCAGTCACTTTCTTATCTTTAGTGTGTTCAGAAACTGTTTCCAGCATAACTTGTTGCATCCCCTTTTGAGGGATCAAGGTGAGACTGACAAACCTGTAGTTCCCTGCAACCCTCTTTCTTGTCCTCCTTGAAGATGCCAATGTTGTTTCTTTCTTGCAGTGTTCAGGATCCTCAGTGCCACCAGTGTACAGAGATTATTGGGAGTGGCCTTGCAATGACATCGGGCAGGTCCCTCAACACTAATGGGTACATCCCATTGTACTGAAAGATTTGTGCCTCCCTAGTTTGTTTAAACCTCACTTGAGTCTCCTTCACGGTGGGTTAATCTGCACTGCTCCATATTCCCAAACCTGGGAGATGGTCTGATGTCAGCTGCATTTATTTCCCCAGCTCCTGAGGGTGGCAGACACTGCTCCAATAATTTGGCTCACTAAGTTGAGTTAAAACTTCAATGCTTTTAGCAGGTCATAATGCTAACGTGATTTTTTCCATCTCTCAGACAACTTTATGCCCAAAAGTGAAGTAAAACATCCTGAAAGTTCACTGTTATTCTGAACTTAAGCACGTGTCAAGCAAAAAATCCACTAAATTCAAAGAACTGTGAAGGCTGCACGTGTCACTTCTGGACTTATGACATGCTCTTTTCCCTTCCCATTTTGCCTGTTCTCTCCTCTGTTTAATGCTGGAGTGTTTTACCTCTACCCTTGAAGGAGGCACATCGGCCTGTGAGGCATTCCTAAAATGATTTGCAACAACTGTGTTTCTCCAAGGAACTTCCTTCTTATAAGGCATGGAAGTTGTGTTTAGTGTATGTGAAGCAACCTAATGAGAAAAAACAAACCCCAGTGTCATCTTCCATTGCTAAGCAGCAATTCAGCTGCACTCACACTGAGGGCTGGCACTGCAGGGTGCTCACAGCACTCAGCCCAGCCTGCTGGTTGAGTATACAGGAATAAGGTGAATTGTTGCTTCTCTCCTCCAGCCTGGCATGGAGTGATTAAGGAAGCAGGAGAAATAAATCTTCCCTGCCACAGCATCTCACCATTGAGCTCTTGTGGGCTTGTGGTGAAGAGCTGTGTTACAGAGCTCGTCATCGGGGCTTTCTTCCACTCCAAGAGGAAAGATCCTCTACACCCGTAATTCTCACAGTTACGATGCAGTTGCTGGTTATTAACATGTAAACAAGGAGGTCAAATCCACAACAAATCAGACACAGCAGGCAACAAAGCCTGTATTTTCCTGAAATCTATCCTCCCAGATTTCAGACTGGAGAGCACACTTGACTGTCGTGACCTTGTTACACCAAGAAGTCACTCGCTCACAACCACACACATAGAGCGCACTTTGCAGCTACTACAGTACTTGCATTGCTGGAATTTGTTAGTGCTGAAGCTAACCTTTCTCTGTGGTCATCTACAGTAGGCTGAGAGAAGTCCCTCCAGCTGTGTGGTAAGGAACAGGAAGTCTGGATGGATGCTGAAACAGAGCCAGGGGAGCACAAAGGGGCTGGCAAGGTCCATATGGCCTCCACAGCAGGAGAAAGGGGACAGGAATAGGCCTTCATCCATGATAGATGGGTTCTACCAGAGGACCGTGGCAAGAAGTTAAAGCTTAGCCCTGCATTGGACAGTTGAAAACAAACCATTTATGTTCCAAGTCAGTCTCAAATGACAAAAATGGGGATAAAAGGAGCTTTCATGGAGAAGCAGTCTGAGGCAGCAGTAGTGACATTTTCTGTGTCTTAGGTTTAAGGTTTCACACAGATGTCCTGAAAGAATTTCTAAAAATATCACAGCACCATAGTACTATTATTTATATGCACGTTAATACAGAACAAAGCATGGTTTCTGTTTAATTAAAGCAAAAAAAATCTATTACATAAACTGACCTTCAAATAAAAAGCAATTTATTAGCTCTGCACTTCTATATTTTAAATCTGACTTTTGAATACTTTGAATTGTTTCAGTGTTAACAGAGTGAAGAATTTGTTTTGTCCTGACACAAAGTAAGAAAGATCAGCCTTGCATCTGTGACATGCCTGAAATGTATTTCAGAGATACCATGTCCTGGAAAATAGGCACAAAATGTCCAGCTCTGGTGTTGGCTGTTCTCTTTGGGGTGAGCTGAACAGTTCCACCTCAGTGCCTCAGTGTCTGTGTTTGTCAAGTGGAGATTACACAGGCTCCCTTGGAAAGCATCTGGACACATTTGGATGAAAATTTCCACAAGAACTAAACAGCATGTCCACAAATCAGCATTCACACACGAACCTGTGAATTTGAATGTGAAATTAGGTGCTAAAAAAAATCAGTGGTTTTCAATCTGATCACAGAACTGGGATACTGTATCTCCTGTCTTGAATCTCTTCACACCCCGTGGCAGCCAATAATCCAGGAAGACTGTCCCACTCTCAGAACTGAGATTGGTTGAACTGCACAAAAATAAATCCATTCCCCACACAATGAAGGAGGTGAAGACCACGAACTTTAAAAATGTCCCTAACTGGTACCCAAAGGACCAAATTCAGCCAAGAAGTTAAAATTTCATTTACGCACAGTATGATTTCCCTAGATGATCCGCAGATTCTTCTGCAGAAGACCTGACATTTTTTTCTCTCCTTCTGTAGAGCTAGCACAGAATGCAAGCTTTCTTTCCTCAAGTACCAGATCAGCCTGTTAATCATTAAAATCTCTGGGTTTGCTGGGTCCCCTGCATTAGGGTCTACTAAGCTGTGGTTTGGAGATTGTCACTCTGTGCTTGTGCATCGTGGTGGAGTGTTGCTGACTCATGTGCCTGCAGAGGAAGGGCCAAGGGAGTGGAAAAAACCAGCACCTCTCTCAGGCATTTGGCTTTTTTGGGAAGTGGTCCCTTGGGAAGGGAGTGCCACAGGAGAGCATCACTCAACATCTCAGGCCTGTTGCGGAGGTTTGCCTCCCGCCCACTGCAGCCAGCTGCCATTGCCTTTGCTGCTCTCCCTTTCTCTCTATCCTGAATTTACAGAGCAGCAGATCCCAGCACCCCTTCCCAGCTGGACCATGGTGCTTTTCCTTCCCATCCTGTAATCCTGGAAGTATCAGCTTCCCCTGGCACCTCCCAGTGCCACTTGTTGCTAAGGCAGGGACACGGGGCCGTGAGCACCAGCACAGCCATGGCTGCTGTTGCCCGCTGGCGTTAGTCTGGGATTCAGTTCTCCTAACTGAAGAGCCCCCCTCATATGTTCAGCAGTCTGGCAGTGTTTCACATTGTGTATGAGCACTGTTAAATGGAAAATTAATTAGAAGATATTATGAACAACTTCAAAAGCTCAGGCACAGCTGTTTGATCCTTTGACAAGCAGAGGACAGATTATGCTCTCTCACACGCAACCAGGAGAAGGAACGTCAGGATTACAGAAATAAAGTAGTTTCACAAGGAAGAGTCCTGGCCAAACAGACAGATTTGCAGCACTTGTGAAGACAGAACAAAATGTGGAGGATTAGTTTAAGTGGATAGATTCTGGATTGTAATGATCACAAGTGTTGTCTTTGCAGTTCTCTTTATTTCCTTCAGATAAAAAAATCAAAAAAGCTGTTGATTTCATCCCCTTACTTCACTCCTGAGCACCAGCAGCTTGGGATCGTAGCCCCACTCCATGGGCACATAAGGTCTAGCAGGAGGTCCTTCTACCGGGGTATCTTGCTCCACTTTATGGTCCAGTCTTTGGCTGTGGCAGATCACAGACTCACAGAATATGCTGAGTTGGAGGGGCCCCACAAGGAACATCGGGTCCAACTCCTGGCCCTGCACAGGACCATCCTGTGCTCCAGAGTAAGCTACACCTCCTACACTCCCCATGTAAATGACCGCTGATGCACCTGATCAGCAACAGATACTCCCACATGCCAGTGATCCCTCACTGTGCAGGAGCAGCCCAGACGCAAGGGTACGGCCCCAGATGCGGAGAGGTGGCACCACTCGTCTTAGTCCTCAGCAAAAATATTCCTCGGCCACACCTCAAACATTTTCATTACTACTTAGTAATGCTTTTTCTAAGTATTAACAACCCTTCTCTCACTCCTTACCCTTGCAATACAAGGGAGCACAACAAAGCCTGAGGGCACGTGCCTCATGTGTCTCCTGTCCTACGACCCAACCCGGTGCCTGCCAGGCACTCGATGTGCCCGTCAGTATATCCACTGCCTCTGCTGCATCCACCACAGGAGCTACCTGGAGAGGTGAAGGGATACTTGACTCGATTTGGCTTGAGCTAAGGAGTGTAAGGGAGCTGGGTGAGCTCTTATTGCCCATACCTGGCACAGACAAGCTGAACACAAGCATTGAAACCAATCCTGACTTAAATCCCTGTGCATTCTGCTCTCGTGCATCTTCCTCTCGTCCCATCAATCGCTCTTTCTGCCACTTGACATTTTGCTACATAATGAATAATGTGTCTGGCCTTCTCCTGAGGCAGATTCGTCAGCACAACCCTCTCAAAATACCTTACGCAGAGGGAAAAGGTGACACTGTCACAGTCCATTTGAGAAACATCCAAGTGTCTATGGCTGAAAGGAACACAGGCTCAACTTAAGTTATGGATTCCCCTTTACAGAGGGGCAGCCCTGAGAACAACTACAGAAAGGCTTATTGGCTAACCTAGCAGTGGGCTGCACCTTCAGAATGCAGATTTTATTTTTGAATTCTTTTGGTTCAGCATTCAGGGGTGGCACTCATCCCTGTGCTGCCCAGCAAGGAGTCTGTCCGTACCACAGACCACGCTTCTACCATTGCTTGTTAAAATAGTGTGAATACTGATGAGGAAGAAGAAAACTTCCTCTGCAAGTGAACTATCAATTTATTGCAAAAGAAAAACTAGGGAAATGACTACAAAGTCTTAAAGACTCATGTTAATTTGTTAGTGTGTAAGCATCCGTAACTAATAAGATCATTTTGAACTTGTGATACTGGCCTTTCAATCACTATTGCAAACAGTTTCTTTAAAGCAAAACAAACAAAAATTAGATTGGCGAAAATGATCCAACAGTATAACTAGTAAAATACTGTATTGGATTCAAGAGGAAATAAAGTGAATTGACCTGAAAAATAGAGACTATCCACTCATACTAAGAAAATCCTGTGCAGTGCAGCTTCCTCATTCAAAATGCAGGCAGTACATTTCTAATAAACAGATCCTATTCTTTCACCAAAGGGAGAAAGGCAAAAGGCCAGAGATGTTCCGTCAAAAGGGCCACTAGCACAGACATAACCCATTCAGTGCATGTCAGGATGGTTGTGCCTGGGTGCCTCACTACAGCTCAGGGAGGGCTTCGAAACGTGAGGGACCCTCCTGAGATGTCCTCTGTCATCCAGGAAGTTGTTACCTGCAAATGAGCACTCAGTGGGACATTAAGGGAGATTAAACAAAGGGAAGGAAACCCCAAAACGCCCAACTTCAAGAAAAGCCTTGAAATTCAAAAACCAGGATGTTATGAGGCTGGTGCTTGAAAAACCCCAGACTAAGGCTGAATGTGTGTATGTGGGGATTCCCATAAGCAATGTCTTTTCGAACACACAGCCCTCCTCTGACTGGGCAGAAAAAGATCTTTGAATCTTGGGCTGGCTGAAGGCAGCTGCAAGCCTTTGGAGTAGAACCCTATTGCACTGCTCAGTGAAGTGTAAGGAAGCATTGACTTCAGAGCAGGAGCACAGTGGGCTTGGGGCACATTCACCCAGAGGAGACACCATGGCTCTTGCAGTTGAGATGCCGTAGCTGTCACTGCGATCATCAGCCATCATCCTGGCTCTTTCAAACTTTCCCAAATGTGAAAGTCCCTTTCTAAGATGATCTTTTTCCACTCAGTGTGGTGCCTCTTATAAACAATCCCTAGAAAGAGCACCAAAGTGAACAGCAAGAAGTCTTCCCCAAAGCAGCTTTCCCACCAGGACATGTTTGAAAGCAGCAGAGATGTAACAAAGAGCTCTCTTGTCCCACAGTTTTCTTTTTCCTGTTCTTTCCTCTGTGCTCTTGGTGCAGATCTGTTCTGCCTGAGCTCTTGCTCTCATCATGCCTCTCACCATGTTCCCATCTTCATCTGAGCAATGCCCCATACAGGGAACTGGAAACACTCAGGATGGTTGCAAAGCTAACCCAGAGACAACATGATAATCCCAGTCCAATGTGTTCCCTCCTGCACTATTTCCTGGGTTAGAAAGCTGTTTAGGAGGCCCAGGAAGGTGTGAGGAGCCCCCAGCTCCTCTCCACTGTCTCCAAGACCACCACAGACTGGATCTGCCCTCCTTAACCCATGGAGAGACTCTTCAGATGCCTTTGCTTCCTTGAAGAAAATGCTTTATTCATGCCCTGTGTTCCCTGTCTCCAATTGCCTGTTGTGGCTCTCAGCAGTTGTCCAATGGCTGGTAGCAGTGAGCTCAAAGAGGGACAAGGCTCAGCCTCTCAGGTTAGCTGCTGGATTTATTCCCAACTCTGCTTCATACCATCAGCAGAAGTAACCCCTGAGCAACGTGGGTACACTGACAGCACAGCCCTTGGGAGCAGAGATAGATTTCTGGTCTCCTGTTAGTCAGCAGCACAGACATGGCTGTAGAGACATCTTTGGGTATAATAGTAATAGAAAAGATTCTTTCAGCAGCCTTCGAGCTTCATTTCTGCCCCTTAAATTTCTATGAGTACTCAGCAAAACTGTTTGTGTGCCTGGACTCTACAGTAAGAGAAAAACGGCTTGGATCACCATTTGTCTTGGGTGAATATTTTTCTTTATTAGTGATTAATCACCAGTCACTATTTAATCACCAACAGCATTTACCCAAGCAATGGGCACATTAGCTATGTTATTACTGTGGGAAGGAGTTCGGTTCCTCCATCAGCTGTTCTGTTTCTCTTGCAAAGACAGGGGAAAAAAGCTTTAAAACCAGCCTTTGGTCCTAATTTATCTCCATAACAACAGCTGCAAGCTTGTTTATCCTGACAGCAGAGAGGGTACAGCTGGTCAGGCTGGTGTGCCCTGCACAGCTCCCAGGCTCCTGCTGGTGTCTGGTGGAGAGAAGGGATACACAAATGAAGCTTTTTCAAGATGACAGCAAATCAGCACTTCAGGAAAATTGCCCCATTCCTTCTGAAAATTTCTCTTGGCTGGAGCTGGGCAACAGTAGAAGGTGACATATTTTACTAAAATATAGGTTATAATATATAAGAGAATGGTCACATCTCAGTTCATCATGAGGAAGTGCAGTAGGTTCTACAGGTGTTTTGCACCAACCACCATCCATCCCACCCACCCGTCCCACAAGCTTTTTTGCAAGGATGTTCAGGGATCACTATTTTTAAGCAGTTCTGAAAAAAATCCTCATTTAATTGCAGCAGGCTATTTATAAGCCCATTCCTTCAAAGCTAGATGTGCAGTGAAACAAATGCAGGAGGTCACTGCTTGTTCCTGGGAGGGTTTGATCTCTCCTCCATTACACTTCTGAAGACAAATATTTGGAAAGAAAGCCATGCAGGCCTCGGGAGACCTTGGAGAGAGCAGGAGCTCAACATCCCACCTACTGCTGGGGCAGCTTCTCCCCATGCTGCCCTGTTCCCCACTGCCTTTTCCCATCTTTTTTTCGGCCATCTTGCCCACCCCTGGGCTGACGGGCAGAGCCAAGTCTCCATCACTCCTGTCCACACCAGCACTGTGCTCCGGAAGACAGTGTACCTGGCTCTGGCAACAGCCCACCTTTTGTTATTTTCAAGAGAGAGTGGGGAGAAAGGAAGAGAAGCAGCTTGTTGGGAGTGTGCATACCATATGCACATTTGTATAGTGAACACGGCTTTTCCTTCACTCAATTTTTGACCCCTCTGATAAGGCAGGAGATGAAGAAGGATGGTGAAGGGCAGAAAGAAGTTCCTCCCATGGGGGGAAGCACATTGCTCTGTTCTTTCTCTCTCTCTTTCTCTCAAAAAGAAAAAAAAAAAAATTCAGTATTTTGCAGGATGACCTAAATTTCTCTTTTAAAATATGCATGAAGCTTTAATCTTTTTCTTTCACCTGACATATCATTTAAATTCAGAGCAATGAAGGTGTCTATATCCTGGCAGACACTCAGCCCATTTCATTCAAGGTATTCATAAAACATTTCACACACTAATGAAGGCTGACACTACAGAGAACAGTTCCTACATAACCATAGATGGCATTAGGATAATATTGGCATTTATATATTGTTTGATTATATATTTTTTTTTAATGGTAGGGCAGAGGATGCTAAGAGAAAAAAAAATTCAAATAGAAGTACAAACAAGTTCACATGAAGCGCTTAAGCCTTCACCCTCTAAGTTACTGACAAAATACAATCTGCTTGTTCTTCAGATTCATGACGGGCATTTCTATTTTCAGGCATGGCTTGAATAGTCCCGGGGTAGGGACAGGGTGTGCAGTGTCCTGCCCGCAGCAGCTGAGTGCAGAGAGGCAGCTGCCCTGCTGACAGCTCCCCTTCTGGGCCCGGCAAACCTTGGTCTCCCAGACCACACTCACAGCCCTTCCCAAGTTCACCTACTGGTTTGCAAACTCACCTGGGGAGCCCGTGCAATGAGTCTTTGACTCCAAGAAGACAGAATCCGAGTCCCAGGCAAATGCCCTGGGATGTGCTTGCGGGTAGGAGGGAGGAGGGAAGAGAACAAAATACATAAAGCCAAGCCCTTGCCTCTGTGCTACAGAGCTACTTTGCTGACAGCTTGAGATTAAATAGAGGTGCCTGTTGTGAGGTCTTCAGTCAGGCAACAGGCTGGGCCTACTTCTGTGCCTAGGACAAGGTTAGCAGAAACCATCTGAGAAATCATGGTTTCAGATGAAGTCAGTTCTGCCAGCGTCCACACTACCCTAATCCAGCTCACTTCTTGCTGGGCAGCTGCTCCTTGCTTCTCAGGTCTAATAGCTGCTAGGTTCCCAACAAGTTCATGGCACACACTCCACCTATGGCCCCTGGAGAGAATTATGCCCCTAACACGAGGCTCTCTGTCACCCCACGTGGTTTTCAGGAACTCTCAAATTTTTCCATATATTATACACATTACCTGGGCAGCATCCACATTTTTAAAGCACTGGAGAGAGGAATTTAGACCTGTCAAGAGACTCACCAGTTCAAAGTTCAGTCCCTCTGAACCTCATACCAATGGTTCAAAAAACCATCAAAAATCCACTAATTTTACATCTGCTTGCTTGCCTCATTGTAATTGAAATCCAGATCCCAGCAAAGCATCATGGCTAAACTAATGATTTCCCCTTTCAATCTCACAATGATGCCATTCAGAAAACAATTTGCTTGACACAAAGCACCCAGGCTCTGCAGACTTCAAAATCTATCAGCCCTTACACTCATGAATGTTAAAATTGTCACATCAAAACTTGAGAAATTAATTGCCTCTAAGAGCAGGACTTGTCTGATGCACTCAATTTAAATTGTACATCTCTGTGAATATCATGAATTGATCATTAATGGACTTTTACATAGGGCACAATTATAGTGGCACCTTTAAGACTGCAAACATTTGCAAGAGCTTCAGAAAAAACACACCAGTGTTGTAATAATATTTGGGACAGGAGACAGCTAGCGAGATGGAGTAATTTTAAGTGAACTTTCCAGTCCAAAAAGAACCATAAAGAGCATGTTTATTTATTTTTTTTTAATGCATGACACAAAAAAAAGGGAAGTGTCTGAATCCGTAATTACTAGTACTTCAAAAAGATCACTGCAATTAAGAACAAAAAAATCTGGCATATGTGAAAAAAAACATTTACAAGTGTAATATAATATATATAAATATAGAATGTAAATTCATGTATATCCACATGTAAATAGCAGTAATTAGGTATGCACAGTAACGTTTAATTTAAAAAAACCCAAACCAACCACCTGGGACATGATTCAGAGACTCTTCACAGAAAATATAAAGGTGCTTGTGTACCTATACAAAAACCACATCCTATTTGGACTTTATATCATTCTGGTTCTGTTATCTATATGGTTATATCTAATAGTCTTTTTTCTGTTTTAAAGCCAGGACTTAAAATGCTCTGAAATTTCTTCAGTGCAAGTTTTTTGTACCTTATCTTATAAAGGACTGAAACATACGGATAGAAAAACTGACAACAAAGTCTCTAATCCAGTGTGGGATTAGGTCCCTGATATCACTGCAGGCCTTGGAGTCCCCAGGTAAGACTCCAGCTCCCTGGGAAGAAGCTGTCCAGTCCTAGCCAAGACAGACCCTAAAGTAAAGAGCCAATAATCCAAAGAGACAAGACTGTAAACCAACAGGATGATGAGTATCCACCACATAAAGATAGAATGCCTGAATTCTGAATTCCTGAAGTCCTTGGCTCTTGCTTAGTGCACACCTGGTGTGTCAGCCACTGTGAAACCATCTCCCCTGCCTAGATGAAAAGAGTGCTTGAGCTGACTGTCACTCGGGGCGTGTCATGAAGAGTACTGCCCAAACAGGAAACAATTTGCTGTCACACAGCGTTGGAGATATAGGTGAAAAGGCATGACCTGTGCTGAGATTTAGAATTGTCACCTGATGTTCATGAAAACGACTTTGAAACTGATGATGGAACTAGAAGAAGGGGGGGAAAACCCAACTGTTGAATTAAGCAGAAATCTTCAAATGAAAATTGCTGGGAACGACATTTTTCAATAAGCTAATAAAGTGTTAGAAAACCCTGCAAATGTGACCTACTGGTAGTTTTTCTACTTAACCTAATGCTCCACAGTCACTTTTGGTGAAGACAGGAATGGAACAAACACTCACCAGTAATTCCAACCTCCTGGAAACCACCTGCCACCAGCAAAAGAGAGCCTCTGTGTGGAACTGTGACAGTGCTAAAGAAATACTGAACTAGACCAGTGAAATGTTGCTGTGGAGTTCCCAGTTAACATCACCTGTGTTCACAGAGAAATAGGACAGCTGTCAATCTGTGACTAATGAGATCTCACATCAGAAACACAGTGTATTCTTCAAGTTTCACTTCAAAACTTCTGGGACTTTTTTTGACTTCTGAAAAGCAGGCAGTAGATCAGAGCAAATTCACCCGTGGTGTAAACCTATTTATTTTGCTCGATTTAGATTAGATATGAAATTGGTTCCTACTAGGATTTTAAATGATGATTAGATTTGAAATGTCACTATCAGGCTTCAGAAAAGTGGGTAGAAAGGAGGCAGAGCTGAGCCACCTGGAGAGCAGCCATCCATCTTCCTGAAAGAAAATCATTAAATTCTTCGACCAGAAGCTTATCAAGGTAGAGGACTTCTAACAGAAGGACTTCTGACCTTCTAGGTGTCATACTTTCTCTCCCTGAGAATGGCAGAAGTTGCCAAATTTCATTATGGCCAGGATAAGATGCTTGGGCCTTGTGTCCAAAGAGCTGTAGCATCTGTATAATACCCGTAACAGCTGCTGCTCAAAGCAGGCAGTAATTGCTTTCTTCAGTGCTGCAGCTGGCTGACAAATTTGTGACACCATTCCAGATGTTGGCAGACAGCTGTTCAACAGCACTCCAGGTGGTATAAAATGTGCAGGGGTTCTTGTGGCTTGAATGTCTTCTGCCCTCAACCTTTGTCGAGTCCCAGCCAGGCAGCTCTCACCACTTCAGTGGTGCTCATCAGTGGCACAGGTAGGAAGGAAACACAGTTTTGGCTTTATTTAGAGAGTTGTTGAGCATGATCCAAACTGGAACATCCTTCTTTGCATTGTAAATGAATCATTACGGGAGAAGGAAAATATTAAGACCTAATGACCATCTCCCCGTACCCCTCAACCTTGTCTGCAAACATGTTCTATTTTAGCAACAAAGGAAAACAATGATAAATCTTTAAGAATTTGATAAAACTTCTGCCTTTACAGCCCTATTGAACCACTGCTCACCCTAAGCTTTTCTGACAGGCAGTATTGGAAACTTGGTTTCAGTAACTTTTTTGACAAAAATCAAAATGAATTTCCTTCCTTGTGACAAGCAGACATTTATGTTTCCCTCCCACTGAAGATTAGAGGTGCTTTGGTGTGGGCACATTTGCCCCAGGTGATGTCATTGTGGATTTGCACTGCGCTCCGTATTTCATTGCAAGTTTCCGGAGTATTTTGCAGTGCAAAACGCACAAGTGCTGACCTGTGCTCCGCCTTCCCTTTTCAGGAAGCTGCAGTGTGTGCTGCAGAGCAGGTTAATGTCCTGTGGACTCAGGTCTAAGCTTACGCGCAACTCGCTTGTGAGCAACAGCGGAGATGTTTTGCTTTCCTAAATGCTGCTTTAACCTCGCAGAATACTGTGTGATGGGTGCTTCTTCTCCAAGTGCTGGATGGCTGGTAATGAAATGTTTTGGAGGCACAGCTGTCCCAGAAGGCCCCCAGGGCAAATTGGGTTGGCTGGGAAAGAGCGCACAATGGGCAGATGGGGAATGATGGAAGAATGGCAGTAAAAGGGGAAACACTGTTTCAGTAGAGTTTGGGTGAATAAGTTTGCAAAACACATTTAGTGATTCACAGATGATAGGATCAATATTTGGACTAGAGGTTTATAAAAAGTGCTTCAGAGTTGGCCCAGTTTGGCCCTCATAAAAATGAAACCTTTCCCGTGATCTGTAACAGGAGAAAAATTTGAGGTCAGTGCGTAGTTCTTGAAACAGTCCAGCACCAATGTCTGATACACTGATGTGCTATTACTGCACTCTCTCAAATGGATTATGAAATATGTAAAAGCAGAGGTAAATCTATCTGGAGACATATGCAATTTTCCAGGGTGGCAACGAGATCAATGGAAGAGTTAAAATCAAAACCACGGACCAGTGACAATACAGTTCTGTCTTATGACACTTAATTTAAAGGATTAAAATACAGACACTTACCCGAAGAGTCAATCTTGTTAAGAAAATTAAGGTGGAAAGGATAACTGCAAGTGTTAAATCTTTAGAGGGGCATTGAGACAATTTAGATTTCCCTTTTTAGGAGCATAGAGTAAATAAAAAAAAATCACAAAATAATAGAAGAAAATTAGAAACATGGAAAGGAAATTGGCATGGCTGTGTGCCAAGGTGAAAGGTGTTGTGAAAAGAAAGGCAATATCCTTACAAAGTATGGTATCCTTCTGATGAGGATTGCAAACTCTGCAGCACACAGACCAAAAAATGTGCAAGCAACAACTTGTAAAGTACATTTTTTGGGGTTTTACCTTAAAAATGCCAACAACGAACTCAACACTTTTCTGAACTTGTTAAGGTTAGAATCTAAAGGACATACAGATGATTCACATGTGATAGAATTTCCTAGACAAAATAAACCAAGGTCAAACAGCTGAGTCTTTTCATGTCTGCGTTGTCTATAGAATTGTGTCATAGAAGAAGCAAGTAGAGATATTTCTTATCCTTTCCAATACAGGCAAATGAGGCATCAAGTGATACTACTGAGTGTCAAGGTCAAGACCAAAATAAAGTGAAGAGGTTGTTCCCCACACAGCACAGAGAGAAGATGATAAACTCCTTGTTGAATGGCATTATGGAGGTTAAAAAAACCTTATTTGGGCTCAAAAGAGCACCTGGAATATTTTACCGAACAAAAATCCATCACAACCTATTACATACAAGTCACTACTCTGGCTTGAACTTCTGTGGCATTTCTGCCTCTGGCTAAGTAAATGTTTTGGAAATTATTGCTCCTGGCTTACCTCAACCTTATCGTCTCTGCTAGGAATCTGCTGCTAAAGGCAGGAAACTTTGCTCTGGCCAAGAAAAGCCTCTTTTTTTCTCAGATTACTCTAGCCAACAGTGCAAGACAAAACGTTCTATTACATCTCTGTATGAAACACCATGTAAGCAGTTTCCGTTTGCTTTTAATCAGATCCATTTTCATCTTTCACTTTGGAGTCTCAAACCCATTACTCAATTTCAATAGGATGCTAATCACTGGAACCAGGTTCATATGAACTTTTCTTCCCAAAAGAGACCAGAAACAAGCACAAAAAAAAGCTACAAGCTGAGGTGTATTAATTAGTCCTTCCAGTGGTAACCTTATCCAGAAGATGTCACCAAAACACAAGTAGTGCTCAGAGTTCCTAGAAAAAGGAACAAAAATGGAAGGACTTCGGACTTCTATAAAAACCACTTAAAAATCAAGAAGGATGTTGAGAGAACACCTCAAAACCTGTGGTGTGATAGCCTGAACCCAAGCCACAACAAAAACCAGGCAGTTAGTTAAGGTCAAACCAGTGCCTGTAGCAAAGGCTTTCAGTGCTTCAGAGATTTTAGTCTAGCAAGGCAGAAATGTTGACACTGCTGCAACCTCAAACAGATCAGCAATTAACAGATGATATCTGAGAGGTTAATATCATTTCACTTCTTTGTGACAGCTGAGTGGAAGTATGAGCCGTCATGGCTCATCCTGATTAATGCACTATGGTTCAGAAGAGATGCTATTGCGGGAGAAGTTCAACATGAACACAGACCAGGACACCAGCCAGCAGGAATTGTTCTGAGTCTTGAGCTTTGGGTTTAAGGGTTTTCTTGACCCTCTCTGGCACCAGGAAATAAGCCCCACTCCATCATGTTTATCTTTCTCTAAGAAGAAAGCAGAACAAATCTATCTGATAATGGTAAAATTCACAGATGCTTTAGGACTGACAATGTATTAGAGTGTATCACCGAGTACCACTTTCCACAGATCTCCCTGATACCTGTGTTCTAGGAGCCATTAGAGGATGAATTAGGGAGATTTTAAACTCAGCAGACCTTACCGTTATTCAGATCTTGTTTGTGACTGCCCGAACAATTTACACCATTTTGAGCAAAACGTTAAAAATAACGTTTGCTGCAGTGCATTTGCACTATTATGAGAAAAGATTTTGTAAGAGGTGCTCCTAGGAGATTATGCATGTTAGTTGCATAATATGAGAAATCACATTCTTTTAATATCAATTGACAGGTTTAGCCTGATCTCTAGGACCCTTAGGTTGATGGAAACCATTCTGATTCTGTATTAATCAAAACAATAGAATGAGGTCAGATCTACACTAAAAAGAAATCTGAAGGTATATCAGCATGAACTTCCAGTGTTCTGCAGCTAGCTGTAGTCTAAATAAATTTTGTTATATGCATCTATATTACATATACTTTTATACTATTAGGAATAGTCCTTTTCCATAATCAGTTTTTTAATCTACCCAATAGACTTGCAATAGGCAAATCTTCTGTAAAAAGTAGTGGTACTTTAAAGCCTGGACATCTAGCACCTGATAAACAAAGAAGTTTTTCAATTTCTAAAAATTTATAAAAAGACAATTTAGCCAGTAATGAGATGAAAAGAGAATTCCTTTAAAAGCAGAGTTTATTTGTGTTTCAAAAAAATTAAAAGTATGCTTCTTGGCTGAAGATGTTCAAATTGCAGATGTGGTCCTTAAAAAAAATCAATTCATGACACCTAGCCTTGTTGCTCGTGTCTGAACAATCAAGCCAGTGCTTTGTTTCAGATAAAGAGAACCAGTTTCCTCAGCAATCTCAGAGAGCTAAAAAACACAGCAACAGAAAATAAGGCTTAGCTGCACACACATGCCTCAAGTAGCAATAAAAATGCTGTTTTACTTTTCTAGCACGTGGGATCCTGAGTCGTGACTAAAAGCATCTTAGACACCACACAGTCTTGAGGTTCCCTACAGGGTAGAAACTGAACAAAGAGAGTCAGGAAGTTAAAACCATTCCTGGGAGAAGTCAGCTGTGTGACAAATGTAATTCTTCAGTGCTTGTGGTGAGGACCTGCCTTGTTCGGAGAATCCTTTCCAGAAAGCTCTTCTGATTTGCCTCTCCCTGTAAAAAAGGGATTTGCTTTCTATTTTTCTGAGTGAGAATACGCGGAGGTGGAAGGAGAGGAACAGGTTGGTGTTTTAGCATAAGCTAGAACTGGGTGTCAGATTGAGTTATGACAAGCATTCTTCTCTTTGTCACGCATTAAGGCCATACAGCCATACAGGGGAAGTTGACATCAAAAAGCTAATGCCTGGTAAGGCATAATTTGGGAGATTAGGCAATGTAAACAGGCATTCAGCCTTTCTGTGTGGAACAAAATCAGAACTTCAGGCTCTGGGAATCTCTGTTTGTAGGTCTACCAGGCAATAAATCATGGGAAATGCACAGGCTTTTTTAATGACAGAAATCCTCCTCCACTACATAAACTCACTTCTTGCTCTCTTTGTCATAACCTGACAGAGGGTGCTTGATAATAAACAGTCAAAATTCTCATTAATTTGCTGCTGTTTGTGCAAACCCCTCATGGTTTCACACAGACCTGGATGGTCTGTTATTAACCATACTGGTTGGGAAGTAGGATGCTGTAACCAAGCAGAACCAGCATGGTTATCAGCTAGGTAACTGATGAGATATTTGCAGTTTTCAAATTCAATAAGCTTTCAGTCTATACTTCTATGAGCAAAGATACTTACAGAGAAATGAAAACAAGTCAAGTGATGTTAAAATCCACTTTTCTCTTTTTTTGTATTTTGCAAGTAGGTCCAGATCCTGTTCTGTGTAGATGTCACAGTTGACCTTGCTGGTAGATCTCAAGAAGAGCATTTACCACCTGAACACACATTTTTTTTTTGGGAAAAAATGGTTCCAAAGGTAACCGTGAGTAACCTGAGCTTCTGTAAAGTACGTGCAATTGAAAAGTCCCATTTTGCTTCGCATGCTGATCAATTGCTCTTCTGTATTTTCAGCCTGAGCTTAGCAGTATTCACAGGTTGTCATATACATTGCAATTAGAAAGAGGACACAGTTAAGAGAAAATTATTAGTTCTTTACACCTACTTTTATATTACATTCTGTGCTATATATATTAGTAAAGAATATGACATTACATACTGTTCTTTCTTCATATTTTATCATACATAGCTGCTAGTTCACATTTCTTACACTCTAAGGAGTTACTGTCTTGGAGTTTCTGTAGCTGGTGTACCCACAGTACCAATTACTTAAAAATTGGATGGAAAATGTAATTAAATAAGTGTACCTTCAATTTAACTCAGAGCCCTCCTTCTTGAAGAGGTTTTCACTACAGGCAACAAAAAAGAAGCATTAGTTCAGTAGTTGCACTATCGTAGTGATGTGATCCACTGCCAAATTTGTCACTCATGTCAGGGACAGAGACTTGAGCTGACACTAAATTGTAATGTCTTTTAAATGTCTTTTAAAGTTATAATGTCTTTTAAATTTGGCATCAAATATCAAAAAGGTTTGTCATTACTTTCCTGTAACACAAGTACAGCAGCCTGGCAGGCACAGTAAAGGCTGTGGCATTTTTCTCTGTCAACCTGCGTTCTCAATGTCCATTTTTCAAACGTACCTCCTTTATCTGTGTTGCTCTGTTGGAGCTCTTGGAGGATACACAAGTGGTTCCTACTCAAAATACAGTGGGTATGAGGCTGGCTGAGCTTCCACTCCTGGTCCTGGCTGTACGATCTGCTTCCTTAACTGAGATGCTATATTAGTGACTAGAAATAGCTGAAATGGTCATATGACAAGAATCTATCTCTCACTGGTGAGAATATTGGCTACATCTGGGATGATGTGGGGCTCTGACAATTGCCACTCCTGTAGCAGTACTGCCTATTCCAAACTTTCGTCCTTAAATCAGGAGTTCCTCAGGGATAGGTAGGTATTTTCTCTCAAAGTGCAGAGAGGGAAAAGAATTCCGAATGGCACTGTAACTAATAAGAGGCTACTATTAGGAAAGATGGAAAAGGAAGTTAACCGAGTTCCTGTGACCATTCAGATGCTTAAGGACCAGATAATTAAGAGTCTGGATAAACTCACAGGCTTAACCTGAAGTATATATTTAAGTACATGACTTCATGGAAGCTTGTGTTTTCAACCACTGAGACACTGGAGCATTCTGTTATTTACGTTTTGTGATACAGAATCCTGTCTACTAAAAGCTAGTCTGAACCCTACGTTTTTTAGTTTATTAGCAAGTCAATGAAGAAACTTGGATTTCAATAATTTTCTCTTAGCATGAATGCAGGATGGTTTGAACTAAATCACAGTAAGCAGGAACATACTAGACAACCTATACACTTAGATGCCTCAACTTACATATTTGTCTTTTTTGTTTGTTTGTTTGTGTTTTTTTTAAAAAACCCCAAACATCAAAGTAGAAATCCAGGTGATCATTTCTTCTTATTTGGTAAGTGACAGCATCGTTTCATGTGAAACAAAAAAAGAATCATGCTGATCAGCCACCCACACACTTTCTTTAAAGCTCTCATAAATTGGATCAACATTTAGAAAGCACAGCAAGTACCAGCATTTAAGTAATATTATAAAAACAGTCAAGCTGTGATAGTGAATATGTATCCATCCTTTCTACATTAGCTTCCCTGTGCACACACAATGTTATGAAATGCTGTTCAGAAATACAAGAGTATGATTTTCATGGGAATTTCACAATTAGAAATCACCTCTTCCTTTATATACATGAGCAATGCAGTTAAGCTCCCCCTCTCCCTGGCAGCAGCTGTTCACGGGGCTGCTCCATTATCCTGCCTCTGATATGTAGTTATGCTCCAAGCCCAGCATCTGCATCTCCCAATGCAAAAGGTTGGCCCCAAGCCCCTGAGCACAGTCAGCTTGGTCCTCCCACGCCTGAATTTAGACAGAATTGCATCCTGACATGCCTTGCCAACAGCTACTGCTATTGCTGCACCATATCCCTGCCTCAGCCAAAGTTCATTGCTTTTTCAGTGATACATATCCTGTGCTTCCAAAAAAGGAGAAAAATAAATAAGATAAAACTAGTATAAGATTTGCTCAACACCAAAAGACACAATTGCCATTTCACCCTGTTTCATGTACAAGGCAGCTGCATGAAAACAAGCCTGGGTTGGTTTTGTATTCTGGTGGAGAGACACCGTGAAATAGGCAGCGTCATTCTGCTGATCTGGTTCTGGCTCTGGCTCTTATTTAAAACCTGTGTAGTGTTTGCACTCCTTTATGTAATTTTTAGTGTAGCTGTATCTTGAATTGCATATGTATACACAAACTCAGCTTGCAGGCTGGTTGAGGTGCATTATTATCCTTTAAAAGAATACCAGGACTTTAATGTTCACCCTTTTTATTGCCAGCTCCTCTTTGGCACCCATCCAATATTCTCCATTTGTTGGGATGCTGGGGGGAGGGGAGGAGGGTTTGCCTTAATTTTTTAATAGAGATGAAATTTAGCAAGTTATTGTGATCTCACTGCTAGTCCAGCTGAACCCCTCTGAATCTGCGAGAGTATGAGCTGCTGACCTGCTTCTGAAGCACCCCAAGGGGGGCAGAGGCTTCCCAGGAGGCCACCACATATCTGGCCCAAAACTTGAACATTTCTGCAGATGGAAAGCTTAACACATAAACCAGCATTAGCATATGCAATCAGTTTGAGTCCTCAGCTACCTCACATTTCAAAGCCAGGATACCCGCCTAAAAACAATGGACCTCCTACAATCCTTGCCAGCTTTCCAGTGATGTCCTTGTGGTCCCCTCTGGAGCACATTGGCTCCTAGAGGAAGGAAACTGGCAGGCTTTTGAGTGAAATCAGCCTTACTCCCAAGGGAGACAGAAGCTCAAAAGTTTATAGCATTCCCTTTCCGTTTGCATACCAGTGCCATCAGCGTCAGAGTTGGGGGGGGGGTGAGTATCACAAGTTGTAATTCTGATGTCTTTGATCTGTACTGTCTGCCTGCAAAATCGAGAGACAGGCAAACACATGCTTGGTGAATAAGCAACTGCAGCACACCAACTCTTTTTTATTCCTTCAGAGAATGCTGTGGCATGGAGCAAGGTCTTGGTAGCCCCTCACACCACCAGGATGGGGGAATAGTGCAGCCTTGGCTGGCTGAGGTAGGAAGAAGATGAACCCACCTGATGCTGAGGCTGCAAGGTGAATGGCTGGGATGGCAAGGCTTCCCAGGATGCAGGAAGGACTTCTTGCCCCACACTCCCCAAGGGTGGCCAGCAGGTCTGCACAAGGCCATTTTTCCTCCCTGCCACTCGAAGCAGTGCATGAGGGCTTACGTGTCATATAAACCACATCTCGTGGAACTTAAAGAATAGCTGTGGCAACGGCACATTCTCTCTTTAAATAGAAGTGATGATGCCTTCACTGAGATGCTAGCTCCCATCATCTGCACTCAAGGCAACAACTACCCATTCATTAAGTGGCCCAAAGGTTCGATCTACTTGGGCTAAGCAGGGACCATGCAATTCATTTCACTCAGAAGTGGAATTTAAAGCAGAGTTTAAAACTGCAGACCCAGAAAATTGATCTTAAAAAACCGCTCAGCTCTGTGAAGAGCTCATAAACCTAAAATTAAAGCCTTAAAATAAATGCAAAAGCCATCGTCTACTGCATTATGTTTCTCAGTTATACCAATTTAAAATTTTCACACTGAGATAATCTGAGTAGCCCAACTCTATGTCTGTAATATCACCTACACTAACACCCTGCAAGCACAGCAACAAACTCTCCCAGGCAGGAGGCCAGGTACCAGCACCAGCGACTGAACTTGAAATAAATTTTTTCTCTCAAGTGTAACTTCATTATCGCACTCTATGAATATATCACTGTGTACAGAGACAGCTGTACACACATTTTACAGAGATAAGTAAGATGAAACCACTGACTTAATAAATTCATTCAGTGCAGGTCTATAGTACTTCTGTGAAGCTGTGCAACACAGAGTGGGACTGTAGCAAAGTAATGCAAAGCGGGAAGAAAGTAAAGTCGACCTTTAAGATCTGTTACAGTTTGTTTCTCCGGAAAGGGAGTCCCATTTCTTTGGTGTGAGCTTTATTCTCTCACTGAGGAGTTGCTTTGAGGGTTTTAACCATTGCTGTCTCAAGGCGGGTAACTACAGGCTTCCTTTCTCATTTTTCTGTCCTCTATGCAGGCAAACCATTATTTGCATCCACAGTTCTTCTTCTCCCACATCACAAACGTTTATGTTTACCTGGTCTTTAAAGTGCACCAAAATAAGCTGAACTTGAAATACTCTTTGCAGCTTCCAAAAATAGGGAAAACTACATTAACCTCTTCTGAGTTAATAGATGTAATTGATTATTTCTAATATTGAACTGTGGCATATTAAATTCAGTCACTAAATGTTTACTTGGAAGGAGAAGCAAATACAGAATTAAAAATATTTTCAGGATAAAGAGAGCTGACTGCAAAAGCCAGCAGTTAATACTCTGTTGGCAGCAGACTGAGGTATATGCATTTATTCTCATCATCATCATGGCTAGGCTTCGCGAACGAAGATTTGGGAAGGGCACTACCCACGCTTGCTACAAGCGCGCTGG
>JAWMRA010000113.1:66050384-66174239 GCA_035584735.1 Pseudotriccus pelzelni
CTGCACCACGGGCTGCAGGGGAACCTCAGCTCTGGTGTCTGGAGCACCTCCTGCCCCTCCTTCTGCACTGACCTTGGTGTCTCCATTGTTGTTGCCATGTTCTCACTCCGCTTTTACCTGGCTGTAATTCTTTCTGCACAGTACCTTTCTGTTCTTAAGTATGTTATCACAGAGGTGTTACTATTACTCCTGATCAACTCGGCCTTGGCCAGCAGCAGGAAGTCTGTCCTGGAGCCAGCAGGCATTGGCTCCACCAGACAGGGGAAGCTTCTATCAACTTCTAACAGAAGCCACTCCTGTATCCCACCCCCCCGCACCCTCGTTACCGAAACCCAGGCCAGAAACCTACTACAAGTGCTTATTAACAATTCAACACTGTCCAACTTAAGAGATTTCAAAATTAACATAAAACAAACATGAGATGTCTTGAAGTATTATAAGCTTTTTCCTAACTATCCCAAATACTTTTTGTTTTTATTAAAAGTGGCAAAGGGCTCTTTAGTTCACAGTGTTGCCAGAACTAGTATAAGGTGTAGACAAGGTCAAAAGACAAATAATATCTACAGTCACATTTTTTAGAATGGGTAATGAAATAAGATTTGCTCTTACATTTTCCTTATTATTTCAGCAACAGACAGTGATCCGTGCTTACTAATAGGCAAAGATTAATTTTTAAAGGCAGAGGAATAAATGATGCAGAACGTCTTTGTTATGAGAGTCTTGTAAACAATACTGTGCTTTGCAATTTTGTTTTCAGTTATAAGTCAGAGAATTGTTAACTCTGAGCTCAGATTTATATGCTATATGGACAGAACTGAGCAAAGTCAAAAAGGATGTTATATTAAGGTTTGACTTTCATAAACAAAACCTGTTTTAACTTCATAAAATAAGACCATCAAAACCAAAATGTATACAAGCCTTCTATTTTACCTGCCTACTAAAGGTTTTTTTCTCACTTCTTAAATAGTATCTGATATGAAATATCTTTAGAAAGACAATGCATTGGTTTAAGTGGACAAATCCCTGATCCAGTACAATGATTTAAATACCTAACACTGTTTCACCATGTCTGGTCTTGTTCCTTTCTTGGTGGTGTCAGTAGTTATTAAAAGATGCTTATTAGGCTTAATTATTCTCCTAAGGATTGTCTTGTTCTATAAGTAAACTTTAAAGGTTTCCCAGCTACCAAATTCAAGTGCAGCTTTCACTGTCCTGTTTGCCATAGCAAAACAGAAGCGGCTTTGAGATCTTAATATTCCCAGAAGAATGAAATCTGCAAATCACCTGATTTGGTGACTGTTCTTCACAGCTGAACCTATTCTACAACAATATCAGTAATAAGATTTTTTGTAGCTTACTCAGCTGCAGAACTGCTTGCTGTTAATATGACTATGTCTATCCTGTGAATTCTGAACTTAACAGGAAGATTCTGTCTTCTTTATCGATTTACCAGTAGGTAGTTGTGAAGGTTTTGTTTAGGTGGTTTTTTTGACTTTCGAAACTGATTAGCAGAATTTCAAGTGCTGCAGAAACAGCTCATTGTGTAGAGTGTTCTAGCGGTTACTTAAAAACTGTGCATTTGTTCTGCTGCATTAGGACTTGGTAAAAATAGATGATCCTTAGAAATGTAAACATGTTATATGCTCATTGCACATTTATTAATATGATGGTACCCTATACTCAAAGTCAAAACTTTATGTTCTGAAATAGCTTGCTTTCCCATCCTCCATGTTTACCTACTTCTTTCCTTCTTTAGGTAAAACAAATTGAAAATTACTTATCACATGGTAACTTTTTTTGTGTACATTTTAAGGGCTAAAAAAAATGTATTTCATTTGGAAATGTCAGCAAATACTTTGTAGCCATGACAAATAACTGCAAAACATGTTCATGCCAAATGCTTCCCTGCCCTCAAAGTGAAAAGCAGCATCAAAGGTGCCATAGCCAGCTGTCTTGGGATTCCGCCATTGCCAAGAACTCTGCTAGTGTAATTCCATTAGATTATCCTTGAATATACAACTGACTGATTTGGAGACATAGCAAATCTTATGAGATGCAACCTTCACTGTACTCCAGCGGATTGAAATTCCGAGGGCAACTAACCTGCATACTTCATTTGGAATGAGGTACACGCTATGAATTCTGTACAAAGTAACATATTTGGTTAACTTGAAATATCTGGTCTGATGGTTTGCTAGCCTGGTACTCAGAGCAGAAAAATTCTCAATCTTTGGCTCTAAACAGAAGTGAAACACCTCAAGATATGACAGGAAAAAATTCCCCAGACATATTAACACTCAACTAGAGCAGCATCTTCACAAAATTCTCTGTTGTAAACTTATAAGACCCCAGTTTTACTCCCTACTTTGCATGCAAATACAATTGCAATGTTTTACTATTAGTAGATAACATTTTCAATGTTGCTTAAGTCTGCTGGATTTTCAATGAACTTCCTGAGGCAGATTTTAAAAACTAGGTTGGGTACTGATACAAGGACTACATACCACAATATTCAGAACTACGGGAACAACTTCCAAGATCAATCATGCTGTGAAGGTAAATACCCAAAGGTCTTCAGGCAGTGACTGGAGGACAGTTAGGCTAGGGAAGAAACAGCTAGAAGGGAAGCATATCAGCAAATTGTTATTACCTCTAGGAAATCTACCTTAACTAATCTTATCTATAGTATTTTGATATGTAGTAAGGCATAATAAATACTGCATACAGTTGGCATTCCATGTCTTTTCAGATGTTTCTCCCACATAAATGATACCATTTGCAAACTAAAAGCAACCTAGCATAATTTTGGATTTTCTCTGACTCACAACTATTAACCACTTTCCTTTTCTCATAAGAAGTTCCATTGAGTACCATTAGGGTTTTATTTTGTCATTTAATATCAAAGGCAGAAATGCACTTACATTCATTCATTTCTTGGTGTTTTTAATGGTCCACTGTTAGTATTTAAAGAAAAATACTGCTGTTTTTTTGCTTTGTTTTTGCTGCTTCTTCCTTTTGGAGGGCTTTGTACATCTGTATTAAGGCTTCATTCATCCTTATTATTATCCCTAACAGATACAGAATCTTTAGTTCAGGTCTTTATCACATAAAGTATTTACTATTGTAATCCTTTGTCAGTGAGACTTTTTTATCAATCCTTGTAAGACTTCAGGCTATATAGAAATGTTGCTGTTTGAAATTAGACTAGCACAGATTAAATCAGAGAAAGACTAAATCTCAGTAGCATGGTTTTGTCTCTTATCCATGAATACATACTAAGATTTATAATAATGCAAAACCTTTTCTGTAAAAATATAAACCTCTGTGTAAACTTATCCTTAACAACTGTAAAGTGAAAATAAAACTAGGAAATATATATAAAATTCAGTTTTCTGTTTCAATACTGAAATACATTCAAATATATGACTGACCATCCTAGCAAAAAAAAACCCCAAATATTGTGCTACAGTAAGTAGTGTTGAAATTGATGATTTGGGGTTTTTTGTTAGTTTGGCTTTGGTTTTGCTTGGTTGGGTTTTTTTGCCTAGTGTAATTTTTAATCCTTTTTAAAATTGTGTGTCTTAATTTTTCTTTCAGTTTTCTAATTGGTAGAGACAGCTTAATTCATATTCATACAAAAACATTCAGCAAACGATCAAATAGATATTGTGGTGTTTAATGAAACAGACTCACTCTACCCGGTGCGTGTGGAAGTGTTTGTAGGACTAAATGTTAGCTGCAGTGTGAGTGCATGTGGAACACCAACAGAAATCAGACAGGAAATGTAGGTGCCCTCAGGCCTGTGGTGCCTGCAATTGGAAAAAGTAAGTTCTCGGCATCTAGAGTTGGAGATGCCAAAGTTTTCCTGAGCATGTCACTGTTTCACTAAAGGTATAGAAATTTGGCAGAAAATGAACCCCATTGCATTCCAGTCAGACCTCAGAGATCAGAAGGGCTGGGTGTGGCTGGGCTTAATTTCTGATTATAGCCACTTCAGCATTAGAAGCCTGGTAGTGTTCAATAAAATCTTTCATGAGAACACATTCACAAATAGTGCAGTTTCAATACTATAGGTCAGGTGGTGTTCAATATGTACTTGTGTGATCCCAGATTCATGAATTGTACAATTTACCAAGCCAATACTATAGGTCTTACCTAGTTCAATAAGAATTTACACAATCCAGTGTAACAGATAACACAGTTTATTGAAACAACGGGAAAGAAGGTTTAGGATTGCCAGTGATGAATGCGCTAAGTACGGAGTGTGAATATATGTCACAACAGAAGGTATAGTAACAGAGATCTGTTAGCACTGTAGATGCCCCTGGATGGTACTGTCAACTAATGGAGTGGAAGTCTCAGGTTCACCAACTGAGAGAAACCAGGGTGAGTGAAGTGAGTGAGTGGCTCCGTTACTGCAGTTGGAGTAGGCAGGACCATGGGTAAAAGCCCGTGGGCCTGGGCCTGGCTGATAGTGGCAAATGTCTGTGCCTCCCCCACAACAGGTGTGCGTGGGGTGTGCGTGTGTATTTGGCAGCAAACTTCAAGCTGGAATAGCCAGCAAGTAGTGGCAGGGCCTGGGTCCTGCACAGCATATCAAAAGGACAAGGTTCTATCCTGGCATGCCAGGGGGACTTGCAAATGTAGAGTGCACGTGGGGCAAGCGTGTGAGTGTTGTTTTTTCCAGAGAGCAACAAGCTGAACCAGTTGCCAGGTAGGAGGCCTGTGCAGTGATTAAGAGGACCCATGATCCAGGCAGGGGTATTGAGCAGGCACAGAGGTGTACTTGTGTTTGAGCCATCTGTGAATATGCATGTGCTCGTCAGCCCAGAGGGCTTGTGAGGGCAAGCTTGTGAGGGCCTGCATTAGTGATCTTCAACCCTGACCAGATGAAGAGGTGGAAAGAGATTTGTCCATCCATACTAACGCTTTATGCAAGTCCAATATGCACGTCAGTGTCCAATCTCTGTGTGTGTGTGTGTGTGTGTTGGTTACATGTTCAGCTTACTACTGATTGAACCTCCAAATGCGGGCAGCAGTTGTGTCCAAGGCCTGAGTCCACAGGTTCACCAGGCAAGGATCCAGCTTCCTTCCAGCGAGTCATGAAGCTGCTGGAGGTGGTGTCTGCTTCTGACATTCCTTAGCAATATGGTTGTGCTGATATTTAGAGGAACCTTGACTCACAAGATTACAGAATCATTTAAGGCTGGAGAAGGCCTCCAAGTTCACGGAGTCCAAGCTTTGACTGATCACCACCTTGTGAATTAGACCATAGCACTAAGTGCCACATCCAGTCATTTGTTTAACTCCTCCAGAGATGTTGACTCCCCCACTTCCCTGGGCAGTCCATTCCCATGCTTAACAACCCTTTCCATGTTGAAGTTCTTCCTAATGTCCAACCTGAGCCTCTCCTGGTGCAGCTTGAAGCTATGTCCTCTCGCCCTGTTGCTATTTGTCTGGGAGAAGAACCCAAACCCCATTTGGCTACAACCCCCTTTAGGGCAGTTGGAGAGAATGATAAGGTCACCCCTGAAACTCCTCTTCAGGGTAACCAACCCCAGCTCCCTCAGCCACTCATAAGACTTACCTTCTAGACCCTTCACCGGCTTTGTTACTTTTCTCTGGACACCTCAATGTCTTTCTTGAAGTGAGGGGTCCAGAACTGTTAAAATATATGGGTTATTGTGTTCTATTTTACTATTAATGTGTCTGTGCCGAATAGCCAGCTATTACACTAAATAATTTAATGTATGCAACTATGCACACATATATAGATTTATTGGAAGACAATCAGAAACTAATCACCAGGAGATAAATTACTGACCCTAAAAGAAGAGTTAGATGGAACTTATTTGAGGTGATTAAAATTATATTATATGGTGTGAAAAAACCCAGTTTTTAAAAAATTTTCAATCAGATGCAACTGCATCAGTTGAATTAAAGGAAAACAAAAGAAAGAAAAGTAACAACTAAAGACCTCAGATATTTTCAGAATTTCAAATACATCTCAAAAAACACACTTGTAATCATTCAGTCTATCCAAAACTCACATTGATAAAAATGTTGGCTAAACTCAGGACACTTTTGATTGCTTTAGTCAGGACTTTCTTCAGATAATAAGGCAAGTAATTTTTCTTTTCAATATGCAAAATATGAAGAAAATAACTGTTCATCGCTGGCTGGCATTTTTACAACTTTTTAGCATTTTGCTTTATTCTGGAGGTGGAGTTGCTAACTCTCTTTCACTGGAATATCAGATATTATACAAGATCAGAGCAACAAATAAGAACTTACAAAACACTACTGACATCCTCACACCAACAGAGATTGAGTCAAAATTATGCAGCACATATTGATCAGTTTTCTTGAGTCCAAAAGCAGCACAAGCAGATATCTGAGGCAGCAACTTAACACCATATCTAATGAAACTGTTATCTATTTCTTATTTGAATCAATGCACGCTTATGTAAAAATCTCCAGTACTGTGCAATCATGACCAAAAAAGCATCTGAGACATCCAGACAGAGCTGTCAAGTATGGCACAGGGTTTTTATGAAACAGAAATTGTAGGACAATTAAAATAGCAAGGACAACTTCTCAAATGGCATTAAATTCTTTCTCATGATGAAAAGAATGTTACCCATCTACATGCAGAGTCCTTACTGAACACATTTAGAGTATAACGGGGAGGACTGTCAACTCCCTTGAGCACAGAGAGACCCTGCAGAGCCATCTCTACAAATTATAGAAATTGACTATCACCAACCATATGAACTTTATCAAGGGAAAGTGCCAGATTCTGGACCTGGGTTGGGGCAACCCAGGATATTCATACAGACTTGGGAATGAGATGGTGGAAAGCAGTGCCATGTAAGGGATCTGGGGGTCCTGGTTAACAGCAAGTTGAATATGAGTCAACAGTGCCTTGGCAGCCAGGAGGGCCAACTGTGTCAAGGACTTTGCAGTTTACCGTGCTCTGCCACTGAGCAGGTGCAGAAGAAGCTGGAAGAGGAACATGGACAAGTCAGCTGACTTGAACTAGTCAAAGTTATATTACATACCACAGAATGCTGTGCTCAGTGTATAAACTGACAGGACTCACCAATCACTTCTTGGGGACAAGATGGATATTGGTCAGCGGGTGGTGAGCAATTGTATTATACATCACTGTTTTCTTGGGGTTTATTCCTCTGTCTCTTTCCTTTTCATCACTATGATTATTATTTGCAGTGTTAGTATTACCATTAGGATTATTGATATTATATTATATTTTACTTTTTTTCAATTATTAAACCACCCCTATATCAACCCACAAGGTTTACTACTTCTTTTCCTGGTCCTTCTCCCTGCTGGGAGTGAGCAAGTGGCTGCCTGGGGCTAAGTTGCCAGCTGGGGTTAAATTATGATATCTCATCTTAGTCTTATCTTAAGCCAACTGCTCTCTATCTCTGTAGCCTTGGCTGAATGTTCCATTATCATTGGAAATAGAACCAATAGCTGAATATCATGCTGTCTGCTTTTATTCAAGCCCATCATGGCTTATTCTTAGCCTTCAGAGTATAATGAATGTGACTGATGATAACACAGGACAATGTAGATGAGAGTAGGAGAGGAGTGATTAGACTTCCACCACTTCAACTCTGTGAGAAAAATTTCAGTTTAAAAAAAGGACTCCATTTTTTTCCCTCAGTATTTTGAAATGTCTTTAATTGTCAGGATTAGAAAATGTTTCTTGCATTATATGTTGGTATTTCTGGAACTTGGGAGTTTCTGTTCCCTTCTTTCTAGACAATTCCCTTAATATTTCAGCAACCTCTAGTATAATGTTTCTCTTTTTGACCAGATATTCCTTCCACACTTAAATACCATTTTAATTAAACCGTAATAAAGATAGATAAATTGCTTAAGAATTTTAAGTTTCTAGATGTAGAGAGTTAGAGTTATGAAGGTTTGTTTTTGAGAGAGAAAAAGATTCTACTTATTCCAGACTAAATGACAAACAAGATAGTGTGTCCTCGCAGCAAAGACAGCAAATGTTATCCTGGGCTGCATTAAGGAAAGTGTTGCCAGTAGATAAAGGGAAGTGACTTTTACCCTTTATTAAGCACTCTAAGACCACACCTGGAATCTGTGTCCACTTCTGGGCTCCTCAGTACAAGAAAGACATGGACACATTGGAGAGAGTCCAATGAAGGACCAATGAAAGATGATCAAGGGACTGGAGCATTTCTCCTAAGAGTCATCTGGGTCTCTTCAGTCTAGAGAAGAGAAGGCTCAGGACAAATCTCGTCAGTGTTTCTAAATATCTGAAGGGAGGCTGTAAAGAAGAAGGAGACTGTGTTTTTTTTCAGTGGTGTCCAGTGATAGGACTGGAGGCAATGGACACAAACTGAAACACAGAAGGTTCTCTCTGAGACTCAGGAAAATCTTTTTTACTTCTGTGGTGACTGAACATTGGCACAGGTTTCACAGAGAGGTTGTGAAATGTCTCTCCTTGGACATATTAAAAAGCCCTCTGGACAGGTTCCTGAATAACTGAATCTAGGTGTCCCTGCTTCAGCACTGTGGTTGTACCAAATGATCACTAAGGGTTCCTTCCAACCTCAACCATTCTGTGGTTCTGTGAGTCCAAAATCTTTGGGTTTGACCGTGTTACAAATATTATATAAATCCAAACCATTCTTTTTATATAAGAATAAAGGTGTAACTCATCTACAGTATAATTATACTGTAGTATAGCATAAAGACAGATTTCTTTTTTTTTTTTTTGATCATCATCTATTGACAAAGCCAGAAGCAATTGCAATACTTCAATAATAGCATGTGATGAATTAACTCACTTTCACGTCAACCTCTAGGAAGCAGGTCTTGTGATACCTAAGCATTTTAAATGAGTTTGGGTTTACTTTTGCATAAGTTTGAACACATTAACCACAGTTTTGGAACTGTTCTCAATTCTACCACCTTCTCAAGTTAGCAGCTCTGAGCTGAGGAGACTGTAGTGGGTTTCTGAGGGTGTTCATGCAATCCAAGACAAGTAATCTGACATTTAAATTCAGAGGATATATATGGGAAAAGAGTTAAAAAACTAACTTAATTTACTCCGTACTAAGTATTTGTGTTTAAGAATAAGACAGTATTGTTCTTTCATTGAAGTGAAAGCTACCCCAAAAGAATATTTTCAAATCAAATACTTTCAAGGGAAGATGATACATTAACTGCACAAAAGAGTAGCTCCATTTTTACATTATAGTAATTTCTTCTTACTCGTAGCAAACTGACTGGGTCTCACAATAACTAATATGTTATTGGTAATTAGCATCCATTTGTTATAGACTCCATAACTTGCATTTAAAAACGTGCTTATTTTTTTTCCCTTTAAATTAGTAGGGGTTTTTTCAGCTAATCTCAAACCTCTCAATAAGTCAAAAATTCAAAACTGGGTTGTATGACTGTTGCTCCTGTTGTTTCCATTCTCTCACATTCTTTATTATAAAAAGATTAGTTATGCATGTTTGTGTTACTGACTTATTTGTACTGGTTTTTACTGGTTTGGAGGGGAGATTGGTTTTTTTCCAGGATAAATGTGGAATAACATTTATACCGAATGCTAATGAAAAACTTGAACATTATTATCCAGATGTTCATTCTTCAAAATAAAAAGGAAGAAAAAAAAGGAAATGAGGAAAAAAATTCTGAAGCTAAAATATTTTCAGTCTAGGTGAGCTGGAGTAGAAGTTGCAAGCACATAACAATAGACTTGAGAAAACATGGCTAAACTGTATTTGAAACATACCAATATCTGGAAAAGAAATTAATCATATCTGAAGTGAAATTCCATTTTGAAAAATAATGTATACCACTTCATTACAGGTCTACTGTTTGGGTGAAACAATTGGCTTCCTTGGAGTTTGAATCTGGTTGCAGTTTTAGGTGCTATTTACTCCTTCAAGCATTCTGTTCACTCCATGCATCAGGCCTGACTGACTGACTTTCACATCCCCCCCACTGCACTGCACACTCACACTTTGGACCACTGAGCATCACTGACACACTGCTGTGTCAAACACTGTGGCATGAAACACATAGCTTTGCCATCACACTGAAATCACTAACGTGTTAAACTCAGACACGATTCTCAGAGAATCTTAAGCTCTTTGAACTGAAAAAGAAAACCTCTCAGAGAAGACTTAAACAGGATGGTATACAGTGTAGACAATTGTAAAATGCTGGGCCCGAGGAGCTGCTGGTTCAGGATTGCCTAGGAATTTTACTTTAATATCTAGATATAGGGTTCTTTAATACCTCAGGATAGCAACAAGAGAGTAAGCCTTGAGCTTGTTCCCAAGGAATTTATTAATTTAGGGGAGCAAATAAGGGGGCTTGGCCACAATTCAAAAGGAAACTACACAAGATAGACAAAATGTTCCACCACACTACTAACTCAGCATATACTATTAATCCACAACACTTAAGTCAAAATCCAGTAAACCAGCAACACAAATCAAGATCCAATACACCAACAAGTCCCCGTGGCCAACCCCGCCAGGCGAGATCTCTGACCCACCAGCCAGCCACTCAGGGGTTCCAGCTCGGGGTGAGGGGCCGTGTCCTCACTGTCCCTGCCACTCTGAGCTGGGTGAGGGTCTACAGGAGGTGTGCTGTGTTATAGTTTTCCTGGGCTGTTGGTGACTGACAGCCACTCCAGAGCTTCCCCATGTGGGTGCCAGGGGCTGCCATGAGAGACACAATGCCACCCCGCCTCCGTGAGGTTCAACCCATCTCTTCCCCCTCCACACTCAGACACACACTCCCCACAAGTTGGTTCTGACCCAATGATAACTGATTTGGTGTCTAACAATAATCTAGTCTAAAAATCTTCGCTTGCTGATCAAGAATAGCTTCTTGATATGGGTTTCTTCAAGAATACGAATGTAAGCTCTCCTTCTGTCTCTGTATTACAGTCCTTCTCATGGCCAAGAGACATCCTACTTCTAACCAAGCACGAATCCTCTCAAGCATAAGCCCACTCTGTTCTTGAGCATTTCTGTCTCTCTTGATTTATTCAGTATTCCTACAGATTTGATTTGTAGCTCATTCCATACTGTGTGTTCTCAAGGCACCAGCCTAACTTTAAGGACTTCAGAAGATGATGGTGTACAGTGGAGGCAGGCACTTGAAACGCAAGATTGACTCAATTTACATGTTGGAATATTTAGTCCTGAATTCCTACCAATGTTCAGCATTATGCAGTATTGAAATTTTGACCTTCCAGTGAACATCAGTAGCAAGGTTTGTTGGTATCAAATAGTCGGTGTAGAATTACTCTAAAGTGAACTTATCTATGCTTCTAAGAGCTCCTTGTAGCTTTCAACATTGTTTCTTACTATCAGACTTCCTTTCTGAAACTTTTTTCCTGTTATTTCTCTCATTCAATTCTCCTTATGAACAGTTACTATAGTTTTGTCATAATGCATGACTTTACATTTTTTTGCACAAATTTTATACATTTCTCAGAAGATTTTGTTGACTATTGCACTTTACACATGTAAGAGGACTACTGGAGACAGGCCTGATCAACTCTGGCATGAATTGCAGAAGAAAAAGGACAAGAAAAAATTTCAACTTTCTCTATTTAATGTGGATAAAAAAAGACCAAGGCCTTTTTTCCCCAAAATAACTCCTCTCTGAGATATATTCATGAAGAGATTTTCTTTCCTTATTTTTCCAGAAATAAATATTTATAAATGGCTGTATTATATAAATATCTGTAATCTTATATGGCAAAACCTGTGATTCATTTACTTCTCAAGCTAAAGAGAACATAAAGATTTCTGTAAGATGGTGAGCTGAGTGAATCACTAGGAATGTGTCATTTGGCCCATTTAAAAGTTACTGATGTTGTTACATAGAATGTCTCATCTTTGGATCATAATGTCACAATATTTTTTAACATTGATTGTAATAGGCACTTCAAAATCTGTTTGAAAATTGCTATACTCACAGTTGGATAAAACCTGAATAGCTTGACTATATCAAGGCTTCCTTTGACTTCCTGTGCTTCATCAGACATATTCTTCTTTTACTGTTTATATACAGACTGCCTTTAACAGTAGTTTTGTTTGCTGTTTGCCATTTCCTTGTTCCCTCTAGAAATGGGTGTATGTACTTTCAGTATAATCAATCCATCCATGAACACAAGCAACATTTTCTCCTTTAAGATTCTGAAGTGTCTCTTTTATGTATTTCATGTTAGTGTCATCTTCTCACATTAACAGAATTTTTTTATTAAACAGAAGTTCGATATAGGCAAAGTAGTTGCTGGATGGAAAGAAGACTTCACTACTGTTTGAGCTGTGACACAAAGGAGAAGTTTCCACCTTGTAAGTCCAGGTGTTTATCTTGATCATTACTAAATTTCATGGTAGACATAAAGCCACTTGCATTTTCTTTTTGTACATCAAATATGCCAGAAGAAAAACTAGACCAAGGAAGGAGAGAGATTTCAATGTAGTTTCTTCTCATGTTAGTTAAATGTAAACCTAAAGTCTCAAAGTAAGAAGTAATAATCTCACAATTAAGAATTTTTTTGTCTGTTATGAAAGAAACTTGCCGCAATACTCCAAATTCAAATTGCATGAATGAAGTATAGAGAAACTACTTAATTTGTTTGTAATGAAAGAAATGCTTAGCTTCAAAGGAATACTCATGTATATGGTTTGTCATCTGAATTGTTCTACCACCATGTATGCAGCTGTGTAGCAGATGTGTCTCCTTATTCAGCTGGTGGCATTGACTTTTAATAGTATGCATTTGGAACATTGAGAAGACATGCAATGCAAAAAATTATAAGCTAAATCCTAGTTATTTAAAAGATAATAAGCCTCTTGAATTTATACCATATATGCTAAATGTTTCATCGTGAGCACAGAAGGGGAATTCTTCCAGTACGGGTCTTCCCAGCCTGTAATAGTTTTTCAGTAGTACATACTCCTTGCTAATATTGAGACGCAGATATTAAATGAATATTTTCTTCATTAAGGTCGAAGACAATTATGATATGAAATGATAGAACATGACTAAGAAGACATCCTATTTTAAAGAAAATGGAAAGATATCCAAAGTGCTCAACAACTGCAAGAATTTACAATGGAAAACCTTTTCACTGTTGATGCCATTAAAAATAAATCATAGTATTGCTTTTGTTTATCTATTTATTTAATAATCAGCTTAGCATAATTATGTCTATAAAAAAGCCTGAATTGTTCCTAATTATAACTATTTTCAGTAAATTTAATCAATGGAATATTATCTGGTATGTATAATAGTCATGTTCATTCTAATCACATTAGCCTACATTAGCTGCTGCATGTTTCAAAACATAAGTTAGTGTAATTCATTTTGTTTACATAGTAGGCTTCAAATAAAATCTATTCTAGTCTATGCCTTTTTTTTTTTAACTCTATTATTTTAGTTCTCATTGCCAAAGAAAACACACTCAGAACAAACACTGTCTTCAGTATCAAATTTAGTCAAGAAATCGGTTCCATTTGTTTTATTACAGTAACTAGCAGCTGTTGTGTCCCAAACTTAAAATCTTTCTCCTGTCTGAAGTTTTCTTGACATATCATCTTTGAACAAAGTATCAAGTTTATTATTTGTGTGATATTTAACCACCTAACATCTAAGTCTGAAATGAGGCTTGTAAATGCAAAGGTAGTGTGCAAATATTTACAGTCATATTATCTTAGAATAATGGAATGTACACACACACATATCTGAGGAATTTACACAGCTGGAGAAAATCCTTTATATCTATCAATATTAAAATTTACGTCTTGTTTTTTGTTCATCTGTTTATTTACAGAAATGAAAGAGAAGGAGTGTAAGGTAAACTTTTCTAGTAAGAAACATTTAAAGCTTCTGATGTGGGGTCCACAATATTTTTATTTTACTCTTTTAAGAAACACCTTCTAAAAGCTAACATTTTTGACGATTAGTGTCATGAGATTTTGACTTGCCTCCATTCTGTCTTTTTTGATCTCTCCCAGTCCTCACTGGTAGTGTTATGCTTTAACAGATATTTTATATGTATTTTGATAATGTTATTTCCAAAAGATGTATGACTAGTGATTTTTATTACATCCTTCCATTTGTCACCATGCTGCTATTGTGCCACTAGTGCTCCCTCTCACATTGTGGGAATTCTACACCTTTTTCATATAATTCTGACACTGATTTATCTATTATTTTAACTTCAGAATGAGGTAAAAGCATTTAATCATTGTGCCTCTTAAAAGCGTTAGATTTACATTTGGATCTATTTTCAATTTCTCTTGGGGTTTGTAGGTGGTGTTCTTAGTCAAAGGCGATGAATTACCTGACAGTGACTACACCCATATTGTGCTTCCTCCTTAAGATAAAAAACATCACATGCCCCAGTGTGTATTTTAGACAATTCATACTAGAAACTGGCAGGCACATGTGACAGACTGCCTCTAGGCATCACCTTACATTAAAAAAAAAAAAAAAAAGAAAAAACGAAAGGTGAACCCAGACAGTGTTTTTCAATGAACCTGCGATCCTTCAGGTCACTGCATTTATAATTGACTGGAAAATTACACATTGTCTTTTTGTTCAACTTTTAAAATGTGCCCACAGGACTGAGAGAATTTTAGAGCCAATGTAAATGGGAAGAGGAAGACAAGGGCAGCTGTACAAAAAATGTTACTGTCCTGCAACACCAAGAAGTTCAGTGCATAAAAGGGACTTGTCTGCTAAGTTGAAGAAAGTTGTAAGAGCTTTGGATTTCTAACAGGGGTTTAGAACCATACAGCTATAAGAGCAGATAACTTTGCTATAAACATGAACTTCAAAAGATGTCTTTCAGTCCATTAGTGTCAAAAGAAATCCTAAAAAGACCAATTTCAGCAATTTTTGTGCATTAAACAATTTAAAATAATGCAAGAGAGTGGGTTGTAATACAGTCAGGGTTGCTCTATATAGCTGTGAGTTTCTAAAGCAGACTTTATTCAATCACTCCTTTGTATGTTGCATTAGCTGCCCAGTTTGAATTAAGTAATATTATAGACTTACAAAAATCAGGTTAAAAGACGCTTTGTATGGGTTAGAAAGTCAACCACTCACAAAAGTTTTAAAAGTTACAATAGAAGTTCTAGTTACCTTAATTTGGTCCTTCCATGTACATATGGTCTTTAATTAGATCCTCTCACATGCTTTTTTCAGAAGCTGTTAAAATCACTTTGTATATGGAACAGGCTGTGCTTATTTAGGATGCAACAGCTCAATAATTTCCTTTTTTTCCCCAATAAACATATGTCTTATTTATGACATAATATTCAAAGCAGATTCAGAATACAGGAATAATTCCTATTGGAACTTTTCCATGCCCCCTTTACTATAATATACAACATTGAACACTAATGAATTCATGTTAATGGTATCCTTGTGATATAAGTATGCATCATGCACTCCACTGTACCACGTGAGAAACAAAGGCGTAGAGATATTATCCTCTGTTTCAGAATTTATTTTGAGAGACATGATCTGATTTTTCATATTTAAAAACCACAAACCACTGAACTGTAATTTAACTGCTCAGAGTAGAAAAAAAAAAAAAAAAAGATAATTTCACTACTAGTTCTGACTGCCTTTTGGCAACAAGGGTTTTAAAGGATAACTAGTCTCAGGAAGCTGGGATAAAATTAATATCATCTGTACATAAAGGGCTGTTTGGAACTAATTTTAAATGTTCAAATCAGTGGAATTTTGGAGACTGACTAAATACAGGTTTTAACTGTTATTTTAAATATCTTAATCTAGATGAGATCTCAATTCACGAGACATGAAAGACCTGCACCTGCCTGCATTAGCATCTGGAATCCAGGTTGAATTTGCTAGTCTCAATTTGCTAGTCATTAGACACTTCTGCATACACATGGCTGAGCCCCACCCCCACTCATATTTGAGGGAAGCTGCAGAGCTGTTAACTCATCCTAAAAATTGAATGGAGTATCTCTTCAGCAGGATCCAGCTGACTGAAACTCTGGGTGTTTCCTGCTGAATGAGTGATGGTGAAGTATCCTATTAGGTCTGCTCTTGCTGTTTCAGGAGAACACACATCCCTTGCATATCTTTTGTCATATCTGTCAGTCACGTGTAAGACTTTTCAGATTTTCAGACTGCACAGTTATGATATACAGATACCTGAGTTGAGTTCTCTGGTGAATGATTGAGTTCATCTTGTGATAAACAGCTAACATGCCATTGGAATTTATACCTGAAGTGTGTTTCATAGATATTTAAATATGGAAGACTTATTTCTGCAATGTGCCTTGAAAGAATATATTACATTGAAGTAGAGGCTTTTGGGGGGTTTTTTTGGTTTGTTTTTTTTGTTTGTTTGTTTGTTTGGGTTTTTTTGTTTGGTTTTTTTTTTCTTGAAGTGACCAATATTTAGTCTGTATTTCTCTCTCAGTCAAATTCCTTCCTGATTGCACCTACCCATTTCTGTTCTATTCTACACACACACTGGTGCACTCCTTCTTTCAGCTTCTTTTCCTTGTGCACAGTCCAGTAAAATATACTTGGCACAGCACTGACCTACTCATAGCATGTATTTTGATTTAGTTGTCCATCTAACTGTTGTTCCACTCTGCTGTTCTATCTCTTTTTTTCGAGCTTTTTGCCTCAGAATACTTTTAATCTCTGGCCCTGGTTCATCATCAGATTCATGTACTTTATTCTCTCTTCCTTTCTATCTTCTCCTGGATCTTCTTGGAGATTGAGACACGTGGTTTCTGTCCCTAGTATTATGTACCTTCAGCATGGTGTTATCTCTTCTTTCCACTATTAGAAACTATAGAAAATTTAATGAAATAACAAGAAAGTGCTAAGTGCTAAAAGCTGTGATATCTGAGCCAATTCTGTGTCAGAATGAATAAAATCAGTCATGAATAAGGAAGTCTTTTCCTTGCTCTCATTCTTAGATTCATGTAGGCTGGTATTTTCCAAGGAAAGATCTGACATAGAGCTTCTCAGGCAGAATGGCTAAAATTTAGTATTTTTAAACATTACATGTGCTATTCTTAAGTAAAATGTTAATTATTTGATAAATACTATCAGTCTTCACAATAATATGTTTTCACATCAGTTGCCAGAATCTCCATGGGGAAGAGAGAATAGAGAGAAATCTGAGGGATACCTTGACCATTACATTTCAAAATGCTAGGAAATAATTATTTTGGATTAAAATGGTTTTGCTTTGCTGTTTTTGTTGTTCTGAATAGGTATGGCCTGATTACAGATCTATTTATAAGCAAATTTGCTTGGATAGAATGCTCTGGAGCTGTTCAAAATGGAACCAAGGAGAGAACAACCACCTGATCAGTGTAATCTGCCAGGAGCTCATCTTTTGATCTTATTATCTGGTCTTCATCTATCACTCCATATGTATGTTCCCGAGTCATTTCTTCATCCTATCTGTTATGCTGTATAGGCATTCTGGCACTCATTCTTCAATACTTTAGGGAAAAGAAGGAAAAGGGAAAAAAAAAAGAATTAAGCTGCCTAAATTTACAACCTAATTCAGTGGCCAAACTATGGAAAATTAACATAACAAAAAGTTTTCTTCATGAGTCCAAGGTGCTGGTCCATTAAACAGGGGTTGCCCATAGGTCTGCTGGCTACCCAGAGGTCTGGGTTCTTACCCTCCACAGATCTTGCATACACTATAAGGCCTCAAATGTCAGTAAGTGCCTGCATTAGGTAACAGAACGGAACCCGTGACTCCTGAAAGTTTTGACTTCCAAACATGGATGCTTCAAAATGGCAACTTTTTGTAAGCTAGATATCAAAAAGAGTATCACAGTTAGTGGAGACCTAGTCAATATTATCAGTGAAATCTTTTACACTGATGAGTTTACATAGTTACTACTATAATACTTGCTATGTTTATGAATAAGAACAAACCCAGGGTTATAAGGCACTTTGGATTATACATATTTTTTAGAAGTCAATAAAAATGCACACAAATGCTGGAAATGTTTACTTCAACAGGAAGTTAAAATCATTATAAGTAAGTAAATGGATGCAGGTTATCTCCCTTAACTTGCTATAAAAATTTTAACAAGAGATTTCCAGAAGCCAAATCCATCAATATTAAGGTTCAAGATAACATAAAGTCTTCAGGCAAAATGGTTTGTATAGCAGGTTGTTCAAAACAGGAACACATCATTATCACTCAAAAATAATGTAATAACTCAAAAACGTCACTCAAAAATAATGTAACTGCAAAATAAGCTACAAGGATAACCATTAGAAACACTTTAAAGTTATAAGCATCATCTCTTACTTGCACCTTTATGGTTTAAATATTCATAAAACCGCACAAAGGAATTATGTCAAGAAAGAAAGAATGGCTGTTGCTGGAAAGCATGTGGAGGCACACCACATCATATTGAGAGACATCAGGTACATACTGTATTACACAGTTAGTGAGTTTATTGCCACACACTCCACCCCAAAGAGATATTAACAGTTAAATGAAACTTTCACGTACATGTTCTTCTACTTGCCTACAGTGAATTACACCTTCCATGTTAAATTCCAAATTTGTAATGCTTGTGCACATCAGAAATGCTTACTTCCAAAGCGAATCATTTTGTTTTGTGACTCTTCAGAAACTGAGTCCAGATTTTCAGCCATGAAACTCCTTGTTTTAAAAATCTGCTGTTTTGTGTTACAGATCTATGCTTTTTGCACCTTGTTTAACTCTCTGTTCTTCTATCAGGATTTCCAGATTAAAACTAAAATCTTAAATTTTGCTTACTAGAGTATCATTAGTATTTTTATTCTATCATTACTTTTCTACTCAAAATAATAATAATATAATAAAAATAATTCATTCCAGCAGATATGAGGAATTTCAGAAACTACTACATAAATATTTTCATATTGGTGTTTCTGAAGAGTTACATAAAAAGAAAATGTGTTCATAAGTGTTCAAACACAACATTGCAATACATGGCAAATGTATGTTGCAGATAGAATTTTCTGATTTTCATATTGATGTTAAAAAGATTATAAAAATTAAAGTTGAATATTCAAGAGAGCAGGAAATTCAATAACCTGGACCCTTTAGAAACCTTTCCAAGTAAAAGTATGACTATTTGGCTTACAGGGGCAAATATTTTACGAGTAAAATTTTCCAGAAGCTTATTTTGAGCAGTTTTAATTCGATTCTTCTGAAAAATTAAAATTTTGTTCATAAAACATAAAATCTTCATGAAGACCTAAAGAACTGTAGGCTTGCAAAAGCTAAAATGTGTACATTTAGATATACAAAACAGATTTCGAAGTTATTGTGTTCAAATTGATGTAGTATTAATCAAAAAAAAGGCATTAAAAAGGGGAAAAAGAAATCTAAATCACAAATAAAATATAAAGAATGAAAACACGGAAGTTGGGAAATGTAGCAGCAATTATAATGTTCAAAATAAGAAACATCCACTATCACATTAATCTTCTGTTTCCCCACCAGACATCATCTCTAGCACAATTTCCCTTGAGAAACATGAGAATATGTTCAGTAATATATGTGGAGAAAATAGGGAAAACAATAGAGGTGGAATGATGATTCACTAGAAGATAATGAAATTAATAAAAGAGAAAAAACCAGTTTAAACACAAGCTGTTGACTTAAAAATGCATTGGAGATGCAAAGTAGCATGAAGCTGGACATGTTCTAAAATTTCTCTTTTTTTTTTCTTTATTTCCTCCATTCTTAAATAAAAATGCAGATAACCCTGTGTAAGAGATAGATCACCAAGATAATTCCGGTTATTTTGCCTCTTATATGGTTCTAATATTCTGTTCCCCACAAAAGTTTAGTCTGCAGAGGAAAGACATCCAGTAACCCAACAGCAATCTCTTTTTGTTTTCTATATATCTAGCCATTTTCCATCAATGTGGGACTGGTGATTCTAATTTATTCAGAAAGAAAAGGTATTTTAATGACTCACTGTCCAGGTAAGTTTAGCATGTATAGAATTCCATCAGTTTTCACTTCAGTCTCATGCAGGCCCAGTGAGTTGAGCAAAACCTGGCATGACTAATAGCTTAATCTCCAGTGGAAACAGAGATCACTCAGTATCTCTGAACTGCAGCCAAGCTCAGGTGTAGGGTAGAATATATTCTGCAAGCTGACAAACTCTTTAGCATGCATGGGAACCTGCGTGCCACATGGAAGTGTCAACTGCTTTTATGAGATGTCAGGATGACAAAGCATAAGGATTGAGTTTTCATATTATTAATAATTGTTATATTACACATTACTTCACTGATTTGATGGGAGTCAGCAGAGTGAGTGAGGCATGCAGAATAGAAACGTACATCTAGATATAATCCATGTAGCAAACTTTCCAGTGACATTATACCAGACATGTTTTAGAGTATTCATTTTAGTGAGTATTAGGAATGTGTTAACTGTTTCAGGGAAAAAAAAAAAGTACTGAAAATTAAACTTTTATTTGACTTCAGGAAAGAAAACAGGAAAAAAATAAGTAGAAGATGAGTGTAGTGGATTGACTGGGTACCCACCAAAGTCACTCTCTCACTCCCCTCTGCAACTGGACAGAGGAGAGAAAATATAGCGGAGTTATACACTCAGCAAGATTGTTTATGACAGAAAACTGGGAGGAGTATCTGATAACACCAGAATGTTATCCAGGAGGACCTTGGATGAGAAGTTGGTGCGAGACTTTTTTCAGTTGTCCCCAGTGACTGGAGCAGAAGCAATGAAGCCTCCTTCCTTGGCAATATTGAAAAAACCATATAGATGTGTTCCTGAACAACCTGCTCTAAGTGACACAGCTTGTGCAAGGGAATTGAACCAAATGACCTTCAGAGGTCCCTTCCAACCTTTACCATTCTGTGATTCTGTGAAATGCAGAGTCTGGTAATATGTCACATTAAAGCCTTTAGTTTCACCATTGTTGATTCTGACCACCTGAACTAATTGTCTACATGGCTGATGAATAATCAGCCAGAAATGCTATATGATGCACAGCTCCTAGTAAAAGTGTTAGGACTGTGTTTGAGTTTTCACTTTTCTAAAATAGGTATCGGAACAAGGATGGAAATTACATATCTTTATTTCTTTAGGAGCAGCTCCATTTATATATTTTATTGCAAAAATCTAGAAAATACACACAAAAAATTTTGGTTTTTTTCTACAGTAATCCAGTTATAAGGGTACTTGCATAAGGTATAATCCTTTCTCAGAAAGATATTTTGCAACAGAAACCCAGAAAGGTGCCTTGCTGTCAGGCTACAAGCCATAATGAGAGATGTCAGCCTCATATTCATGAAATACATTTATGAATGTTAAGTGTTTATGATGGTCACAGATACCTCTTTGTTTTTGAATCAGTAGCAAAATCCAATTATTGATAATAATTGATTTTATGGAATCTATACAGGAGACTTTTTTTTTTTTTAAGTAGTTGTTAATTTGTGAAAATGGTAACCTACTTGTGTTTTCAGGGAGAAAGAATATAATGATTACACGTTACTGAAGGAATTACTGGGCCTCTGGAGCTTCATAAAATGTTATCATAGAAAAATAGAATGATTTGGATTGGAAGGGACTATAAAGATCATCTGGTTCCAACCCTCCTGCCATGGGCAGGAATGCCTTTCACTAGACCAGGTTCTTCAGAGTCCCATCCAAGCCAGCCTTGAACATTTCCAAGGATGGGCCATCTACAACTTCTCTGTTCCAGTGCCTCACCACCTTCACAGTAAAAAATTTTTTTCCTAATATCTAACCTAAACCCACTCTCCTTCAGCTTGAAGCCATTTTCCGTTGTTCTGTCACTACATGTGCTTGTAAATCATGTCCCACCATATTTCTTGCAGACTCTCTTAAGGCACTGGAAGGCTGCAGTTAAGTAACCCTTAAGCCTTATCTTTTCTGGGCTGAACAAACACAATTCTCAAAGCCTTTCGTCACAGGGAAGGTGCTCCATCCCTTTAATCAACTTTGGTGGACCTCCTTTGGACTTGTCCCAAGAGGTCTGTATTACCATCATGGATTTTTTTGGGGGAAGTTTTATTTTTCATAGAAAAGTAGCACTCTGAAAATTTCTATTGTACCAGAATGAAATTTGCAGTCACATCAATTCTAATGTAGTGCAAAAGATAATTTTTTTTTTCTGAACAATATCCTGGAATTTCTTAAGAGTACCAAACTCTGATCACCACAGACTATGGAATATCTAATATACCAAATGCTCGTGACCATAGTTATACACCCAGAAATATATTTTCAAAACCTGTGTGCTATATGGAAGTGATTTGAGAACAGACTGGCTAGAAAGCTGGTAACATATTTTAGTATCTACTGCACAAAAATGAATATGGTGTTTCAATTCCTTTACAGTTTTGAAATGTGTGGCTGAACCAACTCATATATTCCCCAAGTACTAGTGACAAATAATAATATTGCAGTTTATAACTACTACAGTTCTCTCTTTATAGAAGACCAAATTTAAAATTTTATTACTTTTTATTGCTCTAATTTCATTTTTGTGTTATTCTATTTTTAGACACTTGTTTAATGCACACATTCTGAAGTTAAGAAAGGACTGCCAAATTCAGCCTAGAAGCTAACTGAAAAATATAGTCCTATTCTGAAGTGTGGAAGGTTATTCTCATTGTCTCATAAATTTCTCTTCTGGCAGTATTGATGCCTTCCCTTGAACACTAAATTGAAGGGATCATCATTACAGGTATGTTTAGTGGACATATTTACAATTCCAGAAGATAAGCACAAATTAAGTGTATTTACTTGCATTTCCTTAAGAAGAGAAGCATAATAGGTTATGGAACTTTGTAACCAGAAGTGGTCATCTTCAAGCTAACTTTGCAGTACTACATATATTTCATCAAAAAGCCTGAATATTTAGCATATCTCAGGAAGTAATTGGTCTTGCAATACTGCAGAAAACTGAAGAAGTTGCTGGTGGTGTGACAAAAAGATGCATTCTTGACTCAGCACTAATTAGTATATATGAAAGAAAGTGTGTGTCACTGCAGGTAAAGTGTTTCAGAGACAGAAACACTTCTTTGTGTTTTCAAGTGGCACAATGTCCATGAGAATGGGTTACAATAAAGAGAACAACATAAAATACTGTGTTCAGTTCTGGACCCCTCACTACAAGAAAAAGATTGAGGTGCAGGAGCAAGTACATCCAGAAAGGGAAACAAAGCTTGCAAAGGTGCTTGAGCAGAAGTTTGATGAGTAGCAGCTGAGAGAGCTGGGGCTATTTAGCCTGGAAAAAACAGGGCTCATAGAGGGCTGTCTTGCTCTCTGAAACTACCTGAAAGGAGTTTGTAGCAAGGTGGGAGTCAGTATCTTCTCCCAGGTAACAAGAGTCAAGAGGACATGGCCTCAAGTTGTACCAAGGGAGGTTTAGATTGGATATGAGGAAAGATTTACTCACAGAAAAAGTTGCCAAGCACTGTCACAGGCTTTACAGGGAAGTGGTGGAGTCACCACACCTGGAAGAGTTCAAAAAATGTGTGGATGTGGCTCCTGGGGGCATGGCTTAGTGATGCTGGGTTGGAATCAATGACCTTAGCGGTCTTTTTCAACCTAAACCATTCTATGATTCTACAGTTACTATAACTTGTTTATCTCGAAGCTATGATTTCTTTTGTGTTTTCTGAATGGTGTCCCGAGCACATTACCGATGGCAAGACACTGAGTGGGCCATTGGCTCCTTGGTGCTGGTGCTCCAGAAGTGTTGTTAGGTGTCCAGGGCCCATTTCACCACCCTAGCCAGAAGCCAGGCAAGCGGGGAGACATCAGGGCAGCCCCAGCCCTGGGCACTGGGCACATCGCTGGGGATGGGTTAAGGTTGGGCTGGGATTTGCACCCACAGGAGGGCCTGGCTCAACTGGGAAGGACAGGTGTGATGGGAGCTGGAGACCAGCCCTGCTGTGGCATGACTGGGGCAAGGACTGACAGTTCTTGGGGGGTGACACGGAGTCCTGAGCTGTGGCAGGGTGGAGGAAGACATAGGGTGTTGGGTGGGAGCAGCCAGGCCTGGTGGTGTCTCCACGGCCTTGACACAGATAATTCTGTGATTCTATGATAATCTCTGATCAGGCTTTCATTTCTCAAGGAAACATGAGTGTCTTTTTAAAAGCTAAGTTTGAGAATATTTGTTTTTCCAAGTTACAAAGGTTAAAATCATCATCTATTCTAACTTCATGTCTTGTTATGATCGGATTTTATCTTTCATTAAGAATAGCTTTAATGCAAGTACAGTGATCAGTTCTTTTTAAACAGTGTTTGTACTTCTCAATTTCAGGTTTGAGGAGAGAGATGGTGTTGTCACGAGGCAGATAAAATTTCCCTTGGTGACAAATTCAATGCAGGCTCTGAAACATCTTGATAGATGTACAAATTATCTCATATTAAAAGTGTCAAATCACATATCTTTTGTTTGCTGTGTTTTCTCTTGAGCCATGTGTTGTGTTTTGTTGGAAGGTGCAACTCAGCAGGAGGGAGAAAGGCCATGTACCTGCTCACTTCTGGCTGTCACATATTGGATCAATGCACAGTCCTCTTGGAGTCAGTGGAGCATCGGTCTGCTCCTGAGAGGAGCAAACAGAATAGGAGAACTCAGAGTCTCCACACAAGTGGATATTCCCAAGAACAGGAAGGAGACACACTGTAAAGAGGCAGAAGTGATACACAGAGAGTTTCCAGATGTCTCCAGTGCACTGCTTATAATTATTAATTATTCAGCAAGATACTAAACATTGCCGCAATCAAAGCAAGAGTGAGGTGAAGTGAAAGACCTATGTCTGAGGTGAAACAGTGAGCAGTGAAAACTTCTAATATTGTTTTCATTTCAGTCATATTTTACCAACTTTATCTGAGCTTCTGTTCTACAGAAATCATTGTGTTGTAGTTTATCCTTTAATAAAACATCAGGAGTCTAAAGCCCTTTTAGTATTTTTAGTATCATCACTTTAAAGAAAAGCTATTAATATACACAGGTGAATTTGGCAGTCAGGATTCCCAAATATTCAGCTATGCATCCCAAAAGGAATGCTACAGAAACTCCTGAAGGTATGATTGATTCCATTAAGTAGAAATCAATAAGACAATCTTGGGTTCCACACTCAGAGAGCTGAGATTTATTAATATTCTTCTTGACTCAATGAATACTTTTTCCATGTATAAATTAAATCCTGCATCAGTATTTTTCAGGATATATTATTTAAATGGAAGATAACAGGACCTACAGATGAATCTGCCTGAGGACATCACCAGATTACAAATACTTAAATTTAATATTAAAATTCAATAGGATTTTCTCCCTTTATATTAATTGAAAATAAAATACAACCGAGAAAGAGAGAAAAAGAGAAAGGGAGCGATTTAGCAAATGTTATTATGACATACTATCAAAACAGAATTTCTTGCAGGTTCATTTTCTTGAACATAGCCTTTTTTCAAATGTATCAGAATTGTTAGGTAATATTCCCCCTTTGCTTCACTATGTTCTTGTAAAATATTTCATAACTTTTAACAAGAAATATTCAGAAGTTTTTCACTGGTCGGTAGTGGAATAATGAAGAGCTTGCAGGTGGTATAGGTCTTTCAGAAACAATGTTAATAATTGTAAAAAAAAGGTTAAATATCTGGCAGAACAGAGACTTGCAATTAAACATTACAGATTATGTTTAAAATAACATTTGTTCTGGATCTAATGTGAGCCAAGAGACTCACTAAAAATTTATTTCTAGATTATACTCTATTCCCAGAAAATTAAAATAAATTACTCGTAATCTTTCCCTTGAGTGCTGAGAGGAACTGCTTTGAAAAGACATTTTGTAACATCCTTTTTTGTTGTTTTTTCCTTCTAGTATTCCAGTTTCTGATGACCAGATAGAAGCACAAGGTTTTAAGTTACTGGGCAAACTTGTTCATTCTAGCCATCTAATATATGAACATTTATCTAAGTATGAATGTAAATAAATTCCAGAGAGACTGGCACCACTTTTTTGTCCAACCATCAATTTAATCATAAATCAAACTTGGACACAAAGGTGTCAGAAATTTCAAGTAGATCGATGAAATGTACAGTAGTGATGAATATAAACTGGTATTTGATTACTGTTACATACTGACTTTATTTGATAGTTCAGTTGTGTTAGGCCACATGGTAAAAGGGGTGATTCTGTGATTCCAATATGGGCCTTGTGCAGCTTTTGTATTTCATTAAAGATGATATTACTGCCCAAATTCCCAAAACTATTTGCTCTATAGTCTTCCCTTATAAGAGTGACTCTGTATCTGTGGTCTTTCTTATGTATAATTCTGTCTTTGATTTGCTTTCTTTTTTTTTTTTTTTTCTTTTTTTTTAATTTTCTTCAGTGGCTGATTTCCATTAACAATTTATGGACTGGTTTGAAGAATTTTTTCCTGGTTGGTTATAAAGTTAACCTAAGTGAGCCATAATGCTCTGTTCTGTGAGTATTTCATAAAGGTGGCTGAAGATAAGGCAATGATTGATATTTTAGCTGCTTTAAGACTAAAACATTCCTACTTTAATTTTTTTTTTTTTTATTGTCAACACTCTTTAACTGACTTGTATTTTCATGAAACAAAATATCGTAACACTGATATAACTCTAAAGCATGAACTGTGTTCTGGGTTCCCCTACAAAGTAGTACTTTTGCTTTGATCAACAGGCAGCACTAAGTTTAAAAGGCTTCTTCTGCTCTACCTGTTGCAGAATCTGAGTCAAAATTCAGTAGAAGTGGGCATTTAATTGTTTTTCTTTTCCTGAGAAACTATGTTAATGCTGACATTCAGAGAGGGGATTTAGCTTTTTTGCCTCAAAATATGTTTATATAAGGGACACAAGACCATTCATTTAATGTCAGATAACTGGGTGGAATGGATGCTGTGAAACTCCACTTACAGAACATCAGAATCCTCTGGAACAATTGTAATACAAGCTTTATATTAAATGCCCTCTCAGTCCTGTCTAAGCTCTGCACATCCTGCACACATCCTTGGAGTTTCAATAACGTGACTTACAGGGCACCCAGCCATATTCTAGCAGGCTACTGGTAAAGTGGTCAATTTTGTACTGCTTTCCTCTTTCCTTCTTCCTCCTTAATTCTTCAGATTCAGACTGAAAAAAAATGTAAATGGAAACAAGCATTGAGTGAAGAAAAAGAGTGCATATGATGGTCCCTATAAATTCCTCAAACAGCCAGAATTCAGTCTTGATCTTTCACCTTGTCTTTGTTAAAAAAATTATTTCTTTCCACGTGTGAAGAAATGTGCAATTTCTATAAAATATTCTGCATGTGTACACGAGATAATACAGCACATTATACTGGCTTATTTTTTCTAAACTTGTGAATATTTTCTTCTTAAACTAAACAAAAGGTGCTTTTGTGGAACAAAGAAAGTTCCTTAAAGCAAAATTAAAATCAAAATATTGTTTATTTTATTACAGTAATTACTATAACAACTATTGGTAATTATTCCAAAAACTCTGTTACCGCAAAAGATATGCAGACATTATATTAGATTAGATATTTCATCAAATTCTGATGGAATATTCAGAAAATTTCTCTTTTCCTCTGAAGACTAGAATAGGAAAAGAAGCACATGATACAATGAATCTGTTGCTTTCAACACTGAAAGTTCTGTGGGACCTTCCTCCCATTAGGGCTTCAGTTCAGCCTTGGGGCTACCTTTGAAGTACTTGAGTCATCATATCAAAGGAACAATTATAAGCTACTTGTGTTAACGTCCTTGAAGACCATCTGGACTGAAAGAGCAGATTGAGAAAGTAATTTAGATTCCTGATAGAGTCCAGAAATGGACATCCAGCAAGCCTCTTAGTGTGAGGATTGGAGAATCAAGCTTTCAGAGCTCCCCCTGCAATACCTTGATAAAGTTTGGAAGTGATGAAGTGTTAGTGCCTACTGTTGCAGTACTAAAAATATCAGGGATATCATTCTGGCTTCTGTTCTGCTGAAGTCAAGAAACTACTCTAAATGTTGTCCATTATTCTGTGAAGTGATATTTTGGCTTAGAGTACAAATAATCTGTCTCAAAATCATTTAGATCTTGAGTTAATGGCTTGATTACATATCATCAGTAAAGAGGCTTGTAGTTAGATCTGTCACTTGGAAATGAAGTTTTAGGTCTTGACCAAATGAATGTTCTTCTGTTTAATGGGGAAACGTTGCAATAATCCCAGAAGCAGGAAATTCTTTCTAACCCTTGAGCTGAGCTCTTTGGCATTGGCCTGCTGAGTTTAACACATTCATTCTCTTATCTTACACTGACTCTTCTTCCCCACAACTATATCCTGACATTTCCTTTCAACTCCTTGCACAGAAAAAAAGCTGAGAAAATAAGATAAGAAAAAATTATGTCTCCCCATGATGTTGAGTTCTTTAATAATTGAGTTATTACACAAACATCATGATATAATACCACCGTTATGATGTCATGCAGATGTTCAAAGAGTTCTTTTGTGTCTAAGGGTGAGGCTGCCAAGTTATTAGTTGCTGATGGGAAGAAGTACCACAGAGCATCAATAAAACAGATGGTTAAGTTTGAAGACATATCCTGTGCCTCTATTAGACAGCTCTCTACTACTTCTGACTCATGATACCATTATCTCAGTTCTCTTACATTGACAGTCAGGTTGTATAATTAGAAAATGAACAAGAAAAGACATGTAACTTCAAATTTCGTGTTGCAAATCTAAGTTTTTGCATGCTCATTATAAGAGTCTTATATTCTTTTATGTATATATATATGTGCATTTATATATATATAAATATGTAAAGATAATAAAATTCTCTTATTTGTAGAAATAATTTTAATAGGACAGGTCTCACAGAAATATATTTTACTATTTTTTTGATCTTTCCCTCAAGTTAAAAATGAGAATATAAATTTCACTCTGTTGATTTTGATGTCTAAATCTGTGTTTGAGGTCTTAATTTGTGTCTATCTATAAAGTCAATAAGGTGTGGTCAATGTGCTTAGTGGAGCCAAGGGCATGATTCTTCTTATTCCAAAGCAGATATTTAAACCAAGCTAAATGAACCATAACCTGAAAGTGCCTTTTTCTTTTTTCTTTTCTATAAAGGAGGTCATCCTAACTGTGACTGGCATTTCCACACATTTATTTTGTGATCACCTAAAGTTGGATTAGTGGAATCACACTTACAATATTTGAATAGTAAGCTTACATGAGTTTAATTATGCTTCAGCTTTTTTTCCATTCAATGTTCTGGAGTATTACTTTCTAATTTTTCAATTTATTAAGTAATAGCTGTGGAATGAGATAGGGAGAAGATTCATGTACCAGAAATCAGAGTAACCAAAGCTGTAGAAGACAGGGGTATATGTGTAGATTTGTCACATGGCCTATTTAATAATAACTACTTTCAGACAACTAAATCTTAAGCCTTAAGAAGGAGATTCTAAATGTTGGAGTTAGAAAACTGTAAAAAGACTTGTAAAAAAAAAAAAAAAAGAGGCACTCCAGAGAAAACAGGCCAACAGGCCTTTAAAGCTGTCAACGCAAGGCAAAAAGGGAAAGCACTGCAGGTACATAAACATGCCAGTAGAAACCTTGGAGATTTCTCTCATTTGGGGTTCTGTCTAGTAAGAATCCAAGTTCCACATGGTGAACACCCACGCAGTCAATGTGATACCTCTTCCTTGACTTGAATGAACGATTCTTCTATTGAAGAAAAAAAGTCAATTAAATCTAGTCTTAAAGTAGAACTTTTATTCCTACACATTTCTTACTATAAACTTAATAGAACATTGTAAATTAAGCGCTGGTTAATTCTCTCTTATTATTGTGTGGTTATTTTCAAGGTAAGAGTTAAAAAGCTGTTTTAAGCAGAATACAATAAACCTGAGGAAGTAGTTCAATTAAACTTTTACTTTATCTAAATATTTTTTAATTAATTTTTGCTTTTTGGAATGTATTTTTAAAACTATAGAAAAGCAATAATTGTCTATGGGGGTGCTACTATATTTGTAACCAGCTATTAGATATCAGGAAATGGCTTCCTCTCATCCTGTATTACATCATCATGAATTATTAGTCATTGCTAATAAAATATTGATCTTGTGTCTATAAAGTGTATGCTAAGAGACTGGATATAAATAATCTTAAGAAAATACTAGCATGCCAGCATTATTTTCAACTACCTTCCTCTTTGTAATCTTTTTAACCATATATCAATCTATCACTCTGATTAGCCATGCCAAATGTTCCAAACCAAGAAATAAGTGAATAGAAATAGGAATGACCTGTCTCTTGCAACTTTACAGATCAAATGATTTTGAAATAATTCTATTAGTGATGACAGCAGCCCTTGGCAAATTAAAAACGAAAACGAAAAAAAAAGGTGTCCTTGAAATTAGGTTCTGCTTGCACTTTGAAGAAATTTCTCTGTTCAGTTTGGTATAATGCCCTTTTCAGTAACATATAAAATAGCTTCTGATGAGCTACAGATCTTCCATTTGCTAGCACTGCTTATTAAATTAAGGTTTTAGATCAGGCATAGTAATTTTACACAAAAATGCCTACAGCCGAGCTGCCAGAACTTTTGCTATGGTCTTGCAATCACAGTTGCTTAGCCATAATTTGTCTGGAAGTTTAGCAACAAAGGAGGTTATTTGCTGAATCATACAGATACTATACAATTTGCATAAGGATGACAAAATATTCTTTAACTTATAGAGTATTGAATAATTTTCTAAAGACTGTTTAGTTTTTTCTAATATTAGAAAATTATTCTTTCCTCAGGTTTTACTATTGAATACAACACATTTTTTGCTAACTGAATAATACAGTCTTAGTTATAGAGAACTAAAACAGGAAGTCAAGCCTCAAAATATGCAAGCTGTGTGGTGCTTTTTTTTTCCCATGTGCAAGTTCAAATGAAGATGACTTTCCTCCCCAGGCTTAACCGAACAGCTCATCAAGATTCAATTTTACCTCTTATAGGCAAGCACAAGAAATTAGAATAAATGTAATACATACTCAAAAGTTGATGTTTTTACAAAGGTTTGAAGATAGAACATTGTATGCAGGAAAGCAAAGAGAATGACTGTCATATTTTTCACGACGTGCTCAGAGGACACTCGAGAAATGGCATATACCACTGAGAACAGATATTGGCAGCATGTGGGGAGCAACACAAGGTCAAAATAAAAATGAAACTTATTCTTAATCGGTAAGACTCTCATATAAGAAGCAGGATATCTGGATTCTGCTTCTTGCAATTTTGTTTAGAAGTTTTGTAGTAATGTGATGCAAAAATGTACACAAACATGCATGCATTTCCTTCATTCTCTTAAGAAGAAAAGTGTAAATATAGCCTCTGTATTAAAATAATGCCTCTTCTTTTTTTTCCTTAACTTTCAAAATAACTTTAAATGGATGGAACAATTTTTTTTTAATTAAGATATACAGACCACTAAAATATAGAAAGAAATTGCTCATGCCAGCTTTCCCTTCATCAGCGCCATCTTCAGTTATATGTTGCTTCTCTGTTACAAGAGATATTGTAGACATAAGCTAGCCTGTAAAGTTACTTTGACCCTGGAGTTCACCGATAGCAAGATTTAATTTGACTTTGACCTTGAAGGTGCAATGATGCTTTCTCAATTCTGTATGTGATTTACAGCATAACACATAAACAAGACCTAAAGACCATGTATCATTTCTGGAAATTACTTTTTTTTTTTGTTTTAATTTCAAAAGAAAGAAAAAAATAAGTTGCTAAAATTCAATCCAACATCTCTTCCACCTGCTTCTGAATATTTCTTCTAACTAAGAACCCAAAAGCCTGCTTACAATCAGATAATAAAAAAAGGGTGAAACAGATTTAGACAGGGTTAGAAAAGACCTAAGTTGTTTACTTAACTTGAAAATGGAAATTTTAACTTTTAAAATTCATTATGACTGCTAATATAGTAATACCTTCACTAAACTCCTTCAACTAGGAGGAGCCTGACATACCTTCCTATCTTAATTGTTTTATAAATGCATGATTCTAAAGAGATTTTTTTACCTATACAACTATCAGAAGCTGAATAATCAGAAAACATATCCAAGCAGATAAGACACTCTGCTCTCATTAACTAAAAGGTATTTATCAAAAAACACTTCACAAATAGGCAGAATATATAAGCATATATAAGCATTTCAGACTACTAACATTCACTCTTAAAAGGTGCATTCCTCTTTGGCTATAGAAGTCCTTTATGTCTTAACTGCACAAACAGACATTAATTTCATCAGCAGATAATGGCTGTGCTGCTTATTATCGAAGTCACAAGGAGTCAACTCTTCTGGAAGTTTCAAGCTTCTAAAGCTTAGCAATGCAGGATTAAGCTATCTGGTAGCAAAGAGAGGGCTTGTGGTAAAAATAAAGGTATTCTGAAAATCACTGTTTTCATTAGACGTCATTGTAAAAGTGGTCATCCAGTGTTTCCAAAGAGAGGATTAAATAGGTTTGTACTTTAGCTAAGCAGAAAATACAGTTTGATTGAATTCCAGTTCATTTTTCACAAGTGCATCCTCAGTAACGCTGTAGATGACACTAATTTTGGAGAGAGTGTTGACCTGCTGAAGGGTTGGAAGGCTTTGCAGAGAGATCAGGACAGGCTGCATTGATGAGTTGAGGCTGATTGTGTGAGGTTTAATGAGGCAAAGTGCCAGGTCCTGCCCTTGGGTCACAAAAACCTCATGCAGCACTACAGGCTGAGGATAGAGCAACTGGAAAGTGGACCAGTGGAAAATGACCTGTGGGTCAACAGAGTCCTCAGGTCACCAAAAAAGCCAATAGCATCCTGGTCCGTACCAAAAATAGTGTGTCCAGCAGGATTTTTGCCCTGTACTTGGCACTAGTGAGGCTGTACCTCAAGTACTGTGTCCACAGAATCACAGAATATGCTGAGTTGGAAGGAACTCACAAGGATCATTGCAGTCCAATTCCTGGCCCTGCACAGGACCATCCCCAAGAGTCACACCATATGCCTGAGAACTTTGTCCAAAAGCTTCTTGAACTCTGCCATACTTGGTGCTGTGACCACTTCCCTGGGGAGTCTGTTCCAGTGCCCAAACACCCTCTGGGTGAAGAGCCTTCCTCTAATATCCAACTAAAACCTTCCCTGACAGAACTTCAGGCCGTTCCCTCCGGTCCTAACATTGCTTACCACAGAGAAGAGACCAGTGTCTGCCCCTCCTCCTCCCCTCACAAGGAAGTTGTAACTGCAATGAGGTCTCCCCTCAGTCTCCTCTTCTCCAGGCTGAACAGACGAAGTGACCTCAGTCACTCCTCCTATGGCTTCCCCTCAAGGCCCTTCACCATCTTTGTTGCCCTCCTTGGGACACTCTCCAACAGTTTAATATCTTTTTTATATTTTGGTGCCCAAAACAGCACACAAAATTCAAGATGAGGACGCAGCAGTGCGGAGCAGAGCAGGACAATCTCCTCCCTTGACCAGCTGGCGATACTTTGCCTGATGCCCCCCCAGACAGGGTTGGCCCTCCTGGCTGCCAGGGCACTGCTGACTCAGGTTTAACTTGTCCTTGATCAGGACCCCTAGGTCCCTTTCCACAGAACTGCTTTCCAACATCTCACTGTCCACTCTGTATGAACATCCAGGGTTGCCCCATATCAGATGCAGAGTCCAGCACTTTCCCTGTTTAACTTCATATGGTCGGTAATTGCCCAGTCCTCTGATTTGTCCAGGTCTCTCTGCAGGGCCTCCTTTCCTTGCACGGAGTCAACAGCTCCTCCCAGTTTTGAGTGATCTGCAAACTTGCCCCTTCTAGTCCTGCATCGAGTTCTGGGCTTCTCAATTCAAGAAGGACATTGAGGTACTGGAGTGTGTCCAGAGAAGGGCAACAAAGCTGGTAAAGAGCAGCAGCTGCAGCACGAGTCTTATGAGGAGTGGTTGAGGGAGGCTGGATGTGGCACTGAGTGCCACGATCTAGTAATCACGGTGGGGTTGGATCAAAGGTTGGACTTGATCTCGGAGGTCTCTTCCAACCCAGTTAATTCTATGATTCTATGATTCTATGAGGTAGATTGTTTAGCCTGGAGGAAAGGAGGCTCAGGGGTAACCTTATCACTCTCTACAACTACCTGAAACAAGGTTGTAGCCAGGTAGAGGTCATCCTCTTCTACCAGACAACTAGTGAAAGGACAAAATAGTCTCAAGTTGCTCTAGGGGAGGTTTAGTGGACATTAGAAGGAATTTCTTCACAGTAAGGGTGGAAAATATGGGAATGGACTGCCCAGGGAGATGGTGCAGTCACCATCCCCGGTGTTGTTTAAGAAGACTGGATGTGGCACTTAGTTTCATGGTCTACTTAACATAGTGGTGTCCAAAGGCTGGACTTGAACATCTCAGAGATCTTTTCCAACCTAATCGATTATGTGATTCCTTAGACTATCCCTGCACTCACTTTAATATCTACATATTCAAGTAGGATATTGTAGGAAGGTCAGAGGACAGGAACAGTCTTTGAAAAGTAATAGTTTTCTGTATGTTAGTCTTTCTCAAATCCTGGAAAAATGCCTTCTATTAAAAATATCAATTATATGTTAAAAATACTTTTTTTGTTTGCTTTCATTTACCATTCATAAATTCTTGACACAGAGCTGTGTTACATAATTATGAGTGGCCAATTCTCCTTTCCTTTTGTGTAAATTAGGTAGGCAAAACTCTTATATTCTCTTTCCAAGAAATACACTCACAATTATGTCCTTTAAGGCTCTCAGCATACAATGTAGAGTATGTTTCTGTGTCAATGTGAACCTTCATTCAAGTGGAGTGGAAATTGCTAACATGAACTTGAAATCAGCCCTTGTGGCCCTCACCACCTAGATTAGGATCCTCATTATTTTTCCAGAACAGAATCCAATATTTTTTTACCTCACCATAAAAGTGAAAATGGTTGGTTTACCATTCTATTAGTTTCAACAACTGATTCCACTTTGAAGATAATCCTCAAAAAACAAACAAACAAAAACAAATGAAAAGGGAGACTTTCAGTTAGCTTAAAAGGTTTTGGGTAGCCTGTTGAAATTTTCCAGCATACACAATAAAAATATGGTAAAAAAAACCCAGCTTGTAATTTCATTCTGCAAGCCTGTACCTGAATTACTGTCAAAACTTTGTGCTTTTTTTTGCTCCCAGAAAGGTAAAATGAACCAGCTTTTCATTACAGGCTTACAGGGCTTCTACCAAACATGTTATACAAAATGAGTTAGGAAAAACATCAAAGTCTAGGAAGATATGCAAAAATGAAGACAAAAAATGAGGTCATGTGACATATTTAATAGGGAGAGATATTAATATATACTTTGAAGAATGGTCACAAAGAAAATACAATTTATAAAATATATTAAGTAGAAAGGTTTATTGCTCAGAATAAGGGGGGAAAGCACAAAATAGTTGAATTGCATAGCATAGATCCCAATTTAAGTAAGTTTAGAATTTAAAAAAACCCAGAAATCTCTCTTTAAAAATTGACACTGATTATAAGTCTTTTAATGAAATGCAATGTGTTCAATGACTAAAGGAAAGAAATTAACATCCACAGAATCAGTGAAACATAGCGGAAGAAGATAGAGTATGCTTTGGCATACAAACTATTCCCATCCCTTTTACCTTCCACTGGGTAATATTATTAGCTGTGTTCCAGATCACAAACTTCTCTTAGTCATCTGGGCCAATAATCTTTTCATTCACATAGAAACCAAATATACCAAGTATGTAGTAACCTACTAAGGTTATTATATACCAGGTATACCGCATCCAAGAAATAAAACCTGTCAATCTTTGGGCTATTGTTTTTTTTTTCTCTTACTAAAACAAAGTTAGGCTTTCAGATTGACATGAAGGCTGTTGGAACAATGCCTGTTGTGTGCATTATCAAATAAAATGATGTTTCCAAAGTCCTAATTGGACTCTGATTTCTTTGACAATCTTATTTTCAGGAAATGAAAATTATCAATAAGTTCTCATAGAAAGTAGCAAGAAGAAAGAGCAATTAAGTACCTTAAAATATGAGAAATACATAAGCGTTCAAATGGTAAACAAGTCAAGTAAAATGAAATAGGCCAAGGAGTCAAAATGTGGAACAATTTCTTCTCTCCCTTTTTTTTTTTAGTTTATAACAGAATCAGTCAGGTTGGAAGAAATCACATTGAGTCATGTGGCCCAACCTTCCTACTCAAGGATGGTCATCCTAGAGTACACGGGGCACAGGAGTGTGTCCAGACAGTTCTTGAATCACTCCAGTCAGGGAGATTTCACAACCTCTCTGCCCCAATGCACAGTCACCTAGACAGTAAAGAAGTTATTCCTCATACTTGGGTGGAACTTCCATACATCAGCTTCTGCCCACTGCCTCTTGCTGCTGAGGAGAGCCTGGTTCCATCCTTTTGACTCTCTCCCTTCTTATACTTACATACATTGATCAGGTCCCCTCTCAGTTGTCTCTTCTCGATGCTGAACAGGCCCAGCTTCCTCAGCTTTTATAAGAGGTGCCCCAGTCCCTTAATCACTTTTGTTGCACTCTGCTGGACCCACTCCATGAGCCCCATGCTTCTCTTGAACTTGGCACAGGACTCCAGATGAGCCCTCATCAGGGCCAAGTAGAGTGGCAGGATCACCTCCCTTGACTGCCTGACAATGCAATAACTGTTTGAAACACTTTCCTTAAAATCGTTAAATACTTTTTTTTGGTCTCACTTCTTTTTTTTCTATTTGATATTATTTTTACATGGTTCTGAAAATGTGTTAATGAGAAGTCTTCTATTTTTCTGCCAACATAGCCTTAAAATAATCAGCATAATCAGTAGATTTGTCTAAAGGGGTTGATATAAAAAGGGCTTATACGACTAAATTCAAATGCAAGTATGCAGGAAATACTTAGTCCCTCTATGTTGTGTATAAGACCTATACTAAAATCTACCAGCAGTGGCACTTAGACATATTTTCAAAGCACTGTGTTAAATTTTTCACTCTAAAAGAGAAAAAATACCTTCTGAAATCCATAAAAAATATTAAAAATGTTTGCATTGACAAAGCTACTGAAGTCAGGCTTAACGTACAGTCAGTTTTGGCATTGGAGGGTGTTTGTTGCTATTATTTTATTTTATTTTATTTATTTTATTTTATTTTATTATGTTTGTAAGTCCTCTAATTTATATTTATTAGACAATACAAAGCAAAGAGCATAAATATGGATGTAACATGTGATGATGTGTGGATATTCAGGCATTTATTTTATTTTAATGGCTTTAGAAAATTGTCTGAAGAATGTATACTGATCTTCAGGATAATATGTTCCACTGTGTAGTACTGCTAACATCCATATTTTGTAAGTACAGTTTATGTTGAGAAGAATGATGCCTTTATTTACCTTTCCAAAGAGAATGATTGTGCTTCTGTCAGCCTTTTATATTAATTTTCTTCTCTACATACTTTTGAAGGTCAATTTTTTCCAATAGATTTCCTTTCTCCATTTTGAAATTCCTTCAGAAAGGTTAAATGGTGTCTGGCGTATTGAAAACAGGACTATGTAGCTAATTTCAATTTATAAAAATAATTACAAGAATATCAGGCATGCCCAATATCTGCTTCCAAACATCCCTGAAATTCCATCAAGAATTAGGCGGCTTAAAAAATGTATAATATCTATAAGAATTTTCAAATACCAAATTTTAAGCATTTTTAATTCCAATGTGAAATCCATGACATCTACATTTACAAAGCCAATATTGTAATATGTGTCTATTTCAAATAATCTCTTCTTACTCAACACTACTGAAAGAATGTCAGTTTACCCACTCTTCAAATAGTGATATATACTGGAAAAACTGGAAGGCAAAAAACAATGCATAGTTAATAATTATAGCTGTTAGATATCTTAAATATTCATATAGTCCAGTGACATAAGTAAAGCATTGGTCAATCTAAATTTTCACTAATTCATTAATTTTGTGACTCTAGATACCAGCAAATGGAATTCATAACAACTTTTCACAATTAGAATTTCTCCACTGTGACAGATGTCTTAGTGCTAAACAGTGGTAAACCTGTAGCCTATGAAGATTGTTCCTTAGTGCTTAGTCCTCTGTGGGTTCAGAGCGATGTCTTCAGGAGCTAGAGGGAAGGTGCATCACGAGACTGTATTCTGTCTGCATATGGGCATATGTTCTCCTGGGAACACATGGAGTCAAGGGAAGAGAAAGAGGAAAAAGAAGGAGAAGAAAAAGAGGTGGAAGGCCAGGGCAGGTCAAAGAAGGGAGGGGAAGAGAAGGGAAAAGAAGAAAAACAAAAGGGGAACAAAGGGAAGGGTAAAAGTAGGGAAAGTGAAGGGGGAAAAAGAAGGGGGGAAAAAAAGGGGAGGGAAATTAAGAAAAAGAAAAGGAAAATGAATATGGGATGAAAATGAAAGAGAGAGAAAACTGATGATGGGGGAAAAAAAGAGAAAAATAGTGACAGGAAAAAAGAGCAAAAGGGGAAAAGGAAGGGAAGAGGGTGGGAAGAAAGAAAAAGAAAAAGGAACAGCTCCAAGATTTCTGTAATGTATCTGGAACATAGCCAAAGGCACACAGAGATTGGAGATACAGCTTTAAAGAACTCTCTTCTATACTTTCCTTTCAAAACTTTTCACCCAGCAAATCAGGACATGAGAATAAACCTGAGTCAACATTTACAGTTGCTTCACTGATGAATAAACAAGTTATGTAGTAGCCTACATTAAGAACTAAAAACTCGCTTGGTTTGGCTGTCTATGACTTTGAATCTTTTCCTTTGTCATATAGTTGTCTTCAATACTCTAGAAAAGCTTGTTTTGCTTTGTTTTTCAGACTCTCTTGAAAAAGATAATTCTGAGTATATATATATATAAGAGAAATCTACAATCTATTAAAGGAAAAATCAATACATTGGCTGCCTTTATCATTCCAATAATCTGTAATATCACATTTTAGTTCTATGAAAATATCTCCTTTAGATCTTTTTAAATACATTTTTGAGCTGCTAATTTTTTTTTTGCAGAATCTCCTTATTTTCACACATTAGTCAATCTTCCTCTCTTTTTAAAGCTGAAAGACACATAGAAAGAAAATAATAGCCTAATGAAACTAGACATAAAATGGAAAGTACTTTAGCTGACTGCCTTTTCAGTTAAATATATAAACAATTTTTTTGTTTTACTTTCTTAGCCCTTATCTGAAGTAATTAATTTATACTTCATATATTATTTATTATTAATAATAAATCAAAATGTTATTTAAAATAAAAATATCCAGATCCTTCTCAGTGTTATCAAATTAGGAACAGTATCCTAAAAAGTATTTCTGTATTTATGCCAGTTCAAGACAGGTGTTACTTCTCATTACTCTGGTTTCCACAAAATTGCAAATCATGCAAAAACTAGACATAAACATAACCTACTGCAAAAATAGAGTTTAGCATTTCATGAACAGATGTGGTTGACTGGCATTTTCTACTACAATTCCTTTGTAAAGTTGATTAGATGCTTTTGGGCTGTATTTTGTCTGTTTTTCTTAGAGTTCAAATAGAAACAATTCAGTTACTTTTACTTCCTAGGATGCCTTTGTGTTCTTGCTAAGAAAATCTCAAAAGCAACTGAAAATGACTGATGAAGGAAATTGATACATTGATGTGGGGGGATGTGGGCAGAGAGGTGCCAGATAGCTTTTTTTCTGGTAAAGCAATGAAAATATAGTTATTTAAAATTTTCAGGTAATTCTCTGAGAGCCTTTTGTGCTCTCCCTCCTCTCATATTCTGATCACACTGTAAAAGTACACTCATACTGTTAAAAAAAAAAGGAAAAAAGGAAAAAAAAATTAGTAGTGCATCCCAGTCTTTAATTCTGTTTTCCTCCATTACTTCTCATGCTCCCTGGCATGGTTTTGGTTCACACCAACCAGTGATTTCTGAGATAGTGTCCAGACACAGCTCAAGGGATCAAAGTCATCCCCAAACACAGCTCAAGGGGTCAAAGTGATCCAAAACTCCTCTCATTGGGCAATATGGTTGAATCCATAATTTAGGCCCAGTTCACCATGCTTAATCTTGAAACATTACTTCAGGAAGTTTTATTTTCAAGACCTCACTGAGGTTATGCCTCAGATAGCTGAGTCGCACTCCTAGTGTACCTCATTCAATGTGTTGCAACACAGCCCTCACAATTCTTCAATATTTTGATCTGAAAATGGTAAAGGTTGTGAAAGGGCCACTTGTTACCAAATGGGGCTCAGGCGCTGTCCATGGCCATGTGCTGTACAGTGTCAAAATAGCCAGTGTTTACTCACTCTCAGGGCCAGACTGCAGTGTCTATTATGTCTCTCTAATAGGCATAGGTTGAGCAGCTCTCATAGAGTTCAGCAAAATTTCACTGATGTTTTTTCTCTAGCCAAAAATAATTTTGATAGCATGTTCATCATCTTACTATTAAGCAAGCTGCAAAGTGTGGGTGGGAAGCAGAGAAGGACAAACTCAGATGAGAGGGTCCAAGAAGCAGAGAGATGCTGACAATATTAAAGTAGGAATAAAGGGAGCAGAAGGACAGAAAGAGCAGAACAAAAAAAGCGAACCACAGAGGAAGCCTGCTAGAGCTGCTCTTTGAACAGACAAAATATTATGAACTGAAAATATTATACACTGAAAATTTGGACTGTAGGCATGTCAATATGGATCATCCAGAGCTAATGGATATTTGAATATTCTGTTATTAAGTTCTTGAATCTCAGATCAGTAGAATAATATTATAATTCCTCTAAGTAATGTTGTGTCAGCAAAATAATGTTTGTCAGCTACTCTGATATCACAGTGACATGTATAACACAGAAATGCCCCAGAAGTTAATAATTTTGAATTTAGTGTTCAGTTGAAATGATGCAATGAATAATGAAGTTAAAAAAAAATAGCTAGCTAACTAGTCTTTTTTTTTTTTTGCATAAACTGTTCTTCATCCTTTGGCCAGAGTTGTCTCAAGACAAAAAAAAATAAATTAACTGGTTATATAATTACAGTTTGTATCATAATGCATGTCAGTTAGCTGAAATTAAAGTTGTACAGGAAATTTTAATCTGGTACTTGTTGTTTGAATATTTGTCTTTATACTGTTGTTACAGGTCTGCTTTCAGCACATTGCTCTGATCTACACACAGAAAAATATTGTTTCTCTTTTATATTTAATTTTTCATTATATCTGAGATGTATGGGCTCACCTGACCAAAGCTAGAGGAGGACATGATTGGCATTTTGCCATGCAATACCTTCCCCTGTGGAGCAGAAGTCATGAATCTTTTTTTAGTTCACTTGATAGTCCAGGTGCTCAGAAACTGCAGACAAACCATTTCTACTCTCTACAGTCCTAACAGGAACGGACACACAGGGCTTATATAGATCTAAAACCCACGTAGACTGCAAATTTTGCAGTGATACAGAGAAAGAATGATTCTTTTCTAAATGTTATTCAAGACAGCAAGCTACTTGTTTGGATCCAGTTCCAGTGGTTAAAGTTTGTGCTAAACAGAATCCTTACTATCAGTGTGCCTATTTACATGGCTAATTCCTTGTTGTTGTTTGTAAAAGTGAAACAATAAGTATCTCAGTGCAAAAAATATGTGTAACAGTATACAGGAATAAAAAGAAATGCAAATTCATTTGTAAGTTTATGACGGCAAAGTCTGTACTTTTTATGTTTGCTAAGCATCAAATACAATGCAGCCACAATCCTCGTCATGCTCTTGGGAAAAACATCGATATCATTGCTATAAAATTGTTGCTGTTTCATTACATTCTCAAGTTTTGTTGCAGTTCCTGTTCAATTTGTAAGTATGACCAGAATTCAATGAGAAAAAGAAAATATTTTTTGATTTGGTCAGTTTTCCACTCACAGTCTTTTAAATTCTCTTTAGCTCCATGGGACAATGAATTTCACAACATTATAATTACTTTGAGATTTGTGAGTTGTGAGGTTTTCAAGCTTTGCACTGCCTCTATATTCTATTTACCATTTAGAGGTATAGCGAGGTGCCAGTTAACCATTTATCTCTGCCATTTGTCAAAATAATCTTTACAAATGTGGTGCCTCACAATGCGCACAGAAAACAAGTTATAATAAAAGAAGTTAATTTTTGTTTCTCAGTATCCGTCATGACATAGCACTGTGTTGAACAGTCAGTGAAAATGATGTGTTAGGGAATTTTCAGCTAGGAAAGCGGGGGAGGGTGTAACAGACAGTTTCTTCATGAAAGAAGTGCTTTGTCCAGCATGCTCAAAATGAGCTACTTGTTGGTGTGAAGAGCTGGAGCAAGTCCAGAATCTTCAGACCTCACATTTTCTTAGCTTTTCTTTGCCTCAGACACTGATCGGTATTTCTAACTGGTGCAAATATATCTGACATTCTTTTTGCTTCAAAAAGAACAATAAGAAAAATAGTGTTAAAGGAGAATAGCATTTTGAAACTCATTTGCACAGAGCAGGAGCAGACTCTTCATCCCAGTTCGTGAGAGATGCTAAACTAGAATCAACATATTTTTGCCTGATTTTAAAGGATAGTCTTATATTAAAATTTAGATTTACAGATATTCATAGTTCCTTCTAATGAATTTTCAGAGGTTTTTTTATTGTTTGGAGGTTTTTTTTACTTACCAATACATACACTACTTAAATAAGTATTTGCTATTGCACTTGTTTTAATCATGAGAGGCTTGTGGGGTTTTTAAACCCTTTCCTTTGGTGCTGAGTGAGAGTTTCAGAAGCACTTTGAATTCCAATACTTTTTATTATTTTTTAAATTATTATTTAAAATACATTACTGGAAAAAGGATATTAATATTTATTCATGAATACAGGTGAAAGAATAAAAGATTTTTAATCAAATAAAATGGTGAAGATTAAAAAACCCCAATAACTTACTGTCCCAATTCAAAAGCTAAAAACTTTGTGAAAAGTCAAATTTGGCTTTTGTTGATTAAACTGTTCCATTCCTGTATCTGCTATGTCCTTTTTTTAAATATAACTTCCAATGGTAAAACTAATCAAATGACCTTTCCTTATTAAAAAGCTTTGTTTTTCACAGAGAAGTACCTTTTTTTTGTGATCATCATCATTATTAACACATTTTCCAACAGTCCCAATAGTGGCTTTTTCATTCCCAGAAAAAATCATTCCAGTAATTCCAAACATGAATATACACATTCTTGAAAAATCACCAAGTAGGTATGTGCTTAATGAAAAAGGTATTCGCAATTTGACTTTATTTCTGCCTTATTTCTCTAGGTTAAGAGCCCACACACTAACTAAGACCTTGTCTAACTTTCACAATAATTTGCACTGACCTTGGTGGTAGGTCTACGTGACAGGATGCACTGACGGAGCTTTTGGGGTTTTCTCATGACTGATACTGATTACACAGTGAATCCGTAAGAACATGTATGAAGGGGATCACAGTGTTATGTTTGGTTGTTAGTATGCACAACAGAATATTAGACCATTTGCTGAAAAAAAGGTGCTATCCATTTGAGGTCTTTCAAAATATGCATCTGATGAAGATATCTTTTTTCTGTATTGTGAAAAAAGGAACAAAATCAAATCAACAAAACAAAACAAAAAAAAGAACAACCCCAAACACATAAAAGGGTGAAGAATAAATAATAAAGATAATGGCAAAGATAATGTGTATATCTTTGTTTATTCAGAAGAATAACATTGTTTTAATTAAATCTCAATAATTATCTTTTTCACTGTTGTGTACTTCAACTTTTACAAGAACTGTGAGTTCAGGACTTCATAAACAAACAAAACAAAAATAAGTAAAAAAATTCAAAACTTAAGTTGTTCTTTAAAAGTTAATTGATTTCAACCATTAGTGTTTACATAAGTCAGAAGCATATATAATTCAGCTAATTGGCGAATACTGCCAGGCATCTATGGGATGTGAATTTCTTTGCCTTAGATTAATGAGAAGAGCACCCATTCTTAAAAGTGGAGGTGAAAACACTGATCCTCAAACTATTAGAAAGCAAACTAATCAAGCATTTAAATAATTTTGAATAAAACTGAAGTCTGCAGAGGCTTGAAATTACAGTGTGCATAGTCTGCTTGCTTATAATATAATGCTTATGGTCATTCTTCAGCAAATAGCATCAGAAGAAATCAAGAAAAAATTAAAAATTAATTTATGGTTCAAAATACCATTTTTTTCTGAGAAGAAAAAAGGATTAGTTGATTGGAGGATAATATAAAGAAAGAAGAAATTTGTTTTGATGGAAGGATGAATCAGGAACTAATTGGATTTTCTAAAGCAAAAGTTCAAAAAAAGTATGTTTACAAGTTAAATTATAAAATCGCCTCTTCTCAACATTCTTGCATTTGTCTCTATCCAGAGGGAATGCGTGCCTGTAGAAATAGAAGTACTATCACAATTTTGTGTGTATGTATGTGGAGGAGCATTTTTGAGATACCAAAAAGCCTTCTGTGCGTTCCAAGTGACCAAAGTGGGGTAAAACAAGCCCTTGAGGTTAACTCCTTGAATAATCAGATAACACTGATCATAACAGTTCTAAGTCTTAAACAACATAGAATGAAAAGAAATAGAAATAATCATATCAGACAGGGTCTGGGTTTGTTGTGTTGTTGCCAATAATTTGAACGTCTTGATGGTATGCTGCCAAATTTGTCTATTACACTGGAGTACTGTTTTTCCACATTCATAAGGAGAACTCAGTACACACAGTAGTTTGCTTCAAAAAAATTGTAAAGGTATGTTTTTCATGTAGTGACAAATGAACTGCCTGAAATGATTAGTGAGTGAAATGGTTGATATACTTAATCATTCAGAAGTAGTTTGACATCTATTTAAAACTCTGATAAAGGAGGCAAAGGGATGCAAGATGAACAATTGAAAGGGTGACCCAAGATCTGCTGCCCTTTGGAATTTGGCTTTCAGAGTGCACTCTGCTTAATGAATATTACTGTCATTGACATGCTTATAAACCTCCATATTTAAAAGTCACAACTGATATATGGTGTCTTACTGAGTGTCCTTGAAACTTAAAAATTAGCCATGGTATCTTTTTTATCCAGTTAAAACAGACCCTTCACTGTATCCACAGTCAAAATCCCAATCATTCCCTTGCCAAATTATTTTTATTGCAGTGACATGTCATACTGACACAATCTGGTCAGAACATCAGATTCAATTTCATTTCTATAATCTGAACCTTAAAGTAATTGTATTCAAGTATTTTTCACATCTGAAACCCAATGAAATAGAAAAGGTTCAATTTGAAAGGATGGAAGGCAGGAAATAACTAATATGATCAGAAATAATATGTCCTCTTTGATGGACAATCTAGTCTACTTCTGAATCCCATTGAAACTTTTCTGACATGATAAAATATGATTTTTATGAGTTCACCATCACAATCCACAAAATTTCTTCTCCCTCAGTCATTCTGTTCTCTCCCACTCAGCACTGCAGATTTGTTCCAAAGAGCTTCTCTAACTGAGGAATCAAAATTTAGTGGTCACATTTACAGAAGTCTTCAGTTTGCAGCTCTCTTTGAAAAATTTAGCCACTCCAGTTAAGAGCCTAACCAGAAGCTACTGAATGCTCTATGGAAAAGCATCTCTCATTTGTTCTAGAGACCAGCTTCTCAAGCCAAAAGTAGTTATTTTTGAACATTGTGTACAATTCATCTGTATTTGCCTGCTTTCTGAATAGAGGCAGCAGACAAAGCACGATAGCATAATATTATGCTTAACATGCCACTTGCATGCTGTGAACAAGGAGATAGATGACATCAGAATTCTGCAAAGTTTGTAAATTGAAATATACAGTCATACTTACCAGTCAGTCAAACTATAAGAATTAAATGTATATAATACGTTTTTCTAGGTAAAAGACTGGATTTTTACCAAATACACATATAAAAATATTTTAAAATACATATCTATACACATACACACATTTTAAAAATCTTTTAATTTAAATAACTGGAAAGTTAACAGATAAATCGCTATGAAATAGTTCAGTTTGGCCAATGAGTTCGGTTTGGTCATATGAGTAATCCTTCTTATTCCATATTGCTGAAATTCAAAGACAGAAAACAACATTAGAGTCAGGGGCAAAAAAAATCATGGTTTACTGAAATGTGTACCATATGACGTGTAGGTGTGTCTATAGAACTGACTGAGTTACAGACTAGAAAAAAAAATCAATTTAAGGTCTCAAAATCAAAGGAGGGAAAGTTATTCATTGTAGTCTAATTCCTTCTTAATGAGTAATTTATTGACTTAAAGCATTCAATTTTTTTTGCTAGAACTTACTTTTATTGGAAAAAAACTTACATTTTGCTGTAACTTGTGAAATCATGGAGACCTCATACATACATGTTTTCTGCCTTATTTTAGCTGATTCACACAACTATTTTTGAAGGTAGTTTCCTATTTTACTTTGTGTCAACAGAGAGCTTTAAGAAATCCTTGCATCTCTAAGTAGATACTCTAAGGTATAAAAAGGGTAAAATAGGCAGGAACTTCGTAGTCCTATAACAGTTTTGCTCATATCCATCACCCACTTTTCTGATCACTAACAATATGCCCGAAGTCAGTGAAAATACTCTATCTTTGAATTAGACCCTAGGAGAAGAAATTAACTGTACTACACAGAATAAAAAGGAATCTTCCCTGATATAAGAGCCTGTGTGAGATCTAGTTAGCAAAAATTCAAATGTGTGCACAATCTTCTGTTCAGTTTATACAGTGCCCTTTTTTCCATTTGTCCAAAGTTCAGACTCAGAAAAAAGAAGACAATTTCTGTCATTTTACTCTAAAAAGTGAATAAGGTGCAAGGTCTGCCTCAGGACAAACTACACCTACTGTTCTAATGTTACCCTTCTCAAACCCTGAAGACAAGAAGTCCTTCATTTCTCTTTCATTCCATCTGAAGCTTTTGAACCCAAGAAAAGAGCAGAGAACTCATCTTTTGGAGTTCAATGGTGGAAATAAATTTCAGCATCTAACAGTCAGAATTACTGGCACAGATATTAATTAAATGTCACTACTCACTTTCTGTACTGAGCTTTCCCTGGAGTCTTTCTAAGCAGTTGCAAATGCCAGGTAATCTGTTTTGTTCCTTTATTTGTGTTTGATCTCTGTTACAAATACACTGCAGCTACTGTATTTATCTTTTTCAACAAATCATCTCAAAAATTCTTAGGACTTTTCCATGGCAATGGGCTTGGATTTTAAACACATAACATATCTTTCCCTGCTCCAGTATTTCTAATGCTTTTCAAATCCTTTGTTTTTCCCCTGCTTTAACAGACATTCCTGTTTTCAGCATCTTCATTTTTCCATAAATTTCATTCTCGTAATAGGAGAATGCTAATGAAAGTATCTTAAAGCTACTTCTGGTCATCTGTGACCTTGGAAAAAACTTTAGTCCAAATTAAGAAGGACGTAAGGTCCCAGAGTGCAATTCAAACATGATCCAGACATCTAAGTAAAAAAAAAAAAAAAATCCAGCCTCAGAATAAACTGGTTTGAGTAATTGCAGTAGAAATCATCCTATCTAACTTTAAATGCCTACACTTTAAATGTTCTTACTTGCTCAGATGAATACTGTTACTGTGGCCTCTCTAATTTCCATGTGTTATAAAATAATACTTGAACTACCCAGTTTTCCTGCAGTCCTTCCCTCCTCTGGTAACTTGACAGTCAGACTCCCCATTTCAAGTGAGCTTTTAAGTACAAATTTGTTATTCTTCTGGACAAGTTATTCTCATAAAACCATTATTGACTGATTGTATTTTAAAAGCAGACAATGAAGTTAACCTAGGTACTCTATACAAAGACATAAGTACAAAGCATACATAAAAGGTCAAAAGAAATATTTCCCTTAAGTTTATCCAAATCTCACATTCCATGTCCTTCAATATCTTCCTTCAAAAAATACAAATCTCTGGCTGTTTTGTCCCCTTTTTTATATTTTTTTGCTTCACTGATCTACTTGGTGTCTTAGTTCACATTTTTCTCTACTAAGTAACTTAGTCTCTGCCTAAATTTCCTCTTTTTGACTTTTCCATTTGTTTTTTTTCTATTTCTTCAGTCTGAACAGTTTGATATTTCACTATACCAAAACTTCATTACCCTGAATGCTGAGATTTAGGCCACTTAAAGAGAATAAATCCACAATTTTCACTACTGTATAGACTGTTGAACTACATTATTATCACCTTATATTATTCTCTGTCCACAGCAAGAATGCCCTTGTAAAAAGGTGAATGGTGAATTAAGCATATTATTCTAAAAAACCGTTAAACATAATCAACCCCTTGCATACAAGTAATGATACTTTTAATTTATGTTGCATATCTTTGCTTATTCATCCTATGATCCCGTTTACCTTTTCAACAGCAGCTACAAACTGAATTGATGACTTCAATAATTATTTTTACCGTAGCTCCTCAATTTTGGGAGGAGAATGATATAGTGCATGACTGTTTAATGTAATGTATACAATATGTTTTATTATTTCTTGTCCACTTACCTAATTGTTTTGTATCCTGAAGCATTTATTAACATAGTTTTTCCAAAGTTTTAAATCCTGATTATTGTTATTGTCCTGAGTCTTATTTTTCATCTCATTATATTCATTATCGCATATAAACATTTAAGTTTCGTGTAATTCTATAACATACTACTTTGTACTTTTCAAAATTAGAAAAACTGCCTTGGTAAATGAGTAAATCTGAAAATTTACTTGTTTCAAAGAAGACTGAGATTCTGAACAAAAACTCTATCTCTGACAAAAAAATTTTCTTTAAATAAACCTGGAAAAAAATATAATTTACACATTTCTTGGAAAAGGGAAATGTACTTAGCTTGCTCATTAAGAGTAAGCATATTTAACACAGGCATATTTAACACAGGCAGGCATGCAGTAAAAAAAATTCATAATGCCAGAAATTAACAATTTTCCCAGGTAACAAATATGCTTTTATAAAAAATTCACACATTCTTTGACCAGAGCATATCTCCTTGCTCCCTTTTATTTTATTATTGCAGCAACCTGTATTTGCTGAAGCTCCAATAGATTATTTTTGAGGGGGGAAGGAAGCAATGGAGAGAGGAAGGGAAGACAAAAAGTGATATTTGATTCAATTTCCTCTCAAACACTTGGGAATGATTTTAAGAACCAGTGATTCCGTTATTACACAGACCATTGAGAATACCTGTTGTTGGTTGTGAGGTCCACCACCTTGGTTTTCCAGTCTCCCTTTCTCATCATTGTAAAAGCCCCTTCACAAGTTTCAAGTAAATAAACTTCTAACCAGCTCTGCACAGCTAATCAAATACTTATTAAGGCCCAGCACCCTGTCCAGTTGGATTTTAAAAATCTGATGCTGGGGAGTCCACCACTTTCCTGAGGTGATTTTTTTCAATGTCTGATTGTTCTCATTGCAAAAAACTTTCCTCTTGCGTCTAATTAGAATCTCCCCAGGAGTCACTTGTGCCCATTGCCCCTCACCTTTTCCATTTGACTCCTTGCAAGAAGGGAGTCTCCATTTGCTTTGTAGACACACTTTAAAAACTGGAAGGTGGTGATAAGGTCTCCCCTAAGCTTTCTTTTCTCAAGGCTGTACAAATCCACTTCTCCCAGCCTTTTCTCACATGGCAGGTTTCCCAGTCTTTGAATCATCTTTGTGACCCTTCTTTTGACCCTCTCCTGTCTGCCCATATCTTTTTTGCTTAGTGGGAACTAAAACCAAGCACAGTATTTGCAGCTGTGGCCTGACAAACACAGAGTAGGATAATAAAGCGGCTTCTTTATCTCTGGTGGTGATGCTCTTGTTGATGCAACCCAACATCCTGTTGGCTTTTCTTTGCCACAGCAGCACAGGGTTCATATCCCAAGTCCCTTTATACAGAACTGCCAGCCTGAGATACACGCCTAGATTATGTTTTCCCAGGTGCAACACCTTATACCTGTGTGGCATGATAAAGCCACCCTGATAAGACTTAAAATCCAATCAAGTCATCTTACAAGCTAGATCAGCTAGCAAGATCAGCTGCTGGAGTGAGGTGTTGTCTTGGTGTTAATTATGCTAAAACCATCCCAGATCATCAAACTTTGAATACACACCCTGCTTTTTGAAGTCTGATTTGACACATAAGCTGATAGCTGACCTGTAAATGTGTGACTAGCAGTCAATCACTTTATATTACGAAAATCCAGTCCCTTCTCCCTCAGTCAGGTTCTTCTGACATAACCTTCTAGGGCTGTATGTGTGGAGATTCCTGCCTTGAGCTGGGAATGCCCCACGAGGATACTTCTCGAGGCTCAGAGAAAGAGGTCTCCCACTAGCATTGGTATGGGTGAGTTACGTCAAATCTCTACTTAATAATTATTTCTTTCTGCTAGCTTTAATATAACTACTTCAATAATTACTATGTTACAGTGCACTGTACTACTTTATGCAATATTGTACTCTGCTGGTAGTTTTTTAGTGTTTATATTGTGTAATCAATAATTCCAAATAAGATCTTTTCTCTCTTTACCTGTTTGTTAATTTTTCATGATAAATAATTCATTTCTATAAATATATCTGGTTTTCTATCATTAAAACCTGCAGGACAAAGTGGTTTAATCACATCTCTACAATTCATTTAAATTTAAACTGTTAACACAGTCCAAGGCTAAGATAGGCTTCAGCTGCACCTAAACCCTTCTTTGAAAAAGAGTTTAGAAAGCAAGAGAGTCCTTTCTGTACCTTGACACTCACCGATAAGGCTTTGCTTTTTAATAACTTTGTCTAAGTCTTCCACTCCCACCTGTGTCCTTGTTAAACTTCATAAGGTTTTTGCTAGTCCACTCTTCCAGCCTATCCAGGTCTTCCTTCAGGTTGGCTCTCCCTTCTAAAGTGTCCACTCCTCCCATCAATTTGGTGTTATCACCAAACTTCATCAGGGTACCCTTGATCCCATGATCCAGATCACTTATGAAGATATTAAACAGCATGGAGCTCAATATCATTCCTTGGGGGACCCCACTTGTGACAGGCTGCCAGTTTGAAAAGGAGCTATTTACCACAACCCTCTGGGTGCTGCCTGACAGCCAGTTCTCCACTCACCACACAGAACACTCCTCTAGATCGTAACACAGACCTAGACTGCTCTGTAGTTCAATATAACAAAGAAGCAGAAGAGTTAAAATATTATAATTAGCATTTTGTGTTAGAATCAGACAATTTCCACCAGGGAGTAAGTCATGAGGTGAGCCTGTTAGAAGTGTTGAAAGGTCTCTTTGCATATAGAATATATGATCAAGTGAGTGGATTGTACAGGATGAAAATACCCTTGTGTTTTGTTGTCTGAAAGATGTTGCTCAATTTTGCGTATATTTCTCAAGGAAAAATCATAATTTGTAGAAGGCAAATAATTTAGTACTGAAATAGTAGGTTTCTCTTCATGAGTCATGTAAATCTGTCACTTCAGGGTTTTTTTGGTTTGGGATTTTTTATGGTTTGGTTTTTGGTTTTTTTTTGGTGGGATTATTTCAGCAAGTATCCTTTCATATTAAAATTCTAACCTTCTTGCTTGCTCTGCATAGCTGTAAAAACATTTGCCAATTTACTTCCTCTAACAGCCTGCAGCTCTCTAGCTCTATCCAGAAATTACCTGATTTCTTTTCAATACCCTCAACTTCTCTCTAAAACAGCTATGCTGTGTCAGCCAAGATATTTTTAGCATCTTTTCCTTCATCCTCAATATCATTCTCCAAAAAACTTGTCATCCAGCATGCAGAGCAACAGTGAAATGCATAAGCATATATTACCTGATGAACAGATTTAACATCTGTGGTAGCTTCTGCTGGCATGATTTATGAAAACAGTTTTATATATAAATGAATTATCTCAAATATGCAAATAACTGTTTTATTTCAAATCTCAATCCAAAATAATGGCATAAGAGTTGTTAATATATTGCATATGTTTTATGCTGTTCACAAAGCTTGAAATGTTCCTGTAGGTGTACATATGAATGTGTGACAGAGAAAAGACAAAAAAAGGAAACTTTCTTTTTAATTAGTGAGGAAAGCCTTTTATTCGCTCTTTTTGTACTAATGTTTGTCTACATCTTGCATTTATCTAAAATATCACAATAGATTGCAGTAGCCTGAGGACCTGATTTAAGGTTAACTACAAAAGCTTTTTAAAGTTGTTTTCTTCTTCCTTATGAGCAGTACAACACTCAAGATCCAAGAACACCACAGAAAGAGACAAAAACCTGCAACTCTTAGACTTCCATTTAATGATTTTTAGATAAGAATTTCTGCTTAGTGTCCATCTAATATTGAATCTTTTCAGCTGTACAAAAGAAGAGAATATAAAAAGAATCAACTCCTATGTTTTCTACTTAACCTATATAAAAACAACTTGTACTAAGTAAAATAGTTCAGCTATGTATATTCAGGACAGCTCTACCAAGTGAAGCTCTCTGCAGCACAATGTCCTGGAAGAAGTTAATCAAATGTTTGACTGGGACAATTAGTGCATGTAGACAGTTTCTGCCTTCTAACACTTTTATCAAAGATGGTGTATTCCAAGTCTGAATAAGGCATCTTTATATATATATTTTCAAATGTTATTTTGCCACTGCAATAAAAGATTAGTCTTTCCTTTATGTTATAAAAAACAGGTTTTAAGCTGAAAAATTTTACTTGGTATTGGAAAAATCTAATAATATATTAATATAGGGGAAATTTATTAATTATTGACTAGCTCAGTCAATAATCTTCATAATTTCTCTTGTTTCTGTGGAAAAGTACGTTTCTGATGAAGTAGCACTGTGTATTAACCTGAACTTAGGATGTTTAAAAGGAGGTGAATTAGGCACCCTTCTACTCACACTTATGATTTACTATAAATCAATCCTAAATTTCAATTAATATTTTCAAAGTAACTCTTTTTCATTGAAGCACATCTCCATATATTTTGTATCATAATCTTGCAAATGAAGTGAACATCCTTAAATGCAATATTGAATCCTCTCCATGAGTGCTAAAGCATTAAATATGATTTTCTTAAGCCTGCTTGTTACGTCTATAAGGCATGACTAAAAATACTGATTGCTGAAGAGTGCTCAATTCCTCTGCATTTCCGCACGTAATATTGGGATGCAGAAAAGCGTGCCCCTATTTTAGGGCTTTAATTTTATTAATATTTGTCCCTTTAAACCATTCTTGAATGATGGATCTTCTACATGGTAGGCACTATCAAATCTGCAGCCATGGCTGAATACACTTCAGCAGTATATTTCCTGAGTTCTTTGTACTAATTTGATGAGCTGAAATGCAAGATAAAGAAACAGACTTCTTATCAGTGTGAAACATTTCTGTATTGAAAAAGTAAACTTTTTCTGCAGGTATGTTTTTTGTAAATCGAAGATTGAAATTTTGTTAAACTGCACAGAATTTAGAAGATAGAAATATATAACAAAATCAGTGCCTGGGTTGCCTTTGTTGAATTCCAACTATTCGGAATAAACAAGTACTGTAATGCATTTTTTATGCACTAAATATCTACCTGAAGCTACCTGAAGCATTGGTTTGATCTTTCCATTTCTAACTTAGAGGAACAAACAGGTGCTTTTTCCTAAATTATCCTTATTTTCTGTTCTTGATATTATGACATCAGAATCTGACTATAAGAATAAGCTGATTCTAGGAAAGTGTCTCTGAACATTTATCATCTGCTTTCCCACTCTCCTTCTTTTGTAAAGGCAAATGACTAACCCTAAAATATACTTTACCTAAATTTTGGTTATCTCTTATATTACCAGAATAGCAACATAATCATCTGCAAACATTAGTGGATAGATTCTAAGTACTTATATATATCAGATTAAACTGCTGGTAGTTTTGTAGAAAATGGACACTTATTTCAAGGCTGCTGTGCTTTTTTGAGAGCACATTTCCACAATCAGGAAAAATGTGAGAGTGTGTCCACTCAGAGACTTGCAAGTGCCTTGCTTTTGTAGATATTATAGATAGATTATAATTATCCCATAGGTATTCAGGAAAATAAAGTTGTCTACCTGTCCAGTCAGCTTCCTAAGTCAGCGCTCATTCAGCAGCAGACATGTGGGAGTAGCTCAGCTTAATTTGGGATCCAATTAAGATATAAAAGGGACTCCAACAATATGTTAGAATTAAAGACAGGAATGTAGTAACAGCAGTTGAATAGCTTGTCACACTACTCCTAAATGCTTATTTGCATCTTTATGGTTAATTAAGGAATTTAAGATTGGCAAACATGTTGAGAGAACTAGCAGCCTGAAATTCCATGAAATTACAATGCTTTTGAAATACTATTTTTACCTTTTTACATTTCCTGTAAAATAGAGTACCTGTGGTACTGCACTGTTCTGAAGGTCATTTTGACATAAGAGATTGAATTACAAGTGCTTGAAATTAAAAATCTTACATTCCACATTAGACATCTAAATATGTGCCCTTAGAAATAGTTTAAAACTCTGCAGTTCCAGTCTAATTGTCATTCCTGCATTGTCTATTTATGGGAAGACTGGAGTCCTTTTGCACCACTGCATCAGAAGAAATTTATTTCAGAGGAAATGTCTATTGGCCTGGATTACAAATAAATAGTAACTATATCTAGAATTTACTTTGTGACATTAGTAAACCCAACAATTTGGTTGTAGGATGTGTGGAAGAGCTTGTTTCCTTGAAGGTGCAGTAAACTTACCATTTTTCACCTAGCAGGAGAGCAGTTGAAGGAATTAGAGGGTGAATAAATATGACTGAACTGATGAATTGACAAACTATGGTATATTCAGACATCTGATTTAAGATGCTTTCATTCTAAATTCCTTTCCAGGTTCACAAAGAGTGCACACATATTCGTCATTGTGACAAAGCCCTTATCGTGCAATATGCATTTTAAGCTGTGCTTAGAGAACATAAAACCTTACTATGAATTGTCCCAGCACAAGCTGCTCTTGTTTTTTATAACAACTAGGAATCCAAATATATTTATGTTTATGTGCCTGCCTTTAATTTCCAGGAAACAAATATTCTTTAGATAGCAGTGTGCACAGTGAATGAAATCAGTGCATCATTGATGTAGTTTTCAACATATACACACAAATAGAAATACTTATAAACCATCAAGATGTATTGATTTGTTCTCCAAAAGCAAGTTCCAACAATTTTGGAAGTATAATTGAATGTTCCAGAAAAGAACAGAAATTTTTTACAAAATAATAATTCAATTTATTGCCTCTGAGATTCCTGTTTAATATCAAAGGAAACATAAATATTAGTGGAGACTTAGATTTTGGGTTTTGTCCATTTAAAAAAAATAGAATGTTGAGATCTTCATGCTTAAATGTGTAGGTTAGCCTTACTTTGCTCAATCTACTTTTGAAAAAAAAACGCGATTTTCTTGTGAAAGAAGTAAAAAATATTTAAGATCATTCATACTCCTAAGTACATCTTTACAAAGAAAATCCATAAAGTTTCAGAATCCTTGATCAGGTATTCTAAGAGAGCAGAGCAAAGTAAAACTTTAAATAAACATGTACTTTTTAAGACTCCTTCCTAACACTTTCTTTGGTTGCTAAAATGAAGGTTTTGAGCCAGTGACATAGCACTTATTTTAGAGGTGGATCAGGTCTTTAAATTTCAACTTATTAAAATTGATTTTGGTTCCATTTGTGTAATTGAAAAAAGTATTTTTGCCAGGAAAGTTAAGCTCTTTCAACCATTTGAATAAGGAAGTTGTGTACAGCCATCTATATTTTATTTATAATGTGGTAGAACTGTCTGAGACTGAACGATTCTTTTCTTCCCCTCCAAATCAATTCCATTATGAATCAGAGCCAAAAGAATATGTAGTTCCCCAAGTCCTATGCAATTCACATTTATAGCTACTGAAATACATATCTAAAATCTGGAAGTGGATATTTATGTACTTGTATTTCAAGTTCTTAGATGCACAAAGTTTTGACTGTCAACATAATGAGAAAAACCTCCAGTCCTGACAGTAGTAAACAGCTGTAAACACAGAATGGATGCCTACAGCAACAGGATTTACTGGACTTCATCACAGCAGAGCATCTCAAATGTTCTGTCTTGGCTAACCATGTGTGTCCTCCGTGGAAGTCCAACTTAGAGACTTTAGAGTTTTTAGAGACTTAGAGTCCTCTTGGCTCTCTGTCTTTCCCTGGAGAAGGCAGGAACTGGTAGCTCAGGAAGAAAATGAAGCTTCAGAAGCCAAATGCTGCTCAAGCTCTGACTACCACAGAGAAAAAGAGAGATCATGCCAGCTGATGGTGTCCTGATATCCCATGGTCACCTGTTCCTTGCATTGGACTACAGTTGTCATCATGTACCTCAGACAGACTTAAGATAATAATAGATATATAGTACATCTGAGCCATTGACAGTGAAAATAATAATCACTCAAAATTATCTTAGATTTTGTGGACTTAATCAAAAGACTTGGCAATTTTTAGTTATTTCCCCCCATTTTAAGTCAAACTACATTGACCAAAGATGGAAAAGGAAGGAAAGAACACTGTGGTAAAAACCTACAGCTGGATTTTCAAATAGTCATCAGAAACCAATAGCAGACAAATCTTTTCTTCTGAACTTAAGTGCTTATTTTGCAGAGTGGAATGATTTCAACTTCAGATTTCATCTGAATAGGGATGAGGTGAATGCCACTCCAGATAAGAACATAGTATTGGTACCAAATTAAAGTTTGATCTGTTCTCAGACATATCATAGGGATAAAGTGCCATTAGATAAGTGAGCAACAGTAAGAAACATTGGGAAATGAATTCTTTCTGTGATATAAATTTTTTATTGTTATATAGATTCATCATCATCATCATCATCATCATCATCATGGCTAGGCTTCGCGAACGAAGATTTGGGAAGGGCACTACCCACGCTTGCTACAAGCGCGCTGGTGGCTAAAAAGGCCAATGCGAGACAGACAAGTCCGGTCGCAAAAGGCACAGCAGAAAGACTCCCCAGGTGATATCGACAAGACGCGATTCTTTCTGCGCTGTCTCTTCTCCTCGAGAGTGATCCTGCGCGTGTATGCATTTATTCTAAAAACTAGAAAAATGGGAATATGCAGTCTAACACACCACTAAAGTGGTGTGAAAATGCCCTTTTGTAGTCTTCTGTTTGTAGTCATATCATTAATGATCTGAATACCTATTTTTTTCACCCATATTAGAAATCCTCTAATTCACCACAAGAGTTAGTTAATGTCTCCCCCTATACCAGGGTCACACATCCCAGCACAGTTCGAGATCACACTTTCAGCAGAGGTATCCATCACAGGAGGCAGATCCATTCACTACTGTGGCCATTTGATGCTTTTAGAATAAGCAGAGGCATTTAGGCAGAAGTGCTGTGGTTGTCCTGCTTTAATGGCTTCGTTCTCTGGCACAATGCCTGGCATCTTTTGATGCCTTGTTATCTTGTAAAAGCAGAACAGCTGCACACGTGGTACAGTTTTTCCAATGAACAAGTCACAAGACTTTCAGAGATATAACTGGTGAAAGGCTGTTGAAATGCTCTTAGAATTATAATGACAACTTATCAATGCTTGGAACAAGATCATCCTTTTACTGATTAATTCACAGGCTCTGGGAAGAGTGTTTGCTTGTGAGATCTCTTCTGCCTTTTTTGCTTTTTTTCTTCTTTATTTTCTACTGGTGATCTGTAAAAGGAGAATGTTAAAAACAGCACAGTATGGACTCTTCTGAATTTAGGTCTGTTATCAGATAGCTTTCTTGAGAGACTAATAGATAAGAGCAAAACATGACTTTTCTCACCAAATAACTACTGCTTTGACATGCACAGCTTGAGAGATAAGCTGCCTTTGCATGCCATCATCTGCAGACCTGTGATTTTTATACTACAGCTCTGCTGCCCACTGGATAGTCAGCTCTAAAATGTGGGCATCATCCCACGTGTGACCATGCAGAAAAGAGCTTAACTTTAGGTCTCTTCAGCTGAGTAGAGACTCCCTCATGTGAGAGCTGGTAATAAAGAAGAGGTCCAGATAAAACTGCACCTGGCTTTTATCAGCAAGGAATAGTGAAATTCTGTATTTCAACCAGAGATCCATTACTCAATGTACTCAACCTCAGGGAAAAAAAAAAAAAAAAAGGATCTGAACCTATGCTGCTTGTTTGCAGACGCTCAGCTGATGGACCACTACCTCTAAAAGTTCTGTTCTAAGAAAAAAGGGATGACAAGCAGAGGACATTCAATATTAGATAAATTTATACATGGAAAAGAACTTTTCTGATAGGTCTGAATCACACTGTCTGAGGACAAACAACTTCACATCTTTCCAAAATAAGCTGCAACACAGCTTGTTTCAAACAGAGGAATGGCACAAAGGGTGCCACTGTCACCACGTCTGGCTGTGAGCCCTTCAGAAGTCACAGCGACACCCTCTCTAGTTTGAACAGTGGACAATGAAAGCCAAAGCGATCTTCACACTTCAGGTTGCTGAACAGCAGGTGGTTTGCCTTTGTATTTAACCCAAGAGGTACAATGGAAGGGTTTATATATGATAATTAAAAATTCCCCTATGGTAAACCAAAAAAATCCCCAGAAAAAACAAACAAACAACCAAAAAATCCCCTATTCAAAACTCAGGATGGGAGATCTTTGCAGAATAACTGGTGTGTTAAAAAACTCCTGTATGCTGAGACTTGGCCTGTGCCAGGGCTTGTTTTGTTTGCAAACAAATGACTGAAAGAAGAGGACACGGTAACATGTTTCTGGGTGACATGTTTCTGAGAAGTCAGATTAGAGACCAGGAGCACTAAACCAATGTTTGCCTCAGCTGGAAGAGGAGTTGTGCCACGAGGACAGGTTGCCAAGTTTTATCTGTGGCATTCCTGCTTGTGTCATGCAAGGGAAATCCCTCAGGCCAAGAGTATGTGGCAACACTATGATGACTATGAGGTTATCAGAAGTTTCTTGTTTTCAGTAGCGCTTTTCTCTTTGGGTCCATCTACAAGGCAGGGTGAGGGCTGGCAAGAGATCACAGCATCTGGAGGAACTCTTACCTCCTTGAGGAAAGGAGTTCAGTACATACTTGCCAGCCTTTTGAAGTTACATTTCTGGAGATAGAAAGCACTTTGCAGTGGCTCCCCAGGATGAGGATGAACATTTCTCAGTACTGAAACCTTCATATTACTCACTGTTCTAGTTACAACTTTCCACCTTTTACTGTATGTGAACCTAAAATCATCTACCATCTTCACTTGCCCTTTCAGTTACAAATACTGAACGTTGTACTTTGGTTTCTTTGAATAAAATCCTCTTATGCAATGCTTACTGACCATTATTTATCAGTGGTAAAATGTGTGCAGATGCCCCCTATTCAATTATGAAAGATTAAACCGTGCGGGCACAGCTTTCAGAATCCCAAATGCTAGTGCTGGTGATGCAAACAGCTAAGGGTTTATTACCAAAGGCAGCAGATCATCATGATACTACTTCTCTACTTAAAAATTCTCTAGTAATTACCAAATGCTGGAAATGTATCAGAAGTTCTTGAAAATAACAACACTCTCTCAAAATATTTCTCCATGATACCATTCCCCAAATTTAAAGGTTTCTTTAATTTCTAAATTCCCAGTAACCTTAAATAAAGCCAGCATCTTTCTCAAAATCCAAGCCAAGTCCCTAAAAGTTTAATAGCACTGTCACAAAAAAAAAAACCAAAAAAGAAACCAAAACTCTATTCATAGATTAAAAAGCAAACAAGCAAACATCTCTTCCAGCTCTATAATGAAGAACAGTAATTTCCCCCTAACTGGTGTGATCACTATCTCTCCTGATATCCACACAACATGGGAAGCTGAGCGCAATCAGTGCTGCTTTTTGTTGCACTCCGCAGCAGGTGTGTTGACACTTTCTCACCTTCCATTAGTTCCTTTGACATTTTGGCTAGGTGGATTTTATGGAACTATTTCAAGATAATACATACTGGGTGAAAGACTGAGTCTACAACTGTTGAAAGGGAGGCAAAGAAGCTGCCCTTTCTTGACAGTGACAGAGCCCCTAGGAAGATAAACTATACTGACTCAAATAGGGTTGTCTACAGCTTTTTTTGTTTTGCCTTCCCCCTCCCAAATCTTTCTCATGCAGCCTTTGAAACAGTTATGATCGAACGATGCCAGTTGGTTACAACTACTGAGTGTAAACAGAGGTAGTGAGCTCTTTCATCTCAAATCTGTTTCCAAGAAACTGAGGTACATATTGATTAAGGTCATAAATTGTACACTCTTGTTTGAACTGACTGTATGGTCAAGAAGGCAAAGGAAGTACTTGATGTACTAAAGATTGATTTTATTTGCTTGCACTGAAAAATACTTCACTCTAAAAGATGTCTTGCCAGTAGCAAGGCTTTTAGTCCCGTTAGATCAGGCACTGGCTTATTCCTAAAGAGAGATGCTTGGAAGAGTCCAGAATGAAGGGACTCAGGTGTGTAGTTCCAGAAGCAGCTCCACACATTGAATAGATGCTCACTAGGGTCTATGTATTTTTATCCTTTTAACAATAATTAACCTTAATAAACTGCAGGAGTTTTCCAACGCGGTAAAACTCAGAAATAGTGAAGTGGCATTACTAATATGGAAAGGCAAACATTGTATTAGGAGATGAAATACAGTGAACACCATGCACATAATCTGAAAATCACAGCTCAGTGCTGACTTCTAATGAGATTTTGCAATTGTGCCAGAAAAGGCTTCCCCAACAAGGGAGTAAAAATCCGAGCTGTTTATCATTTACTAATACGTAGCACAACTGTTGGAGACAGCTTCTTCAGAATCTAATATTGCAGTATCTATTTTGACAGCCGTAATCTTGGGATAAACAACACTGAACATAATGTGATTAGCAGCTATAATTTCCATTTGATGCAAATGCAATAACCCTAATTCAAATCTAAACTAGAAAATGAGTAACTATGAAATCTTTCGCCAGCCAGACAGCCCTGCAAATAAAGTTAAAGACAGAACCCATCTCCATGATGGGAACTATCTGGGGCTTTTGAGACCAAATCAGTTGAACCTCAAGAAATATAACTTACAATAAAACCAATATAAAGATCTAATATATATTTAACGGTAAATTACAAAGCCTGCTTTTGTTAACAGAACAGTGAAATTTGTTTATACTGCATTGGTTAGCATAGGAAGAACTGACTCCTGAGTAACAAATACACTATTATTGCCAGAGAGCACTCTTGAAAATCACAGACAGGAAGCAACTGGTAGGTTATTGACAGGATGGTCTAATCAAAGAGATTTTCTTATCCTTTCTTTTCTTTCAATTTTTATTTTTGACATTTTTTCTTATGTCGCTTTAAAAAACCCACCAAGGTAATCTGGTTTCTTCATCACGCTTCAGAAAACCATTCTAATTTGATAGGTAATAATTACAAATTTACCCGCAGGCTAAATTTTTTGCAAATTACTTTATTGCCAGTGATTGCAGAATATCTCCCCTCTTTGAGGGTCAAGCCTTTCTGGCACAGCTATAGACAGATAGTGTTATTTTACCTGCTGGTATAAAGACTTTTTTTCCCCAAAACCAATCTTCCCACATTTCAGGAGTTCCTGACAGTCACTCAAGACTTTGTATCCTTCCTGCAATTACACAAATTTGCCAGAGCCAGTTCTTTGTAAGTCAGAGATCAGAGCCCTGTCTTAGTGCAGCTGTACATAAACCAGCCCTGTCTGCACTCTGCTTAATCACACAAAACACCACACATCTAAATCTCCTTCTGAGCTTTTTTGTTGTGATTTTTTTTGTTGTTTTGTTTATCAAAGTGAATTCTTCTCACAAAGAATAACATTTTTCCCTCCCCAAGTTTTTCTCATAATCTGAAACTGAACAGCCAATTTTATTCTCTGAAAGATGCAGTTGCTATTGTGGAGTGAAATTAACTGAAGGGTGTGTACTGGAAAAGAAGATAAAAGGCAAACATAAGGAACATCCAAAGTTTTCCAGTGGTATTATATGCTTCATTATACATGTAATACAAGATTGCAGTTAGAAGTTCAACCCCCGGCTTCAGAAGTTCTGTGAGAGCATCAGCAAAAGATAGTTCATCAATTGTCCTGAATATGCACTGTGGAAAAGTGACATGAACGGCTATGGCAAATTGTTGTCTGAGCAGCCTGTTAAAAACCCTGAGTCAAGGCCAAAGCCCTGCACAACCCTGCAATGTAATCTGTACACCTAGGATAAAGTAATCTTTATTTAACAGTCAAGCAGACAGCTCCACTAACGCCTTATTCCTATGCATCAGTCATTGATCTTTGCAGCAAGCCACAAGCATTGTTAATTAAAAGAGAAAGAGCAGCATGAGCACTTAGGAAGGACTGCATTGTACAGCTCAGGTAGCAGATGTGATGTTCTGGCTACAGCCACAGTTCCCAGAGCACACATCGGAGCTCTCTTGTTAACAGTGGTATGTGTGTAGCTACAACTTCTGCATTCTGTAGCACATCCAGTTCCTTCTCTTGCTTGCAGGACGTCACTGTGCTGTGTTTTGGGTATCCCATTCCTGGTGGCTGGGGTCTTGGAGTAGGATGAGAGAACTGGTGCAGCCTAGACCTTACATGAGTGTGGAGTTGATGTGTGGGAAACTCACCTCCAACTCTCAAGTCAGATGCTGCCTGTACTCACATTCCACCATTTCTTCGCTTCCATCTCTTTTTTCATAAGGCGCATTACTTCTCTCCTCCGCTTGTTGTTTCTGCCCCTTCATAAATAGTTATATGGTGTTTAAAGTGTACGTGCTGAGCATGTGGGCTACTGCATAACTCTGCATGACTGACGTGAAAGGGGGGAGATCCATACATACACACCCTCTTGCACAAAGAATATACTCCTTGTCATATCCCATGAGACCCAAGTTTAAAACAAGTACTAGATGTTGCATCACATGTAAATGCAAGAGGCTATATTTTTCAGGAGGCGCTGTGTAAGTCTCAGGTTTTCCTACATATTTGACTTTTAAAGTCAGTTAGAAAAATAATTTTTGTTGACTCATATCTAAATGTCAATTGTCAGCAAGTCTCTAGCCTGAAAAAAGACTCTTCACCTAAGTATTTCAGTTTTCTACTGCATTTCTATTAAAACCAAGTCATATCTATAGGGCAATAAGGCACTCATTCATGAACTTCTTAAGGAACAAATTCTCTCTTTGAATAATTGGAAATGAAAAGTTAAATCCTGAAATTCAATTGCTGCCTGAGTTTTCACTTCAGGCCACAATGTTCTAGTAACCTAAACATTAGAAAAAACGAGAATCTACAGGGCAATGTAATCTCCATGGAGAAGGAAAACGTCAGATTCAGCACAAGCACTTTTCTCTTACTATTAAGCACATTTTGTTGGAATTTGTAATCCCCCATTGTAACCCCATGTTAACTAGTTTGACAGAATGAATAGTGTTTTCAAGACGTATAATTTTGGCATCAAAGCAAAAATATCCAACAACAGGAAGAAGAAAGCAGATGAAAAGCCACCATGTGATCCCATAGTGAGGAATGGTCCCATCACAGCTGCTGTGTGGTGAACAATTACAAGTGAACAGTGACAAACTCAGGTTTGACCCTCACTTGTCTGCCTTTAATCACAGTCAATTGGAAAATATTTCAGGCTGAACTGCTGATGGACAGATCTTTATAGTATGCTTCAATTAACCCATAACAGTGTCCTCAAACTAAAAGTTTTCACAATGCGAGGCGAGGAAATGAATAGATATTGAAGTACGGGAGCTGAAAGCTATTGCCAATTCCTTTTTGGAGCAGGAGCAGGAAAAGTGTTTTGGATGGAGTAACTGCAAGACATTTAAAAGCTCAAATGCAGTTGTAGAAAATAGATAAACAATAACTGAACCATAGCAGCACTGTACGATGGCAATTTCTCCCCCTTTTTTTTTTTAAACCCCAAGCAGATAGGTCAGGTGAAAACAGTGAGTTCTGTGGAAAAAGGTAAACATGGAGAGATTTTCTGGATTAATGACTTTTTAACTGTTAGAGTGTAAAATGAAGATGTTTTATTGCTGTTGGGACTGGAGTCCAATTCTTACCTATAAAAACTCCAAAAAAGTGAAGATAGTTGTAAGACTTTTTAATTCATTTGTAAGCCCCAAACCAGTCTAGTAGATAGGAGCAGAGAATACTCCAGATAGATGAAGTGAAGGTGGAAAGAACTTGTGATGAAAGAAACATTAACTGCTTATGCTTTTAATCTTTCATTGAATTTTTTGACTTGTGTTAGTAGCTGGAACTTCAGGTTTGCAACATGGTACAAGATAGGGTGAAAACAACTAAGGTCTGAAGACTTATGCAAAAAAATTCCTATAAATCTTGATACATTTAGAACTAAGACACATAGAAATGAGGGCTTTAAATGGCCTTTCAGTCACTGCTCTTCATATCTGAAGAACAATAGTAAAAGTACTGGGGTTGAGGAAAAGACTCTACTATGAACTGGCAAAAAGACAGCTTAAGAAAGCTGGTTTGGAGAGACAGCCAGTATCCATATTTTCTACAAAAAGCAGTGTTCAAATTAATTGTTTATTGTGGAAAATAATGTCAGAACCAGACTCTTTTTATTGGAGGGAATGGGGAAGTAATGCTACACAGGACAGGACACTGGATAAGGAACATCTTCCTCTATGCCACACATGAATGAGTGTGGTACACATATATCTTTCTCATGGCACTTACTTCACCTGTTTGAAACAATATCAGCTTTGAAACAGGTGGAAAAAAGGCATTTCCTGTTTTTGGAACCCCCCCTCTGCTCAGTACTAACACTCTGGTCCTCTTCCCCAGGCAAACTCCTGGGGATCCCTCTCAGTGTTGAGCAGTACTGCATACAGACAATTGCAGCTGATCTGCTGTGAAGGCATACTAATCACTTCATTTCCAAATTAGCTGTCTGTGTAAAAACATAAATGTGTCTCTGCTTGAATACTCCAGGAAAGCAAAAAAAAACCCCAAAACAACAACAAACCAAACCAAACCAAACCAAGCAACAACCCCCACCCCCCCACCCCCCAAAAAAACCCCAAAACAAACCCCCCAAAAACTGCAGTGGAAAATTATGAAACAAATGCTAGAATTATTTCTGCTCAAGAAATAACTTCCAGCATTTTACATTTCTTGGCTGTGGTGACTTGCTTCACGTTCATGTTGCCGTTTTTTTTTCACAGGTCCTCACAACAGGGGAAGTATAAGCCAGTCAGGTAAAAACCCAAACAGAACGGAAATCCTGTACATCTGGGTTACATCTGGTGGGATTAAATATTCATATACCAACAAAAGACCAAATGACCAAACTAAATCGCCATAACTTCAAAATTTAGCTCTACTTTGCCATTCAGACTTTAGGTACAGAAATTTTTGTAGCAGAAATACCAAGATTTGTCTGAATGTGAGGGCACCAGAAGAAAATGAAGGGTTAAAACAATAACACATATCACTAGATAACCAAGTACACAGGCACACACAGAGCAATCAGACTTGTAAACACAGAGAAATGCGTTGCTCTTGGGATGCAGGTCTTCTCATCTAGATGTAAACAAGATGATGACAACAAGGCTGTATCACATGTGCCATTCCCACCCCTGTAACACAACCAAAAATCAAGTTACAACCTGAAAGATAATCAAAATGAGGAAATAAAGGCAACGGGCAGCAACTGTGCCTGAGATTAATGGAATACAAGGTAAACAAAGTTCAGAGGCAAAAGCTCATCCCATAGTAATTGTTGAGTCCTCAGAGGCACATTAAGTCTGTCCAGAAATGAGTTGTCTCTCCCAAGAGGTGAGTTGAGGGCTTGGAAGATGAAATTCTAATTCTTGGTGTTTTTCAGTATTGATCTTCGACACCTGGGTGTGATTGAGTGCAACTCATGAGACAGTGAATGGGACTGGTGGCAGTTGTTACAGAAGATATCTCCTTCTCTTTCTGCATAGTCTAACACAGACTTCTCTTCCATTATTTACTACAAGACTTTAGGTTCTAGAGGACTGGTCTATTTGAAAGGAAAAAAGTGACTAGCTTCCTTATACTAAGAAGAACCCAAAAATAACATCCATTTGCCTGATGCCAGTTGAATATGCAACATTTCAGTGATAAACAGCAAGGAGCCTCTACTGCTGGAGATATTTGTGCTAATTACTTTCCCCCTTCTTATCTGCAACAGAACTGAAAAAGGAGTGGAACTGATCTCTTAAGTGCTGTGCCCAAAGAACAATTTTTAAGGAGAAACTACTTTAATTAAAACGAGATGAGCAGCAGCATTTCTTCAGGACAAAATTGCAAACCCATCAAACAGTGCAGTGACTTCAGGACTGCTGTTCACAGTAATGAAGTACGTGAATGAACAGCTCTGGTGGGAAGAGACTGAGCAAGGCTTAAGCCACACTGTCACCCACAAAATGGTGTCCACAGACAGCTTAGTCTGGAAAGAGAGAAGGCAGATCAGAACCTGAGAGAAAGACTTGGCAGTATTTGCCTGGCAGATGGTATATGAACAACTTTACCCATGGATAACACACAGAAGGAAGGGAGAAAGCAACCAAGGAATTAAGTTCTCCAAGACTTAGAGGAGAGCTGGAGGGGGCACAGTTAAGAGCATTCTGAGGATAAGTTACAAAACTGAGAAGGAACAAATGAGAAAAACAAATTTCCAGATCTAGGGCAGCATGCAATGGCCAAACTTGACAGATGGTGTTAAGGGGATTGCTAGTTAAATGGAGAGGGAAAGTGCAGGATCAAATATGTGTTTATGAAGATCTTCCCAAGAGCTAGGCAGAAGCTATCCTGAAGTTTCAGCAACATCTGGCAGCTGAACAGAAGGCAAGAGGATTAGCTACTGCCCAGCCAGCATTTGCAAAACGTGCCTTCAGAAAAGGTCAAAATTTGAAGCTGTCTGCTCTCAAATAGCTTTCTGTAGAAGTTATTCCTTGTGTACAGATGCCTGAAGGCATTGTTCATCAGGGAACTGAGATGGGAGAAAGGCATCCAAAATGAGAAAGCTCATTTAAAGAGAAACATCAGTTGACAGCTCAAGAGAGGAATGCATTTCAAGAATAAACTGTCTGTGCATATTTGCCACAGTTCCCCTTTCTGCTTAAATGCAGAATCCATTAGGATGCTCCTATTTTTGAACAAAATATGTAGAACACCATATATTCATTGGAGAAACGAGTATAAATGTGGAAACCTCAATAAGAGCAATTCAGCACTTGGCATTATTTTTTTAACACAACAGCATATTTAAATTTTAAAACCCATGCCATATAAAATAGGGAAAAGGACAAACATATTTCAGATACTTACTCCCTTTGACATTTTCAATTGAGTCCTTTAAGGGTTTTAAAAGTGTAGGCCATTTATATCCCAAGTATATTCCAAGCAGAGAGGTAAATATACAGAAAAAAGAATGGATATTGAATCATGGCAGGTTAAATTATTAAATCATCACAGTGGCAGGACCCAGAAACAAGACTTGGCTCTGCCATCACTCAGAATTAGAACTGATCACTTGCCTCAGTAAAAAGATGTATGAAGGCCAAATGGGCACAGTACAAATGACACCCACAAGATACATGGAGCTGCGCCGTATATACAGCTCTGCTGTATATAAGCTCTTATGTATAGCTCTGCAAGCATAATAGAAGCATTCAGATCTAGTTATATGTTTCTCTGTGTGACATTTCAAAGCCTTAGTCTTTATAAGAAACAAAGAAAATATACTTTCTCTTGAAGCACTGCTGGATAGCCCAGATATCTTCAGTATGCAAATAAGCATCACTTGCTACAGCCTCAACAGGCTGAAAAAGAATTGTTGGTAATGTAAATACAAATAGTTGTAGTTTAATTGCTAAAGTGAAAATCACCCCTGCACATAGAAAATCCAAGGTCATGTCACCCGCTGTAAGTGCTAGACCCCTACAGGAACATCTGTTCTGTGGGACTGTGGATAAATGTCACTGCCTCAGAGGCACAGCAGCTCCTATGGAAGATATGGTGTCATTCCCAGCAGGTGGCATTGCATCGTGAGGACAGTTCTGCACAAACATCTTCCATTTGAGGAGTACACCTTCTGCCCTCGTCAATGGATGGTGAGACTGTCTGGGTTCATTATCTGTTCACCACACCTTTCATTTTAATGGAAATCAGAATGGCCAAGTATTTTTGCTAGGTTACTTTTTCAAAACGCTTTAGTGACATTTGCTGGTTGGAGTAGTTCTTGGTTAGTGGTTTAAAGCGTTTGTTTAGTGTGCTCTCATTTGTTCTGCTTCACTCGTTTTCTTTATTTCTTTTATGAAAGATGCATATCCTTAGACTTTGGTGTTAAAGATTCCAATGCATCCCTAGGCAAATGGAGACGAAGAGACCACAGCAATTGCAGCTTTACTGCTTGATGAACCCACAGTTACAGAGGTTAAGTCATCACACATGAGGTCCACAGAGCCCCAACAGTATTTCTTCCTTTATTTCTCTCCCCTCATCTTCTCTCCCTCCTACAAAATGAGCAGTGAAAGAACTGACATGTTTATTTCCTAGCTCTGCTGCAAGCCAAGTATGAGGCAAGCAGAAGAGAAAATGTTGAGCATAAGATCTGGGAGTTGTTTTGTCTAGAAATGTTGATATAACAAGATTGATTTATTTTATAAGTCTTAATATTCTTCCAAACAAAATATTTTGAAATAACCAGCAGAAGGTGCCTGGCATTCCTCATTAGATTAAAGTGTCAGTGGCAAACTCCAGGCGCTGCTCTTACAGTGCCTCAAATACACTTACCAATTACCATTCAGCTTGTGCAAAGAACAATCAGAAGACAGACAGTATCAACACTGAAATACAGAAAAAACAAGGGAGGATGGGTCTCAGAGAAATTGGCCATGTTCACAAACATCCTATGCAGCAATAGTGTTCTTTCATACACCGATAAATGTTTTTAAAAGTCCGCTTGAGGCGAAGACCATTTGGAGGGAAAAAAAACACCAAAAAACAAGGCAGCAGGAGTATCGCGTCTGACAACAAAAATAAAGTCCCTTTCCAAACTATCATTCCTGTTTGAGGAATTTTTCTTCTGTCTTGAATACCTGGGAATGGCTGTTCATTGGTTTTGGCAGTATTATGTTTTCAGCGCGCACACATCCAGCTCAGGCACTGCAAGGTACAGCTCCTAAGGAGGAGTAACCTATTCTATTTTCACTGTGGAAGATATGGGAGGTGTGGAAATAAGAGCCCCCAGGGAAAGTGCTGCATGTGTTTGGAGAGGAGTGGGAGAGGGGTTCATCTTCTCACTTGCTGCCCAACCTTCTAAATATCCATGGCCCCTTTCTTTTCTTTGCAACTCATGCTTCTTCTCTAACTTTTCTCTATCTCGAGACTCTCTCTCTTTCTCTCTTTCTGTCCATAATTATCACTTTCCTCTCTTCCCCACTGCCATGTCTTTGTTTTTCACAATTGTGAACCTTCTGTTTGAGCATCACAGGGGACTGCAGGAGTCTGGACCTGGCCTTGCAGACCTTGCCTGGAACACTTACCATGTGAGCAAGGTGCAAGACTGAATTTCATATGACAGTCTCTTGGGCTCCCAATGCTTTTTCGTTTTGGCATTTTTGTATCCGCATTTTTCTCCTAGTCTTAAATGCTGATGTGCAGAACAACTCTTGGTGCCATGTGTGGGCAAACTCACAAGAAAAATGCATAAGTTAAAATGGGAGTGCTATGGTACTTTTTAAATGAACACGTAACTTCTCCCTGATATTTCATGATGCACAGTCAGAGCAAAGTCCATCAGTATTCCCTTGTCATAATAAAATACCTGTGCTGCAGCTGGCAGTGATGTTTATCCTCCCATAGCAGTGGAGACAAGCCGTTGGCACTGTAGCTGCTGCAATTACTTTCTTTAGCTCAGCATCTTACGACAATAATTCCAATGAAAGCAAACCTGTGGAAGGTGCCAGGCTGCCAGCTCTGCTGAGCATGGCCCTATATCTAGCCACAAAATCTGAACTCAAGTAGCTGCAGCAGCACAAGCTTTCTCATGCTGTCTTGAGCATACATCCTTCCTCCTACACCCAGAGGTAGTAAAACGAGCTCAGCTGGGCCTGTCTCTCCATCTGTCGTGAACTGAGGTCTGCAGGAGAAGTGAAGATTGAGGTTTAGGGGCTGAGTACTGAGAGTCCTCCTCCCAGTCTGTGATGATTAATGTCAGCTCAGCCACGGTTCATGTCTGCACCAAACGTAGCTCAAAGGAGACATTAGTACAAAGGGAAAAAGAAGGAGTTATACCTTTGATACACATTGCCCTTTATTTTTCTCTCTTTTCTTGTTTTTTTAAATGGAATTAACTCTTTCCTTAGTGAGACCAGCCATGGAGTGGCTGGAGTGGAAAACAAGAGCTGCAGGAGAAGAAGCCAATCTCTGTGTATGTGAATGGAAAGTCAGTGCCATCTTGGTTAATAATTTAAATAATTACAAGCAGGAGAGGCATTTTATGTTTCTTTCCCAGCAGGACAGGATAATGTGGATTACCCTCACTTATTCAGTCCAAATGTTAACTTCACAGCCTGATATGGCTAATTTTGTTACTGACTTGTTAGAGCCAAAGACCTGAAGGGTCATCCACCTCTCTTTCACCTTCACCATAAGTCAAATGGCAGACAAATGCACAGAGTTTTTTGAATCTCTTATGACTGTTTTCGTACTATACTGGCATGCCAGTGGCTGAATACCATATATATAGAGGGGAGGGTTTGTGTTGTTGTTGTTGTTGTTTTTTCTTTTGTTTTGTTTTCTCTTCTTTTTTTTTAATCTTCAGTTGCAGTAGAGCGGGTCTGGAATCTGACATTCATATGGAAACTGAAAGAAGCTCCTGCTCAGATATTCTGTGACCAATAGCCTCCACGTTGAGGCCAGGAGCCCATCTGGCTGGACTACATCAGCAATAAAGCAGCAAGGTATTTGTATGCATGGTCAGTGAGCAGGCAGAGGACACATGCTGTGGGCCAGACTATGGGTCTTGAAGTTGTGAATGAATTCATTTAGGTCAGGGATTCAGAAGGGAGTGTGACTAATTTAGATCAGAAGGGTGAAGATGAGCTTAGCAGTTGTTTTGGCCATATGGAGATTGGTAGATGGCGAAGGGGACAAAGATTGTCAGACACACTGTGTAACAGAGGACAGGTACTAGGAAGCTAGGTGCTATGCTCTTCTTTCAATATGTATCTATTTCACTTTCACACCCTGTTCCCTTTTGTTTTATGCTGTATTAAATCTCAATACTAAAGTAAAGACTCAAATTTTGGGTTTTTCAAAGGCTCTGCTGGCTGGTGTGGCCAAAGGAGGTGGAGTCCTCCAAGGATGCAAAGTCAAAGCAGGTCCTGCAGCACCAATGTTCCTCATCAACTTAGATATTAAATCAATCCTGCTGCAACAGTTTTAAATGAACGAAGTTGTGGGGACTGTTTTGTGGATACTCCCCTTTCTGTTTAGTTACAGTGTAGGCTCACAGGCAAAGTATGGATACATTAAGATTTATGAAAATTCACTCCAATGGTGGCATACATGTGTGACCTATTTAGCATGTGGAAATCTGTTTAATGATAAGAATGATAATAGGTAATTCAATACACAGCTCACAGGGAGTCACGTAATGAGGCTTTTCACATTATTGTTGTGATTAGTCCATTCCCTTTCCCCTTTTCACTTAGGAAGTTCATTTATGCAAGTAGTCATTTTAAGAACATGCAAACGCTGATTGCTAGTTTCTATGGATCTGGCTAGAAGCCAGGCTTCTATGATGCCAACTACTATAGGCAGTGGGAAGTTAAATATGCATGACCTCATATAACGTTGATCCACGGGCTTGCAGGCACTCTGCACCTGTAAAAATCCAAGCTATTCTGTATGCAAAGCATCTCTAGCGTTGTTGTGGAATTGCCTAGTGTTCCAGTGCTCAGTGATCATCTAAACTCAGCACATGTTCATTATCTTTCCATGCTTTGGTAAGATCTAGAATAAAAAAAGTCGTTATTTAACCACGGTAAATCCAATATTTTGCTTTTGACAAGTGAGTACAATATTGCACATGGGAAGGAGGGAAAAATTTCAAACTGACAATTTTGCAGTCATGTTAAAATCTGAGGAGTTTGCTGCTATCAAGAGATGGGGAATAAAATGCTGTAGTTAGTATAAATAATGTAGTTAGCAGTAAGGAATTAATAATGCATTATTAAGATCAGCATAACATTAGGCAATTGCCCAAGGGCGTAGTACATATTACGTTTTATAAAAAAGGCAGCTATATCTCAAGGTTATAAATCAGAATCTAAGAAGAATAAAATTTATAAATCCAAATAAAATCAGCTTCACCTAGTCTCAACTTAAAAATACTTGTACAGTATTTAGGATCGACAATATCTGTATTCTTAAAGAGATTGCACAACATCAGACTATTCATAAAGGAGCAAATTCTGACCTCATGAATACCAGAGGAACTTAGGACATTGTTTTCAATTAAAAATGGAACTTCGAGAATAGGAAAAAAATTGCCTGCCAATAATAGCAAATGTATGGTTATACAACAAAAAGGACTTCACAGAGCACCGACTTCTCACTTCAGATTTGAGAAGGATGACATGGACAATGCTCTACTCCAGTATTATAATCACTGCTGCATTGCTGGCATGTGGTACCCACTTTGCAATTTCTGTGGGAAAGACCGTGCAAACAGAGGTGTTCCCTTTTGCAAAGGTTTGGCTCATTTATTTTTTCTTTGGCAATTATTCTGCTTACAATTGCAGAGCAGATGTAATAAAACAACTTTTCTAACTGTAAAAAGCACTGCTTCCTTATTTGTATGCCACAGCATACTGCTGTTAAGCATTCAGCTTTGGGTTTGTTATGTTTTGGAGAACTAGTTCTAAATAAACAAAAACAAAGGGAGACTGGCAGCTTTAAGCTGATTGAGTGTCCTTCAGGGTTAAAACACGTTTGGTTGAAGAACAGAAAGATTCATTAATGCCTATTTATGATCTATTTTTAGGGTAATTCCAAGCAATTACTATGCATGTGACTCAAGCACCCAGGTTGAATTCTAGCCAGGCAATAAAAGGATAATTTTGTAATGCCAGAGAGACTCTTGAGCAGATTTGGAAGAAAATGCAAATCAACTGTTAGCACGATAAAGCCATGCACACTAACTCAGTTTCTGGAGCTCTCCATAACTTAGGAAACATTCACACCGGAAAATCGGACATCAAGCAGCACATGGGTGCAGCACTGCTGGCTTTGTAATGTCTGGGACTCCGTGCAGTTACTGTGCTGGGAGAGACTGGAAATGAGCTCACCACTCTCCATTCCCTTTTTTTACTCCCAGCGATGAAGTATGTGAGAAATACTGATGCCAAGTTTCCCATGGAGACATCAGGCACAGAGGGATGGAGCGATGCACATGCTGGCAAATACTTTTAGAGGTGAATGAATACATGTTCACAAAATCCCTTGCTCTCACACACCAAGGATCTTCCTTTCCTTTCCCTCTGGACTTTCAAGGAGTCAAAGCCTCATTTTCTTTCTTTTCCTAATTCTTCTCCTCTCAACACTCCTTTCCCCCCAATGCCTAATTTTTGTATCCATCCTTTCTTTTCCCTTTTCAGGACTCCACTTGGAACAGTGCTGCAGTGCAGGGCAGAGCAGTTGGGAGGGAGATCGGGGCAAGGCAGCTGCAGGCACTCAGTAACCTCTGCCAGGGAAGTCCTTCAACATGTGCCAGATTAATTCCAGGCTGATTAATATCCCCAGATTAATTCTAGACTGATCAATAATTTCTGGAAGGCGGTGGGGAGAGTGCTTTTGTGCTCAAATGAGGGCAATGACTATCAGAATACCTGAGCTAGCCATAGGTGAATGGCAGGTGAAGACAGACAATGTGCAGGAATCCCCTTATCCTTCTGGAGCAGCACTACTGGGCCAGGCAAGACACCTGAGGACACTTGGTGGCATCTGTTCTTAGACACCTTGGAAAGAGTTGCAGATAACCACGTCACGAGGGAAAGAAGTCCTGATTACAGTGAAAAATTACGTCCTACAGTCAAGATTTACTCTTCTGAAAAATTGTTTTGGGCAAAGACAGCAGAACGGAAACAGGCAAGAAACCAACGACCGCACTTTCATAAAGCATTTATTTTTTTTATTTGAAAACATTATTACAGGCATTACATTGCCACAGCCAGTCCATATAGGTGCATGCAAATATCAAAATGGAGAAAGGTTTGTTCAGCTTTTCAATGCAGGATTTGGGGTTGGGGTTTTGTTTGCCTGGTTTTGGTTTTGGTTCTTACTTCCATCTGCAGTGTCAGGATTAGTGTGCTTTATTATGGCATTTAACAATAAAATCCTACCCATGGGGTAAAATTTTTATTTGTAGCTAGCTCAGGAATACTAAATGGTTTAAAAAAAAAAAAAAAGGAAAGAAAACGATACTACACGCTTGTCAAAATGTTAATAGCACAAGTTAGCAATCTCTACACTATACATTGAAACTTCTTCTTATGACACAGTGGTGCAAAATTTTCAATTGCTTGGTCTACCGTTGTGTGTTTTGAAACTTTATAGCTGGAACAAAGACAAGGTCTGTTTCCCAGTGAAGGTTTTCATCCAGTAGCAGAAAATTACATCAGTCTTACTAAGGGCTGCCCAGGGCCAGCAGTATAACAGAGTTTCAGTTTGTTCAGGCAAGGAGCTACACAAGAGCTAGAGACGTCCTACGCAACACGGAGAGTAGCTGCCGGTTAGATAGCTGAGCCTTTGCTGGTGTGGACTGAGGTCTCCCACTGCAGAGAACGAGCAGGCAGAAGTAATGTTTCCCTTCACAAGACCCCAGTTTTTCAGTCAACACAGTCACTTTTAAAGCTATACTACTGTTTTCCTTTGAGGTCCATCCAGCACTGGCATATCAGTGCTAATCTGAGTGTCCACCTTGTTTACCGGGAAACACAGGCAGCCCCACTCTGCAGATCAAACTCCTGAGCAAGTAGCACAGGGGATGGTGGCTGGTCACAGAGGGCACACTGAGACATTCTTGGCTTATTCCCGTACAACAGAGCTTTTTAAAAGAGCCTACTAAAATCGCTTCAGGTGACATCTCTCAGCCACCCAGGGATCGCAAACCCTTGTAAAGAAAAACTCCCAGCCCAGTGATACAACTGGGAGATGCCTCCTGCCCAGCTGTTTCAGAAAAGACTCTAACAAACACCTACAAGTTAGTGTAAGAAAAATGAGGAGGCCGAAGGACTACAAACATTTGGCTTAAAAATAAATACTAATAAGGAAATTAATCAAAATAGTTATGCAAAAGGAAGGAACTGTAAACATGAAACACACATACACACAATCCTCAAGGTTCTCAGACCAACACAGGGACTAACATTCAGAGAAAGGTATTTAATTGGTACAAAAGGTAGCAAAAAAGACTGAGATGATAGGTGCCCACCAGTGCGCCTCCAGGTACCTGAGGGAGCTGTGGTGGCTGTAATCAGAGCCCCTGCTCCTGGGCAAGGTACGAAATCCACCTCAAGTCAAAGCTCTCACAGAGCTTGACCCAAGGATCTTACCCTGAAGTATCAGGTAATCTCTCTTGTGTGATTTTTTTTTTTAAATTATTTAAACTTTCCTTAATACCCCCAGAATAAGAACTCTATTTTTCTGTGGGGATCTGGTTCTGTTTTGTTGTTTGGTTTTTTTTTTGTTTTAATCCTCAACGGTTTAAGAAAAAAAAAAAAGTGTGGGAACATGAGTGCTCAAAATATTAAATAAACAGAAGGCGGGGGAAAAAAAAAATCATACATTTGTTAGTTTAGTACCAAGCCATCTTAACCAAAGCTTTTGGGCTGGCTTTGGGCATGATTTGGCAATACTGTAGACCCTTCCCTCAGGTGCAGCAGGATTGTGGCAGACAGCCTAAACACAGTGGGAAAGAAATGACCTCTTCTTCTCCACAGCAAGAATAAGATACAACATACTTCTGCTATTCAGCAGCATTTTGGCATTTGCCACTTCATGTACATTATGCATATATACACTTCTCCAGTCTGCTTCAGGGAAGTTCCTTCTATATTAAAGCAGAAAAGGTCTATAAAAGATGAATGTTACCTCAGCAGAAATTCATCCTGCTTGGTTGAACTGTGTGACCTTTCTAATCTCCAGAGTACAGACTGATTTTTTTCTTTTTTTTTTAAATAGAAATGGGTAAGCTGTATTTTTCAAATACGAAGGCCTACATTTTCACTTGAGACAGTCTTTTTCAGCAGAATAACATTCAAATCAAATTCACCTTCTATGCCCTCAAGCAAAATATTCATCAACCATGCCGTAAACTCCATTTTCAAACACAATGAATGTATACACGCGTTTACAGCACTATTGTGTTCCTCTTAAACTCCTTCCTCCTGAAGATCCTGAAGCATTTTAATATAACTTGGTCCCATAGCACCCCTGTGAGGTAGGTAAAATATCATTATTCCCGTATATACAGATTGGGAAACTCAGCCACACAGAAGGTAAGTCATGCCCAAGGATCACGCAAAGATGTGGCAGATCTGTGAATAAAGCCAAGCTCTCCTAGATGCCTCATCTATCTATTAGACATCAGATAATCCCTTCTTCCTTAATTTTAAATTAAAAATAGATGAAGGATATTGAAATAATGATTTTCTCTTATGGGGCTCTCACAAGAGCAAACATACAGGCAAAGATGGATTTTTGATGGCGGTGACTAAGATTTCCCCAGTTCTGATAAGGCTCCTGAGGCAGAAGTACAGAAGCATGGAGCACACCCTTACTGTTTTCACATGTTCCCAGGAATGTAAGAAAACTGCTGAATTCTTCTGCTCACCTCATAATTAATAAAAATAGTTGGCTGCACCCTGCCAGTATGAATGCCTTGGCGCTACTGCAGCAACACTAGCAGATGGTCCAGTCTTTCTGCTCATGAATTTCTCGCTTAATCTTCCTGATTTTTACAATTTGTGGATTTTGGTAAAAAACTGACACATTTCTAAATAGCTGTCATTAGGATAATGAAGCACAGGAGACTAAGCAAAATCGAACAGTAGAAGGTGCGCTCGATGCACTGAGTATCTAAAATAAGTGTCCTGATCCACACAATATGTCATCTTACCATGGAGAGGTACAACACACAGGAAACTAGAAAATGTGTTTTTCTTTTTACAGATTAAAATTTAAAAAATTAAGAAATCTTTGTTAAGTCACGACTGCAGAGAAACTAACTCCCTGTTAGTTTCTAACTAACCTGATGCAGAACCTCAACCACTAGGAAATCTGCCATGGATCACAGAGAGGTCTATGCTTGAGCACTTCACTTCTGCAAATATAGAAAGGCTAAAATGCTCGCCTTATACCTATTCCTAGAATAGAGACGGATATTGTAAGTTGTCCCTTCTCTGGATTCATGGAACAGAGTACCTAGAAAGGGCAACTAGACAGATAGCACAGATGAACTCATTGTATTTTCCTCACCAAATCCAAGGTGCTAGCAAAAATGTGTCAGGCTGCTGCTACCACGACTATTCCATCTGTTTTGTGCAAACAAACAAATCTTAGAGAGAAATTAACAGTGACCGCACAAAGTGTAAAAAGGCTGTAAAAAGGCGTTTTTCCCACAACTGGTGTGGCTTAGGCATAATATCCCTCAGTGGGTGCAGAAATACCCTTGTACTAATGTCTTTTTGTAATTTAATCTTATATATTGAATATCTTTCACAGGTAGGTTGACATTAACTGATTCATACGCAGCAGTTTGTATTGCAAACGTGCTGCTCATATCATAAACGAGGGATGGCACCTCCTTGCAATGAACACCCTGTAACAATTGATTTGTGTTTTTATGAGCTTTCCTTATTTGCTACCTTGCAGCTCACCAGTGTAACTGCACCTGGTAAATACCTTTCTCTATGTACAATACAGAGATAATGGATATACGAGCTCCACTGTCAGTAGGTGATCAACAGCCCTGGGTTTAAGCAACTCTAACGTGAGGCTCCTCTTCTGTCTCCTGCCCCAGGCTGGTGTATGTCACCGAAGGCTCCAGCGGGCCAGTGGCTGGCAGGTCTACAACAGGTCCTGAAGGGTTTCGAAACTGCTTGTACACCCGAGGGTCCTGGGCTACGTAGGTGGACGTGGAGGAGTAGAGCATCAGCCCAACAAGGATAGTGAAGAATGACAACAAGTAAAGTCCTGAAAACTAAGCAGAAATAAGAGTACAGTCATTAGACACAGCACCAATTACCCTGTGTTCATCAAGCCCCACAGATGGGGTAGGTACAGACCCTTGATTTGGCATGCACTGCACACAACAAACTCCTTATCACTTCGACGACTTTTTACGGGAATGACTCTTTGAAAGCTGATTTACTTCCATCAGTTCCCCTGTCCTGCATAACCAAGATCTAACTGGTGCCTTCCTGTGGGCCAAGCATATTAAGTCCCTGGTGGGACTTGGGAAAGCTGGGTTGTGGTCACAGATCCAAAACTGGTTTTGATATTGTTGTGCCTTTAGACAAGCCAGTTACTTCTCTTAGTCCAAGTTTCTCTTGCTCCAGTGTTAAGGTACCATCATCTAAAACTGTCTGACAGGTAGTGGATGTTAATTACAGCTAAACCACATGTATAACACACTGTTGGTAATATAAAAATATCATTAAATAAACATTTCAATAAGCATTTAAAACATATACATATACTTAAAATATATTTTAATAAAGGTCCTTTAAAAGCCTGTCTGCAGCTTCTCTTGCTTGTGAACAGAAAGATGCTAGAAAATGTAATGCGAGTTTGGACAGGATGAACTTCTACTGTGAAACTTGCTCTGGGTCAACACCATGAGGTTTGAAAGTACATGTGGAGGGCAGTTAACTGAAAGCTCAAGTACACGTATTTTGGCACAGCTTCACTAGATCAGAGGTCAGACTGAATTTTCTGACATACGGAGACTCATGTCTGGACTAAAAATACAACACAAAGAACCTTTTTGGCAATCTGTTAGTCCTTGCAGATAAAACTAAAGGCAAAGGTAGGGTTTCAAAAGCAAAGACCCTTGGATATTAGCTCCAGATACTGTGTTCTTGCTATGGGGGGCACAAAAATGGCTTTAAGCCCACATGACTTGCCTCCTGATCCTAGACTGCAAGTTATTTCTTCATGCATGCTGTGTGGGAGAAACCATGAAGGACAAATTGCACCGCCAGCTTGTTGGGGATATAACTGATTTGTATTCAGTGAGACTTTCAGAAGTGCCTGTATTCTGCAGCTTTCAGGAATGTGTACTTGAGCACCATGAACTACCTGCAACCTGTTACTAGCTGCTTCATGAGGTACTTGACTGGTTTACAGGAAGGTGTCTGCAAGTCTGTTTTTCAGTCATGATTGACTCTGCTTGGAAGGATGCTCCACTTGTTTCCTCTGGATCCCTTTAGCGTGGCACAAAATGGACAGACTGGACTATATTATCTTGGAAGTTTTTGAGCAAATCTGGTTTTTATACTTAAAGAAATCATCACTGTGGAGAAAACAAATTTTATTTAAGCTGGCTTTGCAGTGATATTAATTTGTTACCATTTCATAAACTTACAAAACCTCCATCCAACTTTCTGCCTGAGGAAGCATTTGGCCTTTTCACAGAATCCTCAGTACCTCTGAAAGCTTTGGACATATAACCCAAGTTTCCCACATCCAGTATGCACGTTTCAGAGGGAAAGCAACAGAATAGGGAAAGTTGAAAACATGTAAGAAGGATTAGAGGGTAGAAACAGTTCTGCTTTTCATCAGCTATTAATTTTTTTTTCCAGGTATGTCACCAGGTCCCCATGTGTTGTCTGGCAGTACAATTTGACGAAGCCATCCAGCTGTCCCACCAGTCACAAAGACGGTGTTGAGCCTCACCCTGCATCTGCTGAAGGATTCCTTCCATGTGACACAGGTCTCACAGAACTGTTTAGGCTTAGATCTCCCCCAGGTGGCAATAGAACTCAAGTCCATAATTTCAAAGCAGCTTCCGGTTGATTTCCCCCCTCCATTTACAGTTCAGTTTTGGTCTCTGCACTTTCTTCCACCCTTTCACCTTGCATTTAAACTTGAGTATCACTTGGCAGCAGTGAGGTTGACTAAGCTGAAGCAAAACTCAGGAGCCAAATGCATTCAGTTTCCCATCCCTAGTTTCCCACTGTCCCTCATTCCCACCTTATGCTTGAATTTCTCACCCCAGACAGCCAGTTGGCTTGTTCCACTGCATAGCAAGAGTGCCAGCCAGATTTGTGATTGCCTTGTGTCCTGCTGTGAGGAATCTGTGGGGCTTCCAGCAGCTATATGTAATCTTTTTCTTGCTCTAGGAGCTGCCCAGACAAAATCAATTCACATTCACTTTAGTTCATCACTCCAGCTCTACCATACCCCCCCGCTCCTGACCATACCTCTCATTCCTCTCTCAGGGGCTTCCTGCTGTGGGCTCTTTTGCCATCCTAGTGTCCTCCCTCATGGCAGCTCTCCAGCCTGGGAGAAAGGGTTTGGACATAGCTTGGGGAAATCTAGACAAAGGTCTGTGAATCATTTGTCTTTGGTATCTGTGCACAGCTAGTCCAAAAAAGACCTGGATTCTGACAGCATTATGACAGTTCCATCTTTATCTTCCTTAGAAACAAGGTTCAGGCTGAATTGCTTTCTGCAGCAGCTCTCTGCCACACTGGAGTAGAAGGGTAGGTAGTGAGGTTAGTATAGGAACATCTGCTGCAGGTATATGAGAAATCTCCGGTTTTTGTCAATACCTGTCAGACTGATTCAAAACCCTTTGAAATCAATGGGTATTTTCCTCCTATTAAAACAGCAGTGAATCCACTAGTGTGATGGGAAGATGAAGACATAGTTTTCCAAATACAAAATCTGTTGTAAGGAACACACTGTACTGTGTTCCTCGGACTCTAGCTGAAATCTTTGTATTTTATTGAAGGTAGGATTTCCAGGCACACTGTACTGCTGTCTACACGTAGGTTTTGGAGTTTTTTTTTATTTTGACCTGCAAACCTCATCCACTGAGATTTACTATTAAGAGACAGAAAAAAGAAACACACTCAAAACCAGCAGAAGAGCTATTCCTAAAAAATGAAGTGAGGAAAGATCATTTTTCATTGCTACTGTCTACACAACTGAAGGCTCTCAGGAGGTGTATAATTCCTCTCTCTGGATAAAAAGCTACTTGAGAATATTGTCCTTCGTTTTTCTGACTTATCTCTCACTTTCTACAGAAACGTACATCCGCTGAGAAAAAGTATATTTAAAATATCCAGATTTGTATGTCTCTCCAAATCCTTCTTTCCTCCATGCTAAACAGGATAACTGTAAGCTATTCAAAGAGTAACATGGTCAGAAACTGTTTAGCTCAGATTAGCTAATGAGTGTCACACACCCTAGAGTAAACAACCTAAAAACCAACTCATGTTTCTAGATCGTTAAGTAGTTTCACTATAGATTTTGTATCTACACATTCAGGTACACATGTACAGAAGCTTGCTTATCATGAAGCTTATTGAGAGACCAGATGACTTTGTCATTTAGTTCAATGATCTAACACTCTTGAGTCCTGGGTATGATTTTTAATCTGTGAATTTCTTTTGTGAATCACAATGATTTTAGAGGACCCTCAGTTTCTTACCTACTTAAAAGAGATAATAGCATTTGGTTACTGAATAAAGGTGAGTTTACAGAAAAAAAAAAAGGAGAATAGGAATATCATCCTCTGAGGAAAAGGCAGAGATCTCATTTGCAGAGAAAGTGCCTTACTTACAACATTTCAGATCTCATCACTAACGTGAAAAGCATCTGCCAAAGCTGACTGAGGACACAAATGAAACAGTTAAATCAGCCCTACAGCTCTCACCATGTCTGCTCTGCTCCGATATCTGGGTGCCTATAACTGCTTTCACAACCACGAGTATTCAATACGGATCACACATATGAATATTTACAAACATTAAAAATTTAGGAAAACACAAAAAAAATGCCCTCTCTAGACATTATTTAGTACCTGTGGGGAAAATATCTTACACGAAACTACCATCAACTTTCGGCATGTAAAAGGCACATTTTAGGTGCCTGTCAATTTGATGATAAACATACAAAGTAAAACCTACACAAATGCATCACGATAACATGTCTAACAAGATTTGCTCAGTCTATCAAAACAAGCACTGATTCTGGGTGAGTGGATGTTTCTGGTGTTTATCTAAGAGATGTTCCTTAGGGACCCAGTACTTGAATTCATTTGCCCAGTCAGGCTTAGCAGAAGAGCTAATGGCACCTGATGGCTTAGTTGCAGGAACAGGGGTCTTGTTCCTCACTCCAGCACGTGCTACTGCAAAACCCCACCAGAAAACCACCGCAGCAGTAAGGTTCAGCTGACCACAGAAAATACACTCTAACTTTCTGTTATCCATGAACAAATTCTTTAACATTAGAAAAGAACCCAAACATACCTGTAGTGCTACCTACAAGTGTGGATGAAGTTTACAAAACAAAATGTAGCTTATATACAGTTTTTTTGTTAAAAGTGAATCAAAATTACACATTTTGGGAGTAAGTCAAGCATCACAAGATTCCTAAAATAAAGCAGATGAACATAAAGGCACCTGAAAACTTAGAATCCTTAAAAATCCATAATTAACTATTAAAACTTTCAATATTTACTCCATACTAGTTTTTAATCTTCTACTTCTTACTACCTCTCCATGTGAAATTTGTCTTTCAAACATCCTTAAATCATTGGGGTAAAACACTTTTACTCTTTCCTCTTGAGACTCTTATGCTTTAAAGTAACCCACTTGGAAAGGTGGATGCAAAAGAAACTTGTTAATGGAGAACCAAGACTGCATCTGATTTCACTGTCTTGAATAGAGATTAGACAGTAACAGTAGAAATAAAAAATAGAAAGAAAAATGATTTAGAAGGCAGTAAGTTCCTGCCTGGGTCTGGAGAGAGTGAGTTGTTCTTCAGTACACAGATCATGAATTTAGAAGGGAAAGCCTGAAGAAAGGGCATGGAAGAATCACTGTATTACAGCTATGAAATCCTGTGCTGACTGACTGAACTGACTGAGTGACTGACTCCTGACAAGGGACGCTGCACACAAGTAGTTATGACTGTCACAGATGTCCACATCCATGTTAGCACTGACACTAAGGCAAAACAATATCCAAAGTGACAAAACAAGACAGATGCGAGTCTGCAAAAAAAGCCCACACAGACAAAGAAACTCAATGATTTGATAATTTTGATTTTTCGCTTAGCCATCATGATAGTGATCATGACCATTATTACAATGGTTATGAAAATCCAAATACTCTTTAACTCAGTCCATTGAACTGGAAATAGCTGCAGGAGCAGACTATTGGAGCTGCAGCACTCCAGTTCCATTTTTATTTCAAAACAGCAGCCACAGACTGAATCTCTTCGTAGGTAACATGAACTCCTAGCTTATGGCCAGCTCCTAGCCTGTGGCAACCCAACCGTGTTTTTTCTGACTTTAAAAGGATTTTTTTTTAATAGTACTAACTGAAAATTTATAATTGTCATGTTTCTCATGTTCAGCGATAAAGCATGAAATGGAATAGCTACCTTTTTCTTTACCTCATCTGGCAATTCTCCACATTTTGACAAAAATGCATAAAGAAATCAGGTCTATTAACTCAAGTTTTAAATCTCAGAGAAAAGTAATCTCCTCAGAATCACACTGATGAAGAAAGGGAAATATGTACATATGAGGTGGAATTCATGAAGTTCCCTATTTCTGTTGACACCCTCCATGCTCTCCAGACAGGCAGTTTCCCCCACCATCTTATTCCCATCAGTGGGTCTGTGCAGTGAGATGAGCTTCTTTGTTTTCCAGACTAATTCAGTTTCTAGCATATGCTGCACAGCCCATCAAAGTTAAGGCCAACAGGGGTTCCTTCGCTGACTTACAGCTTTTTCCCCTGGGTAATTTCACACATGAATACCTGAGCAGGCTGAGCGAAGGGACTTAAAATCAAATTTCTCTCATTATCTTTTATGTAGGAAACAGACGTTTCCACTCGGTTTGATAAATTGATCCAGAGGCTGAGCTTCTTTCCACAGTTTTCTATTTTCACCCCCAATATAGCAAATGAAGTTCACTGTGACCGAGTGCAGAAGTTGTGCTGTGGGATGCACACACTCTCCAGCCACCAGCAGTACCAGAATGGGGGAGGGCTCTGAGAGCTGTGAATTCACACAGCGCTTTCACTTGCGTAGCTGGATATTACAGCCCTATTACTTTATTAATAGGAACGGGAGTCAGCATTCTAGTCATAGCTCACAGTGCTCTCTGATGACTCCTTCTGATCAGACCCACGAGGATCTGACCTACTCTGTCTTACATCAGGGCTGTGACTCAAACTATTGCTGACTATTTTTGTCCCAGCCTATGAGTAAGATGCCCCTTTGGGAATGGGGTTTGACCTGCTCTTTGTGAGGATAATGATCTGCTGCTTCAGTCTCAATTACTGCTGTCTGCCTTCAGGGGTGAGAGACAAAGACCTGACCATTGACTGATCACTGATACCATGTGGAAGTTACAGGCAGAGTATTTCCCAGGAATACATAGATATCTTTCCAAACATACTATAGAACTAAGCTCTAGGCAGGTGATGATACCTCTTTGTCATCGACAGAAATTGGAGCAACCACCAACAGTGAAACACCATATTTTGTAACCCCAAATGGCACCACATACCAGAAGGGCTGCTGTGAGTTTTCCAGGCTGTATTTGAACAGATAAAACTAATCCACCTGAAGCTATACATGTCCTGCTAGATCTCTGAGATTTTTAATCTGGAAATCTCCAAAGTGATCCAAACCACTGAGATACAGTTTAGCATGCCTTCTCAGCTTGCCAACTGCTGAAACTGGAATGCCTGAGCAGAAGTGTTGGTTCTCTTTCTGAGAAAGGTACCAGCTTCAGTACAGCTTCAGTAATGATGATAACTTCTGGGCAGCAAGTCCATTCACTACCAGCAGGATTGCATTATCTTCACACTTTAATGACCTCCAGCTATTTCTTAGGCAAACCATGAGGATTTAGTCTTAAGTGGTGATTCTCGCCCTCTGAACTCAGCTGGGATGCAAATGGAAATGTGTAGCCAGTTCTTCCACGTCTTTGATCATCGCTGGATGAAGGAGGTGTGAGCTACAGGCATGTCTCAACACATCACTGTCGCTCATGCCAGCCAGAACCCAAAGCCAGAAACATCTGGCTTTCCTGAACGCCAGTGAAAACCTGACACCGGCCTCATTGCCATTTGGTGAAAACCGAGAAGCCAAAGGAAGCTTTTCCTGTGATTTCATGCATCGCAGAAAGGCCATGCTCCTCATTTCCTGATGCCTGATTGCACCCTCAATATGAAATAACTGGGATGAAATACTACCCATAATTATGGTTTATACCGAATTGCAAGTGTTGCATGGAAACCGTAATATGAAGGAATCATATGACACATTTTCTGTATTTTCCAGTTGATTCTCAAAGATCCTGTTTACTGCTTGAATGTTTTACTATAGGAAAAACCTAGTGATCAATGCTTTCAGTCATACAGCATCACCCTCTTTTCCTGTTCTTACATGGTATTTGCTGGTGGGCACAGTTTAACTGGTAAGACAGTGGTGAGTGGGAAAGTCCTAAGTTTCCTTAGCTCTTAGATACTGAGGTTACCTACATGGGAGAAAAATGAGGAGGGGTTAGTGGAAAACTATCACCACAAATTCTGTTAAAATTTGGGAAACTTAACAGATTTCCTGGAATTCGTTGGTGGAATAAAACAAACTTACAGAGAAAACTGATAGCATTTGGAGAAAAATCGCTGAGACTGACATATGCAGCTGTAAGGCAAATACTGTTTTTGCACAAATCCACATGATTTCATGCTTCTCAAACAGTATCATTAGAAAAAAATAATAGGTTTTCCTTTCTAAATACATGCCTGTTGGAGCAAAATGTTTGTGTGAAATGGCTTCTCTTCCTTTCCCGAGTGCCAGAGAGATGTGAATGTTGCTTTCTCTTCTGTTTCCCTTTGTTGCCCCTGACATCAGATGTGGAGAAAAAACGAGCTTGTGTTCAGTACCCCTGCAGTACCAGCAGTCTGTCTCATTAAAAAGTGCAAGGTAGAATGAGTCCTGCAATCTGTTTTAAATTTTATCTGTGTAGGAAAGAGATTTTTATGTGACGTTAAAACATCTATATTACATTGCTCTAATTTCTTGTGAGCATCCTTACTGTGGGATAAGAGGGCTTAATTTCTGGTTACTTTATATCAATTACTTGGACAGACAGTGGCAAAGCACTCATCCTTTAAATGTCCTTAATACAAAAAAGGGAAGCACAACAGAAAAGCTTATAAAATCAATTTCACCTCCCCCCTTTTACCTTTCAAAATTCTTTGTTGGTTTGCTCTATCAGCTGCCAGTTGCCATGTGTCTTTTTGCTTTTGTGTGTAAGTATTTAATATAGTAGCATCTGTCTGCTGTACTTGATTCTCTATTACTCTGTATAAGGCTAATTGTGTTAACCAAAGTTACCCTGTCAAGGATTTGGAGTCGATAAGAGAAAAAGCTCTGTTCAGCCCTCTTGAGTTGACCAAAAAATTCTGTTGCTACTGCTAGCAAAGTGCTGTCCTGAGATGGTAAGTTGTCCTGTCCTGTGGCGTTAGCACTTCTCCGTCAATACCAGAAATACCTAGACAGACTCATTTCGAAACAGCTTTGTCACAACCATGCTCAAATTCTTCCCATCTGTTGCCAAAGACATTACCTCGCACTCTGTGCTTCACAACATTTCTCAATGTCAGCCAGTTCTTGTCGTCTGATTGTTTTAATTCTTCTTCCTACTGAAGCGCTGAGGGTGCCAAATCTATTACTACAGTTACTATACAAGACTGGTCAACACATTCATTGTACTCCCTTGTCTTCAAAAGTAGGATGTTTTCTTGGGAAATGCTGAGGTTCTCACCTAATTTTTTTTTTTCTCCACAAGTATTTATGAACCTTAGCTTCTTGGTCTTTGTTTTCATATTCATTGAGCATCATTTAGAAAAAGTACGTTGCCAGTAAGATCAAGCTCTTTTAACAAGATGTCTTTGTTATGTTTTTCTGCCTACACTTTTTCTTGTAATACAGAAAAGGCAGTTACTTGTTACAAGATACTTTGCTTTCTGAAGTTAATCCACTTTGTTGTTCTTTGATGGTATAAATTTTCATTGCTCTGCTCCCCCAAATTTCCTTTTTCAGCCAGTACTCACCAGCACCTTTAAAGCTGATATGTTTTTGTTGAAGATTTATCATTCAAGAGTTAATTGTTTCCAATAACAGAAGATTTCCCCTAATATGTCTGCACTCTAATACTGGGTAGGAATTATAAGCACTTCACCTTTACCTTCCACATGACTCTCCATTTCTTTTTCCAGAACACCATTTATTTCCTTCAGAGTGTAAGAATTAAACTTCATGAGGTACTCTGTGGTATATTTAAGAGATCTCTGAACAACTTTTTCCTAATATTGGAACGCAAAACTAATTCAAACAAGGTAATGTGAGATGACTGTCACTCATTTCCAAGTGCTTAAAGCCCATTGTTATAACACTCATAATATCAAATCATGAACCCCAAATGAAATTGATTGACAGATGGAAGCCATATGCTAAACGTAAGGATACCTTTGCATATTCCAGTACAATGCTGTTGCCTCCCTTTGGCTGCCCTACTGCTCATGTGTCTGAAGTGTTGTTGAGCCTGGGGGCAGCAGTGGGGACAGAAGAGAGTAGTGGGATCCACCCTCTGACTGTAGACAGCTGTGACTTCAAACTACATACAAAATTAATCAGCATCCCGAATTACTACCACACACACTTCCCTTACCCCAATTCCCTAATAATTTCTCACTAGTTCCATAAATTTAACATTTTAACACTTCAGCTATGCAGGAAGATGTGATACTGAGACATAAAAGGATTTGCTTCAAAATTTACAAACAATAAAAATGGGTGTGTATGTGTTTCCTTTGGAGTATTCTAAAATCAAGATTCTACCTTAGCATTTCTGTTTTGATAATTAAGAATTTCCAACAAAAGTTTTTGCTAGAAAACTTTGAATCAGTTCTGTTGTGTGCAGTCTTTTAACGTGAGACCAAAGGGAAAAAATCCCAAGCTAAAAGCACTGAAAACAACCTAAAAACCTTGACATTTATGATGAGCTAGTGTCTGAAAAATATATTTGAAATTGGAGCTTTTATCGTAACTTCTGCAATATGAATGCCACACCATTTACACTCTTTTTGATGGCTTCAAAACAGTGAGTATCCCTGTTTCACTATTCATGCTTTGCAACTAATGAATCTATTGCAAGATAGTGTGAAAGGAAGAGACATCCTTTTAACGATGCAGTATTTTCAAAAAGCTGCCATATCTGTGTTGGGTTGTTAAAAATCTGTCAGGCTGTGCAACATCTTGGTGGGAGACATTTCATTTTCAAATTTCTACTCTTTTCTGTCATTTCACTTCATAGCTTTTTTATTGTATAGCATTCTGCACCATCACACAAAAGGGTGAGTGGATGGGGCTCTTTCTGTCACAGGAATTCGAGTGAGACCAAAGTCACACCTAACTCCTTTCTACCTCAAGGCAGCTCTTCCAATATAGACACCAAACTATTTTCTAATTGACTATAATTTGGAGGAGGAAATTCAAACAACTAACTAATGAAATAAATAAAAAGAAGTGAAAAAGAAGCTTTTAAAATGCTGCTCCCGTGAAAGGCATGCCAATAGTACAGCTTTATGGGAACAGAGTTGTTGAGAGGGAGTAGGAAATTTAGTACTGTGGAAAACGAAACATGAACGTAGGTTTTTGCACATTACCAATGGCATAAAGGATTGACAAGTAATATGACTTATCCTCATTATTATCAAGGCTTAGAAGTATTGACAAGGATAAAAGCCCTGTGAGATTAAATTTCATTCAAACAGAAAGTTTATGGATCAAGCAGCTTGCATACCCAAGTTCACCAGGAAAATATCCTAAAGTATATGACTGAGGAAGTAAGAGTGTAAAAAATAGTTGCTTAGCCTGCTCAACTAGAAATAATGATGCACCACTGACAACTTCACTGTCGAAGATGAAAATAGGTAGGTGACAGTACCCACGCAAGTGCAAGTGAAGAGAAGGATTTTACTGACTTCAGCTTAGACTTTTTTTAAAAAGTGAGAACATAACTGGAAGTATTTTCTCAGTTTGGTCAGATCTTTGGGAAAAGTCTCTCAGATGCTTATGGATGTCTGCCAAAGAAAAATCAAACTAATAAACAAACAATCCTCCCCCACACCAAACCAATTTTATTTAACTCCTGCTCCCCAAGCACTGACATTGAATCCATCCTGCTGTAGTAAAACTCAGGGCTGTTTGAAGGACATACAGTCACAATAAGGCAACAGTTTAATTTGCATATCATGAAACTGAATTTTTAAAAAGATTTTTCCTCAAGTGGCAGGCTTTCCTAATTTAGGGAAGTGAGCTGAAGCCCACCGAAGGCAGCAGAAAAGCTCATACTGGCTTCAGTGGTCTGGATCAGGATGGCAAAGCACATGATTTTAATGGAGGCTTCTAATTCTTCCCCTTTGTTTCCAGCAAGGGCCAAATTTTCACCACACTGACGACATTGTGAATCCCCAGTTCATAGGTATTGCTTAGGATATGTGCTAGCAAAAAAAGAACCTGGAACCTATTTCCCCTGAACTGTACCCTCTCTTCTCCATTAGATTAAAACCCAGTTTCCTTCATGGTTTGTTTCTTGATATGATTGGAAGGCTGTCATCTGCTCCCTTCCACTGGAGGGATGCTGTTAGAATTGGTATTGAAAAGTAATTTTTAGAAGCATCACTGAGTATCAGCAAATGAGGTTTCAACTAGCATAATTTCAGATTTCTGGTCCTGAAAGGTTTTGAGTATTATGTTTATCTGTGTATCCAAGTCTTTTGTCATAGATACTCTCCAAGATTCTAAATCAAGATATATTCCCTGATTTATTTACGAAATACACGCATTTTCTTGATTTGGTAATTGCTGATAAATCCAGAAATTCTGAATTTTTATAGCTGTATCATGGAGAAAATATGCCAAGGCATAATATAATTGATTGTGCATGCTTTGCTAGGTAATGATATAATACAGTGTGACTCGACCTACAGGTCCAGAATACAATCAGTATGCATGCTCTAGCTGGTGGAAAATAAAATGCTTAGGTTATTCAGTGAGAACCCAATCTGCTTAGAACAACTAAAGACTCCATACAGCTTGCAAAGGAAAAGTGTGAAGTCTGAAAGTTCACATAACAATGAAGCTGAGGCTGAGACTAAAATGTAAAAAATAATACTCCTAAGCAAAAATCTCCCCTGTATTTATACAAAAGTTCCAACTCTGTACACCTGGACAGCTGGCCCTGAATTTCCCAGCACTGGTGTCCATGTATCCATGACAAAGAACAACTATCGCAGTCTCTGACAGAGATTCCTGTTACTTGTGGTTAAGAAGGAGAAATGAGAACAGGTATCTAGGAAAGTTTTCAACATAAAAATTGTATAAAACATATCAATACGCTGAGAATTTAAAAGAAAAGTATTGAAGATATGGACTCATATACTTATATGCTATGGCAGCCACCAAAGAGGCCAAACATTTCCCTATCCATGGGATATTTTGAATTAATTATTGATTACAGAAGAACTAAAAAAACAGCTTTTATTTGGGCGATACAGATTATTTTAAGAATGCTGCATTACAGTCTAGTCTCAAACTGATATATCATCACATTTTAACACCATAACACCTTGAACAATTAACATCTTGAATTATAAATATATCACAGAGTTATGTCCAGTTATCATGCTGTATTTCTAGCTTCCATGGGCCTGGGAACTGTTCAATGTTCTATGAGTTGTCTGCCTGTCGGGTAAGACTAGAGATGCAGCTGTTTATAAACTCACTGTCCAGCATGTAATGATGTTGCAGGTCTCTGTATAATATAAAAATGAAATACTAATGAATCAAAACACTTGAAAGGCAATATTCTCCTCAGTTTGGTTTCAGAGGCTCTAAAGCCCAGTTAAACTCATTTCCTGCATTTTCCATGGATTTTCATAGATTTACTGCTATAGGTGCAATAATCCTGTCTGGTGATAAAAGTAGCAGCACAAGGAAAAATCATAACTGTTTCTTGAAAGCCTCATAAAATTATATTCTGCAAGGGGCACTAAACCACTCAGTTGATCCTAGTTTAGCATAAAACCATTTGCTTCCCAGTGAAGCTCATTGGCCAGTGCAACAATAAGCAGAAGGAGCTGCATATCTGGAAGAGATGTACAGCTGGACTAGGAATGAAACAGCTTTTTAGAACTTGGAAGACAAGCAAGTGTACACAGTCCTAGGAGAGGAATTAATTTAGAACATTTAATGCTAACATACTAGACTTCATTATTGAGTGGAAGTTGCTCATTTCACATTCTGCTCCTCAGATAAAAGACTACCTGATAGTAAACCAGAAAGAAAAGGAGGAGGTCATCTAAATAAGGATAAAACCATGATAATTAAAAAAGAAACCAAATAACTAGGTGGACTTTTAAATCTAGATAATCTATGAATATAGACTCTCTCTCTCAATTTCTTCTGCAACATAAGTTGGAAGGGTATGAAAGGAGACACTGACAGCTCAGGTGTCAGGTAAAGGCCTTTCCACAAAGTCCTGACAAAGGTCTCCTCCTTACCAACACTTCAGCTGGGAAGAACAAAGAGACACTTGTGAGTTGCATGTAGGATGAGTACAAATCACAAAAGAAATGCAGGGATGAAAAAATGTAAATACAGGCTTACTCTCTATGAGGTAATTGGCTTCCTAGAGAAATAGAGACAAAAGCATTGCACCAGGTGCTGGAGAGATGAGGACCTTGAGCTGCAGAGACTGACTCAAGAAGGACAAGACCCAACCAGATGAGGTGCAGAGACGGGCTTGTTCTGATTAGTGAACTGGGGGCTGAGAGACAATATGATTGTTCTCTATTGATGTACCAGTGGACTAAAATGCTATGGAGATGGGGATTCTTCATATTAATGGATACTCATAGCAGAAAGAATGGACCAAAATCAGTCACAAGTAAATTTATGCTGGAAATAAGGTTTTTATCTGTTGGAGAAATGATGTTCTAAAACAGTGTCCCAAGGGCAGCAGTGGAGGTGAATAATCTAAGTAGTTTAAGTAAGAGTTTGATAAGAGTTTAGGAAGATGACATACATACATTAACCATAGGAGAATGACATTTTCAGTTTTCTAATCAGATGCGTAAGGGGCAGAGGGGATCACCAGTTACTTTAGATGTGTAACTCAACCAGTTTATCTGGACACATGATGAGACGATGTTTTCAACCAGAAAACCTTTCCATTCTGACCCTTTTCCTCTTGAGCACTTTTTCAGTACAGGTCTTAAAGGAAGACCAAGGTACTATGGTCAAGAACTGACATGCACTTACTGTAGAAAGACAGGGGTCAATGAGGTTGCAAATTCTGCCTTCCCAGCTCTGCTTATGTACCCAAGAATCAGGCACAGGGAAGAACTGAAACCTTTTATACACCGGTTGCCTTTCAAATGTCTGAACTTCAAGTCTCTGTTTGCAAAATTGTCTTTTTTGTTAGGTCCAAGCAATGCTGAGCACAGAGCTGTCCAATTTCTGCTGTCTTTTGAGTCTCTTCCTCTAACCGAGCTTGATTTTGTTAGTACACCACCACCACTGTTTTCAGAATTAAATTTGTCTGTCTTGTACTGTGCAATATCATAATTTTTCTTAGAAACAGTGGACTAACACGACTAAATATATTTGTCTATGGATATCAAATAATGCTATTCATGGGAGATAACAATTTTCAGCTTATACATAATGTCAAACACTTTGGGTTTGAAGTGTGAGGCAGAGAGAACAAGAAACTAAATCATCATGAGACAGCTGCAAAGCAGCAGACAACCTCTACATTGTGTTTTCAGTCAATTTTTGTTTCTATTCTTGCTTTTCTTCTCCCTGCAAAATTCTTGAAACTATAAAACCAAAATAAAAGACAATAGTGAAAAATGATTTTGTATTGGACTCTGAAGCTTTGAACTTTCACTGTCTCACTCAGAGTCACTGAGTTACCATTAGTATCACACAGGCTGATTTGAGTTTGTTAGATACTCAGAATTTTAAGGTTTTTGTTTACTGACTTCTCTGGGCCCCAATTTTAGCTATGAAGTAACGTCCCTCATATGAACAAATGACGGTACAAAGCAATCCCTTTCAGCACCCCAATGTTATTTTCATGTGATGAGCACTGCGGGGGGATACTTGTGAATAATGAAGTGCCATTCCTTGTAGCTGGGGGTCAAATGGGTCCTGTACAACAGGTTGTTTTGAATATTAGAAGACCTGGGAGGTCAAAGTTTAACTTCAACACAAATCTGCTGCACATTTTGCCTTTACAATAATGGGCAAGCCATTGGTTCAGCTGACAAGAAAGATGTAATTTATGAACAATTTAGTTACAAATTCAGAATCAGTACGAATGAAACAACCTTGTTCCCAGGCAAAAGAAATATCTATGGGAATTTTGGAAGAGTCCTTCTCTTCGTGCTGCCACCTTAGGTCTATTCACAACAGTTGATAAGTAAGATAGGTAATAAGAAATTAATGACACAGTGGCTGATGAACAGGTACTTAAAACTTGTAACAAAAAGACCAAATGAGCTCTTCTTAAAAACCATAATCCTAAAATAAAATTTATTTTGGTGTGGGAAGACTGAAGTAGAAAAATCAACTGCACTTTTACTGCTTAGATCTAGCAAAGCTTGGAGGCTTCTTTTGTTTCCTTGTTTTGCATTGATGTTTCTTCATGCACTCTGCTATTACCCAAACACGTCTCATTTCCACATACCTTGTAGTGGAAGAGGAATAATCCACAGAAGAGGCTGTACAGGTCAGCCGTGAGAAGGGAGAGGTTGACGGCAGTAGCACTGGTTTTCTTTATGACCACTGGCATGAAGCTGTAGAGGCCAAACATACAGGCGCTAAAGCCAACATACAGCAAGCCTGCGGGAGAGAAACAAGAAGCAAAGTGATCTTTCACAGCCTGCAGAAATGACTTGTGCTGGGAGGAAGAAAGTTGTGGGTTTTAGAAAAGAAAGAATAATGCTTTTTCAAAGAAACATTTAAATTAATAAGGTACACGTATATAGAGAGTGAAAACCACACCAGGAGAGGACATGAGGTCCTTTGTGGTCTCCGTAACAGCAGTGTTGTTTTAAATTGGTGTCTTGTAGTAATAGTGACTACCTCAAGTCCAGCATAAATTTGGACAAAATGATCCATTTAGACATAGAAAATCTAGTCTCTTAAGGAGCTGAATGTCCCCAACACTGAATTCAGCTGAGTTGGATGGAGCACCCAGTATTTTCTGGGAATGAACCCAAAAACTGAATGCAAAATTATTTGCAGAGGAGTTAATGAGCAAGTGGATGAATGCATGAGGGTCAGGGTTAGGATTATTGTCAGAGGTCTTAGACCTATTTTGCCACCAGAACTGACTCATCACTTCATAGTTTTGCATCTCTGTTCCTCTACCCCTTTTTGTCTGCTTTCCTTAATAAAAATTTCCAGAGCTGAGACTCTTTCCTGCTACATTTTTACAGAGTGCCTCAAACAAATTAGATTGTTAGACACTAATATAATAAAAATACATTACACTAAAAAATCTAAATTAATTTAAAAACCTAAATAACTTACTGGGAAAGAATTCATTGCTTCAGTTATTACTTGATAAATCCCAAGGCAAGTTAATCAATATGAAGTTAAAAAACCAGCAAAGACTGTATTCATCTGCTCTCATGCAAATGATGTTTCTTAGGCTGCCGTATGCTGCAGAATTCCCAGCTGATACATACACAAGCCTAAATTTAGACTCGTGCCAGCTCTTCAGAAGATGTTGTTATTGACTAAAAGTTGTGAAAATCCGATTACCAACGTCCTGAAATGTGGAAAAAAAGCTCATATAATTTGTATCTGAATGCGGACCCACTTAGTTAAAAACTCTTTAAAAAAGCTATCTAAAGGACAAAATCAGCTGTGATAGTTTGACTCCCTCAGAAGCATCTAAATGGAAGTGTGCATTCAACTGAAACAAATACAGCAGTCATGAGCTATCAGTGTCCATATATGTTATGGCATGATAATGAATTTGTGTTTGCATTCAGAATATGGACAATCACGGTAACAACTTTACTAATAGGTAGCAAATTTCTAAGGTGTGTACTGTGTAGTGGTAACAAACAGAATTGTCAGTGCTTGAAAGCTGCTTTATGCAAACTCTGCAACTCTTCTGTAGCAAGCACATGATTGCATCAAATGGAGCATAGTTTTAGTCAATGGGAATTTGTTTGCATACAGGAACATTAAGTCAGCTTTTCTTCCAGGCACAAAAGCCATTCTGGACCTGAAGTCAGCATTGTCAAAGTACAGTCTGCAAATCACCAGCTGGTCCACCAAGCCTCCAGAACTCAGTCTTGATTTAACAGGCATATTCAGGTGCTTTGCTGGCTTATGCATGCAACTAACAGTATAATTTTATGGTACTGCCTTGATGATCACAGTATTTGACATCCAACTACATGTACTTCATAGGCTTTTTTTCCAAAGGGCATTTAAGTTCCAGTAGAAAATTGTTTAAACTGTAGCTGTTCTACCAGACATAAAGTGGCCTTTCATTTACAGCCTAAAAATACATGTAATATCCACCAACTGGGTGGCATTTAGTGGTGCCAATGAGCAAATTGGAAATAAGATCGTATAATTTTCAGATACTGCCTCTTAGAGGACTTAGATATCCAGACTAAAAATGTTTTAAGTTAAAGGTTTGAAGCATCAGCCTCCTGAGGTACCCATGCAGCTGCAAATGAGAGCCTTGGGAATGCCTCTAGTGTTGCAGTCCCAGGGCATTGGGAATTATCTCTTACCAGGCACTGAGTCACTGGCACCAACTGCCTGTAGCAGGCCCTGGAAGGAAGCAACCTGGCAAGTTAGGAGGTGGTTTTGTAATGATCTGCTTATCAGCCAGTCTGTGTTAAACCCTAAGAAGCTCCTAATTTGTAACTGTCTTCTTTCGGGTGTGCTGGCATTGTCCTGAACTGAAAGCACCTGTGGGTGGGATTCATTACACCTAACTCTGGACATAGATACTGAGGGCTGGTGGTCAGTGAAGAGACTGGGAAAATTTAGAGTGCAAACTGTTCAGCCTCTTTTAAACACCAACAGTATGACTCGTATCATGCCTGTTTATTGTTCTGGATGGTAAAGGGAGTCTACATAACTAAATCTGAAGTGTACATCCCAGGTATTTAAAGTTGCTGGAAGGGATCCTATCTTATCTGTCTGTGTTCACTCTGATGGGTAAGGTGAATAGTTTTGCCTGGTTGGGTGTAAATTTGTCTGAAGCTGTCTGAACTAGGCACTTGGGATGACAGGATCATGGGCTGATTCAGGACGGAAGGGAGCTCTGAGCTCTCTAGTTCAAATCCTCATTAAACCAGGCTCAGCTGTGAGATGAGACCATTTTTCTCAGGATTTTGCCTAGCCTGGGCTTGAAGACTCTGAGGATGAAGACCCCAGAGCCCCTCGGGGCAACCTGCTGTGCTGCCTGCCTGTCCTCAGTGTGAAGAAGGTTTTCTTTTTATCCAGTCTGAATCTCTCATTTCAGCTTCTGTCTGTTGCCTCTCCTCCTCCTGCCATGCACCACTGTGAAGATATTGGCTCAGTTCTTCTGATAACCTCCTTGTAGGTAACTTCTCTTCCACAGGCCAAACAAGACCCAGTCCCTGAGTATTTCTCCATGTCTCTTTAAGACTAGGTATCTTCACACAGGTGGGCAGGATCTGCCCCCAGGAACTATACTAAAATATCAGAAGTACCAGCTAGACTAACATGCCTTGAGAACTCTGGTTTAGTTCCTGAGCATGCTGGTTGAATGTTGCTTGGTGCAATGATGCATGAGTGTTGCCTTTGCGTTTTCACTCCAAAAGCAATCATTTAATTGGTATGAAATGGAATCAGTTATGATTTTCCATGGTCTTGGAATAAAGACCACACAGAAATATTCAACCTCCCTGTAACAAAGGGCACTTCCTTGGAGATTCAAACTGGCTTTTCTCTTAAATAAAACTGATGTGAGTTTATTTGTTACTATTTCATCTATCACTACAAAACTTGTCATGGTCTCATATGAAACCACTCAGTCAGAACAGTATAATCATTCTCCTTTCACTCAGGTTGTCAGCAAGTATTAATACTTAAACCTTCAAGGATTCGAACAGAGCTACGCTGATTCATACTAAGTGTGAAGATGATGATATGTTATCAGGGGAATTTCCAAAATTAAAACCAGGAGGACCACAGCCTGCTTTAAACATGATAGACGTAACAGACTTGTTTTAGATCTTTATATTCAAAAATCATTTGCATCAGTTGAAGGGTAGCTCATCCATTCTTAAAAGCACAATTACAGCAGATGGCAACAGGCCACCTTGAGTTATTTATTAGGTTGCCTGCTGTGACTTTATCACCACCATTCAGAAGGCTGATGATTTAACTCTGCTGGACTGCAGGTTTGAGTCTGTCGCAGTGGATAACTGCTCAGGACAAGGCTGTGAACTCCCTGACACAGATTTTGTCAATCACTACTTGACAACCTTGTATCACTGCCAATGCACTGGAAAGTACACTGAGTGCAGGGGAAGCCAGGGAATAACACAGAACTACACAGAACTGTCACCATTTAATCCATATTCAACTACAGAGCATTTCCAATTATTGCTCTAACAAAACAAGTACATATCTGTGATGCTTTTGCTAAGATGATCTCAGCCTTATGAAGCATAGGGACTCTTCAGATTTAGTGACTAACTTTCAGTGACATTTTAATGGCATCACAGATGAAGTAAGACCTTATTTTAACAGCACATTTCATTGATATTGAATTAGAACAGAACTCTCCTAGAAGTATATATGACATTTACATGGATAGTAGATTAATTCACTGTGACCACTGCTAATTCCATCAGTACCAGATTAATTATGTCCCTGAGCTCCTGATTATGAAATATAAACAAACACTGATGCAATTATGCTAATTATTTCAGATTAAAGAAGGCCAATACACTAAAAGTACACAGTTGAGTGTGTTTTTCCATGGATACATTAAATTGATTTGTCACTTAGTTTTACAGCTCAACCATCAAATTTCCACAACTTTTAGGTGCAGTGTTTTGTGAAACATGCACTGTTTTTATTAAGGATTATGATGATGAGAGAAAATTGTGAACTAGGTTTGAAGAAAACAACTGTGTTCCATAACTTGCATCCCCTCTTTTCAGGGATTTCCCACATAATCAGTTGCTTTTGCACTCTTCTAACCTGTCATTTTGCAGTTCAGTCTGAAACTAGGTAACAAGCTACTGTCAGTGGATTGCCCAAGCTTGAATGTCCTACTATCAGTCAGCTCTATAGTACTAGTATTCTTTTATTTCTTCTATTGTTCATAAATAGTGAAAGAGTGATTATAGGGACTCTCCTAAATATTGATTTGCTTTTAAAGCAAATAATTCATGGGACTAATCAGAAGGGAGTGTTAGATCATAAACTCGGCTTCCAAATGGCAATGGGAAAATGCAATCCACACCATAATATCTTCATTGGGCACGATACTCTCTAAACTTGTCTAAAGGACACATCAGCTATATTCCACCAAGACTATTTGGAAAGCAATTAACCATTGCCATGCAGAAATGTTCCCTTGGATATGAGTTTATGAGGCTATAATATGCACTGTGAGTACATTTTAGGTTTTTTTTGTTGGGTTCCATTTTCTTTCTTTGGCATTCATTGAACAGGTTTGGCTCTTACTGACTACGTCATTTATTTGTCCCAGTGTTGCACTGAACCTTAGAACTGGAACTCCATTATTGTTTTACTTCATGACTGTCTGAACAGTTACCTTACAGCATTCATATGCTTAACCTAATGGTGCAAGGAAGGCATAATACGGCAGTGGGAGGACAGATCATTCAAGAACAGTCATGGGGCATGTGGTTCAACCTCTGGCAGTAACTGGTGGAGAAGTCACAAACATTGGCTCCTCCACTTCGTGCCCGCCTCTCCAAACACTGGCTGGCTCCACGCTTCCTTCAGTAACTATCTTCAATGAGGTAAAGTGTTTTCTTACCTATTTGCCAATCCCAGGGAACTTTCAACAGCTCTTTGTGTTCCATGATTGCACTAGAAGAGAAGAGAAGGCAAAATTTGATGGAAGAAGAACAGAAGTTTTAAATTACTTCCACTCATTCAATTCAAATGCTGGACAAAACAACACAAATAACCTTATAACAAAAAAATGTCTGTAGGAACCAAATGCAATCAGACTTTGCTAATCCTCTCTGGCATTATTCTTGTGCATGTGTATTTGAAAGATCTTCAGGGCAGTAATGAGATGCGATAGCATATAATTTCCACTGGTTTATTTGCAGCTCTATATATACCTGCTCTATGTGCCCATCCCCACAAATGCTCAATCCTCTTGTACTCTTCTGACTTAATATTCTGAAAGCTTTTGAACTTTAATGATTAATAATGTATGTATCTGAGTTATTCACACTTCAGAGCAGCTCTGCAGTGTAAAATAAATAGAAATCACAGGCTGGCTTTGGGAGTCATACTGTAATTTGTTACACCCTGAAAGAAACCAAATAGTCACAACAATGAAAGTCAGGAAACAAAGCAAAGGATGGGCAAACCTGCAAAAGTCCACTTTCAATATCTTGTAAATCTTGCATTGTACATTAAAATCAAAATCCCAGATCCATAAAATTCTAATGTGGCAACAAGTCAGCTCTTGCCAATCCAGGCAAACAGACCCTCCGAGATAAGATATCTCACAAGCTAGGTCTTCACTCTGGTAAACATTTTCTCTGATCTGTGATTTCCAGATAAATGCTGCTGTGCAGGACTCTGCTGGTCTGGACACTATTTTAAGCAGGCATAAAACATGGAATTACACAGACTGAAAAACAAAGTGCCTAGTACAAAAGGTGGCATGTGGAAGACCACGCCTAACAGTAAAACTGCAGGAACTCAGCGCCCTTCCAGATTAATCTAATCCAGAGACTTGCATCCTGGAAATTCTAATTTGCTTGCTGCTGATATGTGGCAAATCTAATCCTGTGTACAGAATAATAAGACTATTTTGTCTGCAAAATAATTATAAGTGTCTTTGCATGCATAAGACATATGTCCCTTCTATCAGCAATTCCTGAAAAATATAATGAACACAAACTGCAATGTCTCTTGGTCTGGCAAACAAACTTTGATATATCTTAAACATAAGAACATTGCTTTCATACTATTGCTTATTCAATATAAGAGAAGTATAAAACAATATGTTATGGCTTGTGATTCATCTGTGAAACAAAGAGGGGTAAGAGCAACTTTGCCACAAGTAGCCATTTAGTGATGCCAGAGGCACTGAAGAATTTACAGGCAAATCTTCCCAGAAGCCATTCACAGAAAATGAAGAAGACACCACTGAAAACAGCCAGCACAGACTTCTCAAAAGCAAATCATACCTGACCAAACTGACAACCTTCTATTATGAGATGACTGGATCCGTAAATAAAGGAGAAGGAATGGGTGAGAGGATGTGGTGAAACCTACTGCGATGTTAGCAAAGCTTCCATATGATTCCCTAAAGATCCCTAGAGACTGAAGAGGTACGGACTGGATGGGCAGAATACCCACAATGTTGTTTGAAGAAAAAAGCCAGATGAAAACTCATGAAGTTCAAGAAAAGAAATGTGAACTACACCTGAGGTGGAACGACACTATGCAACAGGACAGGCTGGGAGCTGACTGGATGGAAAGTTGCTTTTCAGAAATAAACCTTAGAGTCCTGGTGGACATCAACATGAATGTAAGTCAGCAGTGTGTCCCTGGAGCAGGGTAGGCCAACAGCATCCTCAGCCATGTTAGAAGTCTGGCCAGCAAGTCAAAGGATGTGATTTTTAAGACAGCAATTAGAGTACTATATCCTGTTTTGGGCTGTCCAGAACAAGACAGATGTTATCAAATTGAAGGGCGTACAGTGGAACTCCATCACAATGGTCAGGCAGCTTGAGCACATGGTGTAAGAGGAGATGCTTAAACAGTATGGTTTGTTTAGAATGAGGAAGAAAAGGCTAAGCTGGGAGAAAGGAGGATGGGACAATAAATTTTCCATGTTAACTACTTAATGGGTAGCTACAGAAAAGATAGTTATACTTGGAAGTGCACAACAGAAGGATGAATGACAATGCACACAAGTTGCAATGTGGAAAACTCTGAATAAATATTGGGGAAAAAGAATTAGTCAAACACTGAAACAGGTTCCCCAGCATGACTGGCACTTCCATTCTTGGAGATACTAAGAAATTAACTGTATAAGATTCTAAGAAACTTGGCATAACTTTGAAATTAGCTTTGAGTAGGAGCTTGAACCAGATGACCTTCAGGGGTCCATTACAGAGTAGGTTATGATTATGTGATTCCATTGGACAGCCTTATCTCCATTTGCTGGGTAGTTGTGATATCCCCAAATCCTGTCAACTAATCTCTTCTTTTGATACACAGTTCCTCCCTGCTTTAATCACATTCAACATACTGAACTTCTCTTTCTACCATCTCTGGGTGCTTAATCAACTCTTTAATTCACTCTTTCTCCTGACACCTTAGCCCTTCATTTCTCGCAAAACAGGCATTAAATGAATTTATATTATGTTACAGTGTAATATTAAGCACTTTTGCAAAACTGTTCTAGAAAAAGAGAGCCTACTTCCTTAAAGTCCTCTTGGTGACATAGCCCTGTACTACAGCTGAAGCATGAACTAACATGAGTGACCTACACTTATGAAGATATTTGTAGCTACACACAGAATAAAAGGCAAATACCACAGCTTTTGCTCCCATATCATCTTGAGATCAATGCATGTCAATAAAAGTGATATTCACTTGTGGGTAGTGTTTTGTCTTTCCTACTTCCATCACAACCCTATATACTTTTTGATACCTTCTCTTCTTCAGAATTGTACTACTCCCTTTAAAACCTATGAATATGAGATTTACATCTCCAGGGGTATTAGCACATATTCCCCATCCTCAATCCGCTTTGTGGATGCCAACTAAACTTTGACCATGCTGTATCTAGCATGCTGGGAAATGGCCCGATTCCTGAGACGCTCCTTTCCCAGACTAATTCACCTTATAGGATCTAAAAGTCTTATATTGCACTACTGGGCACCGAAGTGGCCAGTAGTGTTTCACAGAAAGAGTCTGCAATTTTAACGAGAAGCTGGTTTCTCTTTGAAATAACTGGCATACTCAGTTAGGTTAAACCTGTGTGAACACATAACTATGTAACTTCTGCTATTCGTTACAGATAAAGGTAAGAAAAAGGTACACATATAAGCCAAGTGTGGTTGGGTCTCCAGAAAGTGCCACAAAAGCACTAGCAGCAAAAAGCTGCAGAGGCTGGTGGTGAGAACTCTTGGGCCAAAGGTTGAACAGAAAAAAACCTTAGGGCTTTCAGTAACGAAATGATTTTTTATTTTTTCTTTCCAGTTGTGTTTTCTGTATACCAAGACGCCTTGTTCCAGCACCAACTTCTCCCCAGAAAAACAGCTCAGAGACCCTGAATTGTGACTAACTGCTTGGGTCAAGAGGGAGTAATGGCACTATGATTAAATTCAGGAATATGAGACATGTACATGAAGGTTTACACACACGGAACAAGACAAGGGCACTGCTTTGCTGCCCTCAGAATCAGTATCTACTTATCACAAACACATAAAAGAATGCTTTAGCCAAAGGTATTAGACACATTTAAGTGCTCTTACATGCTATATTTTTAAAAAGGGAACTGCTTGTATGGCAGCTAAGTAATATAAATAAATTTAAGACACTTGTTCAGATTCCACAGAAATATATTAAGCTCTCTAGCTAATGAAATGGAATTAATTGGGTGGGAATTGATGGGCCATTTTTTTCAATCTGCCTCTGTTCTTAGAAGCTGCGTAGCTCAGAGGTGTAGGGAAGCAATTTGTTTTGGACTAATAATCAAAAGTCATTTGTGTGACAAGCACCAGTGACACACCTGCATAAAATGTAGCAATCTTGCATGGTTACTTTTACATGAGTCACAGTGCTGCAACACTGGAAGCCACTTCCAAATATTAAACTTGTAGCTGAGATACTCGTTAGGTGCATATGGATACAGACAGGACTCAGTAGATCCGTGCAACAATCACCTGACTGCTAAATATTTTGAAGTGAAGAGGCCAATTTCTTAAAGGCTTTTTTGTCATTGCTTCCTTGTCATAATGTAGTTACACAGAATGAGCCACCAACTAAAATATCTCCTGAATGGATATGTTCTCAACCTGTTTAGAAATCTAAGTGACTTTTAAAAAATATAAAACAGAACCAGAGGAAGTTGTAGATTTTGTTATTTTGTTATTGATCAGATCAACACATGAAATATCCGCTTGTCTTCCAACAAGATGGTAGGGTGTGTCTTCTCCTTCCCCATGTGACTTCTAAAGGTCATCAGCCCCTTAATTAGAATACTTAGGTGTGAATTTGTGCTATTATTCAAATCCACTGATTTGAAATATGAAAACCAATGCAAATTCTAGAATTATGGGACCTCTACTTCCCACAGGAAATGGCTACCTTTGTTAGAGTACCTCAGTGGAGGCCACGGCTGCACTTATTTGAATGACCTTGGAGCTCAAACCTGCTCACTTACAGCTGAATTCCACTGAAGAAGGAGCCAAAGAGTCCGATCATTCCCAGGAATTCCACTCGACTCAGATTTCGGACGATATACTCCTCACAGACGTTGGAGATGCCATATAGTGTTGCTCCGCCCAGTACTAAGAGGTCCCCTATCAGTTTATTTTCACCTAGGGATAAACAGAGAAAATCAGAATATCTTAAAACAACCATCTCTTGACTAGAACCACTGCAAGTTCTTCCCTACAGATTTCAATCCTCAGTCACTAAGTAGCCCAATCTGGGTTAATAAACTGAATGCAAATATTCTGTCAATTTAACAGTTTTCATCTAATACACCAGCAAATCTAGCAGAGGCAAAGGGAGAGTATAGTCCTTGATGTAGAAAAAAAGAATCAAAAAATCCTGAAAAGTTCGCTAAAAATATAGATATCATGTGGTACTCTTCAGAGACTAATCCTTTTAATTTATTATGATTCCTATATTTTTTTCAGATAGAATGTGACTCAGCTCTACAGAGCAGTTTGCATCTCATCTTGAAATCTAAGCAGACTAACACATGTCCAGTACTTAGATGTGAGAGAGGCCAAGTGAAAAATTTTGTGTACCTGTGAAATGAGTGAAGAAATTACTACAACCCCAATATTGACCTCATTCTCACATGCAGCTGTTTGACAAGAAAGGGAGGAGGAAGGATGGGGTGTAGACAGGATGATGCTAATGACAGATTTTTAAAAGAGGTTCAATTAACATAGCAGTACCTAACGCATACTATGAACACCAAGATGTATTTTCAGTACCTCCAGGTTTATAGAGCTACTAAAACATTTTTTTATCAAAGACCGTTTGAAATCTTTTTAAGTCTTGGAAGCTTTTATTTTTGGGTGTTGGAGAGAGCTGCAGATCAAGTTCCAGCTTGAAAACTGAGGCCCTAGCTTTGCAAACTGATGTATGCCATTCCTTCTGCACATATGGCTTGTTAAATGATTTCTACAAGAGCTACAGCTTCACAAAACTGTCAGATATTGCAGCTGAACCACATTCTGAAAGCCTGGACATAATGGAATTTTCTTTGAAGAAGTTCAGTAGAAATGTTGAAGTACTAAACTAACTGTATTTTTTAAAAGAAACCTTGATTTCTTTTAAAATATCTTGATTTCTTCTTTGTGTTCCTGCCTTTTTAAGTTTTATTATTGTTGATTTATAAAATGCACACTGCAGTAAATGAAACTGGAAGACAATAATTTGATAGGTTCAAAATTATCTTTTCAATATTTCTCTTTAAGGAGTTCTTTTAAGCCTCCAGTTTTCAGTCCAAACTACAGGGCTGAAATTTCTATTGAAAAGAAATTTATGACAATAAATATAGTCGTATGAGGACAGACCAAGGGTTCATTAATACAGTAACCTACCTCCAACACTGTCTATAAGCACCAGAAAAGTGTAAGTTTTTTAGGAACAAAGAAGAATGGAGTAAAGTTTAAAATATTCCAAGTAATACTCTTTTACGCTTTTTCAGCTCATATGAGATGTGGCTTCTGTGTATTTAGCAAACATTACTAAATTTCTTTCACATACTCATTCAGTCTCACTTATTTTGCTATCAGTCACAGAAGATGCTCTCAGTTTAAAATAAGCATCAGGACTTTATAAAACCTCTTCATACCTGATGCACTTCACATTTCACATTGCTCCAATGGTTCCTCACTGAGCTCACGCATTTGTTATTTGTTACAGCCACTCACTGACACTTCAGGGAAGTATTGCTGAAAAAGCTTGTGACCTTAGAGCTTGGTTGTGGTGAATCGCTGTGACAAAAATATCATCTTTTCGCATCTATGAATCAGAGGCAGCTCAGAGGTTGAGCATTTTCGCATGGACGAGATGGCCTCAAGTATCACATTGTGATGGTTCTCCCCAAAGTGTACTCACGCTGAGAGTGAGCCTCAACCTTCAGGGCTTTCCCAGAAGAGGGAGCCGAGATCTGTTCAGAGCACTAGTCTCTGGCACTGGAACCTCCTCTGGTATACTCAGCAGCACAGGGGGGCTGAGGAGAGCTTAAATAAACCGGGAAGCACAGAGGGACTTTTATCAGCCAGTTTTCAGTAGATCCGGCATTTTCTGAGATGGAAGTTGCATTCAACTGCCAAACTTAATAGATCTCGAGGGATTCTTCTTTTATTTGTGTAAAATCCGTATATTTTTGGCCCACTATTAAGAAGTACTTCATGTTTTTAATGGTGGTGCAGGATACCTCAAAACTATATTGGTCATCCCATAAGTTTATGACTGTAGGAAATATTTAAGAATTACTCGGTATTGACCCTCTCCATATTGCTGAAGACTTCATATACTTTTATCATATTTTATCTCTTTCTTGTTTTTTCTAAGAGATGAAAAGTCCTGGTCTGCCTATAGTCTCTTCATCCTGAAGCCATTTTATGCCCTTGAATGGCTTTCTCACCTTTCTCCACTGCCTATATAGGCTTATTTTCTGTTTATTTCTTTTTGAGATGCAGTGACTAGAGTAATACACGGTACTCAAGAGGTTAGTGCATCAAAACTTTATATACTGGCATAAAAATGTTGTAAATTATATTACTGCTTTCTTTCCTAGTGATTACTATCCTCCTGGCTGTCAAATGCCTTTTCTTTGCTTCCTTGAGAGGCCAAGACTTTGGAACTTTCCCTCAAGACTGAAACATCCCTAAAGACTTATTTTCACAGAGGTAAACTCCTCATCCATCTACTGGTTTCATTACTGAGGAAATATTATCAACAGACTAGAGGCATTCTAAAGACTTTTAAGTTAATAAAGTTGTATCTGACCAATTTAATGATGTAAGTCATTCTTCAGAAGAAACACAACGAATAACCTGATAAAACAGTAATTGCATCAGTCATAGTAGCATATTTAATGTTCTCTGGAAGCAGAAATCTTATAGTTCAGAGAGGACTTAATGTTTTGGGAATTAGTTACAGTGTAACACATATAATTTAAATATGAACTCTGTTCTGACATGATTTCTTTTCACACTCTCACTAGGTCTATTTGTCACATGTTTACCTTAACCACTGTCATTAAGAGGTGTTTCTCTTTGCTTTTGTAATTACTGATGATTATAATATCTAAAAACAGTCTCAACGTGTCCCATTTTAGACTGAACATACACTCATATAAACAGGACTGATGTGGCAATTTTTCAGAGACTGTGGTAAGCTAAAGCTGTGAAGTGTTTTGAAAAATGTGGACAAAACGTTTAGACCTCTGTGGCTTAGACTCCTTGTGTATTACAGGAGCACAAGTACCAAGGTAACCCATGAGTATTAGTTCAGAAAAGCATTATTTTATGGTATACTTGGCATGTAAGGTGATAGAACACTAAGTATGTGATAGTAATTGCTTTTCCCATTGAGTAATTGCAAAGCATCAGCCAGGATACAAAAAAAAAAGAGGTAAACTACCATATATTTATTGAAAATTGAAATTGTGTGCACATTATTCCTAATTCCTGCAGATATTTTGGAAAATACCTGCTAATCTCTCAGTAGCGCATTTTAAATTCATGTTCCCTTACTGTAAGAGTTGGTAGGCTAAATTGCCTTATGCAGTAGGTGCCCAGCAGAGCCTTATGGCTCTTCTAATACAGTAAGTAGCATAGTCAACAAAGGCACACAGTTGTCAACAGGTCTTGTCCCCTATAATATAAACAGAGAAGTTTACTGAGGGCTACTAAAGCACCACTGCTTTTGGTTTCTTCCTTTCTTCAGTTTGCCCAGTTCTAGAAAATATCCTATAAATGGTGTAGAACTCTTTAACGAAGATTTTCAATAATTTTCTCCTTTTCCACCAAAGCTTCTTTTTATTTGTACAATTTTAATACGTAGTTTTAGCTTCTAGAGAAATTAAACCAGACAATCTATTTTACTCTGTTAAAGATAACATCATTAGTAGCATCATTTTGCCACAAAAAAAAACAAACACAAAAAACTGCAGGGTCTCTGCACAGGGATAAGCATGGACACAGTCTTCCAAATTAAAAGGCAATAATGCATGTTAGCAGATTTTTTCTGGACAAATTTACCCAACAGCTATACCCAAGCTTTAATAATGAATATGGCAAATAACATCTAATTATTGCAGTTGGATGGCAAAGTGTCAGTGTTGTTCAATCTGTTCCTTGTCTGTTGAGGTCCACTGCCCCACATGCTCCTGCTGGATCCACAACTCACCTGCTCTAGCATGTTACTCTCTAGATTACTGGGACGCAGGATGTTTCTTCTGGAACCCAGGGTTAAAACCTAAAACCCTCTGAAACCAGTCATTCCCAGTACAGCCTTGGCTGGCCAACTAAAGAGTACAGACTATATTCTTTTCTTTTTAGCTGGGACAGGACTATTTCTGGATGACACCAATGAATTAAAGGTCTTCACTGAGGGTAAAGTACAGGAATAAAAGGGGGCAGGGAGATGCAGCGAGTACTGTCACACACTTTGTTGTTTTATTTAGTAGCATCCTGGCAAACGCAGTTCTTACAGCACTTGCATTTGTATTCAGAAAGCTGAGTCAAGAATTTTAAATCCCTGTGTATTATGCTCAGCTCACAATTCAGTGCTTTTAATTAAGAATGAAAACTGTGCCTAATTGACAATCTTTGAAAAGAATTTCCAGCCTTCCCACATCATTTGGGTTGGCACTAGAGAAATCAATGTGACAGGGGAAGTTGATCAATGAAATCTAACTCTGTCTAGTCTGCATTAATAGCTACACACACCTTATTCATACGATGCCACACATAAGAAAGGAACATTTTACACACAAGGAAGTTCTTTTCAACAAAGATTCAGGCAAATCCTAAATTTTATTCTGAGACTACATGCAAAATGCAACTGATAGTATACAAGTTCAGTGTCTTTTAGTACCTACCCAGTGACCCCATCTCTGTAGAAAAAAGCGAGTAAAGTTGAGAAGTAAGAGCACACAGTGGATGTGAGAGATGCTTATGACTCAGAGATGTAGCCAATTTCAAAAGGAAGCAACAGAGGTTTGCAGTTAAACAACTAAGCCAAAAGAGATCCCCCCAGTTTGCCCAGAAGGTGACCTGTGCTGCGGGGTTCATAAAGCCTGTTTTCAGCAGTGCTGACTTGTAAGTGTTGACTCATTTTTGCTCTCTGTCCCTTCTGACAGAGGCAGCTTTGAATGGTGCAGTGCTTTGGATACATGAAGGCACAAGGTTTCTTGCCAGATTTCCTCTCTTTTTGACCCCAATCTGACACATTTTGGTCAATGGTTTCTCTGGGCAGAACTTGGCCCCACAACCCATCCATCCTTACTTACCAGCTCCTTGCTGTCTCCCAACGAGGACATCTGCTCCTGCCATGCAGCCCATGCCCAGAATGCAGACCACAATCCCAATGAAATGTACTGCCTTATATCGTACCAGTAAGAAGAACCAAGAGAGAAGTATCACCACTGGGATGACAAAGCAGTCTAGGAGCTGTCATGAAAGAGAGAAAAAAAAAATCAACAAATCAGTCTGCAAATACTTTGCCCTAAAATATTAGGATAGATTTCAGCAGAGGGAATTGAGGGAAGCAGCATTGTTTAGCTGTAATAGCACTTTCTACAAACAGAAAGCGTATTCATGTGGTTATGTCATCCATCAGACAGAGGGTAAGACAGTTCACAACTATTCCATGAATTCAGGAGAGCTGTTGCTCTATGATAAGGCTCAAAAACACCACCTGGCTCTTTGGTTCAGATGCATTTCATATCCATGGGAAGAAAACCTGGACTAGAAGAGAGCCACACCACTCCATCTGGTCCTCACCTCTGGTGATTAATAGACAAGGATTGACGGCAGTTTTCCTGCAGTCTAAACATATGTTTTACTTCAGTCACTTCAGTCCACATAGTAGGAATGTTCGTAACATACAAGTTGACCAGATTTATTAAGTCTGGCCATATAAATCAGGCGCTTTCTGCATGCAGCATGCTTATGAAAAATCTGCCTCCTGTGGGGACTGTTAATTCTGTGAAAATAGTTTCATATGCCTCAGAAATAAAAAAAAACCACCCTAAAAACCAAAACGACAGCTTGTCTGCAGTGCAAGAAACTCAATCTTCTCGCCAACAGACCCTTGGAACGAGCTTTCTCAAAGAAGCGGTGTGAAGCACCATGTTTAATCATGTGGTCGTTTATTCTTTTCCTGAGACATCCAGCACTAAACCCAGAGAACCTGTGATAAAAAAAGAAATGCACCGAATGTTTGTGAGAGGACCTTGAGATTTTTCAATTAAAATGTATTTTAGAAACTACCATAGGTCACCTGGAAACAAAAATCCCAGGTAAGAAACACCCAAAGAAGCTTGACTTTAATACCACTTCCTGAAAGGATACAGCTAATTAAGAATTGCAATTCTGTGGACTAATAATGGGATTTAACATATTGTGAAGGATACACTACTGTACAATGTCAATTGATACAGCACGGACCAGAGCTATATGATTGCATCTTCTTCCTAGTGACAATTTCTGGAACAACCAAAGGACAAGACTGTTTCCATAATTCTGGAAAACTACTCCAGATGTTGTTACCTTGATTTTAGGTGATGCAATTTGATTTTTCTTTCCTTTGGGCCTATTACATGTTACTTGCTTTCTCAGTGTGATTTACCACTAATGACATTTATTAAATAAAGATCACATCCCTTTTACCTTCTTTGTCCATCCACGTGTTATTTGAAGAGAGAAAGATTTTTGTAAGATTTCAAGAATTTTATTGCTTAGAAAACTATCTTTTACATGTGAGATATCTATGTAATAAATATTAAATTAGTGGGATCAGCAAAAATATAAAAGTCAACTTTTGGACTGAGAATAATTTCCCTGAAAACTCATTTGAAAAACAAGAGTGTGCAGTGGAAACCAATCCATTTCAAAGATTTTCCAGACAATGAGAAGATAACCAGTTATTAGAAGATAGCCGGTTATCAGAAGATAACCAGTTCAGCAGTGGGAACATGCTGCTCTTGGGAGGCTGAAGCAGTCCCAAAGAGTTGCAGAACAAGAGAGGGAAATTATAAATGGGAATGGTCCATGCTAAAAGCATGTTCTGCATTTAAAGTGAGAGCTAATCATCTAAAAGTCATGGTCAGGCCTCTTTACAGTGAAAACTTACTCCAGCAGTCATAAAAATGCCATCCTCCACAAATCAAGCACAAAAAGGAACAAGGTCTGAAAGAACTGTGACAAGCTCCTTCGGCTGCATAGGCCACCCGCTCTGCCCCTGCGGAGCCTGTAGCACAACACAGCGTGTAACTCAGCTCACACTCGGTAGCCGGGCTTCACCAAAGATCCATATGCAACACACCACATGCACAAGAACAACTTCAGAAGTCATGCAGATGAGCTGAGAGCAGCCACCTCCTGGGGCAGGGAGGGCTGGTGGCAGGAGTACCAGGCATAAGCATTAAATCCTGCACGTGGCGTGGGCAGGGTGGCACACAGCCTCCTCTTGTCACTGGGGGGAGGAAGGGGGCTCACCTCGCCAGCACAGATGGTCACTGCTGCATGGATAACATTCACTGCACGTTTCTCATGCACTGCAGATTTCTGCACTTTGCCAGCACAGCCCTAGCATACATCTGAGGGAAGAGCACTCTCCAGTGTAACCCGTGGGATGTGCACACATCTCAACACCTACCCTCTCAATCCACACTCACGTCATCATGCCTGCACTTGCTGCATGTCTGCTCTTCAGCAGCTGCACTGGCACACACTGCACCCATCATCTCTGCTGAAGACAGAGGGAAGGTGGTACCAAACAGCAAAGGGTCAGGTACTCCTTGCACTGCTCATAGCTATCCCATGGTTTGAATGACTCCATCCCATTCGCTCCCAATCTAGCATTAAACAGGTGAGTTTAACTCACCATTTTCTGACCTCACCACACTTTTCCATTACTTAAAATGTGACTACAAAGAAGATGGAGGCTCTTTCTTTAACAGAAGTCACATGGAAAATTGTAGAATCATAAAATTATAGAATGGTGTGACCTTAAAGATCATCCAGTTCCAAACCCCTGGCCATGGGCAGAGACAGCTTCCACTAGACCAGGCTGCTGAAAGCTCCATTCAACCTGGCCTTGAACACTTGCAGGGATGGGGCATCCACAGCTTCTCTGGGCAACCTGTTCCATTTCCTCACCACCCTTAAAGGGAAGAATTTCTTCCTAGTGTCTGACGTAAACATGCACTCTTTCAGTTTGTTCAAAGCCATCGCCCCTTTTTCTATCACCACATGCTCTTGTAATAAGTCCCTCTCCAGATCTCTCACAAGCTCCTTTACTAACTGAAAGGATGCTACAAGGTGACCCCAGAGCCTTCTCTTCTGCAGGCTGAACAATTCCAGTTCTCTCAAACTTTCCTCATGGGAGGTGTGTTTCATCCCTCTAATCATCTTTGTGGCCCTCCTCTGGACTTGCTTCAACAAGTCTATGTGCCTCCTGTGCTGGGGCCCCCAGAGCTGGATGCAGCACTCCAGGTGGGGACTCACAAGAGCAGAGTAGAAGGAAGCAAAGGAGCAGTGGGTACAAGTTGCACTAGGAGAGGTTTCATTTCGGTAGAGGAAGAATTTTTTTTATGCTGGGAACAATCAATCATTGAAACAAACTCCCCATGGGTGTGGTAAGAGTCCCCATCACCAGAGGTTTTCAAGTTGTGATGGGACAGGGTGCTAAATAATCTCATCCACGCTCCCTTTCCCACAAAAAGTTGGGCAGTTCTATGAGTATAAATTGTTTAAGGAGTTTAAAAGTTGCCTGTACCTGCGTTGTGTGTACTTTAACATGTACATTTCCTCTAAAAGTCTTCTAGAGGCAGATTTTAGAAATTCGTCTAATTCTATAAATATTTAAACATAGCTGTGCTTTCAAGTATGTGAATGCATGCCTTTTAAGCACTAACATGAAAGGATGCATGAACAGAATGTGTCACAAATAAACTATGCTGATAACAGCTAGAAAACACCTCTTTTGGGCTGGCAGTCCAAAGTCTAATCCACAAATTGCTGTCTGGAATGCTGCAGCACCAATAGATACAAACATGAAATGTTCACTGACATTACATAGTTCTTCAATTGTGCTTAATTTATACCTATACTTAAACAATGGGAAAGACAGAAATAAATTAGGTTACTACAGTACAAGCAATATGATAACCTACTACATATTGCTTAACTCTTTTTCAGGTATTGCTTTACATTTCATTTCTCATGGACTAAATTTGCTCTGCCTTTGTTTTTAACTCAGATAAAACCTGCATAATAGAAGAAAAAATGCATGTGTATTCTACAGACCAAAGACGTGAAATTGAGGATTACCTCACCTGCAATAAGGCGCTTTTTTGGTGATTTTTTGGCCTCTTTTTCTTTCTTTCATTTGTTATTAGTTATTTCAGCTAATTTAAAAATATTATACTTAATTGCAATTTTTCCAACTATAAAGTGTTTTCAGTAATAAAGATAGATTATGAGTAGCTTGAATTTCATTTGTAGTACATAAAGCTTAGTTGTTTATCACTATTTCTCAAAGAATAATCTTTGATATTTCCCTTCTTTTTAATTGTGTATTCAAAAGATACTGCCTATACCCTGGCATTAAGTTAAATTAATGAGTGATCTGATTTTAATCAACATTCCTGCTAATCACAGAAGTTATTAGATCTCACTAACCTAAAAGAAAACATACTTCCTATGTTGCCATGGGGCGGTGCAGACCATGTTCTCTGACGCTTTCTGCGGTCACATGTCTGAATAGGGAGGCTTTAGAAGGCAGGATACAAAAATATATAATCTACTGATATACTGTCCTACAGAAATTTTTTTCTATTATAAGAATATTATGTTTTTGTAGAGATTAAAGATTATTGACTCTAAAAGATACCACACTGCATCTAAGACTGTCAATGAAACACAATCTTAAAATCTATTTCCTCTGATTACTCGTTTGTTAAATTATGTTGACTTTATTACACTAGTGAATTGTAGACAAATGCCATCTTGCAGTAACAGGGACAGTAAATGTCTAGTCTCCGGTCTCACAAATTCAGCATGTGTTTGTACATCTATAGCACGAATGTACTGTTAGTCATCGGAAAGGAGAGCTGGCAAGCTTTAGAAGAAAGATCCGTGATGTAGAGGGTGAACTGCTGATCTGCAGCAATATCAAAAAGAAAAAAGCTGGTCAGCAAACTCCCTATGGGAACAGCTGAGCAGAATCTTCCTTTTTAAATATTCATTGGATTCCCCCCCCCTAGTTATAAGCCCTTTTTTTTCACATTAGGGGTTTCTCATTAGTGCTTCCCTCCAGCAAAGCATGCGAAGAATCAGCTGCACCCTCTACTTAGCCTACTCTCCAGGGCAGAGGAATCAGTAAAATCAGTGTCCTATCCATCAAACATTGTACGGTAAAATACACATGATGGCTACAGAATTTCAACATGTAACCAGGAAATTTTAACACAACAGCAAGTGCTATATCCAGTAAGAGACATACCTGCTGTCATTTTCTTTGTTCTTTCAAAGGAAGGAAGAGCTTGCTGCCCATTCACGGGCTTTTTCTCTTCCAGTTTTCACACCACCTTCACAATATCATACACATTTGATTCAACTGTACACAAGCAGATGAGATGTGAATCCTCACAGAGATGGCTGCCAGCTGCCAGGGGAGATGTGTGGCAACTATGCCGCCCTGTGACTGAGATCTTCTACAGGAAAGGTTTGGATGCTGTCAGCATCTCTGACTGGGTTATTTCAAGCAATTCAAATAAAAAAAGAAGCACTGTTTTCATCTGTCGTGTTTCTATTTGCTACCTCATCACAACACAATCACTTTCTTGCATGGTTTTTATATTATCACAAAATTAATGTAAAACCATTAATTTTTCATTCAGTCAAAATGTATCGTACTTCGGTATTAGGACAAGAGGGCACGGGCTTAAGTTCTGCCAGGGGAGGTTTAGGTTGGATATTAGAAAGAAGTTCTTTACAGAGAGAGTGATCAGACACTGGAATGGCCTGCGCAGAGAGGTGGTGGATTCACTGTCCCTGGAGGTGTTTAAGATAAGGCTGGATGTGGCACTGAGTGCCATGATCTAGTAATCACAGTGGGGTTGGATCAAGGGTTGGACTTGATTTTCTTGGAGGTCTCTTCCAACCCAGTTAATTCTATGATTCTATGATTCTATGAATCCCAGAGCCTGCAAGGCTGCATAAAACCAGCACACGTGTGGGGTGGGTGTGATGAGGTGGAAGACATAGGTACATATCTTATACTTCCCCAGCAGTGGAAATCCAGGCGTCAGGCAGAAGACACACTCACAAGTAAGTTTGTTGTAAGTTTCTGGGTTCTCACAGTTATTGTTGCCAGTGTAGTCCTATGACTGAGTCTGGTAACTGCGTTAATGGAACAAAGCACAGCTTTTCTGAAATCTTTGAGTAACAGAGACATGGACCCTTGTATGACAACAGCTGTAATAATAAATGTTCAACCTCTTAGGTGGTTTCATACAGTATGACCTTCTTAAGAAAAGCAATTTTTTTGTGGTTTTAATTTTAAAGCCTGGGACAGAAGCATTGACAGTTTTGCCAGACAACAGGGCTTGTCTGGATGAAGTAAGTTTATGAAAGGACTGGAACCTGCCTTCTCTCTGTCTGAATGGCATACTTGGGTTCTACTAAAACTGGGGAGTGCGGTGGCAATCCAACAGCTATTTCACCAGCTCTTTGAAAGTCTGGAGGGGCCCCTGTTCTATTACACATTTGTATATTTTAAACGGAATCTTCTACAATAGACTTGGGAACGTTTCATCTTCATGAAAACAAAGTATTTGGGACTTATGCAGGATAGTTCTTGAAAGGTGGATCATGCTATTTAAACATCTTCATCTAATGATGAAGGAATTCTGTTAGAACAAAACCATCAAGGTTTAGAAGATGCTGAGCAACTAGGACACTAACTGCTATTTCTAAGGAGAAATATAAGTACCTAAATAAGAAAGAACTGAAAAAAAATTCTTGCAGAAAAGGGGAGATTTATCCTGGATTAATGAACTATGGTGAACTTTAGTTACAGCCCATTTTGCTAATTTAATGCTTAGGTCTTCTTAATTTATTTTGGTGTGGGCTACACTTAATCCTATTGCCAAACACTGGATATAAGAGGTAATTGGACAATGAATCAGCTTGTATCTATTATGATTTTCAAATTAAAGTGACAGGACCCATCTGAAGATGAAATGAAGCCCTTCTGCAGAAAAAGGTATAGTGAAAATCTTCAGATGTGTTCAATATCTGCCTTTAGTACTACTTTAGAAAATGCCTACTTGCAAAATTACCAACATTATTCCTTGATATTGAATGCTCCGATAAAGGATCAGGTTCCATGAAAGTAATTTCTGACTTTAATTCTTTAAGAATTGTTTATCAAGCTTCTTGTCACATGAGTTTTCTTGTGACCAAAGTTTCTATGAGATAAACTTACAAATGAGCCCATCCAGCAAGAGTAAAAGATTGTCAAGACTCTAATGGGCCACAAATTGGATTGCTGAACAATCCTCTAATCTGTTGTCTCTGTTCTTCTTTCTCTAAAACTAAGATGAGGTAAAAAAAGCTATGAGCTGCTGTCAGTTGTAATTATGCCCAACTCAGATAAAATGTCCTGACCTGTGAGAGGTAGGTCAAATGCCAGAGAAGGCTTATGGGAAACAGTAGAAGGCTGAAGGATTCTAAATAAGCTTTGCAAGTATTTACCCCTTTTGTAGAAAATACCTGTGAATTTCTAAACCAGAAAAATTATAGAAAATGTCATAGCACATCTACAGTGACCCTGTTCGATACTAATCTCTTGTCAGTCATATCGATGATTTAAGTAGCTTAATAATTATTTTGCCATCAGAGATGACACACACTGAAGCCTCTTCAGCAGACACCTTTTTTATACATTTCATGTCTGGTTTAGAACAGTTTGAGTCACGATGTTTAATGTTGTCGATGTATATATCCATTCATGATAAAACTTGAACCAACATGTTTTAATTTGAATTTGAATAAATTTGCTAATCCATTCTGGTCTACTCGGTAATCTATTGTACAGGCACCAAATTAATAGAACTCTGAATTTTACAAGAAAATTAATACCACTTTACAATACAAATGTTTATGGTCTGTCAGGACTATACTGATACTATGTTTATAGATTGTGATGGTAGTTATAATACTCTCTAACTTCTTTTTTGTTAGTTGGAGTAATCTGTAATTTATCTTTAGTTAGCTGGGGAAGTGACTTAAACTGGGCAGTTGCTTATAAAGGGAGGTGGTCAGGCAAAATTGTGAGAATCAATTGAGAACTGAAACATCAAACCCACAGTTTTGTCAATAAAACCTGAAACTTTTTGTTTCTGCTGGACTAGTCACTTTCATGCATGATACCGCCATTTTTCACTATAAAACCCTCTGCATTTATTATGTAAATACAGCTGGAACTGTGTGCCTAGGTTGGAGTGAAGCAGGTTAAATGTGGAGAATAGGGAGCATGATCAGCACTTAGAAATGCTTCAGATTGAAGTAATTATCTTTCATGTATCATTAAATGGGATGCAAAACCACGGATATGTGTCAAGGAGTTAGAACCAGGATATTAAGTCCAATCTGTAGCACCTTTTATCTTGTGCATTAATATTATTACTCTGCTTATTTATGAAGCATTGAATGCATACTGAATGGCTTTAAAGGTGAATAAATTGCAGGGTTGCAAGCACAGGAGAATCTTGTTGACTTACACTATGAATTACTACTCTCTCAGTTCTTGACTGCTTCTGTAGCTAACATAAAATATACTTTCCTTGGACATTCTAATATAGAGGACACTTTGGCTGAATTCTCTACCCTTTTTTCTCTCCTCTCTTTCTTCTGTGCTGAAAGATTGCACCTACGGTGTGATTCTAGTTTGACAGAAGTGGCTGTTAGCTCCTACCTTGAGTCATTAAAGGATGTTGAGTTGTTACTTGATTAATTCATATTAGTCTGACTCCATGAAGTTTTCAAAGCAAAATATATGATATTTTGAAATTCTGAGGAGAACAGACTACATATACTGTAAATAAAAAATTGTTGAATACTTTCCCAAGAATATTAATATTTAAACCAGTTACCTTTAGTCATTCTTGTTTGAATTTTGCTGCTGCAGCAGATACATTTTGAGTGACCTTACAGTTCTTCCTGTAATGCATAGTAAATGAAATCACTTCCATTCTTTTAAAAAAAGCATGCAAAAAGAATTTTTAATTTTACATGACCATAATCTATGTAGACACTATTTTATCAGAATGACAGTATTTCCCACAGGATTTTTCCACTAGCTTTACCCATCAAAACACCTATATTTCAGGTCCTTCCTTATTATTATTGCTTCATTGACCTCTTATCTTTAATGTTGTAGGTGATATGTTTTAGATTAAATCAGTATAGTAATACTTCAAATGCAAATATCAGAATTAAGCAGAAATTCTTTAAGTAGACTTTTTTTATGCCCTGTAAAGATGTTCTTTGGAAACACATAATTTGTGTGCCACGGTTAGGTGCCTGTTCAGAAGAGAAAAAACATGATACTGTGTTTCAGTAGAGTTTGTTGTATTCCATGTGACTATCTTCAGTAGAGACTGTTGTATTACATTTTTTCTTTATTGTTAGGATTATACCTATTCTGGGGTATGAACAGGTGAATTCTGGCTCTATCTCAGTCATATAGAATGTTTCCAGATATAAGAGGTTTTGTAAGGAATATTGGTCAGGTCAGTGGGACAGCCTTCCCAATTGAGACAACAGGATTTGAACAATGCTGTTTGTAGAAAAAGACTTGTTTCAATATAGAAATACTGTTTTAGTAGCTGTCCACCTTTAACACTGAATATTAACATTGCTCCAAATGGTTCATTGTCTTGTTTGCCAAATTTATTCCAGTATTTTCCTGCTATAGCTATTTCAGTCACAGAAAAAAGCTTGTGATCAATAAACAGAAACTTTCATTTTAGACATCAATCCTTTATTTAAACATATCCAGATGGTCAGCCTTCTATTACCTACGCTCACAATTATTTATTTATTTTTTAATGCATGGCAGAAAGATTCTGAAGTCACTTCACCAGACCTTGACATACCATAAAACCACTAGGTAGACAATACTGTGTGTCACAAGAAAGTGTAATGTCTGATGTCTTTTTAGAGATCCTCTGAGTACTTTATGGGCAGCAAGAATGGTGGAGTCTGTCTCCTGCTGCTGTTTGGAGTCAGTAATACTCTAATCTCTGCCCTTGAGCAAAGGACCTGTGTACAAACTATCACTACCTATGAGAAATAACTAATTTAACAGGAGATGCCTTGCCATACTGAAGTGGATAATAGACAATGTAATTTTTGCATACTGTCAATTGGCACACATTTATGCAGAAGTTATTAACTACAATCTGACAAAATACACTGCTGACCTTGGATGCCTTTCAATTTTCCAAATTGGGCTCTTCACACTTGAAGAGACCAGTTGGGGAAAGAGATGGCAGTTTTAAACTACTGCTCCTCATATATAAGGGGGAAAAATACACTTGGATAATTGAAATTTGATGACAAAAATGGTGGCGTTTTTATACAGAGCTTCAAGTTGTTATTTTCTCCGTTTAGCATGCAGGAATAAGAGGATAAGAAAACTTCAAGATTCTATTATGTCTTCTGCATCTGCATTACCAGTTAAGTAGTATTATCTAAATATCTGTTATAACGATTTCAAATAATGATATGAAAACATTTCATTACTGGTTTGCATGTGCCCTTATTATTATTTATATGGTATGCCTCAGTAAGAGTAATGTTTCCTTGAAACACTCTGTACAGGGGTATAACCTCTTCAACCACTTTTGTCCATATTAGTACTTGTTTCTCATTCTGAAAAAGATAATTTGCATGTCTCTGAAATTAAAATTTGATGTTATATGAAGTACACATATATTGTTTTCACTAAAAAACTTTTTATCATAAAGAATGGTCAAACATGTTTTCACAGAAGGAAATAAAAAAGAAACCCAAGCCAAAATCCAAAAGACATTGAAGAATGTTTAGAGGTCTAGATAACTACAATGGATTTTAGGAGTTATTTGAAAAAAACATAGTCTTCCAAGTATTATTTCCTTTTAATTTGTGTAATCACTTTTAGTCTTGACTGCTGTACTTGGTTATTTCTGATCTGTCATTTTTCTTGGTGACAAGTAAAAGTTCTAACGACCTGAAAGTTCTCAAGAGATATGAGCCTCTTATTGATACATAATGGCTTTCATCTGGTACTAAATCAGACCTCACATATTTTTGCTACATAGTTCAACATTTCCTGTCTTCTTTATTAAATCGTATCTTTTCTGAATAAAAAAAATCCAAACTATAAATGGAAAAATAATATAATGTAAATATATATAATAAATATCTAAAATACTGTGTAGTAAATACTTTAAATAATACATGACTTTTGCAAAAGATATTCCGACTGATCTTGTGACCAATTTAAAATTCTCTTTGTGGTTAGGAGATTTGACAGGATCAAATATGTATTAGGCAGGAGCAAAATATGTAGTTGTGGACTAGTTAGTCAGTGATAGCATTCTGTTTTTGTTGAAGTTCTGAGAGACCTAGGTAAGCTAACAATTTAGCTGTAATGTCAAATTAAAAAAGAAATAAATTTTATAGTTAGACTTTCTTGAAAACAATATGTCAAAAATTGGTTCTCACTTTTTAAAATAGACTTGCTGCTAAGGTGGTCCTATGATTGCAATTCTTGTTCCACATCTGCTGCTTTTCTCCATCCTATTTTTCCTCTGCATGGTAAAAATTTACCAGAAGTGTACAGATTGTATAACAGCTTAGCTGATGATTATCTCTTGGCTTTCAGAAAGGCTAGAGGTGGACTGCTCAGAGCACGCCGTAATAGCTGGCACCAGTAAGGGCAGCCCTCTGCGGTTATAAGTGCAGAACGTGTTTTTGCCAACCACATGATGTCCAGACTAAGTAAAAGAACAGAGGAGGCCAAAAAAGCCCCAGACCCTCCCCTTTTCCCTCCAAGAAACTAGAAGAAAATTGCACTGATTGGTTCCCAGCCCCCTTCAAAATGCAACCCAGAGCTGTTCCATATTTTGTCACAGGGTCATTACTTGCATGACAATATAATCTCTTTGTTTTTAGAATCTGTCATCCCCTGGCTGAAGGGCTTGACTCCAAGGGTGAGTACTGATAAGGATGTGGGAGCTGCTGGGAAATTCCATGCAGAATGAAGGGATCTGTTTTAGGCTTGAAGCAGCTGCATAGTTTCACTTACACCTGCCTGCCAAAAAAGGGATTTGGTGAGGCACCTCACCACAAAAGCTTCCTTACTCTCACATTCTCATCTAGATTGATAATTCTGATGGAAGACACAAGTTCTCATGTACTCCATACCGAAAACTGAACAGAAGATGCTTTGACCTTTCTTTAGAATATAGAAGGATTGATTAAATTAAGGGAAATAGTACTATACTTCTAAATGAAAAAACACAGTAACCTCCCACAAAACAACCCTGACTAGTTTTTGAGTCTGATTTCCTGGCCACCTTTTATTTATTTTTCTGTCATTAAGAATAAAACCACATTAGAACTGTGATGTCAGCCACTGGTGATATTACTGGATGCTTTCTGTGTTGTAGTGGGCTGTAGTTCTGAATTTTCTACTTAAAATTGTATTACTGAGTTGCATAAAGCTCCCCCTGCTTTAGATCCTTGTGGTTTTAAGCTCTCCATTTAGATTTTCTGTTTCATACAGAAAGATGAAATCAAAGGAAGGGCAAGGGAGAGAATTGATTCGTTTTCAGGGTTTGAGAGATATTAAGAAAGCATCTTTAATGACTGATTTTTTCCCCACAAAATTGTATATTTTAGCTTTAGTACCAAAATTGCTGATCATTGTAAGCTAATATTTGAATGGGAAGAAGTCCATAACATGATATACTTTTGTGTTCCCCCAGTGAGGTTTATTTGAATTGACATATGCCTATACATAACTCACAATTTTTACAGTTTATATTAATTTGATTGCAATACTCTGTTATTTCTGTGCTTTAATTAAATCAACTGCATGCTGAATTCCTCAGTCTCCTGAATTATTTCAGTATGGCACAAATCAACTGACATTTCTAACTATTTATTTCAAGGAAATAAAAAGAAGAGTGAAGGGATCTTCTCCAATTGGTAATATTTATTTACAGAGGCAGATAATTCTTAAAGGTCCAGGAGCCAGGAACTGCCTTTTTTTGTTATTTATTTTTGGCATATTCTACTTCTTTACAATTTTAAATAATAATGAACATCATAACTTGATGCGAAGTGAGAGGAGCAAACTACCCTTTTTCAGATAGAGAGACTAATTCTTTTTTGTTTCATGCAACTATTATGGTAAATTTTATTAATTAAGATCATGGCTAGAAATTCTAGAGAATGAGACCCTTGTATATTAGTTTGTGTAAGCACAGAGTGCACAGTAGTGCTTAAAATTAGGCAGGACAGACTTTAGGTGTAAAAAACAATTGTTAGAAACCACCTTCAGGACTGATCATTATGAGAGAACTCAATATTATGGGTTTTGTTTGCTTGTTTGTTTCGGGGTTTGTTTGTTTGTTTGTTTTTTCATTGATTGAGAAACAGTATTTTTTTTCCCTTACAGAGCTATGTGTTAAGATTTTGGGCATGAAGTCTGGGACACACTATTTTATAAAATCCAGATCAAGGTATCCAGATTAAGATCATACGATCACAAGGTTCTGCTTCTTTTTACCAGATACTGTAAACTAAACCAGAGATTACTTTCTCTGATCAACTGTCACAGATTTTAAACCTATATTTTTCCAGTCAGAGAAGGTCTGAGAAAATATTTTTCAGCAAGCTATTTGTTTGTACAAACTTCAGGTTAAGATTGACCAAAAATATACTTTCAGGTCACATTTAGTCTACAGTACATTTTAGTCTTCCTGAAATGAAACACTCACATGTACATATCCACACATTTTGATAAAGTGCATAAGAAAAGGCTGATTTTTTTCTTAGAACATACAGAAGATAAGCCTTCATGGTTCTTTTTTTTCCCCCAGAAACACCAAATGGATAAAGTGGCTCCAGGATTGAAATTCTTTTGAAAAAGCTTTTCTGTCCCAAATAAATGAGAGTGCATTTAAGTCAGTGTATTTCAGTCTGTCCTGTTGAAACTTTTCAACTTTCTATACAGATCTTGAAATAATAGTAGGATTAAGAAACAAATTCTAAATTTCTCTTTTGGTTGCCCTTAACCTCCAACCTGTAGGGTCATGCCCAGGCCCTTGTTCAGTGAATAAAGTTGGTTGTGTAGAGTCCTATGAAAAGGTCTGTGGCAGATTTTGGAACGTTTAGGATGTCCCCCCAAATTCCTCAAAATGTTAATCATGCTTCACGAG
>JAWMRA010000113.1:66174339-66212166 GCA_035584735.1 Pseudotriccus pelzelni
AGGCATTGGAATGGCCTGCCCAGAGAGGTGGTGGATTCACCGTCCCTGGAGGTGTTTAAGATGAGGCTGGATGTGGCTCTGAGTGCCATGATCTGGTAATCACAGTGGGGTTGGATCAAGGGTTGGACATGATGATCTTGGAGGTCTCTTCCAACCCACTTAATTCTATGATTCTATGATTCAGATAGTGGTATCAGTGAAAGAATCCGTTAGTGATGCAATTTCTATTAAAAAAAAAATGTAAAAATGTTTATTTCCATGATGCAGAAGAAACAAAAGCCAGAAGATTGCTCCCTGTCTGAAGTCTCTTTAAATCAGCCTTTTGCCCACAAGATCTCTATTTCTTTCTTGATGCTTCTAGCACTTTTCCTATCAGTTTCTTTCATCTGTTCTCAGCATTTTCTTCTTCCCTGTGGACAAAGAAACTCACTCAAAACTTTGACTAGCGGAAGACCTTCACCTCATTTGACCTGCATGTATCAGTACCTGAGATGAGGATTATCACAGCTTCAGCTTTCTGTCTACATAGAAGAAATTTAGTGGCTTCTTGAAGTTATGTTAATAAAAGGTGGTGGCCACATGCAACCCACAGTTCCTCTGCTCCCAATTCTACACAAGGACATGCTTTACTACCAGCAGGAGCAATCACACCGTGACTTTAAAAAAAAAAACACCTCTTCAACATCTCGTCTCAATACATGAACTCCTGCTGTGCTTTACAGGATATATTCAAATACTAGGAAAACTTACTAACAGACTGACCACAGAAATGGTCTTTCCTTTAATTAACTTCTTCCTCTGATTTCACATACCACTGTCAGAAAAAGATCATTCTAACCCAGCTCTTTTCTGCAGGAAACCCCTCCCCCCTATTTTCTGTTTTGTTTCTAAGTAAATTGACTGGATAAGGGCTTGGGAGACCATTTTCTCAAGGTTACTCATTAAAAACTTCTCCACATCACCAGCTGCTCTAAGCTATGTGAGGGATTAGATCCTGGCCTAGAAAAAATCATGGATGCCTCCTGCACAATAACTTCTCCTTCTGCATGTCACCCCTCAGAATATGCAAAATGGGCATAGAATGCCAAAACCTCTGCTGTTGTAATGGGCACAGCTCCACTGACTGTAATGAGATTTTTCATATTTATGTTAGTAAAAAGTTTGGCTCTTGGTGAATTTTGCCAGTAGAGGCAGGAACTTTGGATATTGGGAGCTCTGTTTTACTCCAAAGCCACATACAGAGAATGCAGATACTGTAAGGGCTGGTTTGCAAAGCACAGGTATGTAACACAGTTAAAAGACAATTGTAACTCAAAGTGTGATAGTAGATCAGATACAAGACACATAGCACAGCCCCTGACAGTATAAATATACAGTATGCAACACTTCTGCAAAATGCTGATCTGCAAACTTTAGTAACATTGCACTATTTCCTCACGGCCCTGATGCAGATCAGGAAAGTATGGTCAATCTTACATTCATAGCAGGAGAGGAGGAAGGGAAGGAGTGGAATTAATCTCTGCTTTTGAGATATTTCACATTAGCAGCCACTGGACAAGGTCAATCAACAACTTCAATATTGCACATTCCCTGCTCCTTGCCTCCCAGATTTGCTTCAAAATTATCTCAGATCTTCTGGCTCAATGTACATTGAGTCCTCAGGGACCAAGAACAAAGTAAAGTCTCTTGCCATCCAGCTCCTATAATAAGCATTTACTGCTGACTCCTTTCCTTTTCTGGTGGCAGTTGTTGAGATATGAAAACTGCCAGAGGTAATTGGAGGTATGATGTACTGCTGAGCCTCATAAGTGATCTAAGAGTAATTGAAAACATCAGCATCATAGTCTTACTGTCTGTCTCCTGGTCTCTATAAATCCCAGTTTTTACTATCTTTGTTTTCATCATGCCAATCAAACACTTGATTGCCCAAGGAATAAATTACCAGACAAATCATTATTTGGAAGCATAGCTCTCTCTTTGACAGTGCCTTATTTCTTGTGACATCGTATCTATATTCTACAATACTACTAGGCAAGGTACTGAAGAAATAATCCAGATTTCTATGTGATGTCATAACACAGAAAAACGATAACCTCACCTCTAGAGAGTGCAATGCAACAGTGTCATATACAGATGGATAGAACACTGTATTGCGGCAAGGAGAGCTAATTAATGCGGGGAAAATGGGGAGAAGGGAAGAACAGAGAGTCTGCCTCAAAACTCAGCTGGGTATGATGAGAAAGCATTTAACTGGCAGCAAAGGTTATAAATGTTAATATCATAACAGGCCTAGTGGAAGACATTATGGACTTGATAGGATGTATGTGTGTGGTACACTATAAATGCAGTACAGGGAAGTTGAAGTCAAAACATAATTTCAGGGAAATTTAATATCTAGATCTAAATGGACTGCAATAACTGCAATAACTTCAGAATCTTTTAATTCCCTCTGGGGGAACTAATTTTATCTGCTGTGTAAAAGGTGTCTCTAACAGTATTTAAAACATTCTTCTTGAGTAGTTATTAAACCTTCCACAGGCTGACACCAGGGCTGTTTTAAAATCCATTAGGAGAAATATGAAAAACAGTCCTGAAAGTTAAGTATATAGGCTTTAAAACAAGTCCATGGGTTCAGATGCTAGTGTACAAGTGAGTGTTTAGTTTACTTTCTGTACCTGCTACAGTTGACTTGCAAGAAGGCTGCAAAATCTACTGCAAGTTAGAATAATACATCAAAGAGAAAATAAAGATTATTGTGCGTCTGGGAATCAGAACACATATGTCTGATAGTATTAAGTGTGACTGATCTCTTGTACCTCTTGAAATACATGGCTCTGTATATCAAATGGATCTATCAACAAACTACTATGTCTTTTACCTGGTATAGTCAGTTTTTTAAATGTACCCTCCAGGGAACAGTTTTCAGTTACTAGCCTGAGCATTTTCCTGGCTGTGGGAAGCTTGAGTTTCAATCCCCTTAGCTGAGATGGAGTTAAGTCAAACCCTTTCTGTGGGCCACTTCTTTAAAATGTGTGATTTTATGCATATAGATCCACCCTTGCAATTAGAAACCACTCGAGGCTTTCTGGAAGCACTTGAGGCATGCTAAGATCCTATGTAAAAAAATTGAGTTCATTGGGGTACTTTGGTGCAGGAACACTTAGCTTTTGAATTTTAAAATGGAGGCAGGTATTTAGGCATTTATTTCCATCAATGCAAAATCCCTCTGGGCATGCAAAGAAACAGAACTTAAAGCTACCAAAGAAGCAGCAACCTGATATGTTCAAACACATGTTTTCATGTCCCAGGATCGTACTCTGACCATTAGGTTTGTACACATAAACCAATGGATGTGAGATGTCCATGACATTTTAGATATATAGACAACTAGCTGTGGGTTTCTTGGATTGTTCAGTTAAATCTAGTTGTCCCTGGATTGGACTGTCGGTACCTAAAGGGTACCTTGGATTTTTTCCTTAGCAATTGACCTACACCTATAACTAAAACATAAATAGTGAATTGATTTTCAATCTAGTTTTTATGTCACCTAATTTATAAGGGAGGTATTTTAGTTGTTTGTTGGCTTTTTTTTAATAGAGAAAAATTATATGTTTCTAGGCTTCACAGTACTTTGATTTCATCTTATGACGAAGCTGAGTGCCACATTTTCAGACAGTAATTATAGAGTACACAAGGATTTGAAATAATCAGAAGCATGTCCAAAAGTAAAGGTTAGGTACCATGTTCATCTCTGACTTATGCCTATGTGTCCTCACTCACTGTGCTTCTGAAGGCATGGGGTGAAAGATATATAGGAAGGTTTATTAGAAAATCCTATTTTTCCAGATCAAAGCCAAAAGAGAATCTTGAAGTAAAATATAGGAGAAACTTGTGTGTGAAAAAGTACATAAAGGTAGGCCACCATTTTCAGTCTTTTCCTGGAACCATGATGAGATAATACCAAATATAAAAAAAAAGATCGAATATAAACTAGAAACTCTGACAGTCCCAAGAGTTTAAAGCTACTTGGCAAACAAGGCTGTTGAATGCTTGGAGGTTTTTGGTGAAGCTGAACTCAAGGAAACTGCAAAACAGGTATGTTTTTACCATTAAACATGACTATTTTGCTGGGACCAGTGTAATGGTTTTTGCCTAAAAGCACCACAAGCACAGTACACTTGCATGTTGGTTTTACATGATGGAGCAGAGATGTCATGTGGAAAAAAAAATGCTCTAAAACTGATTTTCTACTGAAATGGTCCACGTACCACCATATTACCACTATAAAAATACCTCAAGACTTCTCATTTACTGAAGTGACACTTTCAAAAACTCTTGTATTTTCCCTATCAAAAAAGCCTTGACGTACAGCCTGTTGAATATAAATTGACTTGAAGGGCTCGATTGTCAACCAGTGTATACACAGGCATACTTCCCCCAGCCTTCAGTCAAAGTCATGCTGATTTGTGGTAGGTAGCAATAATTTTGTGGGTCTCAGTTCTGAAAGGGATTGAACATTTCTTGCTATGTGCCAGCAAGCATTTATGGCCTCATAGGTAGTGCTCCTGCAGGATGAGGCCCTGCAGGAGATGCTCTTGAGAGAGAGGTCCTGTTTGCTGCTTCTTCAGAAATCAGATTCTAGAAAAAGCTTGCTTTTTTCATCTTCTGGTTTCCATTTCTTCAGTCTTCATTCCATACCATGACACACTTCGACCAACGCTGAATAATCCCCTGAGCTGCTTCTGTTTCATCTTTAAATGAAATAGGCTGTTTGGCTGCATTTCAGAAAATGTGTCATTTGATTCAACATCTTAATGCATTACCTCATACTTGCCCCATTCTCACCATATCTTGGGGCTTGTCACTTAGAAGCTCATTCGTATTAAGGCATGAAGTGAATTTAAAACGCAGCAGGTATTCTCAGTCACTCTACACGTATCCGAGCAATCAAGGACAACTATGGGAAGAGGTGACACTTACTTATTCCAGGCTTGGAAAAAGCTTGACAGCATTTGAGATTCTACCTCTTCCTTCTTTCAAGCTACATGGGAAAGAGACCTGAACGCTGTTGTAATCTTTATGTGGAAGAGGTCTAAAAATGGACATGACACTGTCTGTGCCCTCTGAGAGTTCTCCTGATCCACCATTCCTCTCTCTCTCAGTCTAAATGGAGAATACAGATGATTTCAGCTAATAAATTCCCTGTCAAGACACAGGCAACGCCCTTGAACTCTCCTGCCTCCTCCTCATCACGCTGTGGCTTTTGACCTCTTACACTAAAGGTCATGCTGACTGCATTGCTGGCATGAGGGTCTGCATCTACTGGAACTGGTGTCTCATGGGTCTGGCCAGACGAACCCCTGATACGTGCTTGCTGGTGGTTTTGCTCAGTCCACTATTTCTACACGCTGTGAGTGAATCATGCTAAAGAAGCAATTCAGTTTGCTTTTCTCTTTGAGGCTTTTAGTGGGTATAAAATCAGACAGTGTGAGGCTTATGTGGATTTAAGCTTTACTCTATACTAAGTAATCTGATCTGAAAAAGTGTTAAAAGCAATATTACATTGTCTAGGCCTGTTTCAAAGGATTTTCAAATACAGATTCTGATGGCAGAAGCACTTGAGAATATTTAGCATAAACCTCATATTCAAATTTCTTGAATTCATAGTTTCCTTCTATTTTTGCTTCTTGTTCAGCTAAAGCATCTCAGTATTTTCCCAAATCACTTTTCAACTATGGAAGAGATATAGTCTTAACTAGCTCTGATTCTGCTCCTTTATTTTATTGTCTCTAATACAAACTTCAGGCAAGTAAGGTGTAAAATACACTGAACACTACCTAGTGTTACCCTATATTTAAAGACAATGTAAAGAAGCAGTAGGTTTGTTTTAGAACAAGTAGCAATTACATTTGTAATGATTTCCCAAGACAGACAACTTGATAATTATTCACTTCTCCACTTAAACTGGAAGAATTCTTTAGCACTTCTGCATAAAATATCCAGGTTGGATCTTCGGAGAAATCACCACCCTAGTTTTTGTTCACTGAACATAACATTTTTTAATGCAGTACACTTTGTGATAGTTGCAATTCAGTTGTTATATAACATAACATATCTAAAGGCTTGCATTAAAATAAGGGTTCTTCACCATAATACATTTATTTTACTTAATGACAACTTTTGCACTCTGATCTAACTATGGAATCCTAAACATCCTCTATTTGATTTGGCTGGCATGGCTGTGGTAGCAGTGGGGGCTAGAGTGGTGGATTCTCTGAGAACAGGCTAGAAGCTTCCCCTGTGTCCAGCAGAGCCAATGCCAGTTGTCTCCAAGGTGGACCCACTTCTGGCTAAGGCTGAGCCCATCAACAATGGTGGAAGCATATCTGGGATAACACAGTTAAGCAGGGGGAGAAAAAAGCAACCCTGTGCAACAGAAACTTCAGAAACTCCATGAGAGATAAGTGAGAGTGTGTGAGAACAACAGCCCTGAAAACACCAAGGTCAGTGAAGAAGAGAGAGAGGAGGTGCTCCAGGTGCCAGAGCAGAGATTCCCCTGCAAGCCCATGGTGTGGCAGCTGTGCCCCTGCAGTCCATGGAGGTCCATGGGGGAGCAGAGATTCCCCTGCAGCCCATGGAGCACCCCACACTGCAGCAGGTGTGTGTCCAGAGGAGAGCCCAAGGCTCCTGGCAGGACCTGTGGAGACAGAAGCCCACACTGGAGCAGGTTTGCTGACAGGACTTGTGACCCCCAGGGGGGACCCACACTGGAGTATTCTGTTACTGAAGGACTGCAGCCCATGGAAGGGACCCAACCAGTTTGTGAAGAACTGCAGCAGGAAGGACTCACATTGGAGAAGTTGATGGAGAAGTTCTTCCATAGAAGGGACATGCTGAAGCAGGGGAAGAATGCATATAATTTGACTGATAATAAATTAAACTCATTTCCCCAGTTGAGTTTGTTTTGGCTTTGATGGTAACTGGTGAGTGATCTCTCCGTGTTCTTATCTTGACCCACAAGCCTTTCCTTATAATCTGTCTTCCCTGTCCAGCTGAGTAGGGGAGTGATAGAGCAGCTTTAGTGGGCACCTGGCTTTCAGCCAGAGTCAACCCACCACACACGTTTTGGAATCACATCTAATTATGGAATCCTAAAAGAAATGCTTGTGTTTTTTCCAAGTACAACAAAAAGTGAGAAAAACATTTCAGTTAACATGAAAATATTTCCTTTAAGGACCAAATTATGTAGATAATGCCAAAAATGCCATTATTAATGGTTTAAAACAGGAAAATAAAAAGGAAGTCAGAATGTTTTTGTACAGTTTGGAAAATACTGAGTCATAAAAATAGTCCAATATGAAAAAATATGTCACACAAAAGACAGAGGCAGCAATTAGCTATTAGTTCACTCAAACCAATGGATAGTACACCACTGATCTCATGGGACCTTTTATCTTATCTCAGAAGGGAAAATCCTTTTAGTCCTTACCTGTACACTGGTAAGAGTGGTGTATTGATAAGCTTTGACTACCAGGTAATTGGCTTCTATATCTATTATGCCCAGGATCATGTACTTCCACCATCTCCTTTTCAAAATTGCCAGCAAGTTCTCTTCTCCTGTGGTAATAAACAAGAAGAATTATGTAAGAGTTAGGTTTACATGCCCAAAATATATACCTGTTGAGAGAAGTTATCTAGATCTCTCACATTTACACTAGGCAGTTGAAAAGCACCACCTATAAAGAGATACTGCAAGGAGGTGAAAGCTAACACACCCTATTTGTATAGCAGATATTAGAAGAGCCAGCCTGGCAAAGTAATATGTCAGACTGACACTTCACTTAAGACGTAAACACCATCAAGAAAACCAAGTGCAGCTTGAGCAGGCTGGATATATGTTCTCACTCTTAGTTTTTTATATTTAGACATATATACGTACATACAAAGTGTTAAATAATAGAGGAGCTTATAACATACATTTATGCTTTCCAGACACACTGGTAAATGTTGTATGCTGCACACATGATGCAACAGGGTTTTGCCAGAGTGGAAGATTGCCAGTATTTGTAAATAAGATAGAGCAGAAGAGTAACAGCATCACATTTGGGCCTATTACAAATACTCTTTCAAGGAAGGCTATTCTGATCCTAAAGGTTGTTTAGAGAAAGGCTGCACTGAGATGGCTTTTTCATGACAGGCTGCTCTGCTCCCAGGATTGATTTCTGAAGCGGGCAGGTTCGCTGCCTTCTACAGGAACCCCATCAATCAGTACTTAATCTTCACCACGTAAAGACTGACAGTACGATAAAGCCTGCAGATCAAACCCACACCTTTCAAAAGGTCAAAGCACTCCTCATGCTAGGCTAAGGATTATTATTGTTCTCCATCCAAAAGAAAACAACTCATTAGTGAGGGTGGGCAAACCTGTAACTTATTTGCATTACAGTAAGCTCCAGGCATGATGAGACACCACTGTGAAAGGGGACGGACTGTGACTGAACACAGTACGACTGGAGGTCTTTCAGAGTCTGTAGCTTAAAAAGGGATCTAAGTAGGGTTGACTTGTACTGCCAAAGTACCACAAATGGTATTTGAACTGTCTTGATGGTTTTAAAGAAAATCCTACTATTTGGAGATATGTTTGTGTTACTGTAGCCTTTCTATGTGCCCATGATCAGCAAAATGAGTGGTGGAAAGTACAGAAGAAAAGGAACATTATTGTCAGTTTCCCACTAAAACTTTCTCAGTCTTCCCAAGTCTCCTTCACTTTCCTTCATCACAAGTGCGTTCACTCTCTTGTCCAAACAGACCTGGTAGGATGTGGGCTGCCATACTATGGCAGAAACAGCAGACTCTCTATAGCACAGGGATCTCAGATCTTATAGATTCAAACACAGAAAACCAGAAAATTACTTTAGAAGTTAATTCAGAAATCTTAGGTGTAAATCCTAGCCCTGCTGAGTGACTTGAATGGGTATTTACCTGAACAAAGCACCTGAATCATTTCATGTTTTTTCATTAACAGATGCTCACATATACACACTTCCAGTGGGATATTATTAGACAACCTAATTATTTGTTACAATGATAATGACATCAAGTGGAAAACCGTAAACACTAAAAAGTCTTCCTTCCTTCCATCCCTCCCTTATCTTCTTTCTCTCTCTTTCTTACAGTAAGCAGAGGAAAAATAGCAGAAACAAGGTGGTGAGTATGAGGTGATAATATTTAAGACACTGAATATAGAGTAAGTACATTCAACCACACCACACTTCCCTGTTACACCAACTAACAGGAGAACTCATGACAAAGAAAATCCTATCTTTCAGATATGAATTATGACTACGTCATAAAATGTCCTAATTCCTATGAAAATCAGTGTAAACCACACAGATAAATCCTTTACAGGTATTTAAACTATATCTCAAATTTTTGTGCTGTCCAGACTGTGCCTTTAAAACATCAACCGGAAAACATCAATGCAATGGAAAGGTGTGGTTAACATTTCAGAGTGATTTTTCATTTTAATTGCAAAGAGAAAGTTAAAAAACCAAAGACATCAAACTGCAGTCTTTCTTCAAACAGTAAAAATCCCACCTGAATCTGTTTTTGTTACAGCAGGACCTTGATGGTACCTACAAAGTCAGAAAGAAGCAGCAGGCTCAAGAACTGCACTGGCAATAGGTTATCCTAGTATGGACTAATGATACAACTTAAGGACCGGTGGTGCCTTTGGTTTGCTAGTGCTTTCTTCAATTTCCAACCACAGATCCCTGTACTGCTCAGATGTGGCCAAATAAGTTACCTTTAAAAATGAATGTATGGCTGTGACTTCAGGCTAACAGGTAAAGTTAGTGTTTCCAGGAATGGAAATTAAATCTTCTACGATTTTAACTGACATATACAGTTCTTTCTTTGGCTTTCTCAGTCCATTCTTTGCCAATGACAAAAATTTAGTAACTTATCTTTGATATACAGCTCCAAGATATTCCAAACTGCAAAAGATCAGTTTCAGCTGAGAAGGCTGGGCAGAGTAAAAAGCAACACCAAAATGAATTTATGCAGGCACTGTACAGCTCTGAAGAACATTGTTTAGCTTCACAGCAAGCATCTTTGTTTTGCCCAGTAGAAAGCAGAGCATGTACAGACATTCAGCATGACAGAAATAAACTAGAAAATTTGTTCCTGGAAAAAAAATCTTGTGCAGGAGATGCATCTTTTTCAGTGGAACGTATTTCATCTTTGCTTCCACTCCCTTGCTGAATCTCCTACCTCTTAGAGTGTAAGAAAGGTCTGGTTTCTGACCAGGGTCCCTCTGTCCACATTATTATTATTATTGTTTATCATTAATATATCAGTTGTGCAGATCTACAAGCTTTAGCAAAACCAGTGAACTCCAGTCGAGGGTATATCTGAGCTGATCATGAGTGGCGTTCACCAGGGCTCAGCACTGGGGTCAGTTCTGTTTAATAGGTTTATCACTGATTTGGATGAGGGGATCAAGTGCACCCTCAGTCGTTTGCAGACAGGACCAAGTTGAAAGAAGGTTATAGTTGTAGTGAGATGGGGGTCGGTCTCTTCTCCCAAATTACAAGAGATAGGACAAGAGGAAATGGCCTCAGGTTGTGCGAGGACAGGCTTAGATTGGGTATTTGGAAAAAGTTCTTCATGGAAAGGGTTGTCAAGCATTGGAACAAGCTGCCCAGGGAAGTGGTGGACTCCCATCCCCAGAAGGATTTAAAAGGTGTGAAGATGTGGCACTTAGGGATATGGTTTAGTGGTGGACTTGGCAGTGCTGGGTCAATGGTTGGACTCAATGATTTTAAAGGTCTTTTCCAACCTTAACAATTCTATGATGCTACAAAAAAACCAATACATATTTAACATTGTTAATCTGTTAACTGCTCTCTTTTTGTTTGGCACTGCCACCACAATTCATAGAAGGGAATGAATCGCTTTTAAAGTGGGAGACTTTCTGGGGAGACAGGCACAAGGAAGATTATCCTCTGCAGTGGCTGTTAATCCAGTGCTATGGACAAAGAAAGAAAGAGGCAGGTGGAGTTCTGGTTTTGACATGTGAAATAAAGCCACCATATTCAAATGTCCCACTTTTGCAAAAGTGACCTTGTAGAAGGCAACAGCGTGAGACTACCCGGAGAAGGTGTGGAGCTGCCAGGACCTCTGAAAGCAATCACAGATGGCAGGCATCCTTAGTGAATCAGACAACAAGAGAAGTGAAATGGGAGTTAAGGACATAAGTGGCAAGCCTTGACTTAACTAGTGAAGACTGAAAGGAGAAGAAGAGGGAATCAGGAGCTTCATTCAAGGGCCTACACCCTGAACGGAAATAAACATTACCTTAGCATAAAGGTAATCACACTTAACTAAAATTAAAACAAAGAGACAACCTGGAGGTTTTTTGTTTTCCTTGATGACTACTCAAAGAAATCTAATTCATGGCTTTTGAGTTGCAAGCATTGTAGGCCAGAAGGACCAAATAGATGCTTATATCTGAACTAGCTGGTAAGGAAATTTAAAGCTTTTTTTTTTTTAACCTGAATTGTTTAGAATGAGATACTGTGTTTTAAAATAAACATCTTTCCCACTGAATGTCAAGGCAAGAGAGATTATGTCAGATCACGTGTTTTTGTTATTATCACAATAGGTCTGTGACTAAGACTTCCAGCCAGTCATAGAAATAAATATTAAACCATAAGGTGTGCTGGATAAGCTTAGGGTCAACATTTCCAGCGAGGCAAAGAACATACTGATGTCAGCGAACATGCACTTATGTGAGTGCACAGAGTAATGCCATCTTCAGACACTGTCAACTTTTGATGGAGATCCCCTTTCAGAAAACAAACCCCTATCTTCTCTCAGCACTTGAGCTTTTGAAAGTGTGAGTCTTCATATTCAGTTTAATCCAAATGTATTGTAGATTTAAAAGCAAATTGCCTGTTGAGAATGTTTCAAGATTCAGAAGTCTAACATATGGTTCATACAGAGAAATACAAATCCTCTCTTTGCTCTTTCTAGAATGCCAGGTTTAAGTTTTACATTTTTTACTAATTTTGCAGTGAGACACACACTTGACAGTTACATACAGAGGATTCTCAGTGTTGGAAAAAAAGCTACAGCTTTGCCTTTGCTGGCTCAAATTAAAAATCAACAAATAAGCTGCTTTGTAGAAGAGATGGTCTAACATCATGTAATAGGGATTTACCCCTGGGGGGTTACAAAATTAAAAATAAATTAGAGAGAAAATTAAAAGAGGCATTAGCTGTGCAGTGTCTACCAAAAATATATATACATGTGCAAAAACCTTTTCACATTCACCCACATACTGGCAGAGGTACAATAAAAAATCCCAACAGCCATTAAGACAGCAAATTCCCAATTATTTGTGTATGGGCTTGATGCACAGGTAGAAAAACAGCACTACTAGACCAGAAAATAGGCATATTGCTTCTCTTTCATCCACTGCAGTCTCTCTCTTTTAATTCAGATGATAACTTGCTATTTAGATCAAGATCATCAAAGGAGCTGGGTTCTCCTTACACTACGGAGTTTAGCAGAGAGATCTAAATAAGTTCAGGAGACTCGCAAGGGGGAAGCCAGCCTGGGGACGGAGGGCTGCCAGGCATGCTGGTCTTCCCCTACCTCTCACAGGAGTGCCAGACTCAAGTGCTATGTGGTAAAGAAGGAAAAGTCTCACAGAGGACGAAAATTATACCAGGATTTATTTATTACCTCTTTCATTTGAAAAAGAACTAAAAATCGAGGTGGCAGGACAATTGTTTACGTTTCATTTTCACCCATTATAGCGAGTCTAGCAAATAACATCAATACCTTCACCAATACCAACATTGCTTCTCTACAGACTTTGTAGTCATCCAGTCCTGCTGCAGGGCTAGGGGAAGGAGGCAGTCAAATGGGATAATGTCATATAGGGGGAACACAGATCTCTATATTACAAAGCCAAAAGCATCACATGGCTGAACAATAAAACTCTGCTTGGCCAAGCTGCTGGTTCAGGAGACTGAAAGCCTGTTGTAGAAGGCTTTCAGTTCTCCACAAAAGCTCAAAAGAACTATCCCTCTTCTGTGTGACTTTAAATTCTCTGACCTAAGATGGTTTCTTACTTCCTCATATCCACCTCTATTACTGACGACTACTTTATGGTAATACTGTCGCCTAAAGGCAAAACACCACCACTGCTTAATTATTCACACAATAGAGAAAATGTTCTCTTACAGGAATGCTCCTCCAGCACTGTGCCATGAGGCTGCAGGGCTTCCTGCTGTGTGTGCTGAAGCAAACCTGCAACAGGTGGTGCTGCTGTGAAGGGACTGAAGAGGAGAAGGCAGAAAAGCCTCCCTGGGGGCGAGCTACACTATGGCAATTTGTTTTCACCTTCTTAAGAAGTAGAATTTACTTACCAGTTACAGTACTTAACAGTATTTATCAGTTCTGAAGGGATTCTATTTATTTGCATTGTCTGTTTCAGCTCTGTAGTCTTCAATGTTTACCTAATATACTAACATTCATTTGGCTGACACTCCGTAAAAATGTACTTTATATAACCTTTGATCTCCAGATTATCACAAAACAAAGGTAACATTTGTATCCCTTCTGTCTGCTACTTCTATCATTTTAATCCTCCTCTTTTTTATAACATACTTAGCCTATTAATATGACATAACAGCTTTCCAGTTAGTAAATTATAAGCTCATCTAAAGTGCTTAGACTTGTTATTTCCTTTTAGAGATTTCGCAGATCAGTCTGGTTTGACCCTGGATGTAAAACATAATAGTTGAAGTCAGATCTAGGAATCTGAACATGCATTTTCACAAAACATGAAAGGATTAATTTCTGGTGCCTAGACTTTGATCCAGCCTAAGCTCTGTGGTCAGATCTGATTATATTCAAATGTCTTCTTGTTTCATGAGATTACTGGTCATATAATTGAGTTTTAGGGGTAAATTACAACTAAAACAGCACAAATAAAGCAGTTGGTGGTTTTACTCAAGCTTCAGTTTCTCTTCTGCCTGCCCACTACATTACATACAATTTTTGCCTTGGTGACAGACACAATGCTGGGTGTTACTGCCACAGGTTACTGCAAGGAACAGTCCATGTCAAGGATCGTGTAAGACCTGAAGTAAGCTTGGAATAGTGCACTGATTCAAAAACCAGACCGCTACACTCCCAGCCCTTTAAAATGTCAAGATAAAAGGCACTGTGATGTTTCCAGTGCACAGTTTTTTCATTCAAGTCAGTTTACCTCCCAGACTAAACTTAAGTAAGCACCTTTCCTAAAATGGCAGACTGTGTCCTGGGAGAAGTACTTGCACCTCTGTAATGCAGAGAGACATGAGCACACTGAGAAGCTGGAGCCTTCCCTCAGACCTGAGATTTGATCATGTCTTTCTGCATGAAATCTTCAAAATTGATTTCTGTTCTACAGTGCTCTCAGATTTAAGTTACTTCTGAGCTTATACTGCAGTCTGCCAGCTTTTGGAGTTAAATCTGACTCACTCTAATACAGAACTACTTCAAAACAGGCTGCTGGACAGATTATCATTATAGGTTGCTTCTAACTGAAACATTCTTCCCTTGCCTTGCCTTCCGTTTTTTTCTTTCCTATCCGGTTCTAAAACAATCCTATTCCTTTAGTCTGTAAGCTTTGCAGTCAGGCTCTTTTTCATTGCTTATCCTATTTTATCTAGTATGGAGCTACTTACAGCAATACAAACGCTTTCAGAAGAAAAACAAAAAATCTCATTTTCAAATTGAGTACAGTTTTAGTCAAATTCAAGAAATATGTATATATATCTGTATATCATTTACAAATGTGTAATTTGCATGAATAATTTATCCTTCCAAGTAATCTTCGGCATGTTAATCATATTCACATGACTTATTTAAAATCAAATAATCTTAAAAGAAATAATGTTCATTGTTTAAGGCACAGGAATCAGTGAAGTGCATGAGCTTGCCTTTTTTCTTTTTTTTGCCTTTCATCAACTCATAACAAAAAGTTGGTCCAGCTACCTCCCCACTCTGTGACATTTTTTCCCCACAGATAGATATGAATAATGAATTATCTACTTGTTATTCATGATTCCTATAAATTTTATTCCCCAAAGCATGAGATCTGACTGAGATAGTAAAAAAAAAAAAGACACAATGCAAATTGTCATTACTATTACCCATCCACAGATAAAACAGACCCAACTGAAGTTGAATGACGGTGCTTGTCTCTAAAAAACAGTAAGAAAAGAATAAGAAAGCCAAGGAGTGTGTATCTTTCTCTACTCCCCATCAGTAATGTTTGAACACACTGATCCAATTTAAATTTAATCTGGCAGAGAGTGCAAAGATATTATTTCCTACAAATTTATTGTGAATATTTAGCTGAGCAGAAGAGAGAAAACCTAACATTGACACCACCAGGTATAGCTTGGAGGCACAAATACAACTTATTAGACACCAGAGTCTGGATTCTGCATCTTCTTATACATCAGCTCATTCAACACAAGCCATAAATCCCTAAGATATCAGGCAGTGACAGTTCTTGGGGCTCACCAAATTACTACCCAGTAGCAGGGGTTGGCATGAAATACAAGCAGTGACTAAGATGGTAGGGCTACTAAGAGGAAAAGGTTCTTGGTGAATAACTGAAAATGGGAGTGTTGTCTCTTGTGGTACATACACACTCCACTACTGTGAAAATTCTTGTTAGTTTAGCAACAAATTAATTAACATTTAAAAGGGCATTTTAAAGTAGAATAAGACAGGAAGCTGATGCTAAAGACGCAGAATTAAAACTTCACCTGGAGTCAATAGTGTTGACCAAAAATATGTGAAATCCTAATATCCAGCACTATTTCACGTCATTGCCCAGGGCCAAGGGGAAAGCTGAAGAGTTCCATACACATTAGGGCTGGCTGGCTCAAGATAAATATGAGTTCACAGATTCTCCGTGATCTCTAGAGGTATTTCAGTATTCTTCTCTCTTAAAAGTCTGCAAACATGCACTAAATCCTCTTAGAGTATCTATTTGTGGTACAGCAATGGGAAAAGCTAGGAGAGTCATCCACCTTCTGGAACTTTCTTCATACCATTGTTGGCGAACTGCAATGAAGTTTGCCAAACTTCCAAATAAAGCATTAAATATTATCCCTGGAGGAATACAAAAGCTTTGGGAACTTCTCATCATCTTGGTTAAAAGCCTCACATCAGAACAACAACAGATTATTCAAGAAATGCCACTAATTACACATGAAGCAGAAAACGTAGGAGCTGGCACTCATTAAAGCAGTTGTGAGGCCAGTCCAGGTCTCCAAGGTGACCAACAGCAGAGGCCCAAGAGAAGCATGCAAGACACACCAACCCATTGTGGCTTCTTCATTGTTGGCCACAGCATGAGCACCCTGTTTTATGCATGGCAGTAATTCCAAAAGGCATGAATAAACCCAGTTAAGAATAGAGAAAATGTAGGCATGAGCACATAAAAATATATGAAACACAGTGGCTTCAAATAACACCCAGAGCTGGTGCATTCGGTAATTTGCCCGTTTCATGATTCTTTCAGGAGTCATACACACCAGAAATCTTAATGTTGCATCTATAATAATCAAAACTACTCAAAAACCCCGCTGTTTATATTCTTTGCAGCATGACTACTGGAGTATGTTACTGAAGGCATACAATATAACTGAACCATGCTAATTAATGAGCGTTAAATCGTCACATAGGTACTCTGTCAACTAGATATCTACGGACAATTCTGCAGAACAAACTGGCTACTTGTTATCATATAATCCTGAATGAGTTCCCCAGAATGACCACTAAGATTAGACACGACGCCAGACATATTTTTAGATGAGGAGTTGATTGGAGTAGGTGATATTTTGTTGCATATCTGTTGTGTCCCTGAAACAACAGGGTCTCAATGTGATGTCTGCAGATTTAGCAGCATTCGTATCAGATAAACAAATCACCCTCACGCATCCATATATCTACATAAAGGAGCAAGCAATCTGGAGCAACAGGAATGATGGAAAGCAGCCCTCCATCCTGTGTAGTCACTGGGCATGCACTTCTCGCCTCTGGAGCTGGCAGAACTGGGCTAAAAAAACTTTGCAATGGGGTCAAGTCTGTAGCATTTCTGACAAGAAAAATACAAAATTTGCATGATGTATAAAAAGACAATTCTTAGGTTTATGAAGCACCTCTAGCAGGTACACAGTCAGAGCATCAGTTTTTGTGTATTTTTGCCACCTTTCACAAGCATCATGGTCAGGACCAGCACGTTAAGTGCAGTCCTACCCAGAAAGGTGGCGAGTTGTGAAAGTTGATGCAATACAATTAAGGCATTGTTTTGTTCTAGATAGAACATTAAATGGTAATTAAATGCTCAGTGTGTACCAGTTTACTGTCAGTAAATTGGTCAAAGCAGCTTTGTATCAGGGACTGAACCTAACCTGATCTTGTTTTTGAACAAAATAATGACTGGCATACAAAGTGAAAATCAAGACCTACAGACAAAGGAAATGTTGTGTCCCTGCCTAGTGTAGTCTTGAAGTCTGAAAGATACAGAATCTAATTACTGTAGCTGTGCAACTGAAATACTGAGGAGATTGAGAGTAGTACTGATAAGCGGTTAAACGATATGCTCAGCAAGCTTGAGGTCTGCAGTCCTCTAAAAGTCTGGCAAAAGAGTATCTGCAGTGTGATGTACAAATGGAGAGATATTCCATCAGTGCTCTTATAACCTGAATTATGCATCTATTGCTACTGATGACTGGAGATTGGGCACATGCTTAAGGGATTGAAAGAGTAATTAACTGAAGATAGCATGTATTATCTTTCCATGAAGGAAAGTGATAGCTAATAAAAGTGATAGATAAATCCAGGATTTCACCAAATATATACAACAAAGTGGAGTTTAGATCCTCAGGTATCATATAGCAGGAGACCTAATGCCAATGTGCTGCTGCTTAATCAATGAAAGACTAGTATTACACTTGCTACTTGCTATCCCACTGTAATAAGAGAAACTCCAGTAGCTCATCCAGAAACTGAACAGTTTTAGGAAGAGCTGGTTTTAGAGGCAGAATCTGGAGCCAGCACATGAGCTGGTACTTCCCAGAAAGGTGGTTTAGTGCCCATTGGGGTCCAGTCCCAGAAGAGCTAGCCGTTCTGGGAAGGTAAAAAGAGAGCAGTGGGGGAGACAGCTACTGGAAGAAGCAGCCAATACCCCCCTTTTGGCTTCAAGATAAATGCAAGTAGATCATAATGATGTATTAAGATAACTCCTGAAATAATCAACACTCGTCTGTCATCTCCGAAATCTCAGTCACTTTCTGCACACTGTTCCTAAGGTGTGCTACTGACTCATACAGTGCTCAGCAGGATGCACTGAAACTCCCACTTCTCCTCACCAAGAATTCAAGAGCATGTGCACCTGAAAACGCTGAGGAACAGTATGAAAACACGGACAAAGCAGCTGTGAGTAGTGACTGCTTCTTTCTTGATCCCAGTTAATTGCCACAAAGCTTTAAATGTCTCCAGCAATACAAAAGTGGTGATACTCACAATGAGCAACCTTACCATAAAAAAGTGGTTCCTTCAAATGAATCCTGATTTGTAAGCAAATTGCCAAATACCTCAATGGCATTTATCTGATTGTCTTGCTGTGTTTTTTTCACACCATTGAGAAGGAGAACCTAACCAGAACTATGCCAGATTCATTTACAGGAGAGGAAATATTAACTTACTAGGAAGATATTCTGGCTGATAACTGCAACATTGATTCCTATAATGTGAAACTGGAGGGCTAGAATAAGAGGAACTTGCATCATGTGCAATTAACATCCAAGCAGAAATTCATCAACTGATGAGGTAGCCAAACATTAATGCATGAATTATGATCACATATCACAATTACAGGATCTCACCTTACACATCCAGCTCGTTACTTACATTCTAACAAAACATTTACCATCTTGCCATCTATCATTTTATTCAGGAGGACACTTTTCTATGTTTGCAAGCATGCATATCTGACTCAGACACTCCTGATATCCTTTGTCATCAATCCAGTTTTGCAAGAGTCATCATTTTTCTCCCTTTTCCTCATTCCACAGTTGAAGCCCAGGGGCAGTTCTGTCATGCAACAACTGTTCGGCACATGAAAGCAGAGAGTCAATGTACCTTCCTAGCACACATTGGTGTTAAAAGCAACAGAGCACCGAGGGCTCCAAATCACACAGAGAGCGTTTTTTATATTCTATATGAGACTGTTGCACTGATGTATCCAGTGCTGAGCAATACATTGGCACAATGCTTCAAGAATAGGAAACCACCCCCAAAAGTAGCAGTCACCTTACCAATCCGGTCTCTCAGAAAACTCATCAGCACAGGCAGAATGAAGGTATATTACACAAGATCAGGCAGCCAGAAAGTCTGTTTGACCTTCTCAGAGAAAAGATGTTACAGTGTGGAAGACTCAAACTTCATCATAAAGGCTGTGATGTTTAAGTATGAAATCCTGTTTGTCAGCAACAGTAAAACATCTTCTGTGAGAGAAGTATAATAATAAGTTTACAGGAAATGTACTTCATAAAATAACTCCCATAAAACACTGCGTGGCACCTAGCATCAAGAAAACCTCCTTGTAAAAAAAGGTGGATGAAATTTTTTTATGGAAAACAATTCATGGGTGACGAACCTGCACATAAAAGTGATGGTAAAAGGAGGTAGCAGGTGCTATTGAGCCCTGAACTATAGCAGGTAAAGCTGAAGGTTCTGTAACCCGATTAAAGAAGAATGAAGGTGCAACTGAACATCCCATAACTATTCCCATTCTTTGATACTTAAATACACATTCACAAATTTTTAAAATTACGACCTTAATTTTCTGCAGCCTTGTGCCCAGTGAGGGTAATCTGGATCAGGATAAATTATCCCTGCTTTGTTCAGTGTAGCAATGGCTCCACAAAGTGCACAACAGCAGAGAGCCAGGACTCTCTGTGATGTGGGAGCAGCACTGGGTGTCTCCAGCTTACATCTCGTACAGTGAAATGTATTTCTGTGTGAAGGCTCAGCCCTTTCAGCCACCTTTAGCACTGACAGTAAGACAAGCTATATACATAAAATGTGAGCAGAGGTGTCAGGTGAAATTTGTGCAGGGCAGCCCAGGTGAATTAGCTCCTTTGGGATGTTCACACAGTTGTGAAAATATTGGCAAACACCAGGCTGAGCCCTTATGAAATTCTGAAGAAGAAATTAATGTTTGATGGTATAAAATTCAATGTGCCAGACAGATGGCAAAGGGAGAGGGAGAGAATGAAAGTAGCACTTGGACATATGCATTCATCTGTTAAAACAGATGCAGTACCTGTATAGGAAGGGTTGCTTATCTACTTTGCTAGAGGTGACATTAGGCTTAGGGAAGAAGTCGAAACATCCCATGAAGATCTGGGAGCCACCACAATTTATAGGCTAGTCATGAGATCTCTACCAATCCCCCAGCAAGTACTGCTGCTGACGGTAACCACAAGTGCACCAGTAGAAGTTCAAAAAGATGTTCTTTTTTTTTGGTTTTCCTTCCCTCCATTTCTCTCCATCATCCTTTAAGATTTTCATGGAAAACCATAGCCAGCCTTTCCATGGTCTTATGGAATGGAGCAGTTTATTATTCTGCTCTTTACCATCTTACATGAATAAGTAGTAACACACACATATTCTCAGTAATTTCAGCCTGGCAATATTCAGCATTTGCATAGATCTTTGTTACTCCTAAGTGAGTAAGAAGACAACTCCAATGGGATGATTTAGGCCTGTTAGTGAGGTTAATAACAATTTGTTTGATTGTAAGCATATAGATTCAGCTTTGTTTTCTTGATAGAAATAAGCAACAAGGCATTTTTAGTTCAAAACAAGGAAATCATCAGTGCTGTCTTGTGTTGTGACAGCAAAAGACTACAGAGCTCTGCTGACAACCTCTCTCTTTTTTGGTCTCTCCTTATGCCTTGATCTATTTAATGTTGCTGAAGAGGAATGCATAATATTTAGGCATAAAAATACACAATTCCTTCTTTAGGAGATGATGTTGGATAGAACGGGCTAGTACAATTCATCTGTATGATACATAACTCACCTTTTCATTTGCATCTAACACAGATATCATCCTGGAAAAATAGCTTTAAACAAACAAAGAAGCAAACAAAATCCTCCAACATGTAGGTTCAGGAAAGCATATGCTAGCAGATGAACAAGCTGTACATAAACATGCCTGCTGCAACCACAACCCACCCAGATTTATGGCCTGGAACTTACATGCCACACAAATGATATCATATGCAGACATTCCCTTGTACACTACCTTAGTCAAGATATTGAACTATATAGCTCATCTACTGCCAAATGTTGGCTTTCTTAAATGCACAAGATCAATAATAACTATTCAAGTCTGCTGTGATCTGTCTTACACATCTCTTCTTCCTTCAAAATAAATGACTGCATTTATAATTGCTTACTAGTTTACATAATTTTCAAAAAGGAAAGGCTAATAAAATCTCCCTGGGATTCAGACTTCTGCATCAATTTCACCAGTCAAAAAGCAATAAAATTTGCTTAGACAAAATGAACATTTTTAATGAAAATTGATTAGTACCTCCAGTGAGAAGAATATGTAAACATTTTTGCACTAGGATTGTGATATATTTGTTTTACAAGTTTGAGGTTTCGTTTTGATTTTTAGTTAGTTAATTTTTTTATAGTTTTATTATTTACATACTTTTTAATAATTTCATAGAAGGTGAAGGGAAGCAATGCGAACTGATGGACTGATGATTTGATACCTGTGACATAAAACCTATAAACAGAACAGCGGAAATACTTAGTTATCACATGATTTTTTAAAAATAAATCCTACAATAAACAGAGGCTGATTTCACAAAGATAAGCTTCTCTCAATACGTATCAAAATAAACTAAAATGAAATAAAATAACATTGCAACTAATCATTAATCATGACATACAGAGTATATTCTGAGATGTAGCTTTACATTCTCAGCTTTGAAGCTTTGTTGCTTCAAACCTTCAGTCTTCCAGTCCTCTGTCAGAGGAAATGGGTAAGGTGGATGAAGGGATGGAAGGTTTCACCCGGGCAGGAAGGATATAGTTCACATATTATTCTTTATCAACTTATAGATATCATATCTATCTTTGCCTATTGCAAGTATAGCATTAGGTAAAGAATTTAGACTAAATATTGGAAAGGAGCCTCTTTTGAAAGAGGCTTTGATACCAACAGGCCTTTTACAGCTCTTGCAATCAGAATATTTTGTGAGCTGAAAACACAAATGCAGATGTTTCCAAGTGTTGGTTTGATTTGCAGTCTGGAAAATTCCAGCATTCAAATGCAAAATACCCCCCCAAAAATAATTATGCTCTCTCCTTCTCCAGTCAGGAGCTGGCACATGCCTTTATGGTCACACTCACAAAGTCAGCAGTTTATCTGCCTCCAACAGAAAAGAGCAGAGCTGTCTACGCCACCTTCTACAAGAAAAGCAGAATACCCCCTTGCTTCTGAAAGGGAAAAGCAGCCACCAAACTTCTTATTCAAGGGACTAACCACCACGAATTCCTCCTGGCAGAGTGCACACCCTACGTTCATGTGGTTTCATGCAAATATTTATTTTTCTCCTAGTCCTCTCTAAAATAATTTCAGATTTCATTCAGGAACAGAAGAGAGCAGGAATTATACTGAGCTCTAGTTGGTATTAACACTAAGTATGGATAATGTCCCACATAATGTGATTACTTCATTTGATCCCCTACATGCTGTACAGGTACACACACCAACAAGAGTGATACAGGCACAGTTATTCATCAAAAAAAATTTGCTTCAGTTTCAGTACTTCTGTAATTCTAACTGTCACCTAGTGGATTTTAACAGTTCTGTTTCTGCTTTTCTCTTTTCCTCAAAAGACTGGCTGTACCAGAGCTGTATCTTCTCTTGGACAGTGCTCATCCGAGTAGCTGCAGTCAGGAGACAGGGAGGAATGGGTGTGTATGTACCTCTGTGTGAATGCACATACGGCTTAGCACAAGCATACTGCTGGTATGGAGGGAGCTCTCCACACATAAAGCTGGGGGTGTCTTCACATTTGGCCCTTTTCTAGCCTCCTGCAACAACACTCATGTACTTCCGTAACACATGTCCGTGCAGCCCAAAAGAAGAGACCATGCTCAGTATCCTTTACTCCTCTGGGGCTCTTCCTGTTGCTGCTCCCTCCTGTCTCTCTCTCCCCTGTTCTTATCACCATGCAGCTGATCCTATCTCTTCTGACACTTGACAAAAATCCAGGACCCTTACCAAAAATAAAGCAAAAAATAAAATTTTCCAGCCAGCAGAAGTCAAGTGGATTTAACCTGATCAACCTGATCTAACTGAAGATGTCCTTGCTCATTGCAGGGGAGTTGCACTGGATGACCTTTAAATGTCCATTCCAACCAAAACTATTCTATGGCTCTTTGATTCTAAACAACTCAGCTACTCATAATATCCTCAGCACCTGGAGCACCACAAAGGCTCTTTCTAGTTCTGTCAACCCTATCTTGCTCACCAATGCTGCTGCTCTTGAAAGCCAGAGGAAGGTAACTCTCAGCCCCAGCAATAAACACACCATAAAAATTAGAATTTTGGTAAGTAATTTTAAGAGCTGCTTTACTGATACATGTGTTCACACTCATCTCACTACAAAACACCAGTAGGTGCCTAAAGAGCAAGATACAAGACTGGATGACATCCCTCCCATCACAAGCCTGCCTCTCCCTTGTCTGTAGAAGAGAAAATGTATGCTGAGAAAGAAACTGCAAGACTAAGAAGTCGCATTTGGGACTGGACTTAGGAGCATCAAGGGGGAAGGAAAACTCCTGCATAACCATGGAAGCACCCAAATGCTAACCCAGCGTGCCTTCAGTGTTTTTATTCTTTGCATTTCTATTTCAGTAAAAGTTAGTGAGTTTTCCTTTTCCCTTAATTGCTGTTTCATGCTGATGTATGAAAACTTGGAAACCTGAAATTTCACACATAAACTTTATTTAGATGGGAGTGAAAGGAGGTGAAGGATAGCATCTGTGATCTGAAAGGTGGCTGGAGTGGTAATTATACAGAGAGAACTGCAGAACTACATTTTAAACACCACAGCACATTAGTACCTTCAGCTGAACCACACTAAAGCTTCATCATATGAGATGAATGCAAGCTTTCCTGTCTAACAGTGTTTTGAAACTGTGCTTTTCTTGAGGCTTGTCTGGACATGAGGAAATTGAGCAAGAGGGAGCCAAATTCCCAGCCTTCTAGTTCAAAAAGTAAAGGTTGCTTGTTATATGGGTCTGAGAAATCTTGATTGAGAAAATGTTTATAATTCATCCTGCTAGATGAATTTCTCACCTCATCTGTCTTTTAAATATTTGAAAAAAACATTTGAATTTTCCCTTTTGTACCCCCTTGTGCAACTGTCCCTGTGGAAATGTGTCCCTCCTGACTTTTCATCAGTGGCTGCCTGAAAAGGCCATCAATCTGAAGCCTTTCACTCACCCAGGGTTTGAAAAGCTTTTTCTTCTACCTCCTACAACAGGTGGAGCATCTGATACCAAGTTGTCAGCCTATTGCATACTCTGACAAGTGTTTGCCTGTCAACTGGAGTTGCTCGGCTCCATGCCCTGCAAGACCCCTCCCCTGTAGACTATCCCACCCACTCCTTCCCTGATTTTATTAATGACACCTCAAGAAATGCCCTGTTCTCACATGCATGTTTAATTCCTCCTCCTTTGACAAACAAGGCAGCTCATGAGCACTCACACTGGCATTCCCCGAGCTCTCATTTCTCATCCACCTCCATGCCTAGCATTCCAACATAAGGCAGAGACTGAGAAAGGGAAGAAGCGCCTTCCCAAATACAGCTATGCGTGCTCTATAGTTTTACCTTCTATGTACCTCCTTGACCATCAGCCATAAGCACCAAGGTGCAATTCAGATGAACTATTTTAACTTATGCATGAGCTGCCATTTAGCTGCTCATTAGAGCTCTAACTATAACAGTCATATTTAAGTTAGGAAAAGATTGTGATGAGTCTCTTAGCTTCCCTTAATAACATCTTTCAAAAACAGCAGTGATAGTGCTCTAGAAAAACCTTTTGTACTTCAAATTCTCATCAACTCTATCAGTCCTAAGAGCATTAGCCAAGGTTTAAGCAGTTCATCATCTCTATTACATTCATTTACATGCTACTGGGCTTGACACTGGATACCTTATTCAGCAATACTTCATTTTTTGATCTGGTAAATTTACTACAGGCTTTCTTCTTAAGTTATTACTTTTTTTTTTTTTTTTCCCCATGAATTGCCTTTTTTTTTTCTTATAGCCTACAGCAGCACACATTTTTGAATGCAAAACATTGATCTTTAAGTTATTATGCTTCTTGCTCTGCTTGCCTTGACCAAAGACTCCCTCTCCAATAACGAAAGGACCTCCTGTTTCCTTCGGAGGTAGCATGAAAGCTATTGTACATAGGCATCATTTACTGGATCACAGACATCAATCATATTTCTAATGTTCTGTCTACTATCAGCAAACAAACACAGAAAACTGGCAGTTGGACCGGAAAAGATCCCAGGTCATGCTTTCCCACTGGGATTCACACCCATGTACAGTCCAATTTAACTGCATAAACTCACCATGACATATAGGTTCCCTCTGAAAAATGTTCATCTGAACACCTAGAAAAGTCTGTGATATGCTTGTTTACCATCTGCCTTCATTAGGCAGGTGGGCTCATGCTGTGGCCATCACCAGTATTTGGGAGTACTAAAGGCAGTTGTTTAAGCTCTAGTTTAGGCCCATGGCTGATATTTACTTCTCTTCTCAAGATCAATAACCTAGTAACTATGGAGAAGATAGTTAGCCACTTCCCTTTGTGTTTTATGGAAAAAGAAACTTATTTTAACATCACTTTAATTATCGTAAAACCTTTCTGTAAAATGCATACCAGTGTATTGAAGACAGGCCATTTATCTAGCTAAATCAGCAAAATTAAAATGCTAGCTTTTACTGAATAAATATATACAGACACACTGAGCCTGGGCAGGGGTATTAATTATTTTTTCTGCTATTATCCTGTGGTGCCATGTGTGTGACCAACAAGTAACTTCTGTCCTTCTGCAGGACAACGTATTAATTTATCTGAGTTTTGCAACCACTACTGTCTGTTCCCCATCTTTCAAGAACAAGAGCTCTCACAGAGCAGAAGTGGAACAGAGCTGCCAGATGTGTATGCTGAGCAGGAAAACCTGCTGTGTCGTGAGACTGGGATTCAACAGAGTGCTTGGCCATGACGACAAGCATATGATCAGTCAAGCACGCAGCTAACAAGAAGCCACATATTTTCAAGTACCACCAGCACCATTTTACCCATGAATGGCTAGAAGATAAAGTATAATTAGACACATATACAAGCAACCATGACAATTATCGTCTCTATACTACAACTTCTTACACTGAAAGCAGATCTTGTAATGTAGCTAAGGATTTCTTAACTGAATAACTTCCCAATGCCCTTAACAGCATTAAGAGGAATACCAAGATTAATGGCAGCTAAAAAACACACTTAAATCTTATCCAGGCAGAAGTGGGCCGTTCTCCAGAGCTGAAGCATTCAGCAGAGGCAGTGTTGCCCATGACCCAGTAAAGGTGCATGCTCCCCTTCAGTATGCTATGTGCAGGACTGTGTGAATATGGATTAACAGCAAGGCATGATAATTTAACATTTATTTGTTACTTCAGTCACAAAAATCTTGCTCCGGTTTCCCTGAGATGTTCTGACGGATGCTGCGCTGCAGCTGGGTAGTAGCTCACTCACAAAGTAATTTTACTGGTTCTTGGCAGACTAACTCTGGGAAAAGGCAGAAATTAAGATATTACCTTTTTCTGTTTCCCTAATATGGCTGCATATGTAGCCTGGATTAAAATGCACAGCACACTGATGTTGTTGTACATGGATAAATACGGAGAAAGTGATCTAAAATAAGACTGAGAGTCTCTCACACCGGTGTTCTGACGCTTGTATCACAGAGATACATGTGGGGAAGAGAAGTAGGCTTTTGAGACACCTTCATCCTCTTTTCCTATAGGTATGTTTGAAGGAAATAGGAAAGTGATCCCACACATGTTACACGCTAGAATATAAAACTGAATGGCAGAGAAAATTATCTATCCTTTGTGTTTCTCTTTTACAGACAAGAAATAAAAATACATCTAGAATACTTCACATTTGGAATGGTCCTGCTAAAAAAATAAAGGCAAACTAATTGCATCTGCTAGGTCAAGCTTCCCACCCCCCATTGCTGAAAGCCACCAACCCAAATATCACTTGTCTGTGTTGGTTCTCACAGAAGGCAAACCGTATGTTACATTCCCAGTGTCCATACACTTTTTCAGCTTCTAAATAGCTGACTCCCCCAGATGGCTGTTGGCCAGATTTTGGTTCTCTTCCAGCCCTGAAAGGCAGAGGGTAGGAGATGTCCTGCTGTTACTATCCTTTCATTTAGAAAATGGAGAGGTTGTCTGGCTGCCAACTTGTCAGAGCAAATAAGTCCCCTTTGCAGACCTTATCAGATGAATCCCAATGTGAAAACTTTCTACATATGAATTGCTTTGCAAGGAAGGCTTGACTTTTTTCAGAACGAATAAGGAAAAGAACAAAATAAAGGAAGCGAAAAAGTAAAGAACCTGTACAGAGAGGTCACTTCAAAGGAACAGAAGTCCACATGGCTTCTTTCTCCTGTTCTCTTCTTTTTTTTTTTTTTTCACAATTGGCTTGCCAGCATCTTCATGCTGCTCCCCTAACTGTGGCGGGCTTAGTCACCACAAGCCTCATCAGTGCACGATTAATTACTCCTGTTAATCAAAGCTGAAAGGCTGAAGGAACTACAGTGCCCAGCAGATCAGTAATGGAAGATCTGACTCTCATCAGTGCCAGAAGTCCACCAACAGACTGGTTGCAAAGCAAAGACAAGAACAGCTCATAGCTATCAGATTTTCAGCAGCCTAGGCAGAATGGCCAGCTGAATGGAGTGTCCGTCTGCAGGAGAAGCATGCTTATCCTGGAGAATCACCAGACTGTAAATGGTAGCCAAGACTGTGGTTATATTAAATCAATACTGCTAGTTACATTATTAAATATTAATCTAAGATATAAAAAAAGGAGTGCTCTCCTGGTTCTGCCAGAGACAGCTTGCATAATCACACCAAAGCATTTCATTTCAGTTCCTCTCAAATTCTCATCTGTAAAACAGATAATAATATCTAACTATCCACTTATGCAAGCTTGTCTCTCTGGGCAGGCGCCCTGGCCACCTCTCATATTACATGCCTAGAGCCTTGTGGAGACCAGCACCTCGAGAAGCCACTGTCACGGTACAGATGAAGAGACATAGCATGGAAAGGTCACACAGCTTGTGCTGAAGCTCTGGGGCTATAAAAGTGCGAAAGGATAGATTGGAGTATTTTAGGTAAATTTTTAGCCTTCGAATCTGCTGACTGTGAAAAGCACTGTTCACCACCACTGAAAAGAGCTGTTGAGACAGACATCGAAATGCTATTAGCTCTCTTTGAGGATTCACAGAGCTGAGGGAATGCAATGCAAAGATGGGTGACAATGACAGAGTTGTCAAAAACAAACCATGCAGGACCACACTTATTTCTGTCTCAGGGAAAGGAGTGTTATGAGCGAGAGAGAGGCACCAGGTGTCACATTTACAGATCTCAGTGGCTCCTGCCATCTTTACACTCTGCTACCACTCTTCCAACACCTGTCTTTGGCACTGGAGCAGGGAGGGGGCCAGGGAAGCCAGGGGAGAAGGGGCTACAGCCCATGCTAAACTCTAACCCAGCGCAGTATGCCCAGCCTCACTCACTGCATGTTTTGTGGCTTCTTCATTAATGACCGAAGAACACAGACCTTCAAATAGATACACTAGGTACGCAAACCAATAAAACTACTTGCAGTAGTTGAATCAGAGCACCTTGAAGCAAGACTAGGCCATTAGAGAAAGAAAATTAACAGTCACAAAACTGAATATATATATGTATGTATATATATCTCTCTCACCAATATATATACATAATCTCACCAATATACACATGCATATCTCACAAATGTATAATTTGGATTGCATTACCCAGCCTTTGTCAGAGTGCAGTCATTCTGATTAAGAGTTAAGCAAATGAAATAATTGTGAACTGATGGGGGGGCAGGTCCACCTACCATGAACACCTGTGTGAAGAGAGCAGGTAATGCTGCTGAGCTCCATCAGATGATCTGTCTCTTGTTAGAGAACTCAACTTAAAATAACACTGGGTCAAAATTAGTGAAAGCACATGTAAACATTTCCTTCATGTGAACAGAAAGGGAGTCAAAAAGGTCTAACAGAGAAGGGGTAACAATTGCATGTTAAAAACAAGAAGAAAAAAAATGAGGAAAGGAAAAATCTTAGGAATATTAAACAAGAATAATTAACAGAAATGAGGGCAGGCCTCAACTGAGGTTGTAGCTAAACATATGGTTGTATCACAGAATCACAGAATGGGTAAGGTTGGAAGGGACCATAGTGGGGACGTCTGGTTCAATCTCCCTGCTCAAGCAGGGTCTTCCTAGAGCACATTACACAGGATTGCATCTAGATGGCTCTTGAGTGATATTCTGACCTGGGGACAGGTATGTATGAAAAAACATAGATGACAAGTACAATTAAAACACAGAAATGCCAACTCAGCACACACATCCTATTTCTGCCAACAGTACTTTAAGCATCCCAGAATAGTGCTGAAGCCTAAACTCCTTAGTTAAAGTGCTTAGAAGTTAAGCACTTGCTTAAATGTCTTGCTGAATTGAGATGAGCTCATCAAATGTGGTAGAATATAATAACTGGGGGACATGGAAACTTTAAGCCTAGGCAGTCATAGAGAAATCATGTTCTTTATGCTCTTGACAACTTCCTGGACCACATTAATTTCTGTCTTCCTAAGTACAATTCTGTGATAACAGAAAAATAAAAAGCAGCACCACACTCAGATGCTGGGACTGTTCCCTTTCACTCAGTGCATGTCAGACTTTCAGGTGCAGTAATTCAGATTACTCTTCCTTGGATGGATGGCAAGCCAAGTGAAGTGACACTGGCTAGGCAGATGGACACTAGGTGAGGTAGTACTCAGCCCTGATTGCAGCATGGTGTCCTGTCCTGAGCTGTCTGACAGCTCAGTAGTATCACAGCATTGGTACTGGGAGGGTGGACCTGGATTTTCTTGTGCATCTCTAAAATAGCTTGCCATGGAGCAAATAAGTATCAACCTTTAGGTAATAACTAATGCTGAATATAAGGCTGTTGAGTTTCACAACTGATTGAAGGCCTCTAACCTATACTGAAATAAAACATTAAGCCAGATTTTAGCACTGTTACAACTTTGAAACACAAAATTTGTGTATGGAAGAAGGTTGACAAGTTACTATGTAGGGAGCAAAGTCTCTCATTGCTACACAAAAAAACTAACTTTGCTTTAAACTCAACAGCAGCAAAAGTGTTTCTTGATCCAACTAGTTCCATCTAGTATGTTTCATTTCTCTGGATATACTGTCATTTGTATTTTTCTATTTGATCTTCACTCCCCTTTTAAGGCTAGTTTATTTCTTCTTAGTAGTTAATGCTAATTTCTTACACTGTATTTTACTCAGGTAATACTTTAATAAATTCTTCAAGAAGCTAGTGATTGACACAGATCATGAGGAAATAGGGAGATCAGCTTTCCATGGAAGTCACATGCTCACACTGACTTACCCCATGGTGAGAAAATGGCCCAGAGTCAAGCTTGGATAGCACTGGACAGCAATAACTCTACAATAATGCCTGTTGGAGGTGATAATTATGGTTCTCTGGGAAAGGTGCTTATGCTTTTCAGGATTTTGTGATCTCATGGTGCATTCCTAGCCATAACTTATTAAGAATTTGTAGAGAAAGAAATCGTGAGAAAAGGAACACTGTTGATGGGTTACTGCTACTTTCTTTACTATGAGTGATCCTGCCCATTAAAATAAATTTGATGCTGAACAGAAACAAGCAAGGTGATGTCTGTAACACAATAATTGCCAGCATGGCACCTACTAAGACTTCATAAATCCAAATGTAAAAGATCTAAATCATAAAAGAACGATTACTTTTCATTAGCTCTCTCCTAACATGACAGTTTCTATGGCTAATTATTTTCTAACATGTTTGCCATAGGCATCACACAGAATTTATGTTACTGCTTTAAGCCAAGACTTTCACAAACATATATGGCAAGCTTTTATATGTTACTACATCTCGTCTGCAGGCCACAATGTGTAAGAATAAAGCTTTCCGAAATAGCTACTGATGTGGGGTACTAAAGCACTCAAAAATAAAGCCCGAATACTTGCAGGTCAGCAAAAGAAAAGTCTGGCCACTAATACAGTTAGTTGAACAAAAAGGCCTGAGTGCAGGATCTGAACTTCAATATCAACTGGAAAGTCTCAGCAATGAAATGATTCCACATCAGACAGGGTCAGACTGTTCCTAGTCTCTCTCAGAGGGAGAATGGACTTCCTTTCTTTGGGGGTCTTCTATAAAGGAGATGCAGGACTGATCTCTTACCCTGGGGAAAGAGAGCAGGAAAGAGAAGGGCTGTAGTACACCTATACTGATTCGAAGCTATGGGTCTGGTATTCCAACACATGGTGTGGGAAAACACTTGTGACACTGTCTTCATAGGTGGGTGACTCCCAGAGCAGCAGCTGTGACTTAAGGATACATTACCCTTTAGCACCATAACCTGGTGCTTACATTGCTGTCCACCCCTGCTGTCACTCGGGCTCAGGCAAGACTCTCACCACTTCTGAGACACGACAGTGGCAAAGCAAAGCGAAGACATCTGTTTCCTTTTGAGAGGTATTGGCTAGAGAGCTAGAGAGGAAGACAGCAGTGAGTACCAGCTGAAACACCTTCACATCAGGACATCAGCTAGCAGCCAGCTGGATTCAGCTCTGGTTTTGTGAGTGGACCTCCCCAGTGTTGTTCCATCTGTACTTGTTTGACTGCCCATGTGGCTAATCCCAGCACTGCTGCCCAGACTTGCTTCCCATCAGTGAGGCCCCAGAGAACTGTGTTTTGAAAGAATCAACTTAAAGGGGCTTTACTGAATTCAACTGAATTACAGTGCAGATACCAGAAGAGAGGGACTCAGCACCAGTTTTTTGATTATTTTTTTTTTTAGTCACTTTGCTTACCTGTGGATGTAACTATTTAGATACATCTACAAATGCTGGTTCAGACTTCCAGCCAGCCCTTTAAGAAATAAAGTATTATTCCAACATAATAAAATCTTCCTTTCTCCATAGAAAATGACAACCTTTTATCTGCTCACCTGACCCAAATTACACTATAAGCCACTGCAACTGAAGTACAGGAGCAAGCCTGACTCAGATTGGGTTTATTTTTGCTGTTCTTTATCAAGACAAACAACGGAACCAGAGACAGGTTTTGCAGCTAAGGACTAATGTAATTTCTTCACAGGTTCTTCTGTTCTGTTCAGTGCTGTGTTTCCTTAACCTATATTAAATTGTTTGACAGACTTATGACTTCTTTTAGTGGTGTCTGCAAACACTGCTACCCAGATCAAAATTCTCCTAGCAGAGCATCTCTATACTCTGTGTGAGCATTCAATCTGTTCTCCAGGACATAATGACATCAGTTCTAGGATTCTAAATCAGGTACATTTCTGAAATTAGAGAAACCTTATAAATGTCCTACATTAAACATCAGTGGTGAAATCCAGCAAGCATTGTGCAGTTTTTCCCTCCAACATCTCCTTGTTATTCCAACCTGGAATGCTATGAAAGGTGATAGCCAAATCGGTCTCCTGTGGGACTGCTTTAATTGGGAATGGAACCGATTTCCTTCATGGCTGTTCTCGAAGGAGAGAAAGCCGCAATTCAACTTCTGTTTTTCCCTGAGGATGTACAAAGAGAAGGGAGCCAGGCCAAACAACAATAGCTTCAATCAGCCACACATACATGAAACAAAGGGAATTTTTTTTCTCTGCGCAGCCAGAAGAGGAGGGGTCTGACTGGCATTCAGATTTTGCAGCATCTCACTGTGGGAGAGAGGTCTTCTGCAGTCATTACTCTCCTAGGGTGCTTGTTATTGACAGTGCTTTCGACTGACTGGCAGAGAATAAAAGTATCCCCCTCAGTAATATCATTCACTTCCCCCACTTGCTGTTCCCCCCCTCTCTGTGCCTCATCCAGAGCACATGTGCAGCTGACACTGAGAGAACACGGTGACCTCCTCTGAATATGCATAAATGCTAAGGATTGTCTGGTTTTTGCCCTGCTGCCATGGCTGGCTGAAGCAATAGCTTGGCCAGCATTTTGTTGATGAAAGAATGCATTAGTTTGCAACTGTTAGCCCACAGATGGCCAACTTCTAAGTCTGGCATCCAGACTCGTATTTAGTCTCACAAGCAATTTAGAAAGCATATAGTTAAAACTGATGAGGCATTGATGTTTAAATAATGTGCACCTGCTTTTATTTTCTTACAACAGTTGAGAGATACATCAGTGTGCTGAGCATGGAGTAGATAGTAGGGATGAGAAGATTCATGTTACCAAATTGTTTTTTGGAATTTAGTTCTGTAGTGCTTGGCTGTCAGAGTTTGCATGACTGAAGTATGCTGGATGTAAATGCAGATTAATGAACAGGCTTTATTCCCACTGGAGCTATGTGGATGCAGTACTGCTAAATTTCTGTAGGTTATACACATGCAAAAGGAGGATTCACCATCTCTGTTCCTTTAAAATCAAAATGGGGGGCCCTTGCAATGATAAGGGTAAACATACTTAACTTTTGCTCATGCTTGTTGAGCGCAATGCTCTTTTGTTGCTTTCTGCTTCTTTAGCACATATGATCATATCTGAAAGCACTTTCTTTATCCATGAAAAGTTTAAGATTTGCTTCTTAGATTTAACAGAAATTGACTGGTATTTTATTTAGACTTCAAGATCAGAATATTCAAAATAAACATAAAAACTATTAAAATACCACAAGAAGCAGTATTGCAGAACATGGAGATAGGTCTGCCAAGACTTGTTTGCTCTTCTGCTGGTGATTTTTGGGAGGAAGACAAAGAAAATGAATAGTGACGTTGTCTGATGAGTGCATTTACACGGGATTTGCTTCAAGGACCTTATAACACAGAAATAAGATTTCAATTAATCACAGACAAAATTTTAAGAAATCAGTAACTCGAAGAAGTATTTGGGAATGTCACTGTACATTCATGATTCATACTCTGCTTTCCTCGTAGGATAAAGTAATTTTTAATGCATCTTTCTACAAGTCTCCTGTAAATACTACCAAACACCTAATTCTCATCTGATACAAATAATCGCTGCTGAATTAGGGTAAGTGTTGATTTATACTACGTAATTCATATCTGTCCTTAAGTCTTGGACACAAATCTTCCTGTAAGCAGCCAGAATAATAACAAAATTTTCCTCTGCAAAAGGTCGAAATAAGTAATTTAGGTTTCCATTATAGCTTGACTATCATTACTCTTGAATCAAAGTCTTGGAGCTCTTGGAATAAGAAGGTAGTTTCACAGAGTCAAACACAGGAATATCACAATCCACAGCAGGAAAGAAGGATCGGAAATCATCTCTGTTCAGTATTATTGCTAATAACTAACCCATATCCTAAAGAAATGAATAGTTAGCTTCCCAGTAAGAGCAAGTAGATGTAGCAGGCAGATGGATAAAGAGAGGAAAAGAGGCAGAAAAAGAGTATTTATAAAGATTTGTGTCAAGAAATGGAGGTAAGGAATTGACCAACACTGAGATTTTTAGTGAGCTTTCAGCAAACTTGCTACTATACCATGATAAGGGAGGAAAACAGCTGAAAAAAATCCCAAGTTTGCTTGGTCTACTAACAGGACAGTGAAAGAGGAGTCACTGGCACAGCTTTGTTCTGCAGAAAGAAGTGAGAATCGCATTCTGCTGTGACCCCGAGAGACACTTGTCTTCCTAGAGTCAGCACTGCAAGGTCCAGATTCGATGCCTCAAATATTAGCCATCATTTCTTGGGAGCTTGGAAAAAAGAAAAAAACAACCCCTTAATAAAATTAAATGAAAAGCAACTGTCAATATCTTCAATGATAGAAGTGTTCATTACCAAGGCTAAAAGTTATTGAAAACTTTAATAGAGAATTCAGTATATAATCTGCTTTAACTGCTAAGCTGCCTTAGAATCTGTATGGCATAGCAGTCATGTAGCATTTCCTCTGCTTTGTGGCGAATAAAGAGAAAAAGTGTGAAGTTTTCTAAATAATCCTTGAAAAATGATAAGAAATTAAATAATTCAAGCTTTCTTCCATTGTTAGATGTGTAACCCAAGGGCATGGATGGTTGCACAGTGTAAAACTTGTAATAGCATAATAATACACATTCACATATGAGAAACAACAGTGTAATTCTGAAAAATATTGAAAGGGTATTCTTGGACTTTTAAAGAATTGCAGTGTGAAATACTTGAGAAAAATAACAAATTCCTAAAACATTTAACTGCTGATGACCAATGAGCAAAATACTGCATGCAGAAACCCATTCCTTAATTCTACTTACAATATTTTATATTTTCCTCAACATACAATTGTTGGTATTAATTAATTTGTCTTTTTCTGGAATCTCCATCAAAATCTGAACCCAACCAGTAACTTCATACACCAGTACTTGAAAATACAGCTTACATGTATACTAAAAGTTAAGACCTCTCATCAGCCAAAAGGCAGCCAAAACGTCTTATTCTTAGAATTATTTTTAAAATTTGTTTATTTGACTTTATTTTTTTAAGATCAGGTGTGTGGTATTTGAGAACTTCAAATACCTGACAAATCCGGTACCATAAGCACAAGAAAAATACAAATATTCTGGCTACAAATAAGAGTTACTGCATGCATGAATTATACCCTGGAGTTTCTAAGAGAAACAGAAATAAGCATTGCTTTCCTAGAAATTGTGACCTTTGGGAACACTGAGAATGACCACTAACATATCAGTAAATTTACTGTATAGTAAGACCTTTTTCAGGGGATATAAACTCTATTCAAACCCAAATACCTTCGAACTGAGACAAAGCTAGAGTTTGTTTTTCAATTCATATTTTAATTAAAGAACTCAATGAAATAGAGAGAAGTAAAAAACAATTTGTAATTTTAGCAAAAAAATTTGAAAAGTAATCTAATAAACAATACAAACCAAGCAGATCTATAAAATACTTCTTCTCCTATACAGCTGCAAAGGAAGTTTTGGTTTTCATCAAAAGATGAAGGAGCTGCTATTTAGCACAAAACCTGCTTACATCTTCAAGTGCAATTTTTCATTTAAATTGTTTCTAGCAACAGTTAATTTTATTCAAACACACAGCAGTAAATAAAACAGGTGAAAAGAAGTAACTCTGCCTTCAAAAATCAGTATGTGCAAAATGTTCTTGTAATTAGTATTAACAAGAAAAAAAATAAAGATTGGCTGAAGTTGATTTTTAAATCAAGGGTCAAGTCTATTTTTTGCCCAATGACTAAACAGAATCACAGAATATACCGAGTCCGATGGGACCCACAAGGATCATCGAGTCTGACTCCTGGCCCTGCAGATCTCCAAGCCCCAAGAGTCACACCATGTGCCTGAGAGCATTGTCCAAATGGTTCTTGAACTCTGTCAGGCATGGTGCTGTAACCAGTTCCCTGGGGAGCCTGTTCCAGTGCTCAATCCTTATAGGATGACTATGATCACTTCTATGATGAACATGTCTAACCCAAAACTCTTGAGTAATGGCTGTGGACAGAGCAACTACAGAAGAGTTGTATCAGTATTAGTTTTTAACAAGGCTGTAAAAACCCCAAACAAACCAACCAAACAAATGTAAGGCTCTTCCCTCCCCACCCCCCCCCCCACCTTTCCCCCTTTACCTAAAGGGAAGAGTTTTCTCTGTGTGATTAATGGACCTGCCACTAGAAGGTGAAGGATGGCTTTTGGTAAGGGATATGTAAAACCAAGCCTGGTCCCAGCCTTGGGCTGTCTTTCCTGCTTCCACAGTAAAGGACCCTGCTCACATACACATCAGATAAAAGATGAAGCCGCTTCTTAAGAGTAACCTCTGCTGATCCCAGACTTCATGTAGGAATAAAAGTGCAAGCAGTAGGGAAGATAGAACAAAACTAAATTCAGGATGGGACAGATTGTACTGCAAGGAAGGCATCTTCTTCCTGTGTTGGGAAGCTGTAGACACAAGTAACAAAGAACTGGGAAACCCTTATAATGTGAAAGTTCTGGATTCAAACCTGTACTGCCTTAAAGCCCTCTTATTGAACACTATTTTGTCGTGGGTTTGCAAAGGTCTCCCCCTCCTTGGGGACTGGAAGTAGTTTGTCCAAGTAAATTTCCGGAGTAAAACCCATCAGAAGTTTAGGTGACGCCTTTGCCAATTACATCTTTAAGAAAACGGAAGAGAAGGTGGTGGTGCAGAAGAAATTGGCAGCCATGTAGAGGGATGCGTTAGGCCCCAGGGGGGGCCAGGCCTCTCTCCTCCCCTGGCCCTGGGCCGGGGGCAGGGGTAGAACTGAAACCCTCCTGACCAGATGTGTAACAGAGTGAAGAAAAAAAAACTTTAAAGAAGAACTTGGA
>JAWMRA010000113.1:66212266-66256482 GCA_035584735.1 Pseudotriccus pelzelni
CCCCTTGCAGTCCATGGAAGACCTTACAGGACCTGGGTAACCCCAGCCTTATCCCAGGAGGGAGGTAGGCCCAGCCCTGACACAGAAGAGAAAGAGACAGAGAGAGAAACAGTTTCAGCTGCAACGAGTTGGAGTTGTCCCAGAGATAACAGAGAGGAACTTACAAACATGCTGCAGAATTGTTTGGAAGACCTGAAGATTTTAAAGTAAAAAAGAGACTTGCTTCTCCTCCTGGACTGGTACAAAGGAGGGAGGGGTGTTTCTGTAAATATGTAGTGCTTTTGCTTAATTAGAATTGTTGCAGATATAGTTGTTTAGTTTTTATTTTTCTAGTAATAAATACTAATATTATTTCTGCCCAATCAGATCTTTGTCTGCATAAACCTTCTATCACCTTAAAGCAATTTGTGGGGGGTGTGGTAAAAATTGTCCCTAGGCAAATCCATGACAATTTTGCCTGAGTGGTGTTACGCGTTTTATAGCTCAAGATGTGAAAGACTATATTGTCCATGATTTTCTTACATTACATTATATAAATCTCCACTGACACAGAAGTCAAAGTGTTTCACAGTATTATTTGAATAGGCTTCTTTGTATTTCAGATATACTTGCATTCTCTGTCTGTTAGACTATGACATAATAATTTATTTTTGAATAAGGTAGTCCCAGTTTATTAGTCAAACAAGCACTTTTAACATCCATGACCAAAAAAAAAAACACTTACTTTTAAAAAAATTTTAGTATTTATCTGTTGGTGGGCAACATTTCTTAAATGCCAATGATTTAAATTTTAAATGGGGATAACAATTTTTATTGCTTTCATCTCAGAGAGCCTTAACTGATGAGACAGCTGTGAATGGAGCCTTTCCACAGAACCTTATGTTAAGCCAAGTACGTCCAATAAGCCACTACACAAATGAACAGAAAATGCCTTTTCTCTGTGCTCATAAAAATTCATAGTATATTAAGCAGTTATTCTGCAACCAAACTCCAAAAAAGAAGCTGCCAAACTGCAAACCCCTAATAATCCTAAAAGGGGAGTTTCAGAATATTCTTTGCAATGCAAATACGGATGAACCATAAGTCAATAGCAACTGTCTTTTGGAGTCTGTCCCTTCCTGATTGTAACTGTATCACACCTGGTTCAACTACAGCAAATGCTTTCACAGAATACCTGTCTGAGAAACACAGAGGGCTTTAATAAGCATTTTGTTTCGGAAAACTTAAATGGGCTACTCTGTTTTGCTCTTCATTTAATTTCCTCTCCTACATTACTTCTTATCTCTCAGTTTAGAGTAACTGCATCCCATAAGAACATCATGGTAGAAGTGACTGCCTCTCTCTCAACCACGATTTGTTGACTTTTGTATTAGAGGGCACCAGGAAACTCCGCAAGATGTGCTTAAAAGCAATTAGGGTATTGGCTATATTGGAGGCCCTGAAGGTTTACAAGCTCTCTTAGCATGAGGCCAATTTATGGATGCTTAAGTTGTAATGAAGCAGAAAATGTATAGAAAAATAAATAATCCAAAAAAATTTATGCCTCCGGAGCATGCTTCAAGATGAGAAAATTTTTGATATATTTTCCAAGTAGCAGAGTACTCTACGATTTAATAATAAGCTTGTTTTTGATCTTTAGACAAAAAAAGTCCGGCAAAATCTCATTAAATTCTCAGGCATTGAAACAGTTTGAATCAGACAGACACCACTGTAAAAGAAGAGATGGTGCTAACCTTAAGTATCTGGGAAATACAATGAAGTCAGAAGTTTAACTTTCACTTACAAATTCTGCTGTGATAATACTGGTTACGATGCTCAGAAGAATAGCAACATTGTCGGCAAACATATTTATGTTTTGAATTTGGCTTCCTAAGTTTTTTTTGATACAAGAAACAAATCATGCTGAAGAGATGACGCTTGTAAGAAACATATATTAGTCGTTTTACATACAACAGACTGGGGGGATTCTATAAGGGCCTCAAGAGTAGAAGATATCCAGCATAAGAAGTATCGAGAAAGCATTTATGTAACTAAGTAGTAACCTCGAAAGTCAGAAATCTAAAAGATAGCGACTATGTTTTTTGATGTTAATGTTTATCAAAACCTTGTGCAAAATACTGTAAAGAAGGTACTCTTTAATATAACAGAAATTGAATTTTCACACAGATCTGAGTTGGTTTTTTTTCTGGGACAGTCCTGAGGGGTCTGTGTTAGAAACTGCTAAATAAATGGCCAAAGATAAAAGTCAAGTGCTGTGGAGGGATGGTGCTGCCACCTGAACTGCAGCTGGGGGTGCTGCTCAGGGTTGGTGTAACAGACTGTGTAATTTTCTGCTTCTGGCCTTCCACTTTGTTTAAAACACATTTTTAATTTGCTTTCAAATTGAGTGATCAGTAGTGACGTCTTTTTCCTCCCTATTGCATTTAGCTTATTAATGTGGGAAGAATGCCCAAGACTGATACACAGTCACGTTAGGCCACTTCATTAAATTTCATTTTATTCTGGTTTGATGATGAATACTGCCCAATTTTACTTGCAGTTAGATCCTGGCCTATTTCGCTCCTTTCAAATACCTGCTCACTGGGACAGTGAGTCTTCTTTTGGCCATTAACACTACAAGGAAATATTCTACTTTGTTTTTGTGAACACCCTGTTCTCACCAGAGTTAAACAACAGAATTGATACTGGACCAGCTGACTTGCACTAGAGAATCAGAAACAGCAGGAAATATCATCGTGGTGTACGATGTTAGAGATGTGGAACGATGCACAACAGGAGTAGCCATCCAGAGCCCTCTCCACAGGGCACAGAACAAACCTAGCAACATGTTGCAAAGCCAGTTGGACTATGCTTTCCTTAAATGTGTGACATTTCTCCTTTCTACTCAAGAAGGTACTGTAAATTAAATACAAAATGCATCTTCTCTTCTCCGAAATGTTGCCCTATTTATAGACTAATATTAATTCTACAAACTGGTACAAAACATAGGGCAGTAAGAAGCTCATTTGTATAATTTACTATTGAGAACACTGGAATACACCTTTGATTTGCGAAATGGTCCCCAAACTTTTTGAATCCACTTCTTTCTTGCTATTTATTGCCTAGTTTACACCTGTACTAGCACAGAAGTGAGCAGAGTCAGATTACAGAATGTGAGAGAAGAATGTGAGTTTTACAATCTTATTTTGCATTAGAGAACCCTCTAAGAAGAGCATGGAAACAAGTACCCAAGGAGAGGAAAAGCTGTAGGATCCCCACTTTTGTTCACAAATAGCACTCACTAGAGAGACTAAAATGCTAGGGTTTATACAGTACCCTTAAGCATTATTACTTATTATCATTTATATGATTACAAGTTGTGTTCACGGCAATAAAATAAGGCTAAGCTCGGGTAGTACTAATAGCCAACCAATTACACTGCTATAAAATGTTTATAGGTGGTATAAATTTCAATATTATTAGTACCATGGCATGACACTCACATGCTTTGTCTAAAGGAAGGTATTAGAAAGCCAACCTCCATGTGTGCTGTTTTGGCTCTAATTCATACGTAATTAGTGAAGACAACAGGATACAGGACCACTCCCACCTGGCTGTAGGGCCAACTTAAGTTTAATCCTGCAGCTACAGTAGAAAAGCATTATTACTCCAGATTCCTGTTTAGAGATGGAAAGGATCAAAAGGGTTTTTTCTCATTTTTATGGTCATTTAACATTCCACCAGTGTTCCTTCAGCTGTGCCCAACCTTGTCAGACATCAAGAGCAATCTGAGATATTCAACTGGAAAATTAAAAGCTCTCTAATCTTCTACTTTATGAATTTCCTCTTATTAATAAAGAGACATGAGCCTACTTTTATCTACACTTGAAAATGGCAGAAGATCCACTTAGGCAGGATACACAACAGCTTTAATGATATTGCTTTGTAGAATACCTCACAGGTTCTTGGTCATATTACAGATAAATTTAGAAATGTAAGAATGATGCTATTTGGTGTTAGCAAATAAAGAAATCTTCCCAAAGATTATTGCAGCTCCTTGAGTAGAAGTAGGCAGCTGAAGGGAAAATATCATGGAACTGAATCTCCAGATTTCTACAGAGTATAAGAAAGAACAATCTGAATCTGTTCAACACTGTTCTACCTCCTTTATCAAAACAGAGCTGCAAAAAGTGAAAAACTGGATACTTGGTGTTTCATCAGTAGGAGAAGGAATCTTCTAACAAGCTAGCTAGAGTTGCCAGTTGGGCATTTGAACCAAGCAGAAAGTGTGAAATGGAGACCTGGGAGTGTCTCTCAATCAGGTGGCTTTTCTTGCATGTTACCACAGCAATTGAGCTTTCTAATTTGATGGATTTAACAAGGAAACTGGGAACAGCAGGGAAGGGGGAGCTGCTCACTTACTGCAGCCAGAAGACAAAAGGCAGTCTGCCAAGGCCAGACAGAAAAATATTGATGGTGATCATTCAGAATCAGGAAATGAGGATTCACTCCTACTGGAAGGAACACACTGCCACATACTGTTGCTGAGTGGGAGGGTGAGATGGTAAAATCATTACAGCTGGTTTCGGAATGAACAACTGGGGCCACTGCTGGGGCGTCAGGCCACCAAGTCTGAAAGGGATCTTTTAAATTAAACTGGAAGTGTATATCACCCAGTACATAGCCGCACCTATGTTACCCCCTCGCAAGACTAAAGCTGCAAGACCTGTAGGGTCTTCTGATACTGGATTTTAGCTGGAGTGCTGTGTGACCCATAGCAGTCACTTAGGAAATCACAACTGCTTCAGTATGTTCCAAGGAGTTTGTTTTACAAGATAACTGCGAAAAGTGGCAAACAGCATCTTATCCTCCTTGATATTCCGTACCTACTGCCAGCAGACCTTCTTCCTTTTACAAGTGGAGGGAGCAGATAGCCATCCTAACACCACATAAGCAGGCTGTGTGCTTTTGGTGGCATGGGACACCTCTGCACTCAATGAAGGCTCTACACTTTGTTACACTTCTAAAAGCTTGGACCAGTGGGCAAACTGCATGCATTAGGCATAATATCAGGAGCACTGTTCAGTCTTTTCACTGGTTTGTCATTATTTTATCTTCCTCTGGCCAAAAAGAGCACAAGAAAGTGTAGTCTCCTCTTCAAAGTAGCAACTAATGAATCTATCAATCAGGCATGCACCATTCTCAATACAGCCAAGCACAGACATTCAAAAATTTCTTTGAATGAGCTATCTCATTCAAAATTTGAGAGAGAGCTTACAGAATCTCATTATGCTGAACATACTAAACTTGGCATTTAAAGAAGAAATTGAGATTCCATGTTTGAACACTTTTCTTTGCCACCATGTAAGAAACATAAAACTCAGAGGAGGTGTTTTCAGTTGACAAAATTAAATGAGGTTTTTCATAAAAAAGCAGGCACATATTTATTATTATGAATCTCTTTACAACAATGTTCTATAAAAGTTGGCAGCACTGTTCCGTGCAAAGCACAATATCTGGCAGTTCGCTTCACTGCCTCTGGTGATTTTCTTTCCTGTCCACAGCAGAGAAACAAGAATAAGATTACACTTTAAACAACTTGTTCAGTGTTAAACACTGAATCAAAGCTAGAAATAGGATTTTGACACATTAAATGTGTTGTGTAATGTATTTGAACTCATGGGGTCTAGAATAAAATAGCTTTTAAAGGCACTCAGCTACCACAGTAATGGACGGATGGACAGATAGATAATCTGTGTGCTTCTGATCTGATTTACTGCCTTGCAGAAACCTGTGCTGTACAGCATTGAATCTGCAAATTCCCCAAGACTCTCTGCTTGACTGAACTCTAGCCACAAGGGGCATACCTTTCAAACATAACTTCATTGGTTTTATTTCCATGGCAGCAGCTATGAAAAGGTTATCCTGCTCAGATTAACTCCACCAGTATTTGTGATGAAATGTTTAATCATCAAATCCCTATAAGATACTATTCATATTTACTGTAATTCAAAAAGATAGAAATGCAAATTTGTCTGTGTTACTAGAGCACATAGCTCAAAAGCTGATCAGAATCACCTCTGTTAATAAAATGCCTGACTTCAAAATAGTCTATGTTTTCTCAAAATTCATTTATATGAAAAATTCTCATTACAGCTTAAAAATAAATCAAATCCTTTTGAAATTTCATTCAACTTCTGCCTGTATTTTAGACATGGAGGTAATCCATTACTGACATAGTGAAAATGCAACTCTCTGACAGAATAAAATCTTGTCCTACAGTGCAGGTACTTTTCCTTTTTCTCTTTCTCTATGGTACATATTTCTCCTCTATACTTTTGATTGTTTCAGACAAAGGCCCTGAGAAATGACCTCATGATTTGGTCTTATTGTATCATTTCTTTTGATAACAGCACGCCTTATACCACCCACTACTGCTGCTTTGATGTTCATTTCTTCTCCTAAAAATAGCAACTAAGTTTTATCCTTATGAAACTGCACTAGAATAAAAATTGTTCCTAACACATTAAAATGGATTAAGTGCAAAAGAAACTAATGCTTAACTCAGAATCAAATGCATTATTTGAGGATACTTTCTAAGATGTAATCAGTTGAGAAGCATTTTCCATCTATAGGTAATATCTGAAATAAATTATAAAAATGCTTATAGGATAAGACAGGGAAGCAGAGAGTGGAGCCTAACACAAATGAAAGGACTCTGTAAACAAAGGAAATCAGAAACAAGAAGAGAAATGAATCTTTGGATGGCACTGATAGTAGCATGAGCAACATAAAGATTATTTTGGTATGACAGGAAAAAATGGAATCAGTAGGGAATTCCTCTGATCACAGATGCAACACGGGGCTCTCAAATTACACAGAGAATGAGAACTGCTGTTCTCCAGGCATGCTGACTCACTCAGCTTTCTGCAAGCCTACATCAGTGTTTTGGTCTCAGCTCCCACAGCTCATTACAGCTTTGTTTCCTTGATTTACATATCTGTTTGTCTGTTCAGGCAAACTCTTCACAGATTTCTTTGTATGCAATCTCCAAAATTGTCCAGAAGGCTACAAGAAGATCATACTGTATTTATGTTCTGAACTTAAAATAAAAAATCAGTTTGTGCTGCACTTTGTTTTTTTGCCAGGTTCAACCAAATCCTAAACGTAAAGTCCACATTCAAACTTGTGGCCATTTTCTATTTCAGCCTTAATTTCACTTTGACTTTTCAACTGGAACTGGACAAGGTCAAAAGACAATTTTTCCCTGCACAATTGTTCCCTGAGGGAGTCGAGGAGTTAGAAAGGCATGCCGTTGACTCTTGTCCTTAAACCAACCTACTGCCAAAACCTCACAAATCTGCAGTTTGGATAGGGTTGGTCTGACCAAACCTGACTGTCCAAACAGCCAGCCACCATGTAACCATCTGGAGACTCTGCCATCAGCAAATTCAAGCATCCAGAGTTCAAAGTATCACAGCCTGTGCCTGCTTATTGGGCTTGACAGAGGCAAGTCACAGATATATCATGGAACCAGATTTCTACTTCCACATGTTGGAACCAAAATCCTTTTTGCTCCTCTTGGTCATCTCACCACTGGAAACAGGGCAGTTCAGAGCATTTACAAGAGGTGATCACTGAGCAATGTCACTTTGTGACTCCAGTGCCATTCTAAGATGGGAAAACCAGTTCCTCAGGAAATAGTCCTTGAGGAACTGTTTCATTTAAGTGCTCCTCTCTGCAGTTCCTTTCCATGGCAATTCCCTCACAGAGTCCTTTTGTCAACAAAACCAACAAAACCAGAGTTCCAGCAGTGATATTTCAAATCCTTTCTGCAGTGACACATGGCTAATTGAGTATCACTTTCCCATGCTGTGAACACTTGACAGCTAAAGGGGAAGAACGACCTAACGTAGGTCTCGAGGAAATATCTGGGCAGTATTGGTGGAAACACTTCTGTGTTTTCTTTACTTAAAAGAAAATGCTGACTGCAATCTTTGGGATGCCTTTTTTGTGACTGTGCAGCTCTGCCACACACCTACTGGCTTGGTGCCTAGGGCATAGCAAATGGTCCAATACAGCAAAACCATGCGGATGTCTGACAACTTTACTTAAAACTCCTTCTCTGACCATGTCCTCCTGAAACCTCACCAAACACAATTTCTCATGTTAATATCTTCCTTACATACTTTTCTAACACCAGTTTTTAAAAATAGTTGGTGATTGCTGACGTGGTAGTTCAACTGTGTCACAAAGTGTCCTCTGCAAATTTAACTTAGGAGGTATTTTAATTTTTTATGATCATATATGCATCACTAGTAAACATAATTTTAGAAAAAAGTGAAGAAAACCCTTTTCTCACTATCATTTAAAGCTCTGAAATACATATCATCAGTGTACCTATCAGAATACTTAGGTAATAAAATAAATTTGTAATGAAGAAATTTAGTTTACTGAATTCCATGAAGGGGAATGCTTTATTCCTGAACGCCACTTTGCAGCTAAATTACTGGTATGGGATATGATTTTCAGTTGAAAATCACTATCAGTAATTGGTTCATAACTCTTCACAGAAGACATAAATTTTGTCTTCTACAACTAATTAATTCCAACCTAATAAATAGAAAGCTTTGTCTGTGTGACTCCAAAAGGAGTGACAAACATCACTGCTATTGATCCTATCACCTGCTACTTCCTTAATTCTACAGCTTTTTAGACCTGCCAACAATCTCTCTCTCAATACCCTGGTTTTCGTGAAATATTATTCTTCTTTTAAATGTTGCTTGCATCTATAACCAATTTGTCAAGTCCATTAAATACTACTCTGTATGCAACAAATTAAATTCATAAAACATTAAACAGAACTCAAGAAAGTACGAAACAAAAGCAACAGTGCAAAATAGTAATAATATGATATACAACTTTTTTGGGAAGAAACAAGCAGTTTATCTCTCAATGTTGTCATTAACAGAAGATAGGCTGTTCCCTCACCAAAGTAGGATTAATGGAAATTATCTTATAATAATTATAGTGAGAAATAAACAAAAGCTTCATCAAATTCATGCAAACAAATGCCTCTGTAATGCATATGACAGGGACTGCTGACAATTAATTTCCACTTTTATATAACTGTTCAAAATATTAATAAATAAGGAGATGACATTTTGTCAGGTTACTGACAAAATCTGAAATATTGAACTAAAAAACCCAAGTCTTTTATGAAAAAAATGAGAAGGAAAGTTGATATAACCTGACAATTTGCAGTAAGCAGCTTCCAATAAGAAATGAGTTGCTGCTGTAACAGAAACAGGTGGGCATGTAACAGAAATTGAAGGCAACTGTGAAACTTTTAAGCATAAAGATCCTGCATAATTTTAAAAGATGTGATTTTCTTTCCTGTGTCAGTTGCCTTGTGTTTATTTGACTGTTTAACCTGAAATTTCAGATGCACCTAATTATTAACATCTACTTAAACACTTGTTGTCTACATGTGCTTAGAAATAACTATTGATAGAAAGCTCTTTGCACTTGTTTACACAAGTTCATTGACACAGCACCTCTACATTTTAGACACCCTCCTTTTCCCATGGAAAGAGCTATGACTCTCTTCACTGCTTGACAAATGAAATAAGCACCTTGCTTTTAAATCAGGACTGTTTTCACAGAGACGATTTTAAAGAGAAACTCATCAGCCAGAAATATGACATGTCTTCAGGCAGCTTTAGGCGTGGATACAATCTTTATAGACAGAGACAGTGTAACACAATCTATGTAAGAAATGAGTCAGCTCTGCTAGAAATATTTCTATCGACAAGGCATAGTAATGATGCAGTTGTTTCACAGACACTCTGGGAGCTCTTCCTTGCAATCATCCACTTCTGTTAATAGAAATGCAAACATACACAAGAGGAAGTAGTTATGTATATGTGCCCAAATTTCCGTGTTGCCTTGTATCTTATATTTATCTCAATGGGCTGCATAATGAAAAGGTGAGTGCGTTCTCTATTTTGAAAAAGGATCCTATTCAGCAGTTATTATATTATTGTGAAAAAACACTACTGTAAATACCACAGTCATTTGTCTTCTTAAAGGCAGGTTGTTCTGAGATATGACTTGAATTCTTACATCTTGGAACAGCAACACATTTCTGCAGTGTGCCATATCCTTTAAAGAAAAAAGAACCCTACTTTCTTTTTCATTGATTTTATTTTGCTCCATACTTCAGAGATATATTCTTCTGATAAAAACACACTCTTTCATGTTTTCTAAGAAAATAACAATAGAAGAAACAAACACATTCAAAATCCTCACTAAATTAAAAGTGTCTGTGTTCTCATATTTCTAATACTTCATTCACGAGAGAAAAAGCAGGTGGGTTTGAGTGTGCAGACCTCACATCATCATGCACTGCAGATCCATAAGCCTTCCCAAATATTATTATCCATGCAATTTCAGTGTGGGGAGAAATGTTGAGAAAAGTTTCTGTTCAATAACTTCCAGTGATTATTACTTTCCTTATACATCCTCAAGAGAGTACTTTCCCACAAAGAGAGGCAGTCTGGTGCAGGTATAGGAAAATACCACTGGGAAGAGGAACACGCCACTTAGGACATGACACTGATATATGCCAATCATGCTATCATCTAAACAGGAACTGAAGTATCCAGGCATATGCTTTTTGATATGCATATGCTTTGTGCTTGTCCCTTGACATGATTTCTCCACTTGCCCACCTGACATGCTGTGGTTCCTCACGCACCAGCGTTCAAGACTGCACCAGAGTAGGACAATTTCCAGCCTCCACTTAAGGTGTTTCTCACTCAAACTTCCTACTGTGAAGCTGCCTCTGTAACTTCAGCTCCTGCCAACCTACCACTCTGTCATCTACCTGATTTTCTTAGAAAGCACTCAACCCAGTGAGTGATGGCTGCCTGGTTCAATGGCCAAGTTCATTCAGATCTCTTATCCTCAGCTTTAGCAGGAACCCCTTCCCAATATGCATTTCTATAACATCAGGTTTGGCTCAGTCATGACAGCATCAGAAATTCACCGGCGTCCTTTAAGTGTTTTTGCTGCTCTCTTCGGTTTTGAAATACAGTCTTAACACAAGACATATTTTGTCTTACCACAAAATTTAACCCATGATTTCAGCACACTGTTGCAAAAGACTCTCTTCACTGCTTGCCAAATGAAACAAGCACCTTGCTTTTAAATCAAGATTATTTTCACAGAGATGATAGGGTCCTGTCATCAGCATCCATGCATTCAGAAATTCACCTCCATGCTTGGAAAGAGCTCACTGGCAACTTGGTTCCCATGGAAAGCATGGCAAGTTTCTGTCCCCTTTATGATATTTCATCTCTTTGAATTGTTGTAAAAGCTGTGAGTGGACATGAGATGTTCCAGGTTACATCATGGCCTATTTCTTATCATATGTCCAAATGAGCATGAACCCTAGCTCAGGAAGAGATAAAGTTCACTGGGATCTTGAGGTGATAAGCAATATAAAAGAATATTGAAAATAAATTCTACTGATAATACACAGTTGGTCATTTTTATATGTATACACGTATATAATTAGAGGAATGTGCATGATAAAACTCCATGCATGCAAATCACCTCAGGTCCTTTTAAATTTTCCTTTTAAAAAGGAAGCAAACCTCTTACATTCCAAATATAGGAAATAATGCACTAATTGTTCTTTCCCTACACCAAGCAGCTGAAATCTTAATAGGACACTCAAAGGCATGTTCGAACCAAAGATTTCAAATAGTAATGAAAACAAACAGCATATATCATAATTTATGGTCATGAACATGCACCTCCTTCACTTTTATCATCAATGGTACAAATAAGTGGATGTTCACTTTACTAAAACAGTGACAATCCACCCCTACTCTGGGGTATTAAAACCTCCCTTAGAAATAATCAAAACAAAACCAACCATCAGATGGCAGACAGATAATCAGAAGATGGACAAATGATTATGTAAACATTCTAGTAGCTGCGCAGAAGCAAGTTCATGAATATTTAACTCAGAAAAGGCACAGATGCATAATTTTCCTCTGAAACCTTATTTGTTATATTTCTGTAACAGTTACAAAAATATCCCTGTGTATTGACTGTCACTGTCAAATAACTGAAAACTAAAGGATAAGTGCTCCTTTGAGATATGCACATGGTCTCTCCCTCCCCTATGTATTTGGAGCGCTCACTATTGCTGTCAGAAAAGAACCACCTTCCCCTCAAAGATTCCTCCTCTCATTAGGGAAAAATTTGCAAGAAATGGAGGAGGCTGCTAGACGGCATATACTATCCTTCACCTTTTCTCTTTAATGCTAAATCAAGAAAAATAATGTAGGCGGAGGTTGTAACAGAGCTGGTTGCTAATGACCTTGAGCTGCTCTATTCTGCAGTGACTTGGGTCTAAAGCATCCTCAACGTTTGTGACGCAATGTTGAGGCCAAAGGGACACCTAAGCTAACAGATGACTGCCCGGGTCCCTGCACCCCAAGCATCTTCCAGAAGTGACCTGGTGCTCCCACCTGTGCTTGGCAGCTTATGAGCAGAAGGGAGAGCACACAGCACAGCTGCAGCTTGCAACTGAGTGCTACATTTATAAACACTCTTTCAGATGAAGCTGCTATCATTATAGCACTATAATCCAGAAATGCAACAGGAGTTCAGACCAACCATATGCCAACAGCTAACAGCTCAGCCAAATATAAATGAAAAAAATATGCTTACACAATGGTAGATAAACTTATAGGATATTTGTACATTTTTGCCTGAAAGATGTGTTTAGTTGTAACAGTAATTATATGGATTACTATGGTAATAATGGACATGAAAGAAGAGAAAAATCACTGCTTGGGATAGGACTAAGTGTCAGCCAGAGGAATAATTTGAAAATAGAGCTTTATGCTACTAGTATAACTTTTTATTCCCTTGATTCATGTTGTCTCACAGTCCTTTGTTTCCGAAAAGGTAGTACTTTCAAACCTTCAGAAGGGATGGTCTTCACAGGGAGTTTGCTCCAAGTCTTGTGTACAGTTTACAACTGGGCTCTGCAAAATGGGATGACACTGAGCCTTTGACTTAATGAAAACTTAGGAAGTCAATCCAATTCACTGCAGGGACCACTTTGTTCTTTCATTATGATTCTTTTTAATGAGAAAGGCGATCTCAAGGATAAACCCTAGTCCTCTGAATTTTTACACTAATTACATACAAAGCACCATTCTGGCAGAGTGGGACTTATCTCCTTCAGGCAATACAGTTATCATCTTGTAACCACACTTCAAATCTCCTGTATGAACACTGAAGCTACGTGTGCTGAATGTGGATCCTGCTACCCTGGCTAGCTGTTTGAATTGATGAATGTTTAAATATTCAATAAATAACAGGGAAATACTGATACTGCATGAAGCGGCAGAGACAACCCCTGCATTCTGCTTACAGCGGTAGGATCAGGGGTACACTATTTTATCAGAACCATTAACTTTCCTCATTGAAGTGGGAAGGGGTGGTTGGTTTTGCAACCAATACTCGAGATGTTTATGTATTAAGAAGTGTCAGACCCATATACTAACATTACAAAGGACAGGTATCCCTTAACTGTACAAAAATTAAAATGTTTGTGATTCAGCTTGCATCCTTAAGAGGCAATTTATTATTTGACATACTGTGAGGCAATCTGGGCTAGCTAGGGAGCTTCTTTACCCTCAAATAAAATTACTGAGAGAAATATTCTTCCCCATACAACACTCTGATACCGTGGACTAAATTTCAAAGTTCAGTATGTGCTCACTGCCATGGTACCTGAGCAAATCCAGAACCATACCCTACAATACCTTGCTTTGCACATGCTCAAAAGCCTTGATTCTTTTACTTACAACAGTTGTTCCCCCATCTGAATCTGTGGCACAAATATATGTAATGGCAGCTGCAGAGATGGGGAAAAAAAACAAGCAGTCAAGATTCACGAGTGGTTCAAACAGCACTTCCTCAAGCCTGCCCACTCAGCCTTCCAGTGACGAGGCTTATCTTCTGAAACGGGAACTCATAGACTTGTGTTCAGATTAGCACTGTGTTTGAAGAGCTGGCAGGGCTCCTGGAAAAGTGAGTGAGGAGACAGCTTTCCAGGCTCAGCCACAAAATCTAAATCCTGATCCAAACATAAATGCTTGCAAATACACGTTACAGATTTGCACCAAGTCTCAGATTTAGGTGATGGCATCATCAAGAAAAGCATAACAGTATAAAACACCACACTGTGAGTTTTTTTGGATTTTGCAAAATTCCACTATCTACCTGTGATGTTGCAGTTGTGAGCTGAGTAACTATATTGTTTCCCATATTATTACATCTGTGGTTCCTATTTATGTACTTACTGGCATGGAATGACCACAGCTGGCTAAATATTCCTAAAATGAATGTACATTTACCTCCAGGGTAAAACTGCCTTTTTCTCAAGTAGTACATTCAGTATAGACACTGCCTCACAGCAGTGATACAGCATCTTGATGCAAATATGGTTCATCACCCAGGATGCTGGGCAGCCTAAAGCTCAGCATCCCTTTCACGCTCACTGCACTTAGTGCCTGTAAGGTTTGCTCTCATAAAATATGCACCAATCTTTGAACCATGGTGCAATTCCGAATGCTGTGTCTAGAAGGTACTGGTTGAGGGTATGAACTTGACAGCCAGAAAGATGACTGGCTCTGAGCTTCCTGAAGTGAGAGTGACCTGAACTGCCCAATTTGAATCTTCCAGGGGCTTTTTTACAAAGAGAGGTACTTCTAGTTCACATGCAACCTCAGAGCAAATTTACTCTCTGAGTGGAGATTTCCCGTTTCCTCATTTAGGTCAAGAGGATGGTAAGAGAACACCGTTTTGTTTCTGTGCTCTTGTCTGCATCAGCAGGCACAGGAAAGGTGAGGTGCTCCTATCCTTTCATTCAATGCCCTTTTGCATCATTTGTCTCCGATGGCACAAAGCATACTTCTTTGAGCATCAAAGCTATTTTGAAAGCAACGTAGTAAAACAAGAGGCCTCTCTGGACTGAATGAGCTGCATCAGGGACCAAGACATACTACTACAGAGAATACACGGATGCTTGATTAGGCCTGGCCTTTATTGCTTTGGGGTTATCATGTTTGTATTAGTGTTTGCATCATTAAACCATTGCATACAGTGCTCATGCTTAACTGCTGCCACCTGCATTCCTTTAGAACAGTACTTTCCAATTTTCAGCTTGTATGTTCTGTGGGATGTCATGATTTATTCCAATCATACGATGCAAGAGGATGAACTGTGCTGCTTTGGCCAGGATTAAAAGAAGGACAGATATTTTGTACACAGGATGCATGCTGTGGGTTCGGACAGCAGGTGACTGACCTAACAATCAGGAGAACCTCACTGAGAGAAATAACAACACTAGAAAGACCTGAGGGGTTTTTTGAGCCTTTACCTCCCAGCATATTTTTCCTATGTTTGGGGCCAGGATTCCTCTCTATAAGTGCTTATTTGTACCTTGTTAAACAGCTGGCAAAGCAAAACACACCTGATAAAAATAAAAATTGACTAAGCCCTGAGATTCCCTGAGATGCCAGATCCTTTGCGTGGGTAGAAAGGAGCAACAGGCCAAAGCAGAAAGCATCTGTCTCCTGCTCAGTGCAACAAGGACAGCTGACGGTGAAAAACCCTGAGTATTAAAAAATACCACCCAACCTGTCTGCTAGGAATAGCAAAACAAATCAAAACAAAAGACTGAGAGGTCAAGTTCTACTGGTTTTAATGACATCTTTGTATCAACAACACAGTCTATTTTTTTTTTTTACCCTGTCTTTCTACCAGCTACGTGGAATAATCATACTGTGTTGAAATTGCATTTGTTTCTGTATTATGGCTAAGAATGCAAGAAGACTTCACCGGACTGGAAAAAGAAATTCTGTGGTTTAGGGCAACTAGCATAAAGAATAGGATCCCAAGGTCCTGTATGAAAACTATACATACCTGAAAAGTTTAATACCTCACTGAATTGTTATCACCTACGGAGTAAAAGGTTCATTCAGTAGAGAGAGCAGCAGCATTCAGCATTTTATAACAGGAAATTTTTAAAACTCAATTGAAAGTAGAAAGAAAATTCAAACACAAACACAATTATTATGTAAATGGAACTGAACAGAATCTGGCTCTAGTCATACTGGTTTTTTCTAGCCATCTTGCTGTGTTGTCCATGATGTGATAGGCAAATTCCAAATACATAACATATCACAATTCTTGCTTCTGTGAGCATGCTATCCAAAACTGAAAATTGCACATTACGAAAAAGATTCCTGCAATTTGAACTGCCTGAAAATAGCCAGCATTCTAGTTTCATTTCTCCTAGAGTACAAAATTCCCTATGAATATGAAAAGGGCTCTTCAAAGCCCAGACAAAAGGACTGTTTGGCTGACCATTTTCATAATAAACATATCCCACACAGTTTGGCATCCCTAATTAGAAGCCCAGAGTAATTAGGAGAAAGTGCACTGCAGACAGCAATGTGTAACACAGCAGGGAGATTCTGCAGCGCTGCTACGAGAATACCAAAGACCTGAAGGTCATTATTTTTCACTGGTCCCAATCCATGCTTGCTGCTGCATTTTATTTTTACAGCCCAGGGTTAGCGTGGCCCCTTGCACTGGGAGGGGCATGAGAATCATAGAATCACAGAATAGTTTGGGTTGGAAGGAATCTTAAAGATCATCCAGTTCCAACCCCCCTTCCATGGGCAGGGACACCTTCCACTACATCAGGTTGCTTAAAGCCCCATCCAGTCTGGCTTTGAACACTCCCAGGGATGAGGCATCCACAGCTTCTCTGGGCAACCTGTTCCAGTGCCTCACCACCCTTTTAGTAAAGAATTTCTTCCTAATATCTAACCTAAAGTTATTCTCAGTTTAAAGCCATTCTTCCTTGTCCTATCTCTACAAACCTTTGTCAAAAGGTAGAGATGGGCCAGCTTGATGTGCCTTTCCCTGTGCTTCAAGGGCAACGGCACAGCTTCTTGCAATGTCCACCATGGTTTGCAGGCCAGTGTTTGGGCTGGGTGATTTCCTTGAGGGACTGAGGACCGCTTTTATCACAGGCAGATAGGACCATAAAGCTACTTGGCTGCAGTTTGTTGAATATTTAGTTCGACACTGGAGGGATAACCAAGCTTCTTGTTCTACAGCAGTGGCATGAGTATATTTAGGAAACTGAGCAATGTTGAAATGGATCTTCTCTAATCAAAATAACTCCCTGTCATCTTCAGTGAAGAGAAGGCTTCTGAAGGCTTACTTCTGAAGGTTCCTCATTGAAATTTCTGGTGGGATCAATGCCTTTCCAGAAGACATTTCATCTCAATGGTACAACACATACTGTCCAAAGTGATATCTAATCAGTTTGATCAGCTTAAATCTTGTACTTGCTTTCTTTCCCAGGCATGTTCTTATGGGCAATTGACAAAAAAAGGTGTTAATACAAAAGAAATTCTGTTATGTCTACCTAAATTAAGTGCACATTACTTTCTTTGTGTTAATATAACTTCGCTAGTGGAATTAAATTAAGTAAAAAGAGGCATTTACTCTTTCTATCATTCAATAAATAGCCATCAAGCACTGCATTAAAACAAAGCAAGCCCTATATAGTGTTCTACTGCCCTTCAAGTGGCTGGTTTTGGTCAATTTTGTTGAAATAGGAAGGATGTTGTGAAGGGGTGCCATGTATCTAAATGGAGATACACACTTGAATAGCAGATAAATCAAGAATTAACATATGGCCAACATACTAATGTCATAAACCAATCTGGGAGAGAAATGCATAAAAATGATATGCCACTAACAGGTCTGCAACCATAATAGTCTCGCAGGACTCTCTAGCTGACTCAGGGGCACAGATCACATTTGATCATATGTCAAATCTAAGACATTACAGTTACTCTAGGGAAAATCATATTTCCATGGACATATGCTATAACCTCATCACTTGGCCTAGAAGCAGAGTTCATCCAGACACAGAGATGCATAAAAACATTTCTGAACCCGCAAATTATTGCCATCCTTCAGTAATGGTGGGATGAAAATACTCAGTAACTTGTTGCATTAAAATTAAAGAAACAGCTTGCAATGTGGAGCCCTACTTGCACAGAATCCTGTTCTTAAGACTTTATGGTTCCCTTCTGTGCAGATGACATTTCCATTGCTCCCTCATTTCTTGTTTTCCAGAATAACAAAAAATATCTGTTTTATATTTTTCCTTTTTAAGATGTTGTCTAGTAGATGTGTTGTTTTCATTTGTAGCATATATGACATGGCTCTTAGAAGTAATTTATTTTTGGTGGTAAGCTGCAGCTGATTGCACCTCTGTTGACTTTTAGCAATTAATACCTTCTGGTCCTCTAAGGAAAACTTCCCACTTAACGCTTTTTAAGATGCTAAAAAAAAATCTCTGCCAGCTCTATGACCCACAGCTCCATTTCATTGATAGGAGGCTTTTATGATTGGTAGCCAAGGCTTTTCTTTTCCTCAACTAATAATAACATACAGCCCAAAGGAGTATATAGAAGTATCCTGACAAGGCTTTGCTCAGCAGAATCGTCTGCAGATGAGGAGACTGAGGGGGGACGATACGTGTTAAAACCTTCTTCTCAGCTAAGAGGTGTTACCAAGGACAAATAGAAGTTTTGGCTGTGAAAACAACAGGCACAAGAGGGGAACATCAAGAGAAGGAACTGAGGAGGTCCTTATTACCTATTCTTTTTCTTAACATGGAAATGAAGCTTAAAATGCTCAAGAAATTCTGACACTTGCAGGACTGAGCATCTCCTACACTATCTGATGCTATGTGGATGCATTGCAAGGTGGTAGTCCTAAACTTTGCATCCATTAAAGTGCTGTGCTAAAATTATTTTGGAAAAAAAAAAATCTAAAGCCAAAAAATAAAAATGTAGTGGAAGCTGCTGGTCCCCATGGGCTAACTTTAGCTGCTGGAAGTTGAGCATTCACTGCAGAAGGCTTTAGTCCAAAAAACTCAGGAATCAGGAAGCTTTAATCATCTGCTAATGATGATTTTCAGAGACCAGTGCAAATTCTACCTTTTCATTATCACTCAGGGAATATATATATCTGGGGTGATGTGAACATCAAGGGACAGCTAAGTCAAAGGGCATCCACAGTAAATCAAAATTTGGAAGAAATCTCTACAGAAATAAGAATTCTTTATGTCACAGGAAATTACAGCCTTCAGTCCTACAGGTAACTAAGGGGTTTTTTGCCTACCTCAAGTGACATCTCCTTAAACAGTACATTCAGCAAAACCCCCAGAGATTAAGAAAGCAAGCAGTGAAAAAGACAAAGGGATGCTGTTGTTTTTTACTACCAATGAACTAATGGTTTGATTTCTGAAGGAGAAAGAGGGCAATTAAAAGAATCTTCAGTCTTGCCTATGGAGTAGAAAAACCCCTTTTGAAAAAAAAAAGCCTTCAGATGTTCTCAGCACTCAGAATAGAATCATTCCATATAAAATTAATACCAATCTGATTTCCATCTGTTAATGGACAAATGATTAGAGCTGCTAGAAAAACTGCCTTAGTGGAACAAACACAGATAATGAATTTGAATAAATACACAAGCAAAAAGACAATGTCAGGCCCAATCACTTGGCAATATTAAGTGCCAAGTAAATAAGTTGACTGTGTAGTACTATACCATCCAGCAGGAATGTTGTGCTGAGTGCCTGGATCACTGTTTTCGTGACTTCTGTAGCCAATTTTGTTCTGGATTTTTTTTTTTTACCAAACGGTCTTTTTTGGGGTTTTGCAGAGGTTTTTTTGACAGCTGCATATGCAGACTATTCCATTGGTACACTCTGTGTGTGCTCTGGTTGTTCATATGGTCTGTATTCAACCACAGGCCTGTTCAAACATTTTCCCCAACTCTTCTCACTTGTCCATAAAATATTTTCCACATACCCCTAATACTTTCCCATTTAGTTCCAAAACCTATCTTACCAGCACAACAGATAGCTCTGACAGACTCAATCTTTAGCCTACCACCATATTTTTCAACAGTCAGAAAACTATTTATAAAGTGACATTTTAATACCTATTTTTATATGTGTAAAGCAGAGTGCTTGATAGCATTTTTAAAATGTCAATATATACCAGGTATCAAACATTATTCTAAATAAACAAACCCTGGTAATGCCCAGCAGAATGCAGTATGTATATGGAGAAACCCTCTCGCAAGCCAGAATTTCCAAAAAAGTACAATCTATTTAAAAGTCATAGGGACTTGTCTTCCTCAGTATCTAAATCAGTCCCAAGAAGGACATTTCTGGGACAGAACTTATGAACATCTAGGCAATCCTACACTCAAAAGAATTATTTTTAAACACAGATCTCCAGAAGGATGCTACTAATAACATGTTTTAAAACCTTTGCAGAGCAAAGTATGTGGTGATGTTTCCCCCTACACAAACTGAAATACCAAGACAGTGAAACTGCCTGAGCAATCTCTCCTTATATAAGAGCCAAGATTTCCTCTGCAGATTGGACTTCATTGCCTCTGAAAAATGTCAGTGGAGACCAATATTTATAAAACCTAAGCTGTAACACGTTTAAGTGCTTTGTGCTGGAGTACAGTGGTATATTTTAGACTGTTTATTTTTTGCATAGGTATTAAGTCCTTGCTGCTTGGGAACCGTTTATAGCGTTGTATCACAAGACTGTTTATGAGTGAAGAACTGAAGTTTCAGGATTGTTCCCAAAGCATCAAAAGATGTGACATCAAAGAACGATCCAAAAATAATTGTTCCTGTAAGAAAATATGAACCTTTCAGTATGCTGATAAATGTACCACAGCCTAATACATTTTGTAGTTCTTTTCTTCCATAGAGCCCTTATGTCAGGGGAACACACGATATTTTTGCTCTTTTAGTTTGCTTCTAATCTGCGTGTTCTGTGAAGGTGAATAAATAAAATGATTACAAAAGGAAAAAAAGAGTGGGTGAGAAATGTACTTAAATGCATTCACCTCCTACTCCTCATCTACATATGAAATCTCAAAGATGGGAGAGATGAGCAAGAAAGGCATAACCCCCCATATTATATATAGACTTTCAAACAGAGGATCATCAGATACACAGTACCAAAGCATACTATAATGCATTTCTCATTTTGGAGGCCAGATTGGTTACACAGGGCCTGTGGCAAAGCAGTGGCAGGACTGTAAAGCTGCTCTGCCCACACATCATCCCAGAGAGATATCATCCCAAATTCCCTCCCTTCATCTCCTACTTCTCAATAGCTAAAAATTGGCTGCTATTTCTTTCTAATAGTGAACTACTGAATTGCTGTGATTGGCAACTTGAACTAGCAAGCTCTTCTTTGATTGCATCTGAGCTCTCCTTAGTCTGTAAGTTGCATGCTGTCAAATCCAAAACAAACCCTAAGAATACGGCTGTGGTGTAAGAGGAGCATTCCCATAAGAACAATTGGGAATTCAGAAGTACTAATGTTTTTTTTTAGCTTTTAGGTAGCACCCTGATTCTTGCCATCTACCCAGTCACTCTTTGCTAATGAAGGTTCGTTCAGGTTTTTTTCAGTTCATCCAATACGTATTACTAGGTAATGCAAATATGTAACAAAAATTAATGGGGTTTGTGTCTAAATCATACTGCCTGTTGTTCTGAAAAAGCCTTTATCCTTGTTGTTTTCTGCAAACAGTTTCAGAGAGACACTTACCTTGTCTGACGGCTAGTGTTGTTGTGTAGACCAAGAATAGAAGGATATAATTGAGGAAGCTCTGAAAAACAGGTGTGTTGGCATGGAAATCTTCTGACAAGTACTTGCTCGTGAGACCAATGCCACAGATAAGGAGGGAGAGTACCTGGCCAAGTGCCACAGACAGCAAGAGATCCCTGAAAGGAATGAGAGAAACAGACATAAACCACTCAGCCTCCTCATCAAGGAGGAAACGCTCATTGTCCTCAAGGAATCATGTTCACCATTGCTAGGACACGGGGAGAAACATGATGCTTCAGTCAATGAGAGGATCTGCTGGGTATAGTCAACATAACATTTCCATTATTTCCGCACTTACCATGGGCTCACACATTGTCCCATCACACTAGCTTTTATTCACATGTTAAACAACAGCAGATGGTACATCCCTGCTATTTAATTTTGCATTTCACATTTCACAAAGGATAAATGATTGTTTAAATCAACCACAATATGGCACTGCTTCCTTTGAGCATCTTTCTTACAAGAAAGACCCAGGAATATCATTCAGAAACAACAGGAAACGGATCTTCCAAGACTTAGCAGCCACAGAGAAAAAGGAGAAAATGGATCAAGTTTCACTGTCCACATGAATTTACATTTCATTATATAAACTATTCTTTTCATCTACTACGCAAATGTATTTTTATTTTCTTTCATCTTTCTCACTGCTCAAACTATTCTGTTTGGTGGGAAATTTCCCCTTCCTGTCTCCTGGTTCTTAGAAATGTATTTTCTGGTTTGGCTTCCTTCTTTAATCTGTTTTTCTTATTTTCAATTTCCAGCATCCTCTGCATTCTCCTGTTACAGCATTCCGCATTCTCTCTTCCCACAGGTCTCTTTTACTCTTCTTTTAGAATTTATTATCTAACCACACAGACCAACTGAGTCCAAACAATTCTTTTCCAATTTTGGTCACAGGATCCCCTATACTCTATACACAATTATTCAAAAATATCTGTATTTTTGAAATTACCCTTTAGAGTTTTCCCAGGTTTCCCAGATGTCTGTACACTCAGGCTGACCAGACCTGCTTCCCAGCTACACCTTCCCATGCAGAAGCATGAAAAGTGAAAGTATCGGCCTGGTAGAAAAGCAAGCAAAAAGAATGCAAGGGACAGCAAAAGGACATCCAAAAGGGACATCTTCCCACTGCTGCTGTTGCTGTCACTGTCACTAGTTCCCAGAAAAGAGGGGCTGAGGTCCCTTAGGGAACCCATGAAGGAGAGGGGAAGATGGGAGAGGAGCATGCTCTCTCCACGGGAGAGGAGCAATGTCTCACTTGAGCCTGAAATGAGGAAAGGGACTAGGCAATGCTAAGAGAATAGAGGAAGAGGGGCAGCACCCTGCTCAGCTGTAATAGTATTTCATGCGTGTTCTCTGCCAGACAGTTTTTTAAAAATTGCTTCAAGGCTGCTTTGCTTTCTCTGACACATTTCCCTGACCTCGGCTCTGCATATTTGGCAGTGATAAGCATCTGTGCTCCCACAACTTGGTAAACTCAAGTGTCAGATTTGTTTCCCTTTTTCTCACAAACAATCCTCCCACAAACGTGTCATGGTGTCATTCATGGCGTGATTCAACCAAACAGACACTGGAAAGCAGAGGAGGCTGGGTAGTTATATTTGGCTAACATACCTTGCTGACAAACAGCCTGACACAGAGTAAGACAACAAACTCCATTGCACTAAACCCTGTGCTTTGATGGGAAACTGCTGGCTAAGCAGCAAGTAAGACTCTACAACTGCTGCCTCCACTTTCACATTACTCATTCTACTGTGAAACAAAACCATGGGAAACAAACACACTCCATGGAGATTACACCTGAGACTATGATGCAAATGCTGCTTACACTATTGATCCTCAGTCCTGCCGCTACCTGCTTCGTAAGTAAAAGTTGGATCAGCATAATCTCTGAAACTTGAAAGAGCCTTTGGACAAAAAATTGTCTTTTAAACAATAACAGAATGTAAAAAATGCAGAAAACTACTCTGTGGAAGACCAAGTGCAAGTAGTACTGTCAATGTCACTGTCTTTCAAAACACTGACTACATAAATGATACGAAGTACATACATATTGCTTGTTTCTGATTTTTGCCCATATTTAGTATTTTAATTATGTAAAAAAACTCATTCTGAAATCCTCTTCCACTCAGAACTTAAACATTTTACAGATGACATGACAAAGAAAGAAGATACAAATCTTCTTTTATTCTTATTTCATCAGTGCGAAGAGTAGCCTAAGTTAGATGTTTAAGCAGAACTAATTCAAATGCCCATGAAATGCTCAGACTTGAAGCAAAGATGATCCAATTTATAAGGTGTAGCTTCTCCTAAGACTGTTCATGTCCCCATTAAACTCTCCTGCCATACCTAGAGATATGTCCATTACAGAAATGAATGACAAGCAGTGGCAGAGAAGATTTGGTATGCTCCCCTTCTCTCATCACTCTAAGTTGCAACACACTAACCATTACTATGGAAAACAGGTGAAATGAAAAATAAATATGAGAAAGCAAAGCACAAGTTCAATAAAATGCTCATTTTTGCCTTGGGTGAATGGAAGAGAACAACTCTTCTCTCTCCAAACAGAAAAACAGAAACAAATCTTAAATTATTTGTTTTAATTAGTGAAATGTCAGCAGTAACACAGAACGATATGTTTGGATAAAGCTATAAACCAATGTAAGATGCTTGACTTGCACAAAAAATGCCTTATAACATCATCTGTATCTCATTTTCTCCTGGAAATGATGATCTAATAATACAAGAGTCTTAGCTCCTGAGCCTTTAATACCTGGATAAGAATAATAACATATCCATTCTTTTTTTAAGAAGCAGCAGCAAGCAAACATTGAAAAGAAGATTTCAATGGCTGTGGAAAACCTACGATTTCCTTTAGACAGAGTAAAGAGAAACTAACTCACTGCTGTCATCTCTGGTACTCATTAGTATCCTCCCTAAAAATCACAATACTGTTGAAATATGCAACATGGCTCCTATCTGCAACATTTTCTGCACTACTTTTCATATCCCCCACCACTCAGAGACTGGCACAAAGGATGATTTCTTCCTTAAGGCTTTGGTGTATCATGCTGGCTTCAGTAGCACATTCATTCACTGAGGAAGTAACATTCATTCATGTCTTGAAGAAAAGCTGTATAGTTTGAGGGCCTTCAAAAAGAACACCAAAAGAGAGTCTCACTACAAAAAACTTTGTAAAAGTGAGGTTTTCTGCCTTTCAGGATCCACTTTCTCTGTAGCTGAGTTCTATTTTATTTCTCTACTTGTACTCCATTTAAACCAAAGTAAAGCAATTCTTAAAAAATGCAATTTTCCCTCACTAAGATCAACAGCGCCTTCTCAAACGAAGTTAAAACAGGGGAAGATCTTCAGCTTGTATCTAAACTTTGATCTCATGGACGCATAGAATCATTCAGGTTGGAAAAGATCAACCATTAACCTAGCACCAGATGGGTATTTTGAAGTAAGGAACAGGTCAGAATTATTCCTAAACCTCCAGGCGTCACATTGCTAAGTGGGTTTTTCATGATATCCTAACAGAAATTTAAAAATACTTCTATACCATTTCGTTAGAAGTGAAGCCAGACAATAAAGCCTCATCTTCACATTGGGAGATATTTAATTCTCTTTAAATGCCTGGGCTGGTAGCTGCTGTGTATCATTTTCACTTGTTCCTCCAGGCATATGGAAATTTCTGTCACTTGAATTTCTCCTTCTTTATCAGCCATGACAACACCAAACTTCTGAAGGCAGGCATTCTTATATCAAAGAACTCTGAAGCTAGTGCTTGGTTCCTAGCACATACGCAGTGGCATAATAAAATGTACTAAACAGCAACCTGCAGGTTCTCCCATAATTATTTTTCATGAAGTTAAAACATTTAGCTTTGATTACTAGTTCATTTCCATGTCCTTCCCAGAACATAAAAACACTATTCACAACACAAAATCAATGCAGTGCCACATTCAGAAGGAGCCGCACAATCACAGCTGCTCTGTGCTGGAGAATCAGTGACATGCAGAGGGTGGTCAAGTGATTTGAACATTCAGGCCTGTTTAATTCTGACACTAAATCCTGTTTCAAAGCACTCTCCATGTCTGTTTAAATTTAATTGCTTTCCCTCCTCTCTTTTGTACTTTATTGAGTATCTTTCCACTGATAAGTCCCCACTGCAACAGTTACAGAGTATCTCAGATGGTAAAGAAAAGAGGCTACCACTACTTTTAATCTCTAGCATGAGGTGTGTGAATCCTTCAGCATGCCACAGGCTCCAGCAGCCGAGATTTCACTAGAGGAACACATCTGTACAGGCTGCTTTATAGCACTCTTAGAACGGGCCTGCAAGCAGGACCACGCTTTCTCTGTGATGGTAATGATTGCCATACAAAGTTATCGCTCCAAATGTTTCGAGCGTGTATCTAAAAAAAGAAAAAACAGATACACTTCATTTAGAGACTCATTACTGCTATGCCATAGCAAAGTTGATGATGTCTGTCACAGCCGTGTGATTTTGCCAAGCTTCTTCACTTGAGTGCATTTTAGAGTTTCTATAAAAGTGTGTGGAAAAATAAAACAAGGTCTTAAAAACTTCACTTTGATTCAAAGTGAGATGAAGGTATACTGCTCTAAGAATCCAGTCAAATGTATTTAAATGCTTAAAGGTGGATGAGGAATCTTAAGATTTCTACTTACCTGATACAAATGTTGACACATATTACCACAGAAAAAGCGAGAACAGCACACATGTCAAACCCACAAATATTAACTCCCACCACCAGCAGGGACTGCGACTGTTTTCACTGCAGCCAAGTTCCTAAGTTCACACACCAACCCCCCTTTGAATAGCTGCTTCATGAGGACACGGACATTACTTCCATATTTTGCCATTTGCACTTAACACTAACATAGGCAGCCTGTGAAAGGATAACAAGATTTGTTCTGGACGACCAACTGGGCTCTCATTGAAAGCTGAAGCTGCAGATTTTCTAATAGGTCGTAAGCATACGAAGTTTCTATTAGTACTGCACTGCTTTGAGATTGATTGCATCTAGAGAACAAGATTCTACGCTAATTTTGCATGGAAACTTATCTTTTCTTATTTTCCCTCTATTCTGACATGCTTCTTAACAGAGGGTAGAAATTCTACAAGTCAGCACACACAACCCTTCCCTCCTCTCTGCCTGTCTCAATAAGGTAAGGATTGCAGCAAGTATCTTCAGTTAATGCATCAAAGCTGCTACACGCTGCTTTAGAGCAATTTACAGGAGCAGTCACAATATTCTATAATAAAATGTTCACAGCACTAATAGCAACCATGTCCCCCCACATATATACTGATAATACTATTGGTTCATGTGACACATTTATTCGATTAGTCAATTACTCCCATAGTCTATATTCTCTGGAATCATTCTAGGTGATGTCTCAAGAAAATACAGTGGATTTGTATGTATAAACAAAAGACTTGCTTAATATTTCTGGCAAGGAAAACCAACCTAAAATATTTTCAGAATATAGACATCAAGCCATTGCTGAATAGTGAAGTAGCAAACTCTGAATTCCAGCTAAAGCCATATACCACATTAAAATACAAACACCACCAATATTAACCTACAAAGCAGAGTGTGAAACCCACGAAACACCAAGCCTATCCATCACTTAATTCCTACTGAACCATGATTTTGAAATTTTCAGATGCACTTAAATGATGGTATAGGCTTTGTACTGGACCTCAGCACAAATGGTGGATTTTCTACATGGTTGCAAAGGTCTTGCATGGTTCTATAGAGTTGCAGAGTACCTCAAGCTCCAACTGATGCTCGAAAGAAATTCAGATTCTCTGCAGCATTTTTAGAGAATTAGCTCTTTATTTTTTAAATGTGAACAATTTAGGAGAGGATAGGACTGTGGACTCAGTGCATCTTCAATTTTCAGCCTGGTCTGAAAAGCCCCAGAACTTGAAGCCCAAGGCCTAATTTTTGAAGAAAAGCCAGTAAAGAGGTAAAGCACCATCCATGAATACCTCATCTGCTTTCTGCTCTGTGTCCCAAACAAGCTAAATAAGAGACTTTTTAAAAAAAATAAAATTAGGTAAACCAAGACTCTGAGCCTTTCATTTTAAGCAGAAGTACAAAATTAGTTTCTTCTCACTGCAGTTAAAAATTGCTATGCCTTAAGCTGTAGGTAGGAGGGGAGCTCTGTGCCTTCTTGCTCCCACCACCCTCTCTTGCCACCTCTTCAGGAACTTTTCACTTGCACTGCAGCTCCAGATCAAGCTTCACAACTTCTTTCCTCAGGAGAGTCCAGCACCCTACTGCAGCAGTTCATTGCAGCATCCAAGGGACAGCCCTGTGGGGCAGGGAGGGGACAGCTAGACCTGGACACACAGCTGGCACTTCCCGAGAGCTGGAGAAGCCCCAGCAGTCAATGATTTGGCTGGAAGGACACCCTAGGCATGGGGAGATGTACCCATGTTTCTTATCCTTCACTTTTTGGCTTTCCTAGTTGCTTTGAGGTTTTATCTATTTAAAGCGCTACAGTTCTAATTTCTATTCAAATACAACTAGGTTTGAATTTTAAGAGCCTCTTGAGGAGCTCACTGAAAATCAAGGTGTAGGTACATCTGCCTCAAAGCTGTGGTTGACTCAGGCTCTGCTGCTTTTCAATGATATCTTGAGGGACCACACTTTAGATGAAAACAAAGCAGCATCGCATTCAGCAAGTCTTGGGAGTCCCTGAAGCAGTTTCTTAAGATGAGCTCTTACCTAATAAGTTTCCCAAGTCTTGTATATGTCTTGTATATTGCCAATTGCAGCTATTCTGGAAAGCTGGTTTCATTTATGATAAGCTTACACCCCAACTTCACACACACACAGACACGCACACACACACTCTCTCTCTCTCAGACATATGTGTGTTTTACAACACGAAACTGGAATTTTATTATGACTATTCTTACACAGAAAAACTTACCCCTGCACTTAATATTATCTACATACTGCTGAGATAATCTGCTGCACTAAGTGCAAAGAAGGCATTTCTTTTTTTAATTATTATTATTATTTAATAAGAAATACATTTAAAAATAGCAAAGGGGAGTGTGGTGACAAAATTTCTATGCTATTATTGTTACAAAGTCCAGTGCTAAATCATTACAGGCAAATTGGAGGCAGAGGTGTGGGGGGTGTTGGTTTAACTTGTCAGTTCATCCTACCAGTGAGCTAACCAAGACAAAAAAATTAAATTTATCCTTAAAACATTCCTAAGTTTTGAAACAGTCACCTGCCTTCCAATCAGCAATTTCCTAGTTCTTTTTCAGCTACAAATCACAGGATTTGGAGCCCCACAGGCTTTTCCTCTTAAAGAATGAAGGTGTCTCCATATACACTTCTTGGCAACTCCCTACCTATGGAACGCCGGACAGAAGGAAAATATTACCATCTTTCTGACGGAATCAAAAGCATAATTATAGGTGCCCTGTGATAAAAGAATTGTATTTCAGGTTATTTTAGCCAAATAAGCTGACTGAAGGTGGCTGCAGCACATAAATTTTTATAAATGTCACTGTCTACCCAAGTATGACTAGAGAAATTAAGACTCCTAGATATAAATATTTGCTCTAGACAGGAATAATAAATGACAAAATTAACTTTCTAAATGAGAGCTTACAAAACTAGCCAAAACCACTCATCGAAGGAATATAGTGCTTTTAAACAACTAACTTCTTCCATAATTTTCCAGGAATTAATTCAAAAGTGAGATTTCCAGTCTTAGAAATAGAATAAGAGACTCAATTATGGACGAAGAGTGAGCCATAATTTCTCAGGCCAGAACTCTGTATGACTGCTACTATGATAGCTACTGAAAATATTACATTTTAGCCTATGAAATCCAGGAAGTCATTGTGCTGCTGATCAACATTATTTTTATGATTTAAGAATAAAGCACACAAATAGATGGTGTGTGTTTCGAGATAGTTATTTTCCCTTACTCAGTTCTAAATGCACCAGTTTGAGCTTTCGGCTGTTGAAAGAAACAAGGATGTGGAAGGACTGATGGCTCTCTCTCTCTCTTGGAGATAAGAAACTCACTGTCAGATTTCATTAGCTCATCTCACTTCCATTGGTTTTTGTTCCTGAGGCTCGGGACATTACAAATACAGTGATGAGTATCTTTAGATAATATGAGAAACAGTTTTAAAAGTTTCAGTTCAGTTAAGATCATCATTATCTCCCAGTTTTCTCAGAGGAGCTGAAAGCCTACATTAATAAACCTGGATGACTCCCAGCATCAAGAAAAATAGCTCACTAGTGCCCAAAGAAGTACAACATCACTTCTTATTGCTCTCTTGCCATTGCTGTACAGTGCTAATACAGTTTAAACTGATGGGGGTTTATGGACTCTTACAGCTATTGAGAGACAGTTGATAAAGAAGGAGATGAAAAGCATTACAGCTTCTGCTCCACCGCTGCCACTGATAAGCCAACCTTGATTGAATGCTCTGATGGCAAACAAGTTTAAATAACTCAAGATTCCTCAAGTGATAGATGCTACTGTAACTTAATTCAGTGTTGTCAGAAGCATAAAAGTATGGGTTTGGAGTTCCTAGAAAATACTACGTATGGTGAGTCAGTATGATGGATGATTTCAGATTTTTTCCGATGCTCCTGAAAGTGCAAAAATTGTTCCTGGATTTCTGTCACCATAAAGTACATAACTCTGAGTATATGCACTTTTGAGTACTGGCTGTACACCCAAACTTGGGCCACTAAACTAATTATAGTTTACGTGTAAAATTAGAGGTAAAAAACATGACAGGTAGGAATTTTTAAAGTGCAAAAGTACATCGATGAAGATCATGGTTGGCTTTTGGGGAACCAAAACTACTAATTAAATTATTATAAGAAGTAGATTTTTTTTTAATATCTGCAAAATGCCATTAAATAACAATGATTATTCATTCTAGAGAGCATTTACTATCTAATGTAACAGTTTAGTTTGAAAATCCTATGTATCTGCCCTGGATTCTGCAAAATCTTTTGCTTGGATAAGACTAACTCTATTTAAAGCTTCAGAACACAACAACAATGACTTTTTTTCTCCCCAACTTTTCTGGTAATTATCAATGAACTTTCCAATAAAATTGTCACACAGAATAATTGAAAAATCTCTGCTTCAATGGGCCACATTTTCTCCCCAAATAGGCATATGCAATTCCCATAAATTTGAATCTTCGTTATGCTCAGTTCCAACATGCTTAAAGCATGTGGTAGAAACCTTAAGAAAAATATCCTTAAATTGGCCCCTGCACATTGGCCCCTTAATTGCACTCCTGGTACAGAAAGACAAAGGATACCCACATTAGCATTTCACCGAGGACAGAACTAAGCCACTGCACACTTTTCAAAATCTCCAGCTACTTCAAAGGAGAGATGCTCATGTGCCTGTGGCTTATTCTAACTTCAGCTCTTCAAACCTCTGACCTTCTTTTGCTGTTTCCCATGTGTGGGTTGTATTGCTGCCACCTCATCCTGCAGCCCCTCAAGCAGGAGTAATGCTCAAAGTGCTTGCTCATGGATATTATCACAAACGCAAAGACATTAAAATTTTATGCATTTTTTTCCCCAACAGTTCTTTAATGCATGGAGGCCAGGATTTTCCCCCTTTGGGTGAGTTTCATCCTCTATCCTCTTCTTGCCTGTGAAGCCTGTATACTGAGTTTCACGGTGGCACAATTTCCTCGTGAGAAACAGAAAACACTCCCATGAGATCTACCATTGACCTGGTGGTTAATACACCACAGGAGATAAAATATGTGACTGCAAGTCCTCAGAACAAGACCACTGAAGTCACTTAGGCAAAAAATTTAAGGGTTTGGCTGCTTTACAGAGCTGGGTGCCACCTTCTGGAAGAGAAGTTTGTGCTCCAGCTTCAGAGAAATTGTGGAGGCACAGCTGGAGAGTGGATTCCTGGTTTGGGTGAGTAATGACCCAAGAGCTACGGTAATGAGGGTTTCAGTAGACTATACTCTTCCTGGCCCAGCTGGATCAATTGTGGGGGCCCTAGTCAGAGGACTTGAAATGTGTTGTTGAGTTTTCTCTGTGTCTGCTACTGGTCCTTTCTGGAAACAAGGTCCCTCTAAGGCCTTTCAAACTGGGTACCCAAAACTGACTCAGTGGTAACCCAGAGGTGCTTTCATAGGTCCTCTCTGCCTTTCTGCTTCTAAGATGCAGAAAGATCTGCAGGAAGGGAAGTACTTGGTGAAATGGGGCACTGCAAAGCCGGCCTCAAAGGGATGTAGAGTGCAGGTACTTCCTCTCCTTGCTTTTGCTGTTTGCTTACTACACAGCAGTGATAACCATTACTCGGCCAAAACTGCACAGGACGTCCAAACTTCTGCATCTTCATTTAAATTTTGATTCCCTGTAATTCAAAACGAAAAAATATATTTTGAATGGAAATTACAGCTGGAGAGGATTCATCTCCTGCTAAATGAAAAGTCCAACACAAAATTCTTCATTTTTAGGTTAGAATGCAATGGTTCTACTTTACTGCTCTACCCTTGGGCTCCAAGATAAATCTCTCCCTTCCTCTCTTCCTTTCAATGCGGTGAACCAGCATGACTACCTTTGTCAACACTGTAAATTTACTACAGACCTGACACACAATGATGGAACAGGCTCAGATGAAGAAGCATAAGGACACTGATCTCATTTTTGCTGTTTTCTTAGAGTTTAGAATTGCAAGGTGTTTGAAATAAAACAAAAATAAAAATTGTAAGTGATCTGGAAAGCTGTCACCTGCAGATTTTTAGAGAGCCAAGACAGAGAAATTCCTGCTCTACGTGATCCTGCTGTGGTGCCAAATGTACGACTGAAGTCACTGATGATCTAAAGAATGAGAACGATGGATCACTTAAAGTAAAATGAAACCTGTGAAAAAAGGGGAGCTGTAAGGTCCTCTTGGAGGAGATAAATGGAGTGACATTTGACAGGGCATTGATGTGCCTGCCTACGCTCCCTGTGTTCCAAGTTGCTTCGCTGCAATTTCTTCACAATATTAGCATCTAAATTCCAGATATGCAAAAAAAAGAAAACTCAATCATGTAAACCAGATTTCCTAAGTGATTAGAGTTTTGCCTTGCCAGCACTGAACTGTGGAGTCATGCAAAGGGAATGAGTGGGCTGTAACCAGGCCACTGAGGGTCTCCTCAGTGTGTGCAGCTGATATGCCATCTCCTTCCCATGTACATGGTGATGGCATGCCAAAAGACACAGCTGAACCAGGAGAACAGGGATCAAAATTGATGTTCCAGTTGCAGTAAATGAGATCAGCCTCATGAGGCCTTCCCCAGTGTATGCTGGGAAGTTAATCAGCACCATGTTTAATTTAATTTAAGTTAATCTGCACCAACCTCCCCATGGCCGACAGTGGGAAATGACACTCCTGTGTTATCCCCCTGGTTGTTCTGCATGTAGCATGTCACTGGTGGCATCCATACTGGTTCACCCTCATGCACACCAATCAGAGAGATTCATAGAATATTCTGAGTTGGAAGGGACCCACATGGATCACCGAGTCCAACTCCAGGCTGTGCACAATACCAAGAATCAGGCCATGTGCCTGACAGCGTTGTCCAAATGTTTCTTGAATTCTGTCAGGATTGGTGCCATGACCACCTCGCTGGGGAGCCTGTTCCACTGCCCAACCTCCGTCTGGGTGAAGATCCTTATTCTTAGGATATCCAACCTAAACATCCCCTGACACAGTTTCATGCCATTCGTTTGGGTCCTGTCACTGATCACCAGAGTGAAGAGATCAGTGCCTGCTGCTCTGCTTCCCCCTGTGAGGAAGTTGTAGACTGCTATGAGGTCTCCCCTCAGTGTCCTCTTCTCCAGCCTGAACAAACCGAGTGACCTCAGCTGCTACTTGTATGGCCCTCTAGGCCAATCACCATCTTCGTGGCTCTCCTTTGGATGCTCTCTAATAGCTTTGTGTAGCTTTCCTGTATTGCGGTGCTCAAAACCGCACACAGTACTTGAGATGAGGCCGCACCAGTACAGAGTAAAACAGGACAATCACCTCCTTCAATTAGCCTGCGTAAGCTCAAGTTGCTCTCTGACTGTGAAGACAAGCAGGCATCTCTCCAAAAGGATGGCTTCTCAAAACAAGACTAAAAAGTCCACTGGGGTGCAGGAAGGATTTCTCACAGATCAACTGCTTTTCTTCTGCAGAGGACCTTTTGCCTCCCAACCATCTACAAGTCACAACCTTCAACTGGTTTATTTTCATTTCCCTCCCAGCACAGTTCAGATCTGTGTTTGCAGTAAAGAGAGCTGGGGATCAGTCTGACAGTTAAAATGAAAAGTGTGAGGAAAAATCAGGGATTAAATAATTTTCTGCGCAAGCAGGACATTGGAGACACTCTGTTCTAAAGCTTTACACAGCTACTGTAACCAAAATACATGCATAAACCCACAATTAGCATTAAAAAGATTTGGAAGAATTTCTTGTTTTTCAATAGCATTTGCTCTCCAGAAATCACCTCTCTGAAAGGCACATAAGGCTGCAGTTATAACAGAAGGATGAAATCCCCGTTTCCTGGCCTTTCAGAATTGAAGTTAGCCATTAAATAGGATTTCACTGTAACAATATGCATTTCATTTTCCACTGATGGGGTTTTTCCCTAATAAGAAATAAAATAAATGGGAGAAGAGGCAGACATTCCCTCATAGCTGCCTAAGTGACTCAAGTGACATGCCCCTCATTCACAGTACACACGCTGAATTCAGTGCATGTGTTCCTGCAGGCCATACTGTGACACGACTGTAGGTACCTTACATGTTGCTTTTGAGCAATATATACTGGTTAACTTATGTGTTGAAGGGGTTATCTGACAAGGGTCATGTGGGACTGTAAAGCACCTAAATACTTCAGAGACATAGAAACCCCCCTAGTTTTAAATTTACTTCATTTACTCGCAGAATACACTAAAATTTAACTCAATTGTAATCAAATTACTTTGTACAAGTCAAATGCTTTTGTTTATAAAGCCCAGTTTGAACACACGGATCCATGGTTATATATGAGTTAAGTAGGTGCAACAGGCCATGATGGGGCTTGCCATGACTTGGGAATATGCTTTCCTAAGGCCATTGCATTCCATGCTCAATTCCCCCCATGTAAATTTCTCTGAAGGTCAAAACATCTGGTGGCCCACCCAGGCAGGAGCAGGGAAATCCTGAACAAGACTGAAAAGTTGTTGAGACTTGTGAAATACAATGATCACAATTTACCAAACTGTCATTCAGCCTCTTCAGATTCCATAATTTATAAAGAAGATTTTCTTGGGAAGGCAAATGAAAACGACATCACAGAAGACTGTTTTCAGCTGCAAAAATATCTTTACCCACCAAATTTGGCATGACAATGGCCCTTCAAATGTTCAGCTTTACATGAAATTAATGATTTTTTTGTCCTGGTGTATATTTTCCTATTGCTCCCCAAGTCTGATCACTAGGCCTGGACAGACATCAGAGGGCCTGTCAGGGGAAATTATCTGAACAAAACAGTAGCAGTCAATGAGAAAGTTTTGGTACCAAATCATGGCACATTGCTGTAACTCTTTCCTTACTGCATGCACAGGTGGGCAGTATATGCCCCTTCAAACATGGCGGCAATCTGAGAACCAGGTACTATTTTTTGTTAGTTTTCAGTTTACACTGTTGGGAAGTATCACACTTTACCTTTGTGTATTGTACAACTATGTGATGTACAAAATACCATCAGTATTGTATTAAGGTGTACATATAAATAATTTCAAGCTCAACTAATATGATTATGAATATGCAGGCATACTTGAGAGATACCATGGGACCAGATGAGACAGATTAATCTTGTAACTAATTGTGCGCTTGAATTTAATTTATATGCTTTTATTATTTAGTACCTGTGTCAACCACTTAATTTGCCTGCAAATAATTTCCTTATATAATATTAATGAAACATGCTATATTGAAATTCATCATATATTAGGAAGACTCATTATATCATCAATTTATCCTCTTCTAGTTTAAAACAGTTCAAGATTCAAGACCTGTGGCTTCAGAAACCACTCCTTCAAGATGAGTATTTAATTTCAAGAAAGAGCATTTGTGGCAGAATGAACCATGACTTTTCACAGTCAGGGATCAGAATTAAAAACCCAATTTACACTGTGGAACAAACTGCAACAAGACTTTGAGAAAGAAAAAATAACAACAATAATATTAATTTTAACACAAACCTTACACAAAGGTCAGTGTTTTTACACATTCTGAGAAAATGAAGATGATTGAGATTTATGCAATAATAAAACTACAAATTGGTCTGCACAACCTGCTCAAAACCTTTCATGCCCAAACACAGACATGGGACTGCTTGGGGTGCTGAGGAGCTGCGACTGAGCGGAGGGAGAGATCAAATCAATGAGAAACACCAAAGTAATCACTTGTTTAATCTTTTCTAAATTGCTCATTTAATCTCTGGGTTAGTCTAATGAACATTTAGGGCACTCCTGGACTACTCAGTTGTGAGGGTGCACTGCTGTATTTCAGGAGTGTCTGGAAATGAGAATGGCTGGGAATTGTCACTGTTGTCAGAAGGGGAAGAAATTGCTAAGATGAGAACAATGTCTGCAGGGTCCTTGGGGCTCATACTGGGTCTGTCTGGGATCAACTACCGTTACCTCAACCCACAAATTTTTCATCTTACTTTCACTTCTTGTCCTGCTGAAGTGAGGGAATGAGAGAGCAGCTTGCTGGGCACCTGGCAGTCAGACAAGGTCAATCCACCACAGGGGTGGAGAAGAGCTCATTGCAGACCTATGTAGCCTCATACAAAAGTAGTGTCACCTCAAGACACTTCTGCCCTCCCTCTGCCTGTGCCCAACAACAGGAACATGGAAGGAGCAGTAGCAGCAACCATGCTGAGGCCATGTTGCCTCCTGAGCTTGGGTCATAACAGTGTCAAGCAGTTTAAAATAGAAGCAACCCTGCAACTTCTGACCCTCTGCTAAGCACCTGTTAGGCTTTCTACTGTGTCTGATTATTTTTGCAAGGTCAGACAGACAAAGCACTTCAGTAGTCCAGCCTGGCTTGTGGGATAGAAATTATGGTCCTTGGTCCAGAGGTCTTACCCTCACAGTGGAGATCAGGAAAAGCAGGTAAAGGTCTTTAACTACGGGATTTTTTTCACCACACTCAGTTCTAGTACAGACCTACCATGGATATCTTCATCTCTCCCTGCCTCAGTTTACTCTCCACTAATGACTGTTGTGTCTATTCAGATTGTGATAATGAAATCCCAGAGAAAGAACTCCATTATATATTAAATGATTACCAACCGAAAAGCCTTCCTTTATGAAAGAAGCAGAATAGGAACAGAGAGGCAATGCAAATAGTGGAAGGTGCTTCTCAGTGTTGGTGGTTCTACCCCTCCTAATTCCTTGTAGGCAAGACCTTCTCATCCTGCAAAGAAAAGCGTATTGTATTGTCTTTTTTTCACTATTTTTTTTGGAAAGTCAAAGCCTTTAACTTTCCTTTTTTTCCACTTTCAGCAAACCTTTTGTTGTGGGATGCCTTTTGGTTCTTTGCAATAAAAATGCTTTTGTTGCCTGGATATATCGATTTTAGGTTTCCTGAAGCTTTGTGCTTTCCTTCTTCTAAAGTTTCACTGACACAGCTTAGGCTGAGTCTCACAATCCCATTCCCTCTTGCTCCTGACTGAAGAAACAGTTTTGATGAAACTGGATGAAGCTCATCAGGCATTTAAAAATTATGTCCATTCAGCTCAAGCCTCCTCTTTTGTCCATTTTTTTCATCTCTTCAATCTTACTCCTGGTGTTTCGGGACAAAAATTGAATGCAATTCGGACTGTGTGTTTTGAAAGCAAACCTCTATCTAGGTGAAATAGTTCTGCAAACAACTGGCCTATTGCAATAGGACAAGGGGAAGTGGTTTTAATCTGAAAGGGCATAGATTCAGACTAGATATAGGGAAGACATTTTTTACAGCGAGGGTAGTGAAACACTGGCACAGCTTGCCCAGAAAGGTGGTACATGCTTCATCCCTGGAAACATTCAAGGTCAGGTTGGACATGGCTCTGAACAACCTAATCTAATTGAAGATGGTCCTGCTCATTACAGGTGGGTTGGACTAGATGACCTTTAAAGGTCCCTTCCAACCCAAAACATTCTATGATTCCATTCTGTGATACAATTATGACAGTTGCAATTTCAATCTATACACATGAGATTTCATTGGTAATTTTTTTTCTCACAAATATAAAGGTATGAGGTCAGAAATGCAATTTGTGGAAGAAATTTACATTGACAACATTCAATGATGGCATGTCCAGTCTGACTAGAGGTGAACCTGATGTGATGTCTTTAGTTCTTATTTCAATCAATTGAAATTGGACACAGAGAAAAACAGATTCTTTAAAGTGAAATCTGAGCCAGAATTGAAAGTTTCAGCAGCCAAACAATTTTCTTGTCATTGAGAACACCCTGGAGAAAATGGCAATGCAGACTGCCAGGGTAAGTGCTTTTTTGTTTCATTATCAATGAAACAAACATCAGGTGTAACTTCATACCCAAAGTATGAAAGGTTCACAATTTGAGAAGAAACACTCAGAGAAAAAAAACTTCATACACTGGCTAACTTCACATTTAGCACTAAGAAGTAACATTTTCAGATCTCTGAAGGATTTCATTATCTGCTAGTGAATCCTCTCAAACTTGCCTCACTGCGCTATCCCAGAACTTTTAACATTCAATATATGTAATGCTAAGATCACTTTTGAGAAAAGCAAACCATCACAGCATAGATGTAAACAAGACAGAAAGCAACCTTCACTTATTTTTTCATAATTCCTATCTGTTGTTTTCTTAAGAAATCTAGTATTTGCCTGTTTGAATTCCTTAATTTTTTCCAACAAAATTCTTTTGGTCCCAATTTTAGCATTTAGGCAACTTCACACCAAACAGCTAACCTGAGCAGTACAGGGTATCTAGAAAAATACACAGCTTGATATTTTTCATGCCATGATAATATAGTTAAAATGGAAACAATCCATTCATGCAGTCTTACCCTGGATATCACACATCAAAACACTCTACAGAGCAGCTCTAGAACTGAAATCAGAACTTCTTGCACAAAGGCTCTTTCAGAAAGACATCCAGTCTTGTCTGACTTCAGAGCATGGGAACCCACCAAATTCCTAATTAAGTTGTTTGAAGAAAAGCCTATTTGAACCTTGTTTCTAGCGCAATTTTTTTGTAATTTCAACATTCTGTCACCAAGTCACATTATGATTTTTGTCAGCTACCTGTTGCATGAAAAGAAGTTAAAACAGGAAAAAAATGAAAAAAAAAAGCTCTAAACTTCAAGTTTAGTTGATAAATTATAAATAAAGCTCAAAATACCTTGAAGGAAAATCAGTTTCTCAAAGAGCAGCTGGCTGCCCATGTAACCATTTATGCTCGGTGCAATGTGGCATCCTAGCTAAACTGCCTCTGGTGGGGAAGTTACTGCAGGATGGTTTTTTGTAAACAAAGGGTTTTCCATTGAAGTTATCTGTCACAATGACAGCTAACATGATTGAAAAGAAAACTAAATTGAATACAATTACGGCAGCTACTTATTCTCTTTTCTTTTTTTTTTTTTTTGCATTTGACCAGGTTGAGCTGTGCATAAGTTCCAACAAAAGAACATAGATATAAGCTATCATATTAGCAGAGATCCACACGTCCATTTACTTTGACCTCCAGCCTAAAGTAGGCCATGAGACCTCTCAGAATTAATTCCCATTTGAATCACAGTACATATTTTATAAAGGCATCCAATACTGTCCATTTTTCAGCAATGGAGAGACTTGGCAAGTTGCTCCAGAGAATAATTACCTAACTATTAAAAACCTGTGTCTGTTATTTCTAGGAGGAATTTGTGCAGCATGAATATTCCCTTTAGCACTGCTTTCTGACACTCTAATTTTTGTTTAACATATACAAAATTCTACCAAGTCATCCTCTTGTCTTATTTTTCTTTAATTAAACAGGCCAAGATTCTTCAGCCTTTCTCTATAAAGCAATCTTGCAGCTTTTCTCTTAAAACATCATTAGTTTATCACTATTCTTCAATCCTGAACAATGGAATGGGATAGTGTCCCAAAGCCAGTTATACCATAACTAAGACCACCTCAATATTTCCTTGTCCAGATATCAAAAAACTCATTACCCCTTTTTCACCACACACCCATAATAGAAGGTCATACTCTGCTAACCACACATACAATGTCTCAACTCTTTCTGTTACTACTTCCTAGGACAGAATCATACCTATATATAGGAATAAGTGGCCTTTTACCTGACCTTATACAAATTGCTACTGCTTGTTTATATTTAGTCCATAACAATCACAGGGGACCCCTTTGTATAGCAGCCTGTTCTGCTAACTATTATCACCCCCTTTAACTGTGTCATCCGTAAATTTTATGTGGAATGATATTCTCACTTCTTCCACTCCCACTGATAGTAATGTGAAATAGCATACATTCATCATCCTCCTTGCTCAAGAAACACGTGAGGTTTAGAAACCATTCCTTTTAAAATAATCTAATGTGTGTACAATGCTGATTTTGTATTCATTCTTAATCAAAAGGTTGTGTAATATCAAGCTCAAAAGACAAAAAAGAGTTGAAATACACAATTTCAAGACTGCCCCTAAATTAGCAACCACCTCAAAAAAGGCACAAAACTATTCTGACAAAAGGTCTTCACCATAAATCCACATTAATTAAAACTAATTATTTTGGCCTTTCCTTAATATTTGATTAATCAGATCCCAGATCTGCTGCAATTTCAGATCAGTGGCGAGATGACAGGACAATGAATATTTAAATCACCTCTTTGGTCTTTAATAAACCAGTACAACAGTAACTTATTTCCTCGTCTGTTGAACCTCTTCACTGCCAGCACAGAATGCTCCTCTGGATGGAGATTGCATTAGGTTACTCATTTACAAGTATCCAGCTTCTGTTTTATATCTTCCTTAACTACTGCTGGAATAGAAAGAATTTTGTCATTGTCATACAGTACACCACCTGGATTTTTCTACGAATCCTTTTACTTTTCTGATTTCTCTCTTGAAACAAAATGAACAAACAACTTCCCCCCTTCCCTGCAAGAACAACACAGTCACCTACCCCCAAGCAAAGTAAAATCACTTCTCCTCCAGTTTTCTGCCTCTCCTTGCCTCACATGCTTTCTACAGTCCTCAGCTTTTGCTGCACATCAATTCCCATCTGCTTTCCTTTTATTTCATTGGTTATACATTCTAAGTCTTTTTGTTCATTTTTTAATGTAGTCATGAAAGCACAACTGACTGGAAGGTAGAATATTTTGGGTGTTCTTTTATGAAATGCTATGAAACACTTTTCAGAAAAACTAAAAAGACAATCAGAGAAATAGCTAAAGAATGTGCTCAGTCAGAGAAATCTATTCAAATTCAAGTGATGTCAAGACTGGTGGCATTTCTCAGCTCCATTAAACGTCAGGAAACTTCCAACCCCGAGAAAACTTTGCTTTAGTCCAAAACAAATTTAGTTTTACTATTCTCCCTCCATCACAGTCTTTCACTGCATGGACTGAATATTGTTTTTGAAAACATAATTTGCACAGGGATGAATACTTTGCTGTGCTGGTCCGTAGGGACTATGCTTCTATAGCTCAGACTTTGAAGTTTTTCAAGATAGGTGAGAATAACTCTTCCTTTAATAATTCCCCACAGCAGGTAAAGAATGCTATAAGTGTGAGAAAGGTTATTAGAGTTACATGAGTCTAACTGATCTGTCCTGGTAATAAAAGACTCATTTTCTTTAGGCATACCAGAGATTTTGCACCTGAACACGTAAGAAGTCTGTACTTCAAATCTATTCCAAATTTTAAGAATCTTTTCATAAAGAACGAGCATAATTAAATTTAAAATACTGGTTGAGCCATCAGAAAAGATTTTAAAATGAAATTAATTGCTGGAAAGTTCTTGAAAGACTCTTCATGCCATAGAATGAAATCTCAGTTTCCCTGAAATCAGTAAGAGAGATCAATACTGACTGTTGAATCACAGGTTTTTAGCTCTTTATTATGGCCCACATTGCCTTTGAATTTCATTCTAACAACAGCTGGACTCAAATTAGAATCATTTTCCCTATGGCTTCACTGAAAAAACAGTTGTATTTCTCTTTAGTGATCCAAGGGAATAAACCTTATTTTCACTATTAAAAAGGATGGCACTTTACCAGCAAAAAAGTGTGTTGACTCTGGTTTACTTTTCCTGTAAAAACAATTGTTTATACTTGGATAATGGAGCATAGATTTGTATATATTTTACTGGGAAAGCCACAGAATCATAGATACATTGATTAAAAGGGATGTCTTGGCTGTCATGTAATCCAACCTTCTGCTCCCCACAGAACTATCACCATAGCAAACCAGAGCAATCTTAGTTTTGCTTATCCTAGACTTAAAAGCCTACATGGATGGACAACCTATAACTTGAGATAAACTGTTCCTGTACTACAGTAACCTCCTAGCAAAGAATTGTTCCCTAATGTGTGAAGTCCACACTTGCCAAGACACAATTTTTCCTACTGCAGATTTTCACATTGAAGCTGGAGTGATTCAGTGTACTAGAACCAAATATAATGCCCCATGTCATGGGACACTGCTTGCCATACCCATCTATATAAGTGAATGGGAATTAAAAAGCACTCAGGCTGTCAACAGAGTGTTTGGTTTCTCAGTGGCTTCTCCAATAAAAGCCTTCTCATGATTCAGCGGTACATATTTAGCATGAATAATGCAAAGGCCATCAGTCCATATTTCCACAACAGCGCTAGGTCTAAGCACTGCCTTTCCCTGTTAATGCAAGTCAAGGACACACTATGGGTAGGCTCTATTTTTGTTCTAAATGATTCAAAAGACTGACAGCTGTTTTCTTTCATCAATAGTTCTATGAATAATATAATTTTTTTTACGTTCAAGGCAGAATGTGAGACGTCACCTTTTGAAACACAGCTAGGTGCTGTTTGTAGTTCCAAATGCAACTTAAGTCCCACTGGCCGGCCTTACGTAAATAAATGCACTTGATGTAAGTGAATAAGTATGGCCTTACACAAGCCTTATTCTCTACTTTCATCACACTTAGTTCAGTTTGCTGGAATGCACTAAAGGAAAGAAATAGTATGCCAAGATGTGGAAACCCATAATCTTGATAAAGAGGATGTTGTTCAGCTTCTAAGGGAAGTTTAGCTGGTGGAAAGAGAAAAGAGCTTCTTTATTCCCACTTTTTTTTTTTAAAAGAACTGTGCCTCATACAAGGATATACAAAGCTAGCAGCAAAGGGTGGAAAAAAAAAAAAAAATAGCAAGGAGATGAACCAAGGGGCATCCATGCAAATCTGATAATGCCATCATTTAGAATGTAATTAGAATTATTTGTATTCCTGATTTCAGTAGTCCCAGGAAGCAAATTTCCCCTCTGAACGTGCTCAGCTTTTTGAAAGGCTGCATGTATGTGCAAAGAAAGTGTCACTGCAGCCAGGGTTGATAGGCCTTCCTCAACCATTACTTTCTGCTCTATTTTGTCCTCCATTTGTAGTACTCCTGCTTAGCTGGTCAGTCCTGAGCTGAACCAACACAACAAAGAGATACACTTGCAGGACAACTTTAATAAACATTCAAACTTTACTTATCCTAAGAAAAGGTGTCAAAACCAAAGGCAACAAACACTATGAAAGGGTATAAAAATGGATGTGATAAAAGGGGAACTCAGCTCAATCATCTGTGCCTTATCACTTTCAGGAAAAATCTCCAGTACTAGGGGAGGGCAAAGCCTGAATGGGCATAGTGAAAAACACAATCGATTAACTGTGTCCTGGATGAATTACCAGCAGCACTGAGTAAAATCCACCTGCATGTACAAAGTCTATAAGCTGGCTGGACTATTTAAGTGTGATTAGCATGGTGCCTAGGCTTTCTTTGTTTAGCTTTTCAAATGGATGCTCTAGTCCACCTCAGAAAAAGTGAACAGATTCGGAGAAAATTGCAGGTTGGTACCTTGCGAGAATTTGATAATTAGCAAATGAAACTGAAACACTCCCTAAATCATGTGAATCCTATGCAGCCATAAAGCTCTCCTCTACCGGGGAGCAACAATAGCTCTTTCTGTAGAATGCAGCAATATTTCGGTGAACAAAACTATGAATTTTCCTTTTGCTCTTGGTGAAAGGTAATGATTTTGCTGGATGAATAAGGCTCTGACATTTTAATGCTTAGAGAAGAAAGTATTTGCATATAGTGTGGGGG
>JAWMRA010000113.1:66256492-66280711 GCA_035584735.1 Pseudotriccus pelzelni
TGTTCCCACCCCCGCCCCCCATTTTCTCTCCTTGTTGATGTAAGTTCTGGCAGTCTCCCTCCTCAGGCCTTTCTCAGCACTCCTCTCTTGCCTCATCCAAGTCAGTTTTCCAATGTTGTTATCAGCTCGAAGCACAGCTTTCTGGTCTGAAAAGGGAATCTTTCCACTTAGAAAAAGGATGGTAATTACATTAAATGAATGTTAACGTCTTGTTAATGAATGCATTGCATCTCTCCTAAACATTTCTGGAAAAGAAGCAAGCAAAGAAACAAAAAATAATCAGACATGCCATTCATTTACCAGAAGTATTAATTTCAAGTAATTACAACAAGTGACTCATTTTTGAAGTATACAAGATTCCTAAAAAGAAATACAAAGGCTTCAGCAAGAACTGAGTAGATGTATCTGTATCAAATGGATAATAATGTGCAAAACTACAATATTACATACATAAAGGCTTTAATTTGAAGGGCAAGAAAATTCCATTTATGGCTTTTAAATTTCCAGTGATGGTAATCTGCCATTTGATTCATTTGATCTTGGTTCTAGTCCACCCTTGCTAGACCAAAGATTTCTCCACCATTTATTTCCTGCCATCTAGGTCTCTACTTACAGATAGCCCCTAGGTATCTTATCATCTTTTCTCTCTAAAGCATCTCCCTGCCAGAAAGTATCAGGTACAATAATGAATTAGGAAAAATCTTCATTTTCCCCCCTTTGAATACTGTTCCAAGCTCTCATACAATTTTAGTTTAACATCTCCTACATTGAGACCACGAATTTCCACCGTGTTGAATCTAGGTAAAATTTAAACTGAATGGATTAAATTCATAGAACCTCTCCCTTTAATATTTTCCAGTCTTTCTTTTTATTCTTTTCTCAGTCACCTGCACCATACCAAAAAGCCTGGCTAAGTTGTGGCTCAGCTTCCAGCAGGTCAGTGAGGCTCAGAGACTCACAGACTGGCCTGGCCTGTTTTACCAATATCCCTACGGGCCGCAGGAAGCTCCAGATGTCCCCATTCCCAGCAGCATTCAATCAGCATGCACACCTCATCTCTTTTTTTACCACCAGATCTCCCTAATACTAAAGCCCACATAACCTCCCACTTCGCAATTACAACATTTTTTAATCCACGGGAATACGCAAAAGCTTCAGCAACAGCAGACAAAAACCCACGTAAGTATAAATCATTTCACCTTATTAAAATCCTTTCATATGAACCATCTATAATGTGAAAACCAGCACCTATTGACCAGCACTGGGCAGCATTACAAAATTAGACTGGAGATTATTTCCGGCCACACACAACAGGAACTAAAGGGGAATTCAGCTAGCGAAGCTACAGTGCAGGATGGAACATTCCTGCCTGCCTCAGCCCCTGTGGCTTCTTCAGTGACAGAGGAGTTGGTGTAGCATCCCAAAAGCTGGCACCGAGGCACCCCCACTTACACGTTTCAATGAATCTTTAATGGCTGTTCTCCCTTTATTGAATCTTTAATGCCAGTATGTATAGCATAACCAGAGAGCGGGAACAAAGTCGTCAGGCTATTTTAATCTTTGCTGCATGTCAGTTTTTTCAATACCCACCAAAAAATTAAGAGTTTATGTTCTAATATTGTTGTACTTCAATTTCTACGTACAGGAGAGAAAAACAAATGAGGGGAGTGGGTGGAAATTCTACTTACAAAACAAATCAGATACACAATTATTTTATTATAATACACTGCTACAACATAATTTTTCTTTGGATGTGATACCAACTAAACAATCACTGCCTGGCATTGCAAAGGGGAAATGGGAGATCCTTTTACTGTTTCTTGGGCCTTTATTCACTATGCTAAGAACTTGCTTTGAAATGGGATCACTCTTTTCCTCAGAGGTCCTGGTGGGAACAGTAAGTCTTTTTTTTACAGAATTGCAAGATGAATTCCCAGAAGTCTTAGAGAGAGCTCAGAAAATGCAGAAGGGTACAATAGCATATCTATTTTTTAAGTTCTTAAAATACACCTACAGCAAAACTCTACAGCAGTTCATTGTACATTCATATCCACAAACATGAAAATGTGGAAAACAGTGAATAATGGCAAATGAAAAAAGGAGAGAAATGCAGAAATTAATCTTTTCTATCACTGATGCTTAGTTTAACCTCACTATTTATTTCATAGAAATGTTTTGTATTTTAAATCAAGCATGTGCTTCCAAACCATGTTATACTGAGATATATGACAGCCAGTCAAGCTGATATACTGACAACATTGCTGGGCTTGGCACTGTGACTTCCATTTGGAAACACTTATTCTACCATAACTGCTCAGAAAGAATGGAAAGGCATTATCTGACATAAAGATATCTACATTTGATCCTCAATAAATTTGAAGGAATAGGGTTTCTCTTCATGGTTCATTGCCTTTATCTGGGAGGTGGATTTCCTACATACAGTTTTATTTGTTCAGCAGTTTAGGATGAAACTTGTTAAACCATCACTAGAGAAAGACTGCACACAGTCCCTGAAAGCCTTCTCCTGTCATATGCTCTGCCCCAGAGGAGAAATGAAGTCTGCAAGATGATAATTTGCTTTTGAGTCTTGCTGCATACAGCAACTCTCCTTTGATAATTTTACCAGTATCAAACCACACGCTTTAAAATAACTTCCAAAAACCACATGTATTTGATAAGTGATTTAAAAACTTTATTAATAAACTTTGCTGTCAATGCAACCATCCCTGCGTGTTACACAGGGACACTGTTTTGAGAAGATCACATACACATCCCTGTGCTTTTGTCAGCTAAGACATCACTTAATCCTTACCTTTTTCCACCTTTCTACCCCTTCACCTTCCTACCCCTCAGACTACTTGTCTTCCCCATTATCAGTTACTGTCAGCTTGCCTGCTTTGAAGTTCGGTACTCAAAGCCCTGGAGACATGAACTACGTGTATGTGCTATCAATAAAATTAAATTCTGCTTTTTTGACCATTATTTGTCAAGTTCTCTCCAATACACTAATATAATCTCCCTGCTAATATTGTTGTGGGCTTTTTCCCCAATCTTTTAGAATCTCTGGATTTGTTTGGTCATGTCTCTCTGCTTGATATCAAAAATAATATATATCTGTGTGTATTTATATATGTATATATAAGTACAATTTATTTTCCCGTGTTTGGCAGTACAAATCTCATTATTAAAAAGACATAAATCTCTATTCATACTGAGACTAGAAACAAAAAAACAACAACTAAACATAAAAGAAAAAATAACTCTTTGCTGAAATATACCAATAGGCCATATTATGGTTTGAAAAATTCACTTTAAAAATTAGAACTACTTATAGAAAAAAATGCTATTAATCTCATACTCTGGAGAAAATGATTGTGATACATGTTCTGTATAGTTCACACGTTGAAAAAATATTGCTTTTGTCTAGGGTACTCTCAGAGCAATTCAGGGATGGATGGATTTCAATGGACAACAAAGGTGTACTCGTGTTGTTGGCTAGCACAGCTCCCAAAGAGTTGGGGTTTTTTTCCACAATTTATAAATTGTAACACTGTAGGCCAGGTTGTTAAGTTTCCTGTGTAAATGATCTACTCCATTAGGCACACTGAGATATCTCAATTTCAATCAACTTGAAAATGATACTTTCTTACTTTTGTTGACATAGCAATTGGCCTTAAGAGGCATCATTTATACTCCGAGCTCAGAACTGATGAACGTAATTATACTTCTTTCACGCACCGCGAATGTGTGTGTGTTCTGAAGGACTCTCAGGTGGTTCTGGACCTCAGCAAGTGTACACTTTCCGCTGTCCATGTCACATCCCTATTATCTGTTGAGGACAACCCTTGGGTCTCTGGTGTCATCCATTCCTGTCTAAGATGGAAAAGCTTGAACAAAATCAGAGATTTCTTTTTGTCAGTAACAAGGGAAAACAACTTCTCTGGTGTCCTATCCTATTAGCAAGTGTTGAAACTCTGCATTAAACCAGAGGCTCTGCTGTCGCAGTGGGCAGACATTACTTATCAGTTCTGCCCTGGAGTTCCTCTGCAAAGCAAGAGTAATGCCCTCATCAGGGGAGCTGAGGGTCTTGGGAGAAATCCTTTGGGTTAGAAAGTTTAAGGTGCTAGTGAATGCAGTAAGGATGCTGCAGGGCCTCCAGGTCAGCTGTAAGGAATGATATTTGTATTTTTAATAAGCCAGATGAGTCAAAATTGAATGGTCTTACTCAGCTTAGTCAAGATCTAGTCTACTTCCCACTCAGTTCACATGAAGTTGGCACCTACCTACTTGTTCATCTTTAAAACTCTCTTAGGCATTTAGGCAGTCCCTAATTTACTGCTGTATTGGGTTTGGCTGAGCTGGAACTCATTTTCCCATAGCAGCCCTCACAGTGCTGTGCTTCTCACTGTTAGCTTGAAAGGTGTTGATAACACACCCGTGTTTTGGCTCCTGCTGAGCAGCACTGGCACAGCATCAGCATCTCAACTTCCCTACCCCACCGTTCTCTCCATCGGGGAGTGGAGAAAGGGGAGGAGAAGCAAGATCCTGGGAGGGGACACAACTAGACCAGCTGACACAAATTGGTGAAAGGGATATTCCGTACCATATGACATCAGCTCAGACATAAAAGTTAAGAAAAGGAGGAGGAAGGCGGGGGGGGTGGGGGGGCATTTGTTATTTACAATCTTTGCCTTCTGGAACAACCAATATGCATGCTGAAGCCCTGCTTCCCAGGAAGTACCCAAACACCACTTGCTAATGGGAAGTAGAGAATAAACCTTGTTATTTTCCTCTTTGTCCATGCGTGCTCAAACTTTCACTTTTGCTTTATTAAACTGCCTTATCTCAACCTACGAATTGTTTTCCATCTTATTCTCTCTCCCCTGTCTGACTGGGAAAGGGAGTGATGGACTGGCTTGGAGGTCACACCTGGTGTCCAGTCAAAGTCAATCCACCACAGTTGCCCACGTGCTTTTTGAAAGTTAAAGGTTAGAGAATGCATCTATAATGTGACAGACTGGAGTATGATCCCTCATCAGCTTTGCTGCACCTTCTTTGCTGAGCGCAGGCTTCTACTATGCCGTGTTGAGACTGTGGAATGATGCTGCAATTAGAGGCACACAAAGTGAAAACTAGAGTGATAGTATGTTATGGTATTCCTTTCAGTACATTAAAATTTTGGCCACATGTAGGGTTGTGGGATTTCTAAGCCACATTTTTAAGATTCTTTTTAATGTGTTCATTATAACCCTTCCTCTCCCCAGGTGGCATTGCATGTACTGCTCTGTTCTTAGGAAAAATGCAATTTTTTTTCTCTCCCTCTTCGTAAATATGTATCTTAACCTGACACATATTCCGGGAAATTGAACTGCCTTTTTATTATCCAGCCTCCAAAACAATGTGCTTTCTCCTTTCTATTGTTAATGAAACTTGGAAATGAAGACTGAAGAGATGATATGAAAGAATAACATAAATGAAGAACCAAGTAGCAAGAGATTTAAAATTTTGTTTTGAATAGGTGGTATATTACACAATAAATTCTATTTGTTTATCCAGACCAATATACTTAGCGACACAAAAAAAATCTGCAGCGTGAAATATACTTGACAGGCAGGAAGTGTGATTTAACTTTAGAAATCTAGTGTTTTGATTACTGTACATAATAGCTTCATTTAACCCACTTTTTAATTCTAATTTTGAAGTCTCTGCCCTTTGTTTTGTCTGAGAGTGGTCAGCCTGTTTAAGAAGCTGAGCACCGGTATTATTCTTTGCTTTAGCCATTCATCTGTCTAAAGTGAGAATTAATTTTCTGTTCATTCTCCTGCTTCTTCTGACTGATTCACACCTGATATAATTAGGCCATAAGACATGGCAGAAATATACCTGTGGGTATGAGTGTCATACCATAAATAGCAGGATAAGATATTAAATTTTAACCATCCAAGAATTGCTGCAATTGTCCAGAGATAGTTTGAATTTCCTGTGCTATTATTAAGAAGAGGAATCAGACATCAAAAAGATTAGTAAAACTGGAATGTTCTGTCATATGCTTTCACAAGGGGTAGAGATGGCTGTGTCAACACTTTCATAGGACCTTGCTTTACAGTTGTGCCCAGTTTAGCCTTTCAGAAATTCCTGCTGAAATTCTCTGCTTGCACCTTCTCTGAGAAGCCCGCAAGAAAGACTCAAATTGAGCAGATGGGACTGAAGGCATCCACAGTTGTCAATAACCAAGTGTTAAACTCTGACCAATTACTTCAGGTAAAGCATTAATGGTGAGAAGTAAACAGCTTCACAGAACACAGTACTTCAGTTAATCTTTTGTTACTGTTTCATTCCAGTCTTCCCACATTGTCCCCAACAGTGGGTCTGCAGATTCATCTCTAGACAATGCTGCGAATGCTGTGGGTGCAGTGTCATGCCTCACAGTCCGTGAACTATTCATCCCCGAATTATTTTCAGCTGTGTCAAAGAAATGTAGCTGGGCTTGGATCCACTGTAGGCAAACTAAGATGGTGGGAGGCGTGTTGGTGCTGAAGAGGAACTCCACATGCACCTGTACAATGCCAGGCATGTATTTCTGTGGGCTATTGCTACATGGGAGGGAGAGCAGGACTGCAGCCCTGGGCCACCAGGGGGTCCCTACAGACAGGCAGGCACAGGGCAGGCAGGCTTGTGTGTGGAGGAACAGGAGCATTCGTATCTGTGGTGGGTCTCCAGGCAATAACACAACTTTAGGAAAAGGGAATCAGGTGAGAAAACGTCCTTTTGGCCAACTCACAGTGACAGCAAGCTCAGAGTGATTTTGCTCAAGAAAGGGAAGAGATGGGTGGGCAGGAGGGGCCTGGGGTGACTGACCTCTCTCATTTGTAGGAGAGCAGATATCAGATCTCAGTCCACGAGCTATTGTCATTTTCAGAGCACAACCATTGAGCAACCCTAAAACACACCACCACACAAGTAAACAAGGAGAGAAGACACTTGTCCCTGCCCATTTATTTTCTAACTAACTGAAAAACAGCAACAGCAGAAAAGCACAGCCGCTAAATCTACTCATGCTAAAATTTATTCACATATAAAACCCTGACTCCTCTCCTTTGCTTCAGCTTCTCCCGGAAGTAGCTACTTTTCAGACACCTTCCTACTTCTAGTTTAGCACTACATTGGGTTTTATTGCATTTTAAACACATGCATTGTTAAGTTTATAAAGCCCAAACTCTCCGAAGTCCTGAGATTCAAGGGCAATACACATTGCCACTATTCAGAAAGAGCTTTTAAAACAGCCCATTCTATTTATTTCCACGGTTGTGTTACATGGTTGTGTTCCAAAGTTTTGCAAGGAAAAGGGACGCACTTTCTTTCACTCACCTGGCAGTCTCCTCTGCATCTACAGCAGCTTTGGCACTTCCAACTTGACAGCCTCATCTATTCACCAAGACAGTTGGATTTTCTTACTGCATGCCCAAAAGAAAAATCTTGCAATAGCACAGAAGATGGCATTTGTCAAAACCAAAATAAAATATCCTGATGATGAGCCAGATTGTGCTCAGTCATTCAGACAAGCCAAAAGAAAATAAATGGAAAAAAACCCCAAACACTCAAGAGATGTTGTTTTTCAGGATCTCACAGCCACAGCAACATACAGTAGTCAACATTGCAGAAACGCCTGCTCTGGTGAGCTGATGTGTAGGCAGGCATGGGGAGGGCCCTTACTTCTCTTGAAATCGAAAAAATAAACAATAAATGCCACTTAACATGAGAAGCACAATTTTCAGAGTATGGGAAAAACATTTCCTGTTCATTGGAATCTAGAAAGCAAAACTTCCCATCCTTCCATATTATGTATGAGTAGACAATATACATGTCAAAATACACGCAATGCATTATATTTTTTATTTGGCAATGTGGGCTTCTCCCAGCACATAAAAAAGAGCTAGTAAGAGAAAAGAAAGTAAAAGGAGAAAAAGGCAGTCCAAGCTGTTTTCGGTCATCCAACATTCTGAACTGGGTTAACAGGAGAGAAAAAGAAAGGGAAAATTGGGGGAAAAGATGAACAGGAAAAAACCTTAGAAAAATGTCATGATGCCCTTCCACTATTTTAGCAAGGATGCAAACGGTTCTGCTTGCAGCAGTAGCATAGCCCTACCTATGAACCATGGAGCTACAAGTTACAGGTTAGATGATTGCACTGTAACAACACCCAAGAGAAGACTGGATATCGTGTACAGTGTAAACAATTCAGCAGTCATTGACTTACAGAAAACAGCAGGGATACAATGTATAGCACGAGGACAATGAAGTCAAGATGACCCAGGAAGGGTATGCCCTGGGCTTCTGAAAGAGGATTAGTCCTAACTGTCTGGACACATTGGTCCCAAGAATCACAGCAGGCTGTCACTAGCACACTAAAACCCATAATATTTGTAAGTGTACTGCCCTTGGCAGGTACCATCAGTCAACAGAGACAAAGAAACCACAGGTGACAGCACAGCTATCAGACACCAACAGATCCTTAGCAGAACTCCTGTTGTGCTACCACCTGTTAGGACTCCTTTATTTCCCTGCTGTGGTACACCAGCTGAACCTTGCTTTTGAGAACATACTGTGAACAATACACAGTTCTGGCATAATGAAGAGGAGAACTGCATGAACTGTGCTTCTGTCCTGCCACACTATCCTACCTAAACAACTGCTGAGTCAAGCTGCCACGCTCTTTGCTCTCACAGCATTTCATGGGTCAGCTAAATTCATGCTGCTGATCCCTTCTGTTCTTAATTCAATCCAATCCAATCAAACACAACAGCTACAGCAAATTTGTGACTAGACTCTTCACTTTGTTTCTGGTGTCTTTCTGTTGCTCCCATGGTGACCAGGAACTGTCTCAGCTGCACATCTCTGTTGGAGCACTCCTAAAGAACAGAGTTATCTCTCTGCCCAGTACTTTTATACTGGCTCTTGACTTCTTCCTCTGCCCCCATCAGTGCCAGTATAGTCTGTTCAAAACCACTGGCTCTCCACTCCTTTATATTGTTTTCACATATCTGTAACTTCATGGATGCTGATAGAGTCCATCCAAGTTTTCACAAACAAAAACTAGGGGATAATCATATCAGTTATGCACCAAATAACACAAATCATAGATGGCATTCTCACCCAACAACAGTGGAGAAGCATCAGATTTTGCTAACAGAGAATCTCGTTCTCCATATGAAATTATCTTGTAACTGTAACAAAGCATCTGTCCATATTTTAGTAGACTTTGATTTGGTCTCTCACTGGATTGTATAAATAGACAGCACAGCAATCTGAAAGCTCCTTGAGTTCAAATCCTAATTTTACAGACACAGAAGATTAATTTCACAGAAGTCAGAGAAATGTTCTTTCTGTGCACTTCTGTCTCACACTTTTTCTTTTTTTTTTTTTTCAGGGGCTATTCAAACAGTAACTTCATCCACCCTAATATCCACAATGCCTTTACAAAAGGAAGAGGAGAAGTAGGAAAAGGAATTAACATAGGCAAGTAAGAAGGCATTATAAAGCAAACCTATAAGTCATCAGGAGAGGCACATTTGGGAAGACAATCATAAAACAATTACATTTTTACTACTCAAGAGGGGGTCTTTTCCCACCCCTCACAGACTCATCTGCCATGTGGCCTCTCCTGTTAGGGACCATTTTCATAGTTCAGCAAGCACCTTCCACTTGTGCTTTCTCTGGCCTTTACCCTGCTGGTGCGGTGCACACTGCAGCCCTATCTTACATCTGCTCTTCTCAGATTCACTAATGGCTGAGACAAACAGAAAGAAAAATGACTGTGATTGCACTGCATCCTTGTTGAAACGATGAATGGGCTATTATTAAGAATAGTGTTTTGTTATGGTTTTTGTAATGATGAAAACTTACTTAATCTTACTCAGTAACGGAGAACATGCCTGTAGTAGACAGAAGAACTGGAAGGAGGTGCAGAATGTGTGAAGTGACTGGTGCTTACACCTGGAGGTACCAAGAGAAGTCTTGCACATAACAAATTCAGCATCCAGCAACATTTAATTTTTTCATCTAAGCTAACTGCAAGCAAAAACAATGTATAGGCAACTGCAGATGCTCCAAGTACAGGCTTCAGACAGTAAAGATAACTGTGAAGTGGAGTAGTGCAGACACAGAAAACAATTTGTCCAATAGCTAACTGAGTTCTTCATGCAGCACTGTGGCTATTTTTTCTACCTGAGACATTAAAGGATTTTCCTTTTGATCTCAAGCAGAGCTTTAAAATAATTCAATTCACAACCACTATGACTTTCAAAGTTTGTTTCTACCAGATACTCATTTCAACTCTGCAGCTAGTATCATCAAATATCTTTCCATTTTATAAATAAATACTTGAAGCATTGCTTTTGCAATACCCAATCTGATGGTAGCCGAAGGGATTATAAAGAACTAAAACAAAATCCATCATTTACTACAAAATCCTTTTTTTTTTTTAATAACCTCTTAATACAAAAACAAATAAAGAAAATAAAGTGAGTCTTATCTCCTCTACTTCCAGAAGCAAAGCATGCTTTCAAGGTACCCGGCCTGGATGAAGAGACACTTCCCCAAAGCACTGACCATATCCCCGTTTCATCTAGAAGAAATTCTCCCATGGATCATCCGTGATCAGATGAATGAGAAGTGTACAGACAAGAGAAACAGATGTGGGCAATGTTCTTTAGCGAATTCTCTGTGTTGAGACAATAGATTCTTAGCTGGATATTGCAGCTGAGGGAAATTACACTTTTAAAGCGATATTTGGTTTGGGCTCCATTTTTTTACTCATGTCAGAAAAGAAGGAAGGAAGGAAGGCCACATACATCAGGGTGGTCAAAAAATGGGCTTGCAGGAACAGTCTGAAAGGGACAGAAATGTTTAGTAACTTGACAGATAAAGCAGTATTTTGAAAACTAAGAGACATTTAGTCAAGTCTCATCATGGAGAGTAAAGAATGCATTTAATTATCTAGTGGATTATTCCAATAAAATTAATTAACCATTTTGTGACACATGAAGCAAAATTTTTGACAAATTTATTATTCTTTTCCTCTTCAGTATTAGGCAGCTCTGATTTGCATGCTTAAGAATGCTGAATCTCCAGACCTAGAATCAATGGGATTTGAAGGCTTCATCTAACACCTACAAGCTGTGCATGAGTGCTTAATACATAGGAAAGGAAAAGGAATAAGGATGTGGCCCATGCTGCTAGGAGGGAACTTTGACTCCCACTTCTTTAGGGCAAAATCCAAGAGTTTCCAGTACTTCCATAAGAGGATTTTCTTGACCCATTGTCATTAATGAGAGATCATTTGGAAACTGAAGCTTTCTGGGGTCAATCCTGCTCAGACCACTACAAAGAAAGGATTATCATCAACTTCAGTAAGAGTAGAATTAAGTCTTCTGTTGATATAAATGTATTTATTCTACAGTAAACTGTTTCTTTCAGATTTCTATGTTTATCCAGAACAAACAGATGAATTTTATATATGAAAAAACCTTCCAACAACAGGAAAGTTCTGGATATTAACATGACCTGTACTCGATATTCTATGGAAATGCAACACAGCATACACACGACATAGCATACACATGTGCACATGTCTGCATGTATATTTTTGCTGCTCTAAATGAGCATACAAGGTCCCTACACAAATAAGCATATTGTGACACCCATCAGTATTACTTCACCATGCAAGAAGCAAAACATCAAACGGAAACAGATTTTCATTTGTACCTAATAGTGACTCCTCAAATTTCTTATTTGCATCACTGTCCTTTCTGGTCACCCTCAAATCAAGAGTGCTGACCCAGGACTGATCAGTTATTCTTATTTGCCATTTTACATGCTAATTTTCTTTCTTATATGTGAAAAAAAAAAAAGAGCAGTGTGGCATTGCACTGGATTTTGCATTCAGATTCAGGCCAGACTCTGTGTCATGCCAGTTTGGCACCCAGAGCATTTTGGTTCAAGGAGGGACAGAGATAAGCATGTGCTGCTGCTGTGACTGAGGTTGTTGGTGCCTGGACACTTACCCCCTGTCAGTTAAAACACCTACAACTTCTTTGGCCCACAGGCAGCTCCCACCACCAGGAGCATTGACAATATCGACTCTCTTCTATAAATGACTGAACTACATGATCCTCTTTTTTTTTTTTTCCCCATGCCAGAACCTTGCATTTGGATGACAGAGTGCTCATGGGCAAAAGCAAAAGAGCAGTTTGTGGTGCTCAGAGTGGTGCTAAAACTTGAAGTCATTTGCTCCCCTCAGAAAAGCAGAGAAGGAGAGGAATAAATAGGTTCCCAGGCACAGAGATTCCCCGAAAGGCAGCCTGCAGTTCTTCCTCAGTGACACCCAGCTCAGCCAAAGGGTCGCTGCACATCTGTAATTCTACCCACTGTGCACTAGATGCCACTGCACTGATTGTTTTTAGCAGCCAAACAACCACTGCCTTTTCTCTGGCAGCCACACTCTACCTATTAAGAGGTCACTTGTTATCACTGGCTTGTGGTAGTAGTTCAACACACTTAGTCAAGCAAAACTCTCATCACTTAGGTTATCTTTGTTTTACAGATGGCAAACTGAGGACAGAGACTACAGCATGATTTTGACATGGGTTGGGTATGCAAGGCTGACAGTCCCTGGACTTCAGCAGCAGTCATCTGCATTCACCTCCAGACTGAAGTCCCAGTGAGCAGATTTCTGCCTCTCTCCCTGTGCCACTATTGAAGGCAGATACAGATCAACCCGGAGTCGGAGTGCAGTAGATGGAGCATAATCATCGCAATAGTGGCAACAACGGTGATGTAACCAGCTAACGGCAAATAAATTCAACACTGCATAGAGATTCCCACAGTCAATCTCAGTTTCTCAACCTCCTATTGCCTGCTCCAACTCCTAGGTACCTTCCAGGAACCACCTCTAAAGGTCTCACAGCCAGGCATTCTCTTGCCTCTGGGCACATCTCCATGTTCCATCTATAGCAAAATTTTCTGGTGATGAAGAAGGAGAGGCATCAGGAGAGATTTCCTAGTAAGACTAGAAAATCTTCATCACTCAAGGTTTTTAAGACGGGGTTAAAGGCAGAAGAAGATGGTGTCCCCAGACTGTAGCATACCCCACAACCCCACCTCCACACTCTCTGCCAGTTTCAAAGTGGCTGTAATGGCCTGGAATAACGAGAAGTTACTACAAATACCGATGGCTCCACAAGGCAGATGAGGTGTTGGGAACCTCTGCATTACAAGATCTCTTACAGCCTTACTTCCTTTTGATTCTGGGAAGTGATATACAGATCATGGAAGAATATCAGTTGTTCTTCCTCATCACAGATTTCCTGACACTGTCTGACCCAGGCATGGCAGATTCTCACAGATTCCATTCAGCAACCCCAGATGCCTCCTAGTACACTCTCCCTCCCATCTGCCACACTAAACTTTTATGTGAATCTACTCTGGAAAGACACATTAAGCCTTGTGCATCTCCTTGTCCTATGTTTGACACAGTCAATGCTGGAGCATGTTCACCACTCATTGAAGTTTGGGCAACATCTAATTTATAATCTGTCATGTACAAAGTTTACATGTACATATATGTAAACTTTGTACATGTATGTATACTATATATATATACATGTATGTATACTTTGTACATATATGACATTTATAATTTGTCATGTACAAAGCTGTTTACAGCTGTGGTGACAGGGTGCCAAAGGTACTTTGAGAGCTGGTACTGTTCCCTCCATCTCCTGCAGCAAGAGGGGTGAGCCCTAGCTGAAGGAGGCACAGCTTTGCAAATGTTAAACTCTGCCTTCTACTTGCCCCCACCACCATTCCCACCAACACAAACTAAGCTCTTGGTGTGGGGACAGGCCAGAAAACACGGCTGTGCATTACCTCAGTGCCAAGAAACACAGCTGTAGTCCAGCATCAGCTGTGACTATGTGCACACCTGCGAGGGGTTTTTATGCTCGCTCTGCCAACAGAGCTCATTCACAAATTCTGTTTCTACAGCACATTTTACTGTCTTTCAGGAGCCGAGCAAATGAAATTAAGGACTCTGACAGAAGCAGGTTTCACCTCTAGGCTAAGCTGTATGAAACAGGAAACAACCACAGAGTCTAATAGGAAACAATCACAGAGTCTATACTGAGGTCTTCCTCAAGGTCTAAATCAATTAGCCACAGGGTCTGCCAGAACTGAAGCTATGTTACAAAATATTCAGCAATGATAAATACTTGTGTCAGCCCCTTTTTTCCCAAACAATGAGTTTTTAAGATGTACCTTTGTGGCCATGGTAATTTGCAGTTCTGGTTTTGTTCTTTTTTGTTTCTTCTTGCCAGCTGAAGTCTTGATTTTCTTTGCTGTGTGAATTTTAAAGTTTTCCCTCGCATGGGTGCATCTCCATAGTGTAAAGAAGGTGGGTCCTAGAGGTTGCCATAGGCTGATGGAACAGCATAATGCAGCCATCCATGTTAGCCTAGACCTGGGCAGCCACACGACCCAGGACTGTACTGCAGGTGGGTGAACGAGCCTCACTGCTAACTGGACCCAGTAGGTACCCCTCCTAGAACAATTTAGGTTAGAATGGCCTTTAAGATCATCGAGTCCAACCTTAACCCAGCACTCCAAAGTCCACCACCAAACCATGGCCCTAAGCTCCACATCTACTTGTTTTTTAAATATCTTCAGGGAGGTAGCTTCCCTGGGCAGCCTGTTCCAATGCTTGATGTTTGCTGTGAAGAAAACTTTCCTAACATCCAATCTAAACCTTCCCTGATGCAATTTGAATCTCCTTTCAGGTAGCTGTAGAGAGTGATAAGGTCCCTCCAAGTCTCCTTTTTTCCAGTCTAAACCACCTCGGCTCCCTCAGCTGTTCCTAAGACCTGGACTCCAGACCCCTCACCAGCTTTTTGCCCTCCTTTGGACACTCTCAGTGTCTTCCTGGTAGTGAGGGGCCAAAGCCTCCATGTTGTCGCAACAAGATTTACATTTGCGCTCTGGAATAACTGCTGTGTAATTGGTATTTTTTTCCTGATAATTAAAGCTTTTATCTGGGTGTTATTTGTTTACTTTATGAATTAGGATATTTTGCATAGCTAGTGTCAAGCATTTATGCCACAGGTTTACCACCTATTTCTTGCTGCCAGCTAAATAATTCTGTAAATGAGATTTATATGAACCCTCCCAAATAGTAAGTCTATGCACACAAGTGTCACTCCATGAAAGATATCTCTTGCTCTTTGCTTGTAGGTAAACCACGTCTGCACACCCATCTGACATTCAGGCCATAAACAGCCTTTGCCGCTGATCAGGGGATTGTGGTAAAAACACAAAGCAGCCTGCACGAATGCATGTCGTACTTTGCACATCTGTAGAAGAAAGAAGGCAAAGACAACTGGAAATGCCTGTAGGCAAATATTCTTAAATAAAACAGAATAAGAGAGAGAGAGAATAGTTACTAGAACAGTATGGCTTTTCTTATTCAACGGTATATCTAACGCCAAGAGCCCAGTTACGAGTTTTACCACTCAAAATCTGTGACATGTTTGCTGGGTCCTTGCTTTGAGCCCTCTTGTGAAATTTACAAGTCCAAACAAAAAACATTCCCATTTTATATTCCAGAGCTCAAAACAGATTTAATCTAATGTCAGTATATCAGTGCTGCTCTAGATACCTGACATGATTTGGAGTGCCTTTTTTAACGTAACCAGCTCCTACAGAAGTTTTACTCCATGTTGTACTGCACCACAATGCTTTTAGTCAGTGTCTCTTATCCTCAAGTGCTGGCAACAACACATCAGCCACACTTGAAAAAGATGATGTAAAGAGCAACCTGAAGACTTCACATAAACCTTTGGTTACAGGCTGCAGTGCGTTTTAGGCATGGAAATGATTTGGAGCCCAGGCAAAAGTGAAGAGCCTCCCCACTTTCTTCTCTATCACAATTTCAACCACAGAATAAGCACCATCAAGTGCTGCAAGCACTTTTGAGCTATTTCAAAGCTGGCTCAACTTCTAGCAGTTCAATTAGGACCAGAAAAGCCCGTATCAAATCAATCATTAGAAATACCAGCACGGACTTCGATAGCTCCCTCCAGCAGGTCTCTGGTTTATTATACTTTGGTTTCTTCACATCCTGTAGTCCAGCAAGGGCACAGAAATTACCATCCATGATGCATATGGACATGCAAGCTCAGGATCACCCTCTAATATTTGAATTTAAATTCTTGTCGTGGTTCTGGCCAGGACAGGGTTAATCTTTGCAGTAGCCAGGAAGCATGGCTAGGACCCGTGGCTATATCACCTTATGTCATTGCTGGGCTGGAGGGGAAAGGGATTATCTTCAGGGGAGAAGGGGTTTCTTCCAGTTGAGTTAAGTGTTGCAGAGGGAATCATCCAGTACTGTCTGTTGTAGGAGGGGTTCTGTGTGAACAGTTTGTTTCTTATAACCTCTGTCTTAGTATTGTTGCTGTTGCTGTTTGTTTTCTTATTTCATTGCTGTATCCAGTAAATTATTCTTACCTCAGCCATGATCTTTACCTTTTATGCCTCCAACTCTCTATCTTGCCTCAGGGGGAGAGGAGAGGGAAATGAGGGAGTGAGCAAGTAATGCATGGTTTGGAGTCTCAGTGGGAGCACTAAACTGGGGAGTACCATTCCTAAACCACAACAAATCTGCAACATCTGCAAACAACAACCAGCCCAATTATGAGTGAGACTCATAAGAGAAGCACAGTCCTCTCAGGTGAGACATTTATATTGTCCAGGTCACAGGGCAATGTACTTCTACTACTACTTAAAAACACTTCTGAGAAATAGACCAATTTTCCAAGCTACAGCCTTCAATGCCTACAATTTCAACAAGACTTCAGAGATACTGTAAGAACAGTTTTGACAATTCTATCACTCACTGTAATTTTATTCGCTGATTGATCCAGTTAGAGCCTAGATTTACTTCTCTAAGGACTGGCTGTACTGTGTTCTGCCTTTTTTTAATATCCCTGTAGATGTCTCTTGCTTGCTGCCACTATTTAACTGAACACACCTGAAGAACAAGCCTTCTAGGCTGCTGACCTCAAAGAGAGGTTTTGCACAACTTTTGTTTATAAGAAAGGAAAGAGAAGAACTGATAACCTAAAAAAAAGCTCCAACAAACCAAATTGAAAACTTGATACCTGATGACATCAGTCAAATCCAGCTGAGAGCTTTAAAAATCCTAGCTGTCATCTGTCAGTGGTCTTCTGAACTCAGGGCAATGCAGACATGTATCTGTGCCTGTCTTTTTCACATGTGCCAAGAATGAACTAGAAATCATCTTTTCAAATAATGTACCAAGACTAATATAAGAGAACAGATAGACAGACAAAAAAAAAATTAATTCAATTCCATCTAAATTACATATGTCATAGAACAAAGTCCTTTCCACTTCTGCCCTGTGAAATGCAATGCAGCTGTTTTCTTTTCTTTTGGCTAAATATGTTGTTATGTAAAGAAGAAATGCATGTCTGTATACAGACCCCAGTCCACCACAATATTCAAGTACATACCTGAATAGATTATAATATTACATTAGAAAATCTCCTAATTAGACTTCAGAGGCTTCATGCAACCCAGCAAACATGCAAATTAATATGTATTATAAATGTACACACACACACACTCTATTAGTCGGTGTTTGCCTGTCGGTGCTATTTGCACACCTAATTATGGCATTAGTCATCTTAACATTTTCATTACTCTTTTTAATGCATACTGGGCTGCAGTCATCTAAGTCATACAGCTCCTATAGGAAAAATGTGTTTTATGGGACCACTGTCTCCAGTGTACAGTTCAATAATTTTAAAAAGATACCAGCATAAAATTAATGACTAAATTTTTCATGAAGCGAGTATTACATTTCCACTTAATTGTGGTTTAAGCAGTTATTTCTCTATTATTACTACATTGCTGAAACTAATGTTCAGTAGCCCATTGTACGATCCGATGGAGAATCCAAATGACTATTGGTGCTAATGACAAGTATCCTTAGAGTGTAAATATCTTCTGAACACTGTGCCAGTTCTAATCTGACTGATTCTGTTTCAGACAGGTTAATGAAATCTTTTCTGGAGGTATTAGAAAGACAAGGATTAAATAAGACTTCAGTTACTTTTCTGTGTCAAAGGGAATATTTTCAGGCTCTGTTAACTTCAACTCACTACAAAGTGGAAACTTCTAACTGGTAGTGGACTTCAATGTCAACACACCTGGCATCAAAAACGTGGCACATTTACCCTGATGCAACTGTACAAGCAGTCGAGAGCAGTGTGCTGTGATGAACCACAGCTGGTTTTATTGCAGTACTCCTTCTCACTAAAGGGCAGAGCAGTCAGTTCTCAGCACAACATAAAAAAGCCAGAATGCCTAATCAAGAAAACAGTGTTTTGACTTCTTCTGAAATGCACATGGCAAATGTTTTACTTTTCTTCTGTGTTTAATCTAATTAATTGGAAGGTATTTCAGGTATCCACGTTATGGATATATCCATGTCTAACATGCATAATCCAGCAGTGACTCTTTATTATATAAGGGGGAAAATATTTTTCTTTTCTTTCTTGTACCTTCAATTCCCTTCCGTACAGCGTAAGAAGAGCTGGCCCAAGGACACAAGTCTTGCCTCTCTCAAGAGCAGGCACAGCTTGGAGAACGTATGCACAAGCTTCCCTACACAATTAGTCCAGGGTACTTCTGCTCCAGAGGGATGCAGATGCTCCCTTTTTACCTCCCCTTCTTTTCCCATATAAGCACGTCCTAGCCTCCTTAACCACTGCAGTTTCAGTTGTTCCACACATCCCCTACCTATATCTTATCTTTACTGCTAATTCCTATATGTCTAAATTCTACTCTTTTCCTTCCCACTCCATCGCTCCCATAGCATCTGCTCCCATTTAGTCCTTCTTCTTTCCAAATGTGATTTCTGTGACCTTGTAGCCTTTCTAGTTCCCACATCTTACCTACATTATTCATAAAAATAGATTTTCTTCACAGACATCTTACTTGCCTTTTGCTTTGCTCACATTGCCTCCTCTTTCTTCACCGATCACACTCTTTATCTTAAAATACTTCCTCTAAAATATTAAGTATATATTCTAAAAATGCCTTTTTCCAACAAGGTTTTTTTTCCTCCCTGCTACCCGGAGAGTGGTGCTGTCTTACAACTTTGTTCTACACGTTTCCCCTGATGCAATTAATGTCTTTGGTGCTGCACAAGTTACTTTAAGACAGTATCTGTTTTCTCCTAGAACTGCCCGACCTCCACCTTCCCTAATGACTGCCAAGCCTTAGGTGACTGACAGATCAATCATCCTGTTCTAGCTTCTCACCTGCACACACATCCTTCAGAAGAAAAAATGTTTCCTTTCATTAATTGGGATAACAGTCTCTGACACAAGCACTTCAGGATCCCTATCTTCTTCTCCACTGCGTTGCCTCCATAGTTGACCCACAGTGCACATCAAACAGGTTTTGGGTTTGATTTAGTGTTCTGGCCGAGGACACAAGTAAGAAATTATGCAACCATCAAGATACCTGCAGCCAGGGTTGAAGCACAACAGGAACTCATCCTCGGGAAAAAGGGAAAGCCAATGAATAGGAGCTTCTCTAACTGGTTGCATCCCAAAAAAAGAATCAGAACGGGGAAATGCTGTCTCAGTCATCCACTCAGTTTTCCATGTCATTTCTGATACCGTATAACACTGGTGTTTGCCCAGTGCTGTGAAGCAAAGGTAGTGAAACCAGATCATGCCAAATAACTATAGCTGCCAAAGCTTACCAAAAGTCTGAACTAATTTTGATTTGAGAATGTCCCTTTCCTCTTCTAAACTGAACACAGTGATTTGGATCAGCAGGCCACAACCAAAGCACAGCACAAATCTAAGCTTATATGTTTACAGACAGTATTTTAGTTAATGTCATTTACACCTAAATTTAAACTTGGTAAAATGTAAGTATTAACAAATTAAACTTAGCAGGATGTGGAAAACTAACCTGATAAGGAGACTACATTTGGTAAACTAAAATATTGACTCAGAGCAGTAAATGTTTGACGATCTATCGGCCATGACATAAAGGCAAAACAATGGACAGAGAGCCTACGAAAAATGATTTCTTGTCTGGCACAGGCACTTACAAAGACCTAATAGAAGGGGAAAAAGTGCAGAAAGAAGCTATTCCTAAACATGCATTTGCAAAGATTTACTATCTAGTTTACCACATACAAAGCCCATAGTACCTTATTTATATTTGCAAACAGCCCAAATGTTTTTCATTACAACATGGCAAATATTTCCTCCAAATCTACATTTTGTATGATGACTTAGAGATGCTTTTGAACAGAATATTGCTTCCCACTCTTTTTGTTAAATATTTACTTTTATGTGACTCATTTTAATTCATCACATTTCCCCACACTCATATTTACACTTTTTCCATCACTATCTTAGTCACAATAATTTCTTTTAATGGTTTGGCCCAACCTAACATTGTTTGTGGCCCAGTCTTGCAAGAATACAGAAAGCCTTTACCCATAATGCTCTTTTTTTTTTTTTTTCAAATCAACAGAACTGTACCCATAGCTACCCACTCATAGAAGGGTTTATACACTTGCACCATTAGAACAAACCAGAATGTTTTCAAATGAATAAAATGAGCTGATTTATTTTTTCAAAGTGTTAACACCAGTGCCCTTAAATTGGCAGAGACACAAACCATCACCGTGTTCTAGGAAAGCTGATTTAAGAAGTGAAAAAAATCTTTTCTATTTAAGTTGGACTCTTTCCATTGAATTGACTGGACTGTACAGCTCCCTGGAGGCTGGAGAAGAGTGAAGAAAGAAGGTGTCTATCATGCCTTACATGTACAGGTAGAAAGCAGAGTGGGAGAACGGGCAGTGACATTTAGTGTACAGCCCCACTCAACAGGTGGGTTATTAAAATCTTGCTTCATATTTTTCACTTTACAAAAGTAACATTTTTATATCAGAATATATCAGAGAGTCCCTGAAGCACTAGAGAAATTAGCCATTGTTCTTCTTCTTATTATTATTATTATTAAATTATAAAAACAAATAAAAATATCTTTTTGGTCAATTCAGGATATTTCAGCCAGACTATAAAGCAAAAGGAGCCCTGAGCTATTCCTTTGTCTAACAGACCACTTACTTTGTGTAGGATTCTTCTTCACAGCAGTGAGCATGCAGCCCAGATCCCTTTACTTCTTCTTGCCTAAATCCTAAGTCAGCCCTGGCCCCGTGACAGAGACGTAGAAGTATAAGTCATCGCAGAAAACAAGTGATAATTATCTAGCAGCTTCATTACTGGTGCAGATGTCAGCTTACAACCCACCCTCCAAATGCCCCTCTGCCACTCACCATAAGCACACATTCCTATAAAAAAATCAAAGACTTTTAAGTCCCATTAGAGCACTTGGAAAGCTGGCGAGCTGTGCAGGACTGTCCTCAAACTTTATAGGATCCACAGGACAAACAGCAACTGTGAGATGATAGCTACAATATCTATAAGGAATATGGATAAGGATTTCCTCTGTAAATCAGATATACACACCTCCAGCCTGGTCTGCTACTGAAGTGCTGAGAGTGTAAGGACTTAAATAAAGTGGAATAAAAAAGCCTCTGGACTTCTGACTGACTTGTCCCCAGGGACACTGCAAACAGCTTAGCTATGGACCTTAATTCAAACAAAACAGAGAAAGCCAGAGACGACACCTCTTCTGCAGTCATGTCACTCCATCCATGGCAAGACTGTCTTCTGTGGGAAGCAATCAGAAGATTCAAGAGTGTCATACTAACAGAATGAAACAAAGACTGAAGCAGCTCTGAATTTACAAAAAATATATACATATTTTTAAAAAAATCCTCCCAAACCGCAACTTTCAAGAGTTCCATATATGTTCAGGATATTGGTTACAATCCATAATATTTCCTATATTTTCCATCACTTCTTGTAGACACTTGCCATCCAGTCCTCAGAGCAGTGCAATAGGAAGCCAGCACAGCCATATGCCCTGACAGACCAAAAAATATTTTCTGCCATATCAGTCATCAGGAGCCCTAGTGAGATGACTTTTTCTCCATCTTATACCTTTCGATCTCTGCTCCTAAAGTGCAGACAGCAACTGCAAATTTTCTTTGCCACACATTCTAGCAAGCCTCCACCAGCAATGCCTGTCTGATTCGAAAGGGTACCACAATTAATCAGAACAGAAGTATATCAGGCCAGCTGACAGCTAGGCATGAAGAAAGAGTAATGTCCCATCCACAAAATAACACTGCAACAAATTTTATGTATGGTTTAATCTGTTAAAGTCCTTTTGCCTGCTGACATTTAGACCTTTTTCTCTAGCTTAATTTCTTATAACATAAGAATGTGTTTTGGAATTTCAAGGTCAAGTGCAATGCAGTCTATATATATTCTTTGTGCTGGGTTCAACTTGCAAAATTTCTCTACTGTGGATACAACTACACTAATACAGGCTATCCCCTTTCTTTGTATGCTAAAGCACATAAACCACTTTTGTAATGGTGTAGCTGAACTCACAAGGCAATAAAAATTTTTAATCATATCCATACAATATATTACTGCCACAAACTTAATTTTGTAGTCATAATGTCAAGGAATAAATTACAACTTTTTTTTTTTTAAACCAGAACCACTTATGTTGTCAGACAAAACCTCTCAAAGCAGTTAACTATACGGGAAAGAACTGGATTATTAGCTTGCTTCCTAAAACATACTTCCAAACAAAACTATTGTGTACAGTAACTTCTCTCCCCTAACTAGAAAGGTGGGAAAGGGAGAAGTGGGCTGACACCATTTCTGTATGTGGCTAGTCTCCTATGCAGCACAGCCAAGGAAAAAATGAGCTTCAGAGAAGTGACCTGGAAGAAAACCATCCTCAGGCTTCCCGTTTCTAAGGTCTATATAAAGTCAGATCTCCTCTCAGGGGTAAGGTCTGCTGGGCTCTGACACATTTCCACTCACAGCCAACTGTCTGACTCCCCAGTAATGACTGCCACCTCTTCTGCACCTGCATGCCCACACACGCATGGGGACAGCATGGATCAACGCTCCCAGCACCTCTTCTTTGCGGCCCCACAGCCAGACCCCAGTGGGAACACAGGCTCTACGCTTACATTTGTAAAGCATGTATCCTGATGCAATGCTAGAGCACTCATAGGGTACCAAACACAACTTACAATCCTGGGAAAGTCTCTCCAAAATTGCCCTTTACTGTAGGTAATATCTTTGAGCTATTATTAGTGCATGTCGTTTTCCTGTAGAACTATGCCTGTTCCCTCCTTGGTGATTTTTTTAAAAAATCTCAAGTTAACTGACTGCCAATTAACTGAAGCTATTTAGCATCTTAAAAAAAAAAAAAAAAAAAAGTCAGAACTCTCCCCAAATATTTGTAATGGACGACAAATATTTGCAGTCTGGCCTAATCTGATCCCTAGGGTAAACTAGAAATGTTTGTAGTATACATTTGAAGACTGCACTAATTCATCGTTGACAGACAGGTTTTCCACTTTCTGGAGAAGCTAAGCATCAAGTTGGTTTGCCCTTTGGCTTTTTATACTGTGGGGGTTTTTTGTAAAAACATCAGTAACAACTCCTGAAGTTCCAGCTCTGAGCCCACATCTACATAGCTTCCTCTACATAGATTTTTCATTTAAAAAGTGTTAGAATTTAACTATAATAGATCCCATTACTACACAAAGATAACTTTGAGGATCTTAAATGCTCAAACAAAAAAAACCACCACATTGTGCACCTGAGTAGTGCAAGATACAGGCAGTAATTTTAGGAGTACCCATAAACCAGAATACATCATGTACATAAAACAACCGCAGAAGTATTTTGTAATCTGTGTTACTTGATTATATGCAATCTGTAGTAACTGATTTTGAACCCCCATCCCAATACTCTCTACAATTTAATAATATCAAAGCATGAATAGATAAACAATCTCTCGATTCACCAGTTAGCATTTATACTCAGTCTACATGTATGCTTATTTACTTGACTGGAGAGAGGTATCACATATACTGCAGCATAGGCCAAGTGTCGGGTCCTGCACTTTGGCCACAACAACCCCCTGCAGCGCTCCAGGCTGGGCACAGAGTGGCTGGAG
>JAWMRA010000113.1:66280811-66296486 GCA_035584735.1 Pseudotriccus pelzelni
GATATTAGAAAGAAGTTCTTTACAGAGAGAGTGATCAGGCATTGGAATGGGCTGCCCAGAGAGGTGGTGGATTCACCATCCCTGGAGGTGTTTAAAATGAGGCTGGATGTGGCACTGAGTGCCATGATCTGGTAATCACAGTGGGGTTGGATCAAGGGTTGGACTTGATGACCTCAGAGGTCTCTTCCAACACAGTTAATTCTATGATTCTATGATTCTATGATATTAACTTTTCTCAAGTTACAGACTAGAATGGCAAGAAGTTTTCTCCCTCCTGACATGAACAGATTCTTTTGTCAAGAAAGTAATCTGAAAGGGTTCATACCAATTTTTGTTTTCTTTTTTGAATCAAAAGTCTACCACTTCAACTCTACCTAATGTATAAAATAGCTTTTTTCAATCTGAGAAGAATAACTGCCTTCTTGAACACAGTAACTAGACGGAATAGTCAGCTAACTCTGACTTTCCTATGTGGGTGGAATTTGTCTTATCTTTATAACACCTAAATGAAGTAATTTAAAACTTCAGTAGCTAGTTTAAGATTCCTGTTTAAGTGCTGTCTCTTTATATAGACACACATGTACGCCCCCATCCGTAGCAAGTAGTTGATGAGATGTATCACAAACCAAACAGAAAAGGATTTTCAAAGAACAGGTATTTACTCAGCTTTGCATATGATGGTTTCCTTGCATCTCAAGACTCTGATGCTCACTTTGATTAAATAAGGATTACTTCCAGAGACTTGCAAAGTAAAAATACAGAAATCTCTGTGTTTACACTGAAGTTCACCAGAATGCAGCTATATTTAATACCTTGTTTGGATTAACCTACTCCTTGTAGCATCTGTACTCCCAAATGTTTTGTTTTTAAGTTTCCTACTAATTCTAGCCTTATGCAGTTACTTACATGCTTTTATATAGAATGAATTGAGGATATATTTAAAACATGCAAACTATTGGCAAAACATCCATTTCAAGTCCAATTAGTCTTCCTAAGAAGAGATTGCACATTTCCCCCTCACATTTAATTTACTGTAGTCACCTGACAATCAAATCATACAGCTCTGCAGGCTAAGATTTACATTCTTTTGTAGCTTATAAACATGTTGCCCATTTTAGCCAATAATGTCTTAGAGGAAAGACTTTTCAGAGTCTGGAATATTTTCTTGCTAGCCCATCTGATGCAAGAGCTCATAGCCAAACTTCTCACTTTCTGAGATCCAGGCTTTCTTTACATAGAAATGTTAGCAATGCCTTGAAGTCCCATAAAAAAACAGCCACAGGAGCTGAAGAACGCTCGGTATATGTGCTTTTCATACCTGAAAAGACAGATGGAGAAATGGGATGCCAAGGTTGATGATAAATATCCAGCTCTTGTGACAAAATAACTGCTTGCTGTATTGCCTATGAGCTTTAAGAGACCTGTAGAAAGAATCTCAGAGACGGATGCTTGGAAGAAACAAGCAGACTAAGGAGTTTAACATCTGTTGCACAGGGGCTTTTTAATCTTACAGTATGTACTGGGAGATTTAAGCCTTATGATTTGGGGCCATGGCTATGATGAACCTGATGCTGTGACAGTTTCTGGAGTTTTCAGTATAACACCTACAAGTTGCTTGACAGGTTGACAAGATCCCGGAGTTCATAATCAACTTCTTCCCTGTTGGCACCACAGATGATAACGACAGCAGTGGCTCTACCAACATGCAGTCACACCTACTGTAGCAGCTGTGGAGCCTGAAAGCACACACAGGGGTCCTATGGCTTCTTATGCTATTAACACTAACAAAGCTTTTTGGGTCTGCAGAAAAAGTCGACACAACATATGGCAGAGAAGTTTGCTTCAAGCTACTCCAGTGTCTGGAAAGACCGCAGCACTCTCAGTCACCAGTTGTAAAGAAAACACAGACATGTCTTTTTTTTTTTTTTTTTTTGAGTGAGAACATCTGGAGATGTCCAGTATAATTACCTTTTTCCTGGTGATGATGCACAAGGTTAAGTGGCACAGCTTAACAGCTGATGTGAGCAATTTGTGTAGCCCGTAAGAATTGTGCCTCCAATTGAGCAGTAGACAGCAGGATGGGGAAGGGCTTCTTAAATACCAAATAAGATATGCAATACACATTTAAGATGCGATTCTTTGTGCAGACCTCTAATGCTCTTCCCCCGGGAGGAGCCCATACCCCCAGCAGTGAACCTCAGCTGCTGGGTAATCTCAGGAGAGGGTCTCCCACTGACTCCCAATGGTGGGTGCCATGCCAGCAGCAAGCACACAAGCAAGGAAGTGACATTCACCCAGAATAAGCCACCAAAGTAAAGGACAAACAGCAAGTGTGAAGGATGGAGGAGACAGCAGCTTTGTCAAGAGGGGTATGTGTGATAGTTACTGTGGATGAGCAACTCCTTTTTCCTAAAACAACATGGGCAAATCTATTTTTGTGAACCCATATAGAGGAAAGCCAACACAAAATAACTTGAGGAAACCTGTAACAAATTTTGACTGTACATGAGCTCATGATTCAAATATCAGCAGCTTTCCTTCATTAACTCTAATTGCTATGCATTAGTGATTACAGCTGACGCAGAGATGACAGAGCCTTCAGCCAGGCTGGAGCAAAGCTGGATTCCAGGCACCTACTTAAACTCCCTTTTGATTCATCAGCCTTACCCCATACAAGCCAGGTCAACACATATTGGTGGCAAATACTTATACTTTCTGAGTGTTCTTTGAATTTTGAGAGGCAAACACCCTTCACCAATACTTTGCCAATGGAGCAACTGGAGATGTTTTCATAGCTGCTGGTTGACAGTTCACAAATTGATCAAGTAAGTAGGTGAGACAACACTTCTTTTTGAGGCTGAAAGTATAGGGTGGGTTTTTAGACTAAGCACGTTCATGTATAGACAATAAATTTACCTTTGAAATAGTACGACTGAGCTTAAGTTAAAAATATTTGTCAAGAATCAACCAGCACTAGTGAACATAGAGCAAAGAACAGCTAGTCTTAAAATTTGATTCTCCTCCTTTGTGCATCTGAAGAGTATTCGTTCAGGAAATTATTCCAGCATATGCCTAAATTCCTCTGAAGTAAAAAGAATATGTGTGAGCCTAGAGTTAAATAGACAATTATGCAGCCTTCCTAGACAAGGGAGTGCAAGCGGGGCCACAATCTTTAACTATATGATCCTATACTCCTCCAGTATTAGTACATTTCTCACAGGCTGATAAGCATCTCTATCACATGCACTCTTTCACTGGAGTCAAGCATAACTCATGGAAGTAATCTCATTCCACAGTAAATTTTACTTGCAGGTCCTTCTATAAATTAATCAAAATTAAAGTGTTACTGCAGGTTGGTTGCACACATAGCCCACTTTGGCTTGTACCCCCTGAACTATCACAGTTTTACAAACAGGGTTCTAAGATCCATCTGTCAGTCCCTCTGCAGTGGAAGTTCTCTTGTCAAAAGACTTATGGGTACCCTACTCCCAAGGGAAATGTCGACTGGATCCACACACTGCAACAGCTCATTTGATACCAGCACTTCTTCCCAGGGACTGTCAGTGCCTGCAATCACTTTTTCTGCAATCTACTCTTTTTTCACATTAGTTTTTGATTACTGCTACCTCCCCAACAGCACATATCTCTTCTGGCCTCTGTTTTAGAAAGCTGATTTCCATTCTCTTTTGCTCCACCCTCTTAGCATGTCAGAATCAATGATCCTACTCAGAACAACAGTATGCAAGACCTATATAAGTGTATAATGTATGTATCCACACACCCACACGTATATATGTAACCCAAAAGAAAATCAAACAAGAAACAAAAGATGTCACTCAAATGAATCAATACTATTTTTGTATCTGCCTTTTGCACAGAGAGATGATTATATTTCTATTTGTGGAATCAAGGCAATTGTCTGCTTAACAAAGAAACTCTGTATATGAAGAGAGGAAAGCATACGAGTTGTCCTTGAACCTGGCCTGTAGCTGTGGCCAGCTGAGACAAAAATAGGGATGTTTCTAGATCTACCCAGTGGCCACGTATATACGTTCCACTGTCATTCAGATTGGAGGCAGCAGGAATTCTAAGCGTGGTACGGCTTTCAGGGCAGCAGCTACAGGGATGCTTTCCCAGGATGGCATACTGACCACTGGTGGGTTCACAAGAAAAAAATACTTTTCTTGAGAATCTGACCTAATCTTTACTTCTTTAGCTGAAGAAATTTAAAAAGCAAAGAAAACAAAGAAAGATTAGAAAAGAATGTGCCCTGCCACATTCATCTTACTCAGGAGCAGCTATTAGGCTTAACTAACAAGAAACATCAGCTCCAAACATTAACTTCTGCATCTTCCAGCAGGAGCTTTCAACCACTGATAAAATGGAAGCAGAACACAGGTTACTGGTGAAGAATCCTTCCCCAGGCAACTCCTTCTCACCCCCAGGCAGGTCTTAGAGCAGTTCCAAGAGCAGGACTAGTTTAGGGCTGCTCTTTTCATATGCCAGAGTTATGCATGAATAGGGACCAGATAGAAAGGCGGCATTGTATCAGCTTTGTTGGGGAGGCTGTAGCCTTGCCTTTCTCCTCCAAGTCATACTCTCAATGCAGGCAGCTCGAGTAGGAACACCACATTACAGATGGAGTATTTTTAAAGTTCCAAAAATAATTCCTGTGAGGAGTGGGAAACTGTGTTTGAATCCCGACAGAGCAACAGACAGGCTGAAGCCGGATGGAGGACAAGTAGATCAGAGACAGAGCAGTCCCGACAATACTATTGAAAATCAGAGGACCTAGACAAGGTAGAATATCTGCAGTCTGGGGGAGGAGGCTTTTTTTTCCTTTCCTACACAGAGATAAAAAAAAGAGAAGAAAATTGCAAAGGAGTCTTGATAATCAGAGATTTCTGAGCTCTATCTGCATCCAAAACAGACCGAACAAGTGTTAACTTTTTTGATGAAGTCCTCAAAGCCTGCTGATAAAGAGGCTTGAGGACAAAGAATGCTGCTGTTACATGAAAGGCAATCAAGCCTATCAGAGGCACACCTAAGGCATTTCATATAAACATCCCAAAAGGCATCTACTCAAAATTTAGAGAGTACTTTGGAAAAATTTTGAAAAATATGCCTCACACTTGAGCAGATAAACTGCAGAGCTGCAGACTGCACTGTAAAGAGCTGCTAGGCTTAAATCCCCATTGCTGTTGCAAAAGTTGGTTCAGTAATGTTGACAGCAACTTTACTTGAATTGCACGTTCTGGAGTTCATCCTCCCATTATATTTTCATTGCAGTAAAATTAAATTAAAACTGATCAAACAATAGCTGAGTATTACAGGCTATTTTAAGAGGATGTTCTTTCACTTTGAGCTAAAATGAAACATTGCCAAGGGCTGGCAGAAAAACAGCAAAGAAGGAACATGATTAAAAAAGAAAGCACTATTACAAAGACAAATGGCACTTTTTGCACTTGGTGATTAAAGATACTTACAGATATTATAAAAATAATGCACTGAGCTACCAAAATGGTGGTTTTGGACAGGCATATGAGATTACAAAAAGGCATTGTGCCTGTTAAAGTGGGAAAGCCCTTCTCTAAGCAAGGGAAATTAGAGAAAGGCTTTGTACCGTGCACTGCTGCCAATCCATCAGGGGAGAGATAGAGAAACCATCTCAAACAACAGCTCTCACCAAGGTGTCAGGGGCAACATGTCTTCACGCTTCACTCCCCCTCTTAATTCTCGCTGGCATGACCCATATGCTGAGTCTCCATCTGTGCTACATATCCCTAGTTTCCCCTGTACTGGGTGGGAGGTAAAAAAAAGCCAGAGCTGGTCCAAAGGGCTAGAAACCTCTCACAGAGCAAAAAGTAACAAGCAGAGGCAGCTTTTTTATTTCCCTGCTTTTTTGAAGGGTTGTGAGAGTTAAAAAAAAGTGTTAAAAAGAATATAGGATTTTCCATTAATGCTTTTAAAAAATTTTAACAATTCTGCTCATGGTATTTTCTTTGGGTGACAAATCCTGACACCAACAAATTATGGTTTGACTTTGTCTTTTTTTCTGGTTGTCGGTACAGTTAAACCTGAAGATCCGGGTGCCACAGGCCTGGTTGAACACTGTGAAGCTAGGCTTCCAGGAGGCAATTTTGCTGAGTGAACCCAGAGTGTTTCTGATGGTGTGTGCATGTGTGGCACTGCCAACCTGCCCCTGAGGAGGACACCCAGGCAGGCAGCGACAACTCAGCAGCCAGCTGGGATGGATGGCAGAGAGCAGAGCTGGAAACCGCTGCACCACAACCCAGCACGGCTGTACTGAAGCCAACACCGCATCACTTATTAAGATAAAGAAAACCTATTTAGCTGACACTTGCTTTGTGTGCCATTAAGCCAGACTCTGCCTTTGCCCACACTCGCCCAGTTGGCACGTATGTTAATACACAAAAGAGTACAGACAGGCACCCACACTGCAACAGCCTTTCCTGGGGTTTCAAAAGGAGCTGGGTCTGGCACCACCACCCCAGGTCCTGCTTTATTCCAACTGTAAATGGCTTTTGCAGCATGCCCAACTGGCACATCCTTTAAAGTTGCAAGAGGGGGTGAGATGGGGGCTGTTGGTTTTCATAAGTGAATTAATTGGTTCTAAAGAAGCTAAATTTGCAATTCTGAGAACCAGATTTGTGTTTAGCTGCAGCCTGGACAAGAGAAGTGGGAGGAAAGCAGCCTTTCCCACACCTTCTCCCAGCAGCATTCGATGCCACCCAGAGGCACCAGGCCAGCCAGGGCAAATGCTGTTTCTGCCAACCCAGGTGGCAGCTCAGCACCAGCCATGATGATGCTTTTTGTCACATCTACAGCTGTCCAGGAGCAACCAGGCTGTTGTCACCTACTCTCTAGCCACCAGACATTTAACAGGTGCCTAATAAGAACCATCTTTGCTCATTACTGGTTTAAACCAGGAATTCAGAGGAGGAAGATAGACTGAATTACTACCTCCCTGAATTATACTGCCTTCAACTAATACTGTTAACAGCTTATGTGAAATAATACAGGATGAATTGTGAACCTCTATTGGTTTCTGGGTAGAAAGCTTTAAATGCTAATCATAGCTAATTAAATTACTTAACTTCATTTGCCTCTGCCAATGGGCAATGTGATAGGATGACTTTGGAAGACAGTGCTCATGGAGGCTGTGGCTCTTATACTTTACACCGGGGCAATGTTAATCACCAGAAAATGCAATTACCTCATTATTGCTAAATCCATCTGTATGAAATAAAATTAACTCCAGCAATAGGAAGACATGAAATATCCAACTTGAATAATGACAAGAACTGCTATTTAATCTCCTCTGAACGCTGAAATCTTGGTTAGTAAGTAAGGCTCACTGCACAAGAGGAGCATCTTTATGGCCAAACTAATATTTAATATATTTATCAGAAGTCTACCACTCATCTCCACATCTCAGAGAAGTATCCAGGTGAACATTTGCTGTCATTGCCTCAAAATTTCAAAACATCCTTGCCAAGAACAAACACCATCACAAAACTCCTCTCTGCAGGAAGTTTTCTCACACTCTACCTTATCACAAAAAATATTTTTCAATCTGCACTCCACATCTGGAGAAGCTGAGGAAGAGACGTGAAATCCTTTCTCCCTAACTTGACAGAAAGTATGAGTTCTGTCATGAGATCTTGAGCCCTATTCAGCTTGCACCTTTCTTCCACATAACACTGCTTGCTTTCTGCTGATCAACACTACATTCAAAGCCTGAAGGCTAACTGCTGCATCACTGGCCAGCTGTGCCTATCAGTTGCTTTCGTCTCTTCTATGCTAGTGGGCCTGTCATTTGAACTACAGCAGTGCAGTTGAAAAATCCCTCACCACCCTGTATTGATACTGGTATGAAAATGCTTCTGGGTGAAGACTCTGTTGAAGTCAGGAATAGGAGTCATGAACAGATCATTGGCCAAAAAGCATACTTTGAAAGCATGAGGTGACTAGCCACTGAAATTCATGACTCAGTTTATATCTCTGGCAACTGCTGGCTCAGGAAAACTAATTTCCATTGCCACCTGGCACATTGGCTGTACCAGTTACAACAGCACAACATATTATTCACAGAGCAGAGGGGTTCAGTCCCTCCATCCTTTGCTGGCACCACTGGCATCTCCTCAGGAGTGTCTACTTTATCTCCCCTCCCCATTTCTTTTCTTTAACATCAGCATTTGTTCACACTGCTCCCTCTTCCCAAATGTGGCATTTTTCACATAGTGATTTTTCACTCAGGTGTCCTCTCATCTTCTCCTACACATCCTGCTGAGCCTGGATCCAGCTGGGATTGCTCATTCATTTGTTCTGCCCTGTATCCACATCATCTCTCACCTTCATTGTAATCTCATATACCCGCTACAGCCTCACATCTGTTTAACAACTGCCCCTGATGTGAAACACTCAGGCCTCAAGCTCTGAAAACGAGATTAGCACCTGGGCCTTCCCACACTAACAGGAAGATTTGTTTTGCTCTGTCTCCATGGGTTTAAGAAAGGGACTTAAAAACACTCTGCCCTTTCTCCAAATGATGCAACTTCCCCATCCAAAGCCAGTGTCTAATTATGACTGTACATTACATGGAAGCTGGGAAAGGGAGTTCATACATCAAAGTAATTCAAGAAGGAGAAAAACAGTGCTGAAAAGACTCAGAAAACCTGTGCTGAAAAAAAAAAGACTCACTGAATCCAGAGATAGCAACACCCTCCACTGGCATAGCATAGGACTCTCACCATTTGCCCCATGGCAGTGGGACTTTGTCATAGCCTGCAAGTGATGGGCTGGCACTGATATCTGTATTCAAAGTGTATGCAGATGTAATCCTATGAAAAGGAACACACACATATGTGTACGCATACATACACATATGTGTGTGTATATGCATCCCTAGCTTTCCCTTTGGGCCATTTTAGGAGAGTACGGAATTTTCACAATACATTCCCTGCAGAGAGAAGAAGCAAAAACATTCAAGTGTTGTTACTTTGTGATGTCTTGCTAGCCAAGAAGATTATGAAAAAACCTCTTCTGATGATATGCCTCCACAAGGCACTTTTAATCAAGAGCAAACGACTAAAATGTTCAGCCTGGATTTAAAAAATGCTCTTTTGCCTTGAATATGCAATCAATCAAAGCGACACAATTACCTGCCCTGAATTAAAACACTCGGTGATTTGTACCTCAAACGCAGACAACTCCAGCAATACAATTATCCTTTTAATATTCAGAACTAAAGCAAAATGCTTCTGAACACTTAATAAATCTTCAGATGGAAAATTTAACATTCAGTAACATGTTATATTGGTTTTGCTCCCAGATGTATAAGTACCAATTTGTCTCTTCAAAAAGAAAGGCAAGACTGACAGCATTTCTTAATTGAGCCAGCAGCTTTGCCAAAACACTCCACACCACTTCTTAACACAGGGTGGGGGCAGAGCGGAGGAACCTGCTTCAAACAGAAACAGTTGTGCCAGGCAGACTTTGAAAGTACAGTCTGCACTGAAAAGGCCAAGGAGAAATTCCAAGGTCCTCATGATCAGTTAAGGACAGAACAAAGACTTAAAGATCTGGTGCTGTTTTGTTCACATACAGAGATATTGGCCAGAGCATAGTAGGGCAACTTGACTTGTTTTTCAGTGATATCATCTTATTAAGTTGAGAGTTCCATGCATGAAGCTAATATTAAGACATATGCTAATTGTTTAAAATGTGTATATAGCTTTTTTCTCCACTATTTCTTGTTGTTATAAAATACACTAATAACTACTAAAAATAGTTGTAATTAGGGTAAAAAGATGCATTCTTGCTTTCACCAAGGAGTTAACCAAATGTTCTTTCTCTGTCAACTAGAAACGAAAATATAATCATGCAGACTACTAATCAGCATTAATAAAGAGATTAACTGTACTTAAATCACTAAGCTCAATATAAATGTTAACTTCAGTTACATGCCATGGACTGTACACCACTGTCAAAAAAAAAACCCAGCCAGTTTGCAAGCTGTAGATTAGAAGATAATGAACCAAATATTATTGTGACCAGATACAGCCCTCATGCAGAACTCAGCAATTTTAGACCAGAAATGGGATTTTAACTGAGAGCATTTAAGCAAGTTTTTTTCAAATTTAATAGAATGATTTGGGTTGGAAATTACTTTAAAGATCACCTAGTTCCACTTCCCCTGCCATGGGAAGGGACACCTTGCACTACACCAGGTTGCTCAAAGTGCCACTAAACCTGGACTTGAACACTTCCACACAGGGGTGGGGCATCCACAGCTGCTCTGGGCAACCTGTTTAATTTGTAAATTTAAATTGTAACATTCGATTGTAGTGGCAATAAAAAGATGTCTGTACTTCTACAGCAAGATCGTGCTCCTGAAGGAGTAACAATCCCAGATGATGAGAAATCAAAATGAATTTGTCACATTTTAAGATGTTCTTTAGAGTGAAATCTTACCAGGGAGCACTTTGTTCACCAGGGGAGTATTCCTCCATCATCATGTTCTGCCCCTAATGAGTGCACAAAAATTCTCAAGTGGTGGCAGGAAGGCAAACCAAAAGGGAAAAGAGCACAACACACCTGTATGTCACATTTGTACCTAACTATTTCTGAATAAAAGCCAAAACTTCATTTCAACAGCTGCTAGTTCTAGCAAGTGAGAAAGGGGAATCTTGGCTGCAGATGAAAATGAATCAACCCCATCCACAGGTCCCAGGGAGCAGAGCGAAGGATCTGCTTCATCCTGAAGGGATCAAACAAGACACTAGGCTACTTTAGCATAGCAGCAATGCTCTGACATGAATTGCATCATGGTGCTGCAGCTGAAGTTACTGGGGGGAAAAACTGGCTCAGCACTAGGATGTAAGTCAAACCAAGTAAGTTGTAAGGAGATGTACCAAATGCAAATCATTTGACAAATACCCAGGTTGACAGCAAGGATAAGGGGAAAGGCAATCCCAGAGTATTGGGTATGTAAAAATTCTAAATTCCCAACAATAACAGTATGATCAGTGTATCTTCCTTTAGATGGGTAATAGGTCATGTGATACATATGGCATAGAGACAAAGTTTCATTGGACAATTTTACCTCTGGTTTTACAAACCAAAATATGACTCTGGATTAGAGCTTAGCTTTGTAATTAGTAATTTAGCTGAGCTGTGGAAATAATATGATCTTACAGTGCTTAGATAGCGGCTTTAGAGCTGTGGCAAAGTCTTTTTAGACTAAGCATTTTCGATATTTTAAAATAATATTCAGCATGTAAAAAAGCTAAATTGATAACCTTTGTAAAGGTATCATCTATTTAATAAGATATGTTGTAATACAGTCCTCTTGCACACATACTTACATAAAGCAATAGTCCTTTCCAAATCTAATCCAGAATTACAACAATGTAATTGTAATCTTTTAATTAATGGATCCTCTGGGATAAATGAAAAGGTTGGCAAGTATAAATGTAGAAATAGTAGCTACCCATGTGCTAAATAAATTTAAAAGAAAACCCCAAACATACAGGATATAAGAAGAAAGAAGCCAGAGCCAGGGCTAAACATGGGAGGGAAACGGCGATTTCATTTGTGTGACCAGTCTTGGAACACTGTGCCTCCTTCTGCTACATATCCTAAAATCACAGAACGTTCTGGGTTAGAAGGGACCTTAAAGATCATCTGCTTTGAAACCCCCTGCCATGGGCAGGGACACCTTCTGCTGGACCAGGCTGCTCAAAGCCTCATCCAACCTGGCCCTGAACACTTCCAGGTATGCAGAATCTACAGCTTCTCCAGGCAACCTCTTCCAGTTCCTCACTGCCCTCACAGTCAAGAACTTCTTCCTGTTATCTAATCCAAACCCACCCTCTTTCAGTTTAAAGCCATTCCCTCTTGTCCTGTCATTCCACGCCCTTGCAGAAAGTCCGTCTTCACCTCTCTTGGAGGCACCTTTAGGTGTTAGAAGGCTATTGAAATGTCTCCCCAGAGCCTTTGTTTTTCCAGGCTAAACAACCCTGACTCTCTGAGACTGTCTTCATAGGACAAGTGTTCTAGTCTTCTAGTCATCTCTGTGGCCTTTTCTGGACTTGCTCCAGCAGGTCCACATCCTCCTTATGTTGGGGGCCCCAGAACTGGTCACAGTGCTCCAGATGGGTTCCCACAGTAGCAAAGTAGAGAGGAGGAATCACTTCCCTTACCTACAGGCCATGCTTCCCTTGATGTGGCCCAGGATACAGTCGTCTTCTCCAAAGACGCAGAAAATGCAGGAAAGGATGTCTAATAAAAAGCCAGTAAAAAGGCTACAGATCTTGGAAAACACCTCATTGTGAAAGTGTAATTGTTTTACTATAAAAAAAGCCTGATTACAGTTTATAAATGCTTTTATAAAGACAGACTCTTGCCTGGCAAAGTATTCTTTAATTAAGTTGAGAAAATGCAGAAGAAAGCCAGATGAATTGATACTAGCTGCTGAGGTGAACAACTGAGGAAGATGCTACATTTTCCGTCCATACTGTCTTCAAGGTAAAGCTGGGCATTCTTCTGGAAGGTACACCTGACTCCAAATTAAATTTAGGCAATCACAAAGAGAAAACCCAGCAAAACGCAGTAATTTGTCACGAATTTACACCTTATAGCCCTCCTGGGTTGAGCATCTCTTCATCCAAGAAGCAGAAACCCCTGAACACTGTCCAGTACTGACTCTGGCAACAGAGCAACCTCCTTGGCTCTCACACTTCTCATGAGCAAAAACACAGAGCAGCCAAGATCAAGTTAAATGAATTAAAAAGATTAAGAGAAACCAACCAAAAAATAGCGGCTTTGTAACTTCTCAGAGGTCTTTAAAATGAAAATCTCATTTTTCAGTGGCTATAGTACATCATCTTTAAGGGTTCAAAGAGAAAGGACAACAGTTCACAACACAAATTCCTTATAACAACCAGATCTATAGCATCTAAATCTCACTCTTGAACAAATTCAGAGATTCAAAATTCATCCCAATTACAGGCAGGCTTCACTTATTCTTTCCATGCAACTTTTTAAAAATACTAATGCAAATTTCACTCTCAACATTTGCATACTTTTTTTTCCAAGATTGTTCAAAATTTTCCTTTGCATAGCCTTCCTCTTACAATTTCTGATTTTTTTTTTTTTAATACTATGGCCATTATTAATAATTGTAATAATTTCTATGGATAAGGAAGAAGCTGATGGTCTTAACCAGGTTTCAGGCAAGGTAGTTGCTGTTTTGCATCAAAGACATTACAGTCTTATACTGCTGGTATAATTGCCTTCAGTACTGTCTGTTTTGCTCTCTACTATAATAGCTCTACACTTCATTGACCCTTCCTTATTTTCATAAACTGTACCAACCATTTACCTTTATTTGCTCCACTATTGCTACATTAAAACAATTCAAGAAGATTAACTATCACAGCTGCCTTTGCAGAAGCCATGCTATTCTGACCTCATCTTCTCATGATTTTCCAGCCGCTTGACAGCAGCTTTTTTTTTTATTATTTTTCAGTTTAATCATTTTGCCAGGTACTGAGACAGGGCATACTGGTTTATAATACGCTGTATCGCCTTCAGTGCCTCTAAAAAATGCAAACACCTCTGCTCTTTGCCAGTGCTCCAATACATGTAGTTTTAATCAGAAATGACACGATTTTACTAGTCAGCAGGAATATTCTCCAGGGTGTACTCCGCCGAATTCGGTGCAGAGGCAAGGCTGCTGCTGCTCTGTGTGTCCATAGCAAACGGTACATCCACAGCTGCGGCTATGGTGCAGAAAGGCAGCACGAAGAAAACAAGGCTGGACCTGACAGAACCCCCCACACAGAGGCTAGAGCACTGGCAACAGAGCATAACTGCCTTGGGTGGGCAGCACTGCCGATACCACTGTGCTGCCTGGCACCTGCCTGCAGCTGGCTGCACTGTGCTGTACACAAGGTGTTAGCCGAGGTACCATTTTGGGATGCTGCTCTGAGTGATTCAGAGAGTTCGAGGAGTTGTTGCTATCATGTTTCATAATGCACTATTCTTAAAACAGAGCAAGGAGTACGAGCCACGCATAACTATGCAGGAGTCTCTGGGCAGTGCTGCTGCCACAAAGGTCACGTAACCTTTAGCATCTTATAAAAACGTAGGTGAAAAACTCCTATATTTCTTGCCATTTTAGCAGCTTCTAAACTCAGCCATGTGCATGGCTGAGTTGGAGATCTACAGAAAATGGAGCTGCCTGTTCACTCCCAAGTAAACCCACCAGACACCACACCATGGTGTCTGCTCAGCACTGCCTGCAAAAGGCAATTTGGCCAAGGTGTCTGAGCAAGGAATAGTTGCAGAGTTTATAAGGGCTTGTCAAGAAACTTAAAGGCATCTTCCAAACAAAAAAAAAAAGTTTCTATTCTTTTCAACATTAAAAAAAAAGGACAAGGACAGGTAAAGCATGGCAGGTTAAACTAAACATTTATCCAAAGCCATTTTATTTTCTAGTTTGGTGAGATAATAAAACATTATTCTGTAGCTGACTTGAAATATCTCTTTTTTTCCAGTTGGGCAAGCTAACTCACAAAGAAAAGAAATTATTCATAGAGTATTACCTTAAAAAATTTGTGTGTGTGATATCCTTGCCAAGTTTCAAATCTCTAGTCCAGATCCTAGAATTACAAGACATTTTAATAACTTTAAAATAACATCTTTTTCTAAATCTATTTTAATATATAGCAGAACGTCCTTTGTAGAGTAAAGCAAACAGGTATTCCTCTCCCAATAACTCCCTCTTATCCCCAGAAACAGATTCCACAGACAGAGGCAGTCAGATGGGAACACTTCAGCCCACCTGGGCAAATGTTACAGTCCCGTAGAGAAAGCCAATGTAAAATAAATCTTAAAATTGAAAACATATCAATGACAATTGTCATGAACTGTGATATATAAAAAAACCCCACCAGTTCGTATGATAGAAGTGGTTTAGTGGAGTGGTACTGAATTACACAAATCCACAATCTGCCCCAGTGAACTGAGCAACTGTAAGGGATCTATCAGTTGACATACCTGTCACAACAGTATTTCTGCAGCCATTGGAGACTAGGATACTGGACAATCAGCCAAAGATTATTAGAAGGGTATGACAAAAATATGCCTGAAAGCAGCTCTTTTTAAAGGTATCAAGTTGTCATGGGTTTGCAAAAGTCTCTCCTCCTTCGGGACTGGAAATAGTTTGTCCGGATGAATTTCCTGACAAAGGCCAATCAGGAGTTTAGGTGACGCCTTTGCTAATTACATCTTCAAGAAAAAAACGGAAGAGAAGGTGGTGGCATAGAAGAAAATTGGGTAGCCATATGAAAGAAAACGTGGCAGGCCCCAGGTGGGGGCCAGGCCTCTCTCCTCCCCGGCCCTCGGCTGGGGCAGGAGCAGCACTGAAGCCCCTCTGACCAGACGTGTAACAGGAGTGAAGAAAAAAAACTGTAAAGGAGAGCTTGGGCTGTTGCAGAAGGAATTCCAACTAGAGAGATAGTGAAGCCTTCAAGGTCAGAGCTGGCAGCTGGTGAGAGAAAAAAGCGGTGAAGGGGGGAGGCAGCTTCTTCTCCCCCTTCTCCCTCTCTCTCCCTTTAGCAGGGAAAAAGACTGAGATCTAAAAAT
>JAWMRA010000113.1:66296586-66360761 GCA_035584735.1 Pseudotriccus pelzelni
ATAGTGCTTTTGCTTAATTAGAATTGTTGTAGATGTAGTTGTTTAGTTTTTATTTCTGCTAGTAATAAATCCTAATAATATTTTCTCCCCAATCAGATCTCTTTGTCTGTGTAAATTTTCTCTCACCTTAGAGCAATTTGTGGGGAGTGTGGTGAAAATTGTCCCCTAGGCAAACCCGTGACACAAGTTAATACTTCTTTTATTCCAAAAATCCCGAAGAATTTAAATCAACAGACAGACATTATTCTTCCAGGGCACATTCACAGATGGAAATTATAAAGGCTACGCAAAGAAGAATGAAAAAATTAATACAGTTAACTTCTCATTTGCTTTATATTGATAGCTTTTAAAGATGGTCAAATTTATTCTTCCTACATTTGTTCTTTTATAAGACTCCAGGGGATAATGCTGACCTCTAAGACATGTGTCACAGCAGGTTTGTTAACACTCTTCTTCATTAAGTGTATGTAATGCCTGACTGATTTTAGCAATGTGATGTGTACATCTAGATGCACAATAGTTCAGTAAAATCAAATGATGAACAAATGCAAATGTACATGGTCAGGTGTCTATTATGTAAATGCATTTGTTAACTGGACTCCATAATTTGCTAATAGTATGCAGTCATTAATGATGCAATCACAGGAAAAAAATAAGCATACTAATCCATTAGATAATAGTCTGTAAAATAATTAGCTGCTTCATTTTAAACTAATGCACTCAAAGGCCTTTAAAACCTTCCAAACAAAAAAAAACCCAAACCTGAATCTTTTTGTTCCTAAGAGTATATATTTGGCCACAGCTTTATTTAATTGAAGCAATGAAGTGATATATATTCATGCCATTAGAAAAATCTACCAAATATCTTCCTCACCAACCTCTTAAAGTGACTGAAAAGTCTATTTTGAAAAGTGTGATTTCTCAGACACATTTTTCACCCATCACTCCAGACCATTAGTAAACTGCAAGTGTAAAGGGGTGCCAAAGCAGCTATACAGACCTGGAAAGAATCTGGTGATGCTCAGCTGGGCTGATTTGAGCCTACAATTTATACGTCAAGTGTAAAGTATCCGTATCACTAATGGAGTTACAGGTTATGCCTATAACCCTGTTTAGATGCCTGCCTACCTTGGAAAACCCTCCTTCCTATACTGTCTGGCTGTAAGAGACCTAAAACCTCACCACACATCCACAACAAAGCAAGGCACAGAGCAGAGCAAGATTAGTCACTGATGTTAATTGTCCAAAAAAGGCACTAGTGAAGAGAGTGAAAAGGCCACCGGGACATTAAACCCTCTCCCTGTGGCTCTTCTAATCAATCTAATGGAAATACAGTAGGAAGAAGTTCAGGAGGCACATTTTTCTCAAGGCAGCACGTGGAAAACTGATGTAATTTTATGTCTTTGCAATTACAGCATCTGTACTGCAGACTGATAAAAGTCACAACATCCCAGCGTGGAACTACAGTGAACCTTGTGATTTATGTTCTCCTCTGAGTACCAGAAACTATGTAAGCATGTAGTTATTTCTCTGCATTGGAGAAACACACTTCAGGAGGCAAGAGAAGAGAAAACAAGGGGTCTTTGGGGCAGGAGTGCACACCCACCACCAGAGCCCTTCTCCTACTAGGTGAGAAACAAGTTTCCTGATGGATTTGAGTAGTACCATCTGGAACATTATTTAAAAACAAAACAAAACAAAACAAATCATAATCTCAATTCTACACACCTTGGATTTATCCTCCATGGCTTATAAGCACATCTCAAAAGACTGTACTTTGAAAACTTCCTTTGTCATTGCTTATATGAAAGTTAATATAACGACACAGTGTTCAAGAGTCAGGTAAAGTTATTTATTCTCGTAACTTGTTTTTAATACAAATGTTCTTCTTCTGTGCAGAGAACACATGGCTTGTTTTTGTAGAGCTCAAGCCAATTTCTTGCATATATTAAGAATCTGCTTTAAGGCAGGAATGCTTTCAGGTGGGCTATACAGGAAAAGATGACAGAAGTCTCATGATACTGCAGACTGTTTCAAATATTAGGTTTTAAAGCACAGGTGTACTCCAGGCACTCTTTTACTGTGTGCTGGGAAAGTACCAGTATTCATCAAAACACAGCAGGAGTCAGTTCTAAAGCCAGGTACCTGACATTTAATCCGCCAATAAAATGCTGCTGGTGCACAGTGTTTAGGGCTGCCAGGTTAGCCGATAAAGAGCCCTTTTCATCCTCTGCTGTCTGTAATTACTGCATTCCAGTCGGGAACAAGCAGCGCAGAACCTGTCCTGCACACACAGCAGTGCAAATAGCAAAGGGTAAATTTAGCAAAGAACACGTAGTTTAAAAGAAATCACCTATATCAGAAAAACTATTAAAGAAAACAGTTTATTGCTAGAGATCAACAAGCATTATCACACCTAGTTCAATGAGACTCTTCAGGGCTGGTAATTCAAATCTTTAGCAAAGCAGTTGCTTAATAGCACCTTCAAGAAGACATAGAAAAGGGAATGAGAAGGGAGAAAACAACATGCACACAGATTCTGGCTATGTGGCAAATGTGATGTATAAGGAGGCTTCTGGCTCTGCTTCCTGAGAAGACCACCACACACTTTCTTCTACATTTCTGCAGCGAACAAAGCTGGCTGCAGAAGTGAGCTTCATAAAGCCAAAGTAGAGAGCAAGAGACTAGAAAATGAAAGCACTGAATACAGAAAATAAAAAGGAAAAAAAGAAAGATGCAACATTCATGAACGTCAGTAAATCTTTTACAGCCCCAGCCTCTAAACAGAAAATAGACACAATTAGTCTTGTGTAGCCAAGAGAAACCAAGTGTAGAATAAACATAAACATGTACCTAATTTGGGATTTTTGGACCACTGAACACAGGAGTTTCCAAGGACATACTGAAGTGATAGCCCTCGACTTATCCAGTATCACTGTTCTTTGTAAGAGGGACCCAGAAATCTGCTTTTGAACTATTCAGTAACATGAGTCACTTGAGATTTTAACATGAGAGCTCAAGGAGCTCTGGAGAAACTAGTCTGAAGCATCACAGAGCAGGCATTGTCTTGCACAGCAGGAAGAAATTTATGGCGTGGAAAAATGGGAAACATGCCAGTAGTGAAAATCTAGTAAGCTAAAAAACCTAGTTTATCAGCAAACTAGCAAGTGTCTTATTGACTCTCTTGCGAATCCTTTTAACAGAACATAATGAAAACCTATCATCTTATGCCCAAGAAAGGTATCCCCCATCCACAAGGCTCACTAATGCCTTCTTCCATATTCTTTCCTATCACCCTCAAGCTATTTTGAACTCTTGGATCAGTAGGGCCTTATTGGCTTGAGTCTTGCAAGATGTGGACAAACAGCTGCAGTAGAAGTGCTGTACAGACAGTATTACTCCCACTCCTGGTTAGTTTACTAATCAACCTTTTTTTAGTCTCTGAAATTTCAGTTTAAAAGCACCTAAATTCTCATTTAGTCAAAAGAGCCAGATGTATTGAGATCCTGGGATCTAATGCAGTTTGGCACTCTGCAAACAGCTGAAAAGCCTGTTGTCAGATTCCAGTGGTGATGGAGAGATGAATGTATAATCTATTTTTCATGGAAACATAAATCCCAGCCTCACCAATTTTAAATTCAAGAAAGACTGCGGAGTGAGAGAAGGAGGAAGGTGGCCCAAGAAGGAAGGCAGGCAAACAAACAAATGAACATTTTAAACCTTACAGAGAACACGTTTTCAAGTATCCTCACATCACATAAAAATTCTTGCTTAAATGCCCACATATCACTTCCATGAAAATTTGCCCTGACTTTTAGTTACCTTCCTGGGTAGTAACCTGAACCATGATCCCTGTGTAGGTTTTCCATCAAAGCACCACACTGAAGTATTTTTTCCTCCAGTTGACAACATGAGTGGCAAAAACAGTAGCAAGGCTCTGCATGTATCAGTAATTTGATTTCTGAGGAGCCATCCATCCATCACACAACTGTTTGCCCAAAACAGCCCCCCCCAAAGCTGCATAATCTATTTCTGTGACACCTCATGCTGAACAGCTTAGCACAGGCTCCAACATAGCACCAGTTGTCTCTGCCAACTTCCATCACACTTGGCGTTTTATCGATGCTTCTCTGAAAGTAATTAGTCAAAAAAAGTTGATTAATAAGTAAGGAATCTTAATACAGTAATCATGAGCAAAATAAATCAGGTAAGTTGCACTTGTGACATTCAGGAAGATGCACCTTCTCAAAAAAAGTTATTTTACATGCCTAGCCAGTGGGAGTCAGGAGCTTACAAGGCCATGCTGAATCTGCCACCAGCAGAGTAATGCTTTTATACAAAGAAAAATTGATACAGCCTTAGAAAGCAATATATGAAAAAATTACTTGGTAATGTATGGGCCCTGAGAATGAGAAGGCAAAGCAAGAAATTTTTTTGCCTGGAGGGGGCCAAAACTGGAAATGCTCTGCTGCTTAGAGAGAGAGAATGACAAATCTCACAACAAGGACGAGCCCCATCATTTGCTTTAGCACTGTACTGTTCTTAACATGAAAACTGATTCTGTATTAGGTTCACTAACAGAAAGAACACCTTGCAAAGACATTATACAAGTCTTTCACATGTTTATTTACTTCTAGCTCAGTCTACAGGAAACACCATTAATAAGAGGATAAATTAAAATGAAAAAACCCTCAAAACTTAGGAAGAAGCAAAGTTGGATACCAATTCTGTGCAACCTTAACACTGGATGCTGACTGTTCTGAAACATTTCACTATGGAAATTTAACATTTTTGTGATATAGGAAAGATTTTCATTGAACTTTCTTTTAATCCTTTAAGATAGTAACAGAAATATATAAAAATAAGTGTTCTGAGAAAGTCTTAGCAGGATCAGAACCTTGATTTCTACTTTTTCTTTTTTTAAGTCACTACACCACTTTCCCTATTTCATAGGCAAAAAGAATATTTTATATGCAAGTAATCAAGAGGATACTTCTAAGTTGTCATTGGAGTTCCTCCATCATGATCCATCAGTTTTAGGAGATAATCTCTATTTCCATCACGGCTTTCTGCACATTCCAGCAGCTTGGATGATTTTGTCAGGCATCTGACAGAGACTTCATTTATACACACTTTTATGTGAAGTGATTTCTGACTATGTACCAGCCTGAAGTTTGAGGAATGGAAGTGTCCTGTAACTGAATAAGCAACAGTTCTACCATCTATGTCCATTCAAATGAAAGTGTGAACTCAAAATTATCTCTTCTGGCAGAGCATAAGAATGAAAGTTTTGCACTGCAATGGATCAATTGCTCATCTTTTTCTCTTTCAACTTCATCAGAATGACTGGAATAAAAATGCAAGGCAGACTTTCACTGTTACTTTCAGTAGGCATGGCATTTACAAAGCAATTTCCATTAGGGGCTTCTAGTTATGTACTGGCAATTTCTAAAATAAATCCATTTCAGATTTAAAATTTCCATGGTCCATTTCTTCTCAGAGTTTTATGCCTTATTTGAAAATTTGGAGAGAGAAAATACACAGTTAAGAAGGTGGAGGCTTTTTTAAGCCTTTAATACTTGCTGAACAAACTATACCTGTATTTTCAAACTATCAGTCTTCTGACTTCTGAAGCTTAGCATACTGAGGTTTTCTCTTCAAAACCAAAGCTGTTAATCTTGCCAGAGTCTCGTGTGACTGAATGAACAGGAAGCATCCAGACATATCCCCCTGTCACTATGCCCTGAGACTTTCATTGCCTCCACACACCACTGTCAACACCTGCTCTACAGCACAGGGTCATGGATCCATCTTCTTGCCCCACCAGGGAAAAAAGCAAATGACTGCATCAAAGACCAGCAACAGCACAGGGTAGTTCAAATAGTTAAACCACCTGAAATTATCTGATTACTCCCCTAAGTATTCATTTTTATCCCTAATATAGGTTAATTAAAAAGGACTGAGGTTGTATGCTATTTCTTTTTCCAATATTCTACTTATCAAATACAGTATTAACAACACCTGGGGGTTTAGGTTTTTTTACTGATTAGGAACTAAATAGAAAAGGAAGTGTTAAAAGACTCTCATTAGAAGTCAGAAGCTTCAGTGAAATTTTAAATAATTATTCCACTAGTGATATTAATTCAGCCTTATCATGTATATTAAATATTTTTAATCTGGCTTTTCTCATTAATTATGCAGCTTAACATCATACTAAAATTTACACTATTTAAAAATACTGTAAAGTGAGACATTAATACTGTTGCTGGACTCCAACTTTCTGGCGTTTAGCGATCTGCCTTTTGCCTCAGTGTTACATTCAGAGTTTAATATCAGTAGTGCTTTAAGGATGAGCAGGTCCAGCTCCAACAGCTGTTTCTTGTAGAAGCATCCTGACTTCTGATCACTGACTGATCCTGAGCCTTCACAAGCCTTTAGAGTGAATGCTTAGCCATCAGCACAAGAGGGCTTCAGCCTGGACTGTGTGAAAATTTAAGCATCTAAATTGAACTGGATGTCTTCTTGCACTGTCACTATTCTCAGATAGGTAAACATATGAAATTAAGACCAAGGTAGCCTTGGTTTTGAGCAAAATCAAGAGCTGACGCCAGCTCTTAACCATTTTGGAGAAGATTTCTTCCAATAAATGACAAAGAAAGCAGTGTTTTCACAAAATCCTTAACAGAGTCATGTGAGCTATGATTTGCTTATTATTTCCAATATATTTATTAAATTGATTTAAGAATACAGTTAAAAAACTAAACTTTTGCAAACATGCCACAGCAATTTTGGAAATAACATGTATCCCATTTTGAAGGAAGGAAAAGAAGGAACAGCCACCAAAATACAAAGAACAAAAGAAACCCCAAAGTGGAAAAGTCCAGAAAAAAACTTAAAATTGGCAATGCTGCCAATTAGATAGTGTAAAAAGAGCAAGTCCTCCTCAGTATCCACAGAGACCCTAGAACAGCACTCCGTATCCTGAGAATGAAGTGAGGATTTTATGAGTGGCCATCATTTTAAGCCTAAGAATAAACAATCTGGTCTCTTTTCCAGTGGATTTAAATTGTTTACACTTGTAAGAAGGAGAGCCTCCTTCAGGAGAAATCAGCCTTGGCCACAATATCCATGGGCAAACCTTCTTAGAGGAGTTCATGCCAAGCCAATCAACTTTACCCTCAGTGGTTCCAGGTAATTTACTAGAGAAAATTAGATTTTTCTGGAATCATATTCAATATTTTCACTGGCTAGAAATCATCCAGCATTGAGCAGAGGTTAATGAAAAACAACTTTAAACTTCAACACAACCTGTGGATAGCTATAAAAAGTGCAGTCATTCTCACATGTGACTCAATCCCTTCTCTTTTCTCAAGGGAAGTTTCCGACAGTCTCAAGCAGATAACCCATCCCCATGAACAGGGACCAGAATCAAGTCACTGTGTTTAAAACAAGACTTTTCTTTCTTTTCACATGGCAGAATGTTTCAACCTGACAGGCTTGCAGCCAGCCACACCACAGTGCTTCCTAACAAGCAGCCAGCCCTGCGAAGCTTTCCATTCACGGGTGTTTGGTGCTGTCAGCAGGGGTGGCAGCTGGAATCAAACTCCCGTGATTTAAATGGATACCTGCCTCTAAATTACAATTTGCAGATCCATATAAGATGTGACTCATTGAATACTTGCTAAGATATTATCAACATTAATGAAAACCAAGGAGGCACACACCACAGATCTAAGCACTGTGTGAGACCCAATTATCCTCTATGCAACGGGGGCAGGGCCACGTAACTACTTGTTAGCCTACCCTTCAACTATGCACCTTTCTTCGCTATGCTGATAAAATTACCTGTTAATAAAGAGTCTGGAAACCTTGCTGCTTTAAGTCCCATTACTGGAAACAAGTTTTATTTTATTTTCAAAGTCTGCTACTGTCTTTTTATTCTTTCCAGTATTGGGAAAGTACTTGACACTACAAGCTCTAAATAATTTTGAAAGACTACTTAGAAGTGCTGTTGCATCATACATTTCAGTGGCATTAATTTGAACAATTTTACCAGTAGCACAGTAAAGTGCTTGAAAGCAAGGTACATTTTTTTTTTAAGTTTATACTTGTCCTCTTTTTTGTTTCTGACAAAAGTACAATCTGATCAACTGTTGCATTAATTCTTTCACTAGTGTCTGCCCCCATAACTACGATGCAAAAGTAAGTTGCTAGCTTTCTGTACATGGAAAAGTTGGAGTAAGAACACCTTTATTAAAAGGGGAGATGATTTGTTCCTTCAGTGAAAGTAGGGAAAAAAATCAAGCAACCTTCCACAAAAATTATAGATGGAGAAAAACATCAACATTAGTAACACTCTGAGAAAATTTGAGGAACGGTAGACCAAAATGTATGAAGGAGGCCTGAATACTAGAACAAAACAACAAAAAAAGATCTTTTTGTTTGCCCACTAGGTTATGGTATCTGTATCATTAAGAGGAATAATGCCTTATGATGGATTCCATGAATCTCACACGTGAGTAAGACACTCCAATATACAGAGAGCAAAGAAATCATTTAATGTACTCTCAGGAAAATGGAAAGTGACTGTGAGCCATGGGATTCTTTAGAGGAGTGATATGCCATCCTCTTTTTTTGCCATCACAGTTATTTATGAAAACATCTACATAAACTGCAATCATATTTCCAATAAACAGATAGAAGACAGACATCATGGGGTCGAAGGGTATAAATTAGGTTTACACAGTCTAAGTTGTAAAGCTGAAAAGCCAAATGCTTAGCATCATGTCTTCCTAAAATGACATTTAGCTCATCATTCCCATCTTCATTTGCTAGCTCCATATGCTGGCTCTCACTTCCCAGATTTCTCACGTTCACCACTTCATGAGTCTATAAGTGCAAACTAAAATCAATCTGAAGAAAAACCCTGAGTAGCTGCATTTACTGAACTACTTCAGCCCAAGTGAGAGACTAAGAGATGGCTTTGAAACTCAGGGACACAAAGGAAAGGGAGGAGAGCTGAGCTAGGTGGAACTGCATTTCAGGAACAAGGGTGAGTCTACCCAGTGACAACACAGTGACTCCTTCCTAGGTATGGGGTCGCCCTCCCATCCTTTCACGTTACATGGTATGTGGGAGAAATCTCGCTGTGTCAACTGCAAAGCTCTCACCTGGCAAAAATACTTCCAAATCTGAGAGAAAGGAGAAAATGGTTTTATATTTTCTTAGCCCAGATTTGGTGATATTCAGAACTAAACAATGAAAACACAGTAGAGAGGATATCTTAAAAGATTTATTTGCCACTAGTGTATTTTGTTTTGGAAGCAAAAAGACACAGGGATGTCCCCAAAGTTTTTGAGTTCAGCTATGAAGTGATCTGAATTTCATTAATGTTCAGTTTCATCCAGGTACCTGCAATACCTTCAAAATTTTGAAGTGCACTCAGAAGGCAGAAAAGATTGTACCAACTTCAATAATTCCACTTTTTTTTTTTTCAGTTTCATCATAAATAAACAGGAAACTTCAGCTTTTATGTGGAATGGGAAAATCCTAACTACAATGAAGTCAAGTCTGAGATGCTGCAGCTGCTGTTCCACATCACATCCAACTTCACTAAGGGAAGCCAATAAGCCTTTCTTGTAGCTGCATGAAAATAAGACTGTATCTTGGATGGTTAGGTTTGCCTAATGTAGGATTGCTGCCTACTGAAGGACTGTTAGAAGCAGAGTGACATTGCTGTGACACAATACCTACTTGTCACTTTACATTTAAAGAAAGTGATTAGACAGAAATTTCACACACCCTCAAGCTGCTCCAGAAGTCATCACAATTTTACAAATACTCCTTTTGCCTAATTCTAGCATGTTGAACTCTATTATTCATGAACATCAGTGTTCATTTTAAATATTCCACTAATTGGAATTCCAAGCAATCACAAAGGAAATTAAGTGTAGTTTTGATTTGTGGAAGTTACCAGTTTCCATTTTCATTTCAGCCCTTTGATTTAGTGACAAAACAGGCATCTTTCTACAGGAAACTGAATAAACCAAAACAAATCTTTGTGAAAAATTACGAACTCCAAATCCTGTACCTTAGCATACTGTAATAAAATAAGGTGATTTTAATGGCAAGGGGAAAAAAAACAAAACAAAACAAACCCCACAAACAAACAAAACCACAAAATAAACAAACAAAAAACCAACCAACCAAACAAAAACCACAAAACCAAAAAGCACCACTAAATACACACACACACACACATAAAAACCCCTAAACAAAAAAGCCAACTCCACGTAAGAGAAGCAAACCTTGAGGAAAATGTTTTAGATCTGCACCATAAGATTAAAGGTCTGCAATGAACCTAACTGCCACAGCAATCACACGCACCAAACTGATGTATCACTCCAGGCAAAGGAGGACAAGTACTGCTCTTTAAGCACATACAGCTGAACGTCAAAGGCCTGTATTCAAACAGTGTCTGGTGGGCTTCCTTCTTTGTCTGGGATATATTATCAGGGGTGTTTCAGCATGTTATTCAGCCTCCCTTTCCACTACGCAGACCTGTTAGAAAAGGGGAGACGACAACCAGTGCTGCTGTCACATTCAAAGCAAAGCAACCATGAACTGCCATGCTTCAGGTCAGCATTCCTGCTTATGTGAAAGCTCAGCAAATCTGACTCAGTCTTAAGGGCAATTTTAGACACAGGTTAAGCACAAAACTTTTTTCTCTAAATAAGACACTCCCAGAATACTTTCTTGCCCACCTCTGCCTTCTTATTATTCTTGCCTTTCCTTAAATTTCTCTTTACAAGTTGTGGTTCCTGCTGCAAGTGCAAATACATCCAATATAGTAATACACTTGGATAAGGGATGCTACAAAATCCTAGGTGCCCTTTGCTACGGCATCTTGCTTGAGGTACTGCTGTAGGCAATCCTAAAGATTCAGGGACTTGTTTAAACTAGTCTCGACTGCACAAAGTAACATTATGGCTCATGTAATAATCAAACAGAACAGAACTCAGTTCCGCAGGGATTTAAAATGCTCATTCACAGTTTTGAAGCTGTCCATGCAAACACAAGTGTAACAGGCACAGGCTAGGGAGAAGGAAATGTCTCCCTTGAATGGCGGACTTGCAGGACTTGCACAGCTGCAAACTTGGCAGTCACAGTAGTACAAAGCCAAAGCAACAGCACACAGAGCAACCAGACCTGTCTCGGTTTGGGCCAGCAAACTAAACTAAACCTTCCTGCCCCCCCAAAACTTAAAGGGAGGGGTGGCACACTACTGCGACCTTGGCTGCTCTCCTTAAAACATAAGCAGCAGCTTCCAGGTGTCCAGAATGTGCTGGCAGCAGCATGGGCACCAGCCAAACCAGCCTGGAACAAGGACACCTGTCTGGACATAGGACAGGGTATGAGAGACCACTTTCCATCCTCCCTTTCACCACTAAACTCATCTTAGAAGTGAGAGCAAAGGGCATGCAGGGTATTGATAGCACAACCAAAAAGGTTCACCTGACATGTTCTAAATATTTCCATTTCCAGCCTTTTAAAATTTTTTTTAATCTGTCATGACAATACAATCATCCTTGAGAATCTTCAGCCTTATGAACTCCACAAATTATTTTTAACACTTATTATCTAGAAAAGTAAAATGATTCCTTAATGTCTATTTGCATATCCTTTTAAAGTGATAAATGCTTTCTTGACAGGTCTTCAATACACAATAAATGGAAAAGACAGAGTCAGATTTAAGTAGTAGCTATTACTCTTTCCTAAAGAATTTGGATCCTGTTTCTTAAGAAAAAAAGTCATGCCAAGAAAGGGATCTGAGGGGGAACAACAGGGAAGCCCAAAACATACAAACCCACTGCTTTTCAGTTGTAGGAAAACCACAGGGGAAGCACAAGATCCAATTAGCTGCTTTAAGGTCCCAGCTTTATTTCCCTGGGCTCTGAAAACATTTGGCTAAGTTTTCAAGGATTTTCCTACAGGACACAAATCTTTCATATGAATATTGGACTGCTTATATCCCCACTGAGCTTGCCAAACTTACTACAGCAAGGCACTGCAAGGCTAAATATGCCCTGCATGGCTGAGCTGAATTTCTATTAGACAGATACTTAAAAGAGAAAAACTAAGGGAATAAAATGAGAACACGTACTAACAATTCTACCAGGAGTCAGCAGATGGATTAGCTTCACAAGGTGGAACTAGTGTACAACAGTGACAAAGATGAAACATCTTGTTCTTCAGCCCTGAAAATACCTTTCAAGATGACATGACAGGAGCTGTAATGGTAACTTCTCTTTTATATATGTGCATATATGAACACAGAAAAAGCCAAAGGAACAAGGCTTTATAGATGACCTGAAAGCATTTCCAAATGTTGTGCAGGAAAGCAGCTTAAAAACAAAGCAAGAAATGGGGAACTAAGGAATAACTGAATCAGACAGCAATACGGGAAAGACAAGGAAAAACAAAGTAAAAGTTGCTCCTGCTTCTTTCAGCCTTAAAAACCCATGGCTTTTCTCAAGCCTTCTAACATATCTATGTTTATTTCAAAATTATGTGCTTTGTATCAAAAACTATATGGTTTTGACACATCAGGCCCACATACACATATGTCAGGACGCCAAACAGGGCTTGGTTTACAAAAACTGGCTGCTAAATTAACAAGGCAGTCACAAAACCGGCAATTAAAAGTTGCCCTCAGCAAATGGTGCTCCCCCAGCAGTTGCTGCACCTGTATCTCCGCACTCCCGGTGCCCAGGCTTGGCTTGGCAAGCAGCAGTAAGCCAAGGTGGTGGCAGCAGACCCTGGCTGACCTTCTGCCCACCCTTCCTTCACTCAAGTTGGCTTGTCCTCCTGGCCTGACCCTACTGCCATGTCTTCACTTCCCTCCCAAACCAACTGATGTATATTAACGAATAGGTTAAGGAAAAAAAGAAATATTTACTTCGCTCTACTGTAAAAATGTCCACAGCAGCTTAACTTGAACAACTTTCCTCACACTAAGAAGTCTGACAATAAAAGAAGGGCTATACATGCTGGTGGTCCTATTACAGGCAGCTATACTGCAAACCCTCGGGAGAGGTTTGGGCTGCAAAGAAACAATTACTGCCTTTCGATCATGTTGAATGACTCTCAGGATAATAAAGAAAAACCTCTGCTAGAAATATCAAAGGAATTTCCTTACTGTTTAAGGTGGGGGTAAATGTAGAATGGGTAGGAAACTGTTCCAAGCTCAGGAGGATATAAGGGCTTCTGCTGTAGAGACAAAAAGTTGAAATTACAGAAAAAAAAAAAAAAGACAACCTCAAACACAAAAATCCAAATGAGAGAAAGTCTTCCAAGGGTGATTCAGAGAAAAACCTTAACTTGAGACATGATGAAAAATCTTAACTTGAGACACCTTCCATCCAGCCCAAATGGAGGCTGCAGCTGAAACGGGTGATTCCACTCCTTCCTCTCACTCTGCCCCCTCTGCCTGGGCCTGGCACTCATGCAGCTATGAAACAACTCAGACCCACCAGCTCACCCAGCTGAACCCTATGCACCAAGACAGGAAGCAGGATTTTTTATCTCGGGCAGCTGCTTGCTCTGAAACACAGATAGACAGCTACTAGATTTACAGTCTTTTACCTCATAAAATATTTTTCTGTGAAAACTTCTGTGAAGAAGTTAACATTTCTATTTTAAAAAATGTCAAAGAAAGATATTTAAGCAATTACTTGGTTTTGTTTTGAAATGGAAGACTAGAAAATGAATCTTCTCCCACAGTCTTGGTTTCTATGAATCAGCAGTTTCAGCCAGAAAAAACTTTGGCTGGAAAATTCCTGACCAAATTTATTTCAATTGTGCAGCCATGCAGTTAACTGCTGCACTAACACTTTATCTGAACCACAGCACCTGATTTGTTTCTAGTTTCTTCAGTCACATGCTGAGAGGTTTGATAATTTATTAGTTAGGCAAAACCCTATTGACTTATGAGTAAGGATTAAGTGGTATTTCAGCATCCTTAGTTGCCAAGGTTACTGTTGTCTTTGCTGTCAGAACTGAAGAGCAGCTGAAGTACTCCCTCTATCCCCCAAACCCATCCAAAACAAATCTTGCCAAATAAATGAAATGCATCAGTGATCCATAGATAGGCACATGTTTCTGTGGTATAGAACCACCTCTTCAGTGCTCCTTGCCCCAGTATGAACAAATCTAATTTTAATCAAGTGCTGGTGCCATGAGGCAGCAGAACTTAGTCAAGCAATGAAGTGGAGAAAATTAGTTGTATTAACAACTAATGTACACATGAGTTTCACATAATCCTGAACAAACTAGAACTGAAAGGGCACTGGAGCAGAAACAACAATGTTGATGTCTGACCTGGCATATTTAAACAAAGAGAATTACTTTACTGATCCCCATACACTATTATTATTGCATTAAGCAAGTAAAGAAAAGCAAGCAAAAAAAACAGCATGAGGGAGAAAACCAGTGTCTCATATGACCTTTTTTGTGCAAAGCCTTGAAAATTTCTACAAAGGTCACACAATCAATATATACAATTATTGACAGCAGAGTCTTGGCAGTTTTATGCTCTTTGGGCTCTCACTGAACGAGACCACAGTCTAAGTTACCTTTTCCATCACTGGCTCTTTAGTACTTAAGATTTTGTATCTGAAAACACTTGCCTATATTTTAAAAATCCGAGATACTATCTACTATCTAATATATTGCCTTGGCTGAGATGTTCTGTTACAGTAGTACATAATACAGAAATGGCAAGGTTTAGCAAGTCAACTTGACAGCTTGTGACACATAGGGAAAATGCAGGAGAGAAGCTCCTCTGCTGCCCCAGGAACGCCTGAAAGCAGAGCAGCAGCCCTGCCCATTCACTAAACTCATCCTACATGAACACAGAGGAGAAGTTACCCATCAGACAATGCTGATAAGACTCAGAGAATGCACAGAACTTGGCATCTTCTATGTACCACATATCCAGCACTCCAAACTTGAAGAAAAACAGATTTCAGCAACAAAAGCAACTAAGATAAATATATCTTTTAAGTAGCTTTCTCCCAGCAGCTCTATGTAACTTTTCCATGTTGTTGTCTAAGTTAATCTTCTCCATGATTGGTGCTTAAAACTGTCCTAGTATTGCTTACGCTACTGTAATTAGGACTTCTTTTTCAGGATATCATTTCTGCTCCTTCAGACTCAGCTAGATCCACTTACATCCACTTAGTTGCACATAACTTATGGCACTTCATTCATCAACTCTGAATCCAGCTCAGTAACTTGCCTACTTGTGCGTTTCGATTGTTCTTGGCCTTCAATTTTGTAGTGCAAGTAGCCACTTGTTCCTTGCTGTGGCTCACATATCTCATTTCTTCTTAGACTACAACAGTTCCAGTAAAACAACATTAAAAGGGTTGATTTCAAGCACTTCAGTCAATGAGTACCTTCTACAGAAGAGCGCTAAAATAACACCACTGGGCTAGAATAACACCACTTCCACATTAGGACTAATACAAAAAGCCCACTGTTCATGAATGATAGAAATGTAATTAGTAGGAGTTCACAGCACTGCTTAAATCACTATTATTTAGAAGAGCCCTCTATACCTGCAGTTGGGCTTTTGACATGCTCTGAATTTGAGAATCGGTAGTAACCAAAGCATCAGTGTCCCAGAGGAGCTCACAGGCATCATGAAATCAGAGGGATTTCATTAGCTGATAACACACCAGGCCTTACTGCCGCTAGATCTGGCAGCCAGCAAGCTGTGTTTATGACCTGAAGCTTTGTAGCATGCTGCGAAGGGAGGAGGGAGCGTGAGGACTTGTGCTCTCAAGGAGTGCTGCAATTTTTGTTCGTAGTGCACAAGGCTGTTGAAGAGGTATTGCTACACTGCCAGGCATTACCAGAATGGGTTGGTACCACGGCAGGTGTCAAATTCCTTCTGTGTCACCCGAGGAGAACACACACACATCTGCGGAAGAGATACAAAGAACAGCAATACTGTACAGTTTCCTGGTTTTCTGTTTATTGCAATGATGGCCACAGATGTTGACAACTTTTCCAACAGGAGCAATTAAAGGTGCTAATTGTAAAATCTTCAGAAAAGTTCCTGAGATAAAACCTGATGATAACCCACAAAGATTCTGCATCCAGAGTTAATGAAAGGTAGGAAAAACAAAGAACAGTCTCCAGGGTAAGCAAAAGCATATTTCAGAAATAAGTGAAGCAGCCATACTAATTCTAGCATTTCATTAAACACACACCTTTGGTAACCCAGACACAAATCATAACTTTAAGTTGCCATTAAAACTGAGGTAAATACTAGATTTCTTTTATGTCTTTTTGCAATTTATCTGCTTCTGAATCTATGTTGTCATATTCAAAACATGCCCCATCTTTCCAATACAGTGCTTCTGAACTGCCAACTACTCTACCATTGATTCTTTTTTTTTTTTTTTCCAAATCTAAGCTGGAATTTTGCAGGCCTCTACTTGGTAAAAGGAATGTTACTTTGGTTTTTATCTTAATAATTATATCTTTCTGGAACATCAGCCTAGTTCTCTTTAATAAACTGATCTGCTTACACTTTAAATCACAGCATACATACCTTAAAATAAACTCATAAGTGAAAACAGAAATTTTGAGGGTTTAGTCCTTATAAAGCAGCATACAGAATAAAAGCTTCTATTCTCTGAGGAATATGAGTCCAGCAGTTCCAACACTATTCTAAATATTTTATTTCTTTTTTTCTTCAGGAAGTTTATTTTCTATTCTCTTGAGACCTCGTACACACTTCCCAAAATAGTCTTCCCTATAACCTCCAAAATTAGAAGAAAAGAAATTATGCTATTTCTTTGAGGTTTTTAACAACCTTTGATCCTATTCGTTATGGAATGTTCACATTTTACTCTGGTGGGATATACCATGTAAGAAACATTTCTGTACTCCCCCTGCTTTTCCCTAAAAAAGAATTCTGTACATACAAAGGGGGGAACAGCAGAACACCGGGACAGCACCACTCTGTTTGCCATCATCAGATCATGAGGGAAAAAAAAGTTTAGGTTTAGAGCAATGAGCAAGATATGCCTTTTTTTATTAGACCTTGATGTTTGACTTTTCAAATGCCTTCTTAAGAATCTTGGAAAAAGACAGTTATGTCCCAAAAAGATAATGGACCAAGGGAATGGATGTCTGAGTGGAATAGGGAACATAAAACATCCAACATAAAACACTACAAAATCAGAGAGAGGAAAGAGTATGCTTACAGGATTATTTGGTTTGAAATCTTATTGGCTATCTCACTATTTCTAAATTTTCAATCTACAACGACAGTATCTTTATTATCGTATTATTATTATTGTTGTTGTCGTTGTTATATAACCAAATAAATTTATACAAAATCTCCAGTTATCATTGGATTCCTAGTAGCTCATCAAACATAGTATTCTGTTCTGGTCCTTCCCATTCTGATAGATGAGTGGGCACTGCAGAGGAACAATGCACCAGGAAGGCACAATGAGTCCTCCCAGGATTTCACTGACCACACACTAAAATCCCAGGATAGGGATTTTCATTCTAGGGTTTAGTTTAGGATAGGGATGTAAAGTTCTACATTTCAAAAAATCTGGAAGCAAAGCTGGTTTTAGTTAGACACATTTTAGACATTTATGCAAGTATACATTAAAACAGTTATTGGATTTCAAAAAGAGCCCTGTACTTCTTTACTTGTGGTGGTAAATTTAATATGAATGATTTTCTTAGCATTTTGAAAGCTCAATCTGTTCATAGGAAAGTTGCTTCTCTGGGAAATAGTATGTGAAAGGGTAATTATATGACATCTCACCCAATACGACCTTGAGATTCAGAAGCCATGAATCAGTTTAACGCTGCCCTGTTCTGCATTTTTTAAAGTTTTTTCTGGTATGTCATATATGGAAAAATTGGCACCTGGACAAGCATCAAAGTCTTCCAAATTGGGGATTAGAGTGAGCTCATCCCATCATGGTAAGAACTAGTCTTTGTTCTCAGTGTGACATCTTGCATTAATAGGAGATCATTTTCTCACAATCACCACCATTCATCTGGAGTGCAACGGGGTCTGCATCGAACAACTCCTCATTGAATTGCAGAAAACAGGGAAATAACTGCCGAGTTTTCCCGGTTACGCTATTGATATTTAAGTGCCATTCTCTGTGGGGACATAACAGCTTAACTCCAAAGGGGCTGTGACCTATTTCCATGATTACTGCTGCACTAATGAACAAATAGTTTCTAAAAGGATATAACCACACGACAAAAGTCTGGAGAAAGATGGACACTCCCCAAAAAAAGATAGGTTAGACAAAAGACACAACTCCAAAAAATTTGTTGCTTTAATTCTGTACTGAACAGCAAAATAGGTATTTGTGTACACATCCACAAACACTTTCTTATTGATCCTGTGTTTTAGCTCTAAATCCTCTTAGCTCTGAAGCTGTTCTAGCAGCACCTTAGGTTTGGAGGAGATGAAAGGGTGAAGAGCTGAACATACATATATTGTCCACATGCCCAGCTCTATCCTGGCTGTAGAGAGTGACAAATGCAGTCCATACTAACATAAAACATTTCCTTTTCACATGACTATGTCTTCAGTGTTGTGTCTGTTTCACTAATGAAAGCTTAAGTCATAGACAAAAATCTCATTTTCATCGAGAATCTGCCTTTTCAACCTATTTGGCATCAGGGGTGGCAGGACTCGAAGGTCAGCAAGATCATGGACATCTATGAATGAACTTAAAATAGCACTTGAGCTCATACAGGCTCTGAGACCCCTGTTTTACATGAAACAAGCATCCAGCTTGTTTTCTTCATAGAAGCATGATTACATGATGCAATTCATCATGCTTAAGAAATCATGCTCAATCTCATTGCTGTGGGTTGCATTTGAACAGTACTAGGTGGGAATCCAGTTCAGTTGTCTATGGGAAGAGCCATTATCTCTCTTGAGAACATGCTTATGTAAAAACTCTTAGATTACTGTAAAGTTTGCAAGTTTAAAAGCAAAGGCCTCTGCGCTTCTAACCATGGGCTGGGCTAAACTTAACAAAGAAGCTAATAGACAAGGCACTGCTACATGAAAGATTTGCTCAAAACAATAGAAGTGGTTCCATTTCTGTATGTGACAGAGATCAGATCCGCTCAACAGGGTCCGTAATGATTTGCCAAGTGAATATCACAAAAGTGCAACCAAGTCCAGATATGCCCTCCCTAGGGAGGGGAATCTTCACAACACATGATTTTTAAGAGGCTCATTATATCAATTTCTTTCTTTTCCCTATAACTGCCATGTAGCTTTCCAAAGCAATTCACATCCACAAAAAATTCAAGGACTAGATACTGTCTTAAAATATGACGAAAAAAGAATTTCACCTCTCTGACGTCAGCCCTGCAGAAGTTGTGTCTTACCTAAGATTTGCATCTGTGCACACTCTATAGTTGTTCCTGGATAAGACAGGCTCCTCCAGAGGGTTATTAATCTTATTTGTCTTGCACAGCTGTATCCATCACTGGAGAGGAACATCCTGGTTCCCCATGGATCTCATAGACTATCTGGTCAAGTCAATCTTGCACTTCAAAAACCTTTCATGGGGAAAACACTACTGGAACTGCTATGTTCCCTGAGATGCTGTGATTCTGTTCAATCAGACCTTTCCAAAGAAAAAATAGTTTGTGAAAACATAAAACCAGTCCCCCCCACTTAGACCTCTCTTGCCAAGGAACTAAATCAGCCAACATCTACAAACAGATTTTTTTCAAATAAAACAATTTTTAAAGGGTATTAGCAGTTCAGAGACAATTCCCTCTAGTCACACATTTCAACCACAAGCCTGCATCCATTGCTGACATTTCCTGATCCCAAAAAAAGAAACCTTGCTCAAAAAGCAGCAGCAACCTCTTTGCAAAGTGGTCTGCAACAGTTCCCAACCTGTGGATTAATAGACTTATAGGTTATTCTGCACTGCTGACCTAAATGCTCCTTGGGTCATTTACTAGCTAGGAAGTTGGAGAATTTGGAATCAAGTCCTTAGCAACTTTCTCTTGGTGGTAATGGATTAGTTTCAAAGAAAACCAAAGAATATGAAACTTCTGTAGTAATCAGTGGATATCTGTAGATGGTAAGCCCCAGAACAGGTTGTCCAAAGGGGCTGTGGATTCTTCACTCTTGCAGATCTTCTGATCGGAACTGCACCAAGCCGTGAGCCACCTGTTACAGTGGCTTTGAAATTGGTCTGACTTTGAGCAGGAGCCTGGACTAAAGATTGTCGGAGGTCCCTTTCAACATGGTACTTCAATGATCCTCTAGGGTCTTCCAAAATGGAGTTGTATTTTTTTGATACACATTCTCCAAATTGAGTTTGTCACTGGTGGATGAAGCAGCCAATGTTAAATATAAGTACTTGGTTAAGTTAACTGCCTCGCCTTCACCTCTATTTACATTTAAAATTTTTCATTTCTGCAGGGGGTGGGGAGGGGGCTGGGGTTATATATAAATAAGCCTTTCAATATATGAGAATTGGAAGCATTAAATTTTGGGTTTAACCCACAGAACTTCATAAATACACAACAAAGTTTGTTTCCTTGAGCCTTTCTGTTTAACTTTTAACTCAAGGATGGAGAGCTTGAATAAGTAAATATACTTCTCCATCACTACTGAAGTGCAGCACACAAACATAAATTGAACACACAGATAACATGTTTAAAATCCTACAATAACAAAACTCTCTATGACACAGAAATTCTCCCCCTACATAACAGATTTAACAGCCTAGTGCAACTAAGGATAAAACAAACAACATAGCAAGAAGAAAATAACTTCCACCTTTCATAGTTCTATCATAGTGCCAAGGTTGGTACTATTCATCCCTGCCTCAAAGTCATCTCTGTCAGAGCAGAGAGATGGGTTCCCTTGCCCTTTGTGGGCCCAGTCCCCTGAGACATTGACTTCCATAAGAGCTATTGATACTCATCAAGAATGGACTTTTACTAACAAGTGGTGGAGAATACAATCCTAAACTAGCAACTTTGCTGACAACTAAGTGAAGGCATTAGCAGACTGATTCAATATATCCAGGAGACCTGCATTTACAATGTCAGTCTACTGGGACCTCCTGCCTTCTCCAAAACCCCACATTTGTTCCTAATCAATATTCTTAGCTGCTTCTCAGGTTCCTCCTTCCCATCACTTTAAGTAAATCCAACAGTGAAAAAGCTACGTTTCACTCCTTGCATTCTACCCAGCAGTTTCACAGCTGTCCCTTTTACTGGTTTTGCTGTCATTGAAGTCTCCAGCAACTCCTTCAAATTCGAGGCTTTGGCTTAGTCTCCATCCCCCTTGACCCGTTTATGACTTTCAGCAGTTCCCATCCAACACAACATCTTGATTCGCACCATCTACTCTCCTCCTGCTACTTCAGCGCCAGGGTCTTGTCTAATGATACTTCGAACATTTCTCTGTAAAGCACCATGACTTCTCCATTGCTTCCTCCATTTCCTTCTCTATCCCCATTAAGTCTGGGATGAATTGTATCTGGTTTATTTATTTGGGTTCCCATGGGAGTACATTATAAGGCTGTTCTGTTCTGTGCAAGTGGGATGCAGGAAGGGAGGTTCTCTGCCTGCCTGCTCCCCACTGCAGCACACTGCAGGAGGTGGAAGTCACTAGAGGAAGCAGAAAAACTCTTCCTTCCCCAAAAGCAGTGAGCCGTGCTAACCTGAGATAAACCTTCCAGGCCACAGGAAAGCAAGAGTAAGACACACAGAAAGGAAGGAGGAAGGCAGGTGAGCATACTAGAGCACCAGGGAACTCCATGGAAGCTATTCAAACCAGAAAGTAACCAAAATGAAAAATACTGACCCTGCAAGAGTGAGCAGGGTTTGTTTTCTTATCATAGAATCACAGGATGGTTTGGCTTGGAAGGGATCTTGAAGATCATCCAGTTCCAACTCCCCTGCCATGGACAGGGACACCTTCCACTAGACTATGTCATCTCAAAGCTCCATCCAACCTGGCCTCAAACACTTCCAGGGATGGAGCATCCACAGCTTCTCTTGGCAATCTGTTCCAGTACCTCACCACCCTCACACACATCCTTAGAACAGAATAGATTATATATTTTAATCCATTCCTATTCAGAAGTTTGTGTTAACAGAGTTAACTGTGCCCTTGTCACTTTCAACATCCATCAGTCGGTACTGAGGAAACCTTCTCCATGTTCTCACTTTCCAGGACCCATAACATAAAGACTGAATCCAGACACTGCTGTCTTGCTCTCTGGAAGATTAATTCTATCCATTAGGTTCCTCTTCCACTAATTTCAGTGAACGCTACTCTCCCTCTTCAACTTCAAACCAATTCAGACCCTCTTCTGCCATGTATAAATTAAAATATTACATCTGTGACGATGTACACATACCCATCTCGATCCTTTCCACTCTCTGTATTGCTCTGTAGAACTGAAGGTGTACAGGGATAAACACACTTCCATTTAGGTCTCCATGGATGCACCAGTTGTGTACACTACCATTATAACGCAGATCTAGTCAATGCAATCAGTGGATAGTGATTCAATTAATGTTTAAGTCAACATCTAAGTTACAATCCACTCATCAAAAACATCGCACATAGACAAGTCACTAGACAAAATTGTCTAGTGTCACCTAGAATACCTGCAATGGTTGATTGGGAAAGGGGCTCCAGGACCTGGGGTTTCAGCCCATTACCTGGAGGAGAAAATGCTCCCCCCCTCTTCCCCACCACGTGGTCTCAGGAGCCCAAAAAGACTCACACAGAGACCGCAAGGAGAGCGAAGGAAAGAGAGTTTATTGTTTATGGGTAGGGGTATATATAGGTTTTGGGGAATTAAAAAATTACCAATTAGAAGTTCAAGGGGCTTTGCAGAATTACCAATAGCATGCAAGGGTTAACAACCAATAGAAAGGACTAGATAAAGACCAATGAGAAAACTTCCAGATATCTCCCCAGAACGTTCCTGAGTAGAGATAACACTGTCGAGGTGGATTTTGGGAAGAAGAAACAGTGAGTTAGCAAAAAACTACAAAAAGTCATTTTGAAACATGTTCATTTAAACAACATTTAAAACTTCTGTTTTTAAGACATTTGGGCTGGTTTCTTCATTTTTTTTACAAGCCCATTTCTGACAGGACTTTTTCCATTCTATATACTGCAAGTCCATTGCTACAAATACCCATCCCAGCTCCTAGCTGCCTGTGCAAAAGAGCACGGAGCAGGTCTCCTCCAAGCCTGTGTGGCACCTACCTGCCCATTAAGATGTGCCAGATCCTCTACAGCATGTCTCAAATGACACTATATGCTTAGATAATTGAATTGAGTCCACACTGGCAAATAGCTGAACCACTGCCCTCAAGGCTTTACTGACCATGCTGACTCTAAGCTCCAGCCCAGCACACACTGTAACAATCAATGCAGGTGTCTTCACCTCAACCCAAGTCACACCTGCTGCATCCTCCAGGATGCACTGGCAGCGGTTAGTGCTTTGTGGCTGTTGAAGTAATTCACCAAGTAACAATAGCAGAGAACACCTGCCTTTCTTTACTTTCATTATACAAACATTTACCTGCTAATCTTTAATCAAGATAGATAGTATCCATCCTGTACCTTGCTTCTTAGCTGAACAGGATGTAGGGCTTTGCCCTCAGTGGAGGCAAACTTCTGAAGCTGCCTGAAGAAAAACAGAAATTCTTGCAAATCCAGCACAATAAATAAGTCATTTAGCTTTCTTTGCATGAATGGATTCATTATGTGCAGATGTTCAGTGTACTTCTACAAGTTTTTATGAAAGAAAAACTCACATCGTTATTGTGTTATCTGACCAGAAATGAGGACTGGACTAATGTAACCAAGGAAATTAATAAATTAAAAGTTTTCTGTGTTTTTGACTTAGAACCTCAGGAGAATCTAAAAGATACATGTAAAATGAGTAAAACCTGGAGATGCTAGATGACTCCTGTGATGAATAACAACTCATCGGAAAATAAGAAATTGAATTTTTCATCACACTGCTGTCTAATGTCCCTTAATCTGCTTTGACAATTTTACTACAACATCCAGAAATCTCTTTAAACTGTACTCTAATAGATCTTCTCCGAGAGAAAGAAAAAAAAACCAAGCACAAACTATTTCATTACAGCAAGCAAGGAAACTAAGCATCCATGACAATTTTCTAATTTCATTTATGTCTTGGATTAAAAAGTGACTCATGCGAGTTCTTACACTGGCAACTACAGGAAAAAGGCTAATTATAAATTATATCTCAATACTTTTGTCAAGTTAGATGACAAAGAGCTCCTTATTTTCAAATCTGATGGCAGCAGAGTACAAAAATCATCTTTCAGATACTGCTGACATCCATGTAAGTTAGAAAAAACAGTAACTCAGAGGCATCCCCATTTACTGATAAGGAATCAGACCACCACCACTGCCATAAGTTTGTTTAATTTCTTCAACAAGAGATATGGTCTAAATAGAAAGGCATTATGTGGGGCCAAAAATACCTCAAATGCTGCAAAAGTGGTGCTGGGGAAGGTAGCTGATGAACAAAGTGCTTTACAGTCTAAAAGGGTAGTTAATCAGTATGTTTTTTGTTAGAGTCATAACTCAGAGAACTCAGCAGCACGTTCTCCCCACTGTCATGGCACACGGGGGGCCAGGGTCTCCCCCGCGGCCAGGAAGAGTGGGCTACCTCTTCAAACTTCCCTCAATTAGTCTATGATACTAATCCTGTTGAAATACACTATTTCTGAGTGAGAGCAAGTAGGAAATACTATTTCTGCTAACAGTCAGACTGAACCTGGCAAAACTGAAAGCTCCAGTCAATAAACGGCATATACAAAGTCATTTATTATTTTTTTTTAACATTAGTAATAGTATAACGCCATGTTAGCACAACAGTACAGAGTTAGCGTGTGTGCATCCTACATCTGATGTTTAGGTGCCTCAGCAAAAGACAAAGAAAGTAAATAGAGAAATACTCCATTACAGATGTCCAAACCTGAAATCCTCACAGTTTGCAGTAGGGCATTTTGGTTTGCAAGTTCTTCTATTTCTTTGCTTATTTTGGCACCTGATTCACTGTAAGACTCTCTACAGAGTAACAAAATGAAGGTGTGGTGATACTGCAGAATAGGGAAAGGAAAGGTGCTAAGGAGACATCCTTCAACTACAGCACATGGCAAAGAACCAGCAAATTTATGCCCAAATCCATGCACACTGTACATGGTGAATTAGTCCTACCTTCTCTCTGGCCACCCTGGTGTTGTACAAGATTTGCAGTACATGTTCACTCTAATGATTACCTCCCAGTTACACATAACAGGTACACTGCCTATCCAGCCAAATACTCCAGCTAACCCATGCTCAATCTGGGAAAGCACCAAAATGTAGTTCTACTGAAGGCAGTAGATCCAGTAACACTGCTTAAAATTAAGATGATGCTTAAAAGGCTTTTGGATTCCTTCCTATTAGAGCTTCCTATCATCAGCCGAAAAAAACCCCAAAACCTCAAACAACTGCTAAATCAAAGCATCAAATATGAACAGGATTCTACTACACAGTGTTTTGTTTCCACAACACAAGTCATGGTTGAAAAAGATACTAATTATGGCACTAGTGCAGCTGTATTAATTACAGCTGCATTAATTAGTGCAAATTTCTGTAGTTTAACTAGGTTGGCACTTAAAAGTGCTTGTTCAATTACAATACATATTAGACCTCTGTTCATCTTTTCTCAACAAGTTGGTGAACCTCTAAGTTAGTGCTGTGGGGCTTACACAGGTACCCATGCAAAGGAAGTGATGTTTCATAAATGTTGTATCTTTAGCTGCCCTTGTGTTATCAAGGGAGCCAATAAAACTGGCTAGCAGGCAAAGGTCAACCTGTTCCATCTATTATCTGCTACAGCCCTCAGATCTCAGGATTTTGTCTCTCCTTTTGTGCCTGCCCTGACAAGTGTCATTCTACAACATATTGAATTGCTAAAAAATCTTTTAAACTCAAACTGGTAATTTCAGCAACAACCAAAACCCCCAGATTTCCCTTTACAGACTACATGAAACAGGGTAGGACAAAGAAAACCTCCAGGTCAAGATTTCTCAGATTCTGAGGACCTGCCGAGTTTTTAATTAGCCAATGCTCTTCTTAAAAAAATCTCAACACTGCAACAATGGAGACATTTCCTATGCAAGGATGAGGTAAAGTGAGCAGGAACCAGACCTCAGCACTTAGCTCTTTACTTGCAGTCAGGATCTTTTGGAGATTCCAATCCATTTGTGCCTCAGACAGTACATTCTTGCCAGCCCAGACACTTTCATTCTAAGTTCAACAGTACAGAGGTACTTAAAGACTTACAAGTCTGCCCCATACATAAGGAAGAAAAACCGAAGAATAATCAATAGGATGAAGCTTTTGCCTTTACTATTGTCATTCCGCTGAGAGTAAAAGACAGATAAACCATATCATATTGAATTTTTACCACAATGTTACTGTTGGGACACCACAGCCCCAACAGTTTGTGCAAGAAATGGAAGGGGTCGACGAGAAAGACTACAGGAGAAAGAATTGGGAAGAACGTGAAGCTGCTCTACAGCAATACAGCATATCTTTACTTTTGAGTTGGGATGCCAAGTAATAGCATGACTTTGACAGATGATTGCAGCTCTAAGTTCACAAGCAACTAACAGGCTCTTTGTAGCAACTTGAGACTTTAGTATATACTTGAAGCATTTAATGCCTAGTAACACTCGATATTAAGAAGAAACTGCAGATAATATGTTCATCAATATAATTAAAATTTTAAAACCTCTGAATACCTAAACAGACATGAATCACAACATATGCAACCATACTGTTTCATTAGAACCAGTGCTTTACATAGGTGGATATTCTCAGATGAATTTTTAACTAGACTACAATGACCGAAAAAGACAGAAAACTGGAGACATTCACTTTTCCACATCTATAACCTAATCTACCCAGAGTTTTGCAGGTTGTGATGACTAATTAAATAGTTGTCACTGCCTACAAGAACATAATGTTAACAGAAACTCTGTGCATGAGCGTATACATGTATGTGTCCATGTGTGATACCCAAATTCATTTCACAGGTCTCTGCTAAAAATGCATCTTAAAACAAGACAAAATTAAGTAAAAATACAAACTCAGGCTTGACTAAAAAGGCAGTGAAGAGGCTAAGGCTGTGGAAATAGAATGAAAACAGAAAATTATTTAAACTCCAAGTAAATAAATCCTCAGGTCAGGAAAAACTCACTGATAAAATACTATTACTGATTAACACCAGACAAACTTTACTTAACTAAATGATCACATAAATGTAGAAAAAGTATGCTGCCTGAAGATATCTACTGGCCTGAGAGGAAATATAGGTTGCAGTGAAGTTTGAGACATTAATTGCCTGCATGTGGCACACAGCCTACACGCACACTGATTAGTCTCCTATACGAAATCCAAAATGCATTTCCTGCATCTTAGATAAAACACACATCACAGGACACTCAGAATAGCATAAGGGATTCAGACAATCATTTACATGCATCTCAATAGGCATTAGGTACCCTACTTCCCTACATTATAAGCCACTTATAACAATATACATTAATCAGTGGACAACTTAATGACACAGACATCTGTCTACTGTAGCCCTGATTGTCAGCATTAACTACAGCACTTAATATACTACAGATGATATGGTGTCTGAGCCACCAAGAGCATCTGTTAACCACTGACATGGCAATGAAGCAGCAGATATGGATATACCACCTGCTGGCCTGCTCCATCTTAAATGCAGGTAAAACTATCATTATCCCCTGAACAGTGATCCAGAGAGAATATTCATCTATGCTGGCTGATAGCTTAGAACTGTTTTAGATTTGAGTTGCATTATACTTAAGATAAGACTCCCTATGCCACTAGATATACACAAAAACTAATCTTAATTTATACTATTGTAACCCACACAAATTACATGATCAAGGTACTGCTACCAAAATCCACTTCTAGCATCTTCTGAATTGGCACCACAAGCCGCTTGCTTTTTCCACATTGCAAATTACAGTCAAATACCCAAGAAGCCTTCAGGTCACCCTAGCTTATCCAAAACCACAGAAAACTTCAACTATTATAACACTCTTCCTCTAATGAAGCCTAAATGTAGTGCACTCATTACTTAAAGCGGTAATGGGTCAAAATTTAATTGGCAGGAATCAGTTCAGGGATAACAAAGTCTGTGTGTACAAAGAAGTATGATTAATGTTTGTCGATCATAATACAAACTAGAAGCCCAGAGTTCCAGGAGTAAAAACAACCCACGTTACCTGTTTGTAAAGCACAGCTGGCTAGGTGATTTATCTTCTATGATCAAAACAATACACTGACTTTTTGCTTTGTTATAATGATTTAGTTTCTCTCATTCAACATTCTGAACTTCCTAGAGCTAATTCTGCATGTTAGTTCAGCCTTCTCTTTCCTTACTCTTACCTTGCGTTGCTGTTTCTCCTGGAGTTTTGGCACTGAAGGCTGTGATATCAAGGGTCAACAGGAAACCTTTAGCTCCATAGCACTTGGTTTGTCTCTGGCTACCTTTCTCTTTCCCAGATGAACAGCAATCTCAACTTGTTACTCAAACTGAAATTTCTGCCCCAAAGTGAAGAAAAGCATAAGGGAGGCTTCAAAATCCCTAGCTGGGAACAGAGAACAACCTTAGTGTTGAATTTCACCTTCATTTCTCAATGAAAAAAGTGCTCAAATGGTATTTACGGTGGTGACATTTTGTGCATCATAAACAATACACTGAACAATACACTGAAACAATACAAAGAACAAATCTTTGCAGAACAAACACTGAGATTCAAATGCAGCGTGGCGCAGTACTAGCAGAAGGGGCAGTTTCACCTGGTGGCACCATCCGGGTGTGTGCATTTCCAATACACCTAAGTTCCATGCATAGGCCTACAGAAATTAAACCCTGAAGCAGAGACTGAGAACTGTTGCTCATGCGTTGATCAAAACCGCCCCAGTAGTAAGAGAGCAAATGCAAGGGAAAAGATGAGGCTGGCTCCCGTCAGTAAAGGCATGAGGTCAGTTTCCTGTGGGTAAGGAGGCACTGCTTAAGGAGGTTTTGAGAAGTTAAAAAGAGATGTCTTAGGTAACTAGGTGGCCTGGATAATGATCACAGCACTTGGATTCTTGCTGTAACAAAAAAAAAAAAAAATTCTAATCAACTGGAGTTTAATTGCAACACAAGATCAGTAAGGCTTTCTTTCTCATATCCAGATCTTGCAGACTAGCTATGGACTAGCTAGATGAATTTATTTATTCATCTCTGTCACTGTCAGTTGTTGATTGATACCAAAATAAAAGAACTGAATATTAGCACATGCTCTGTCTCCCCTACAGAGAAGAACGCAGCCCACTGCCAATTCTTCAGAAACCCAGCAGCCACAGGACACAATTACGGGTCAGTACAATGGAGCGTGCAAAAACTCTTTATAATCCTGTCACTAGTGTGACTCCACAGAAATTTAATCTCAGTCTGAAGAACAGATAACCAGAGACAGTCACCTAACAATTTCCTAACAGCATCACTGAAGTTAGTGCCTTGCATCCCAGACATTTATTACCAGGGTAGGAAAGAAAAAAAAACCAACCCTAACAGATTTGGGATTATTTTTCTTTAACTTCTGTAAATAACACTAGTTGAATGGAAATAGAAGAAAAGTTTTAAAGGATAGTGTTCTCCTTTTTTTGTTTTCAGTATAAATGCCAGCAATTCATTAAAGAACATGTGCAGGGAACCAGAGCCAAAGCATTCCTACAATGGGAATAAGTGAACAGGAGCTAAGGGCTGGTAATTATTTAGGACAAGGAACCCTTTCACCTTTACATTTTATAGCCCATTTTATGACTGTAGCATTACATGGGATACTGCTAAAAGGAAAAAAGAAGCGGTTATAACTACTACATTAACCCAAGTTATGTACACAATACTTAAGCTCTTATTTTCTCTGTGCTTATTATCCTCTAGTGACTAAACCTCTCCTATTCGGAATTCCCACCAGGGTGTTTGCATGGAGCTTTATACAGAAAATTCAAGCCACTACATACTGTACAGACTTGCAAGCAATACTAAGAGATCACTTTATTTGTAACTGCAGTAAAAAGCCTTAGTACTTCACAACTTGCTTGGCAATTTAGTAGAGTATCTGATCAAAGTAATTATTTTGAAATACTGTAATTTTTCTGAAATTAATCCCCCCATAATTAATTAATACCAAAAATTCTAACTGTGCTTTCATTACAGGGTAAAGACTCTACAAAGGGTGTTTTTCTGAAATAACTGTAGCAGAATATTTACTGTGAAATAATTATTTCAGTACATTTCTGATCATTGTAGAAAAAAGACAGTGTCTTCAATGACTTGTCCTGCCTAGGAAAGTTTTGGGGTTTTTTTGCACTCAACATTTAGTTTTTCAGCAATTAAAGTTTTTAAATGAAGCGTAGCTTCAGGTGAAAGGATGGAGAGGACACATAGGGTACCAAAATCTCTAGCAATGGAAGTGCTGCCTTTGCAGCACAAGTGGCATCAAAACCTCCTTCCCACAGTGACTCTCCTAAAGAGAGTACTATGAGCCATTTCTGTTGGGTGAAAGCATTTCAGATTTTTAACCTTTTCCTTTATGCCTCCATGTCTCAGCATCAGATTCTACATTATATCAGGCAAGACAAGCCAGGTCACGTTGCCGCACCAAACCAATTCATAACACACAAGGTGCTAGTAAGTTTTTTCTTTTTCTTTTAGATTTTACTATTTAATTTAGCTATACCATTTACTGTGATGTAGGTAATTGTGAAACATCTCTGTTTTTAAAGATCTCAGTATTATGAAGGAAGGCAAAAGATCTTGAACACAGGATTCTTCTCTGAAAGCACCTAACAAAGCAAGAAACTCCTCAGATAGGTCAGACATGAAATATACAGTACTCTCCTTGTCCAGATCTTACTGGGAGGCTTTTTTTGTCATCAACACTCCAGAGACTTTCCTCAACTGTCACAGGAGCATCACCACAGAACATACTGATGACACTTGATTCTATACATGCTTAAATAAGACCCTCAAAAAGTTAGTCCTAAAGAGTGTAACACTATAACTGATGAGACAAAATAAACCATAAATAGCCAGAAACGCATCACTGAAAAACTGTGTGTATCAAAGAAATAAATATCAGAGAAGACAATGCACTGATGGTTCAGACACAGTTTTCTACCTCATTTCAGTAGATGACATGAAGTTTATCATCCAAGCTGCTGTTTCACGCTCCACTGGATGTCTGACAATTTCACTGTTGAAAATGGTACACATGAGATACACAGAACTGTAGCACTCCTGTTATTAAAAGTTATTTTTATTATTGAAGGCTTGATGATTTTCATGTATGAAAATTTTACTTTGTATGTCCCACATTTTGGAGGTTTGTTAGAGATAGCCAAGCCCAAATCGGGAGGTAGGAGGCACAACTACTAAAAGAATGAAAGGTGACTCCAAGGATCTGTGATGCACATTACAAGAGCAGCTCAGATTAAAGCAATCTAGTTGAAGATGTTCCTGCTCATTGAAGGGGGGTTTGGTGTAGATGGTCCCTTTAAAGGTCCCTTCTGATCCAAACTATTCCATGAAAATACATACGGTTAGTTTTGTTATTTAGCTAGGGATTAAATACACTAATTTACAACCATCCAAAACTTTATGACCCACACAAATGAACAAAGCCTGAATTAAGATGTCAAAATTCAGATAAAAGTCTCATCGAGACATAAGAAAGCTACTAACTTTGGGAAGTTATCTTTTCTTGCCCCTTGCAGGTAGTAATACTTTTACGAAAACTAAAATACATGCTGAAACAATGTTTCCCTGCAAGAACACGACCTTTGAATACAGAGTGAAATTTCCAAAGTCAGAAAAGGCCTAATGCTCAGCAAAAGTCAACTGGGACTCAGTGCCAGATTGTCATTTATGTTCTATTCTGACGAAAGAGCTTAATTATAGGTCATGATGCAGCATTCTCAACATTCAAACTTACTTCAATGAGGGTAGGAGGAGAACAGCCTGGTCAGGCTTTTTAGTTACTACTGCCATCCCACCCAAAGAAAAATAAATAGCAGAAATGTTGTTTACAATGCAAACTAATTACTTTTATGGGGAAAAAATTACTGTGATCCCAATCAGTAACAATGGTAAACTGATCAGAAGGACTCTGCCCTCCCCAAACTGACTGAGCACATGAACACGAAATTAAATTCCAGCGGCTGCAATATGCAAGCAACTTCCCACTCACTAGAAATCGTGCTACACCCAAGTGTCTGCAGTAAAGTACTGCTGTGAGAGTACCAAAGTCCTACATTCATGGTAAAAAACATATTACTGAACTTGGTTTTCAACACTCATTGCCTCTTCCTGTGAGCAAGGAAGGAAAAGTGGTCAACATCAGACCTTTGTCACTCTCTTTTCTTTTTCCTGACATGCTATGAGCAAACCACAAAGCCTAAGTTCTTGCACTAACACAGAGCTGGCAGCGCCAGCTCTCAACTCCAGTCAATAGGCAGGCAGGCTCCTCTAAAGTTCCCGCACCAACCAATTTGAGATGCATGAGCTCCTGGCAGCAAAATAATTATTTCCTCAGAGGTTCTTATTGTCTCCAGCACGCCATGAATTCTGTTCAAGTTCAATGTCAATTTATCACTCTACATTACTAGCAGCAGCTGACATCACGGGTGCAATTGTTAAAGAAAAGGGAAATTATTTCTGCCCTCATACATTTAGACTCCCTTCCCCCCAATAAGTGCAGCGAAGGGAAAAAGCTTTGAGCAATCTGAAATCATAGAATGACTCCTATAAAAGCTTTGCACTTGTCCAGCTAACTCCTCTATATACCACCACTGAATAATATCAGGTACCAGAGAGACTTGAAAGGGAACAGAGAGATGAAGTATTACCTGCAAAAAGGTAGTATTTTTAGAGTAAAATTTATTTTTTCCCCTCTAACATGCAGCACATTCTTTGGGCTTGATACAGCAGGGTGCTGAGTGTGGTGGCCCCTCTCTAGCAAAGCATGGTACTATGTGCTACTTACTAATCACAAGCTAGCACAAAATAAAGTGCTCTGCTGAGGGAAGACCAAAAGTGCCAGCACCCCACAGGATGGAGCCCACTGTCTTCCTGTCATGACCCTGCTACACTGCATGATACACGATTTTGCTTGGAAATTTTTATTTTTTGTTATATTAGGTTGAGATGTATTGGCTTAAAACTAATTAAGATCCTCCAAAAAAACTAAGGGATATCTTACACAGGGTGTGTTAACCTGTGTTAGTACAAAATTACTTTGCCTTCGTCAACCATCAATATTCAGCTCCAAAAAGCAATTCAAAAAGCCACCGTACCGTTTCAACAGAAAATTACAGCACTATGAGAGACAGGACTCCTTTCAAATAATAATTCCAAAAGTTACTACTACTATAATTTTTATCAAAAGAATTATGCAACTTTTCATCAAAAATATTAAATTAGTATCAGATGAGTTTTTAAAAATTCTTCATAGAGTCCAAAAATTCCATACCTGCCATTGAAATCTTGCAACCGGTTTGACAATATGGAAACCTTCCAAAACCGTGCAAGCATGCACCAGCAATACGTGAGATGGAGGGGAGTTAAAGGGTGACAAGACTGAATTTGAATCATCACTAAAAAGGAAAACAACATCTATTTAATTCAGTGTGCTGAAACCTGCACTGTGCCTGGCACAATCCCACTGGCAAGCAGCTACAGCCCAGCTGGTGGTACCAACTTTTCTCTCTGGTAGCCAATGGCAGGACAAGTGGCAGTGAAACATCTTGAGACAACTTCTTTACTGCATGAGAGGTCAAACACTGGAACAGGTTGCCCAGAGAGGTTTTGGAGACCTGATAGTATAAAATGCTTACATGCCCACTCACAGTATTATTAAAATTTGACGGAAGGATCAAAAGTTCTCATTATCTTTCAATACCAGATAATGTCACAAACAGCACAGGAATTCTCTTCTGTTAGGAAATTCATCTCCATGGTTTTACAGACTTCAAAGATGCATCATTATTGATTGCCTAAGCTAACTTTCCGTGTCTTGAAGGCTTTTTTTTTTTTTCTATTAACTCTGGCCAGATTCTTAAGCAGCAGCTTTACCTGTACACAGGAAGTTTTGACAGCCTAAGATGTCCACCCTGACTCTGTATTTAGCATGACAAGCTAAAATCCATAAGTACCTGAATACTTGTCACTTTGAATCCTGCATGACACATCCTTCAAGGCAGCCTACAACACTCCAAACTGTCAAAATGCTCCTCTGCCATCCTGCAAATCCCTCCTTTGCTGCATGTTCTCCAGTTTCTGATACTGAGACTGGGTCAAAAAGGCAGCAGTCACAGCAAAGCTGTGGTACAGTACCAAACATGGTCCTGAGCAAGTCTTTCCAGGACAAGGAATTTGCAGCACAAGACTGTATTATCAGAAGCTGTACTGTAGTAGAAAGGGGAAGCAAACTCTACATTTACAGGTCGCTCATTCTGGCAACTGAGATGTCCTTCACATGTAACCCTAACAGTGCCCTCCCCATGTGAGTGTTTGCAATTAATCATTTCGATTTCCAATAACAAATTGCAAACCCAAAATGTCCTCACTGACCGTCCTGCTATCCTGCTAGGGTTCACTGGCACAGTAGGAACTTACTGATCTGCCATCTGGGCTAATGAAGCAACTGAAACTGTTGGCATTCTCACAGTGGACCAGTACGGAAAAGATAAAACAGTTTCTGCCATGAGATTTCAAGTTACTTGAAAGCACAGCAGCAATGAGATCCAGAAAAATCATGTCCTCTTCCAGACCTGGACAACAGTACTGCCACAGCAATGTATCCTTCTGCCCACACCTGGAAAACACCCAGTCCCCATCTCCTCCTACCTATTTTTGGATCTCTGTCCTTCCCCATGCCCACCCATAATTTCCAAATTCTCATTTTCATACAACCTCCCCAACAAATTATCACCCCTAAGCAGCATAGTCTGTCTCAAGTCTTGCCCTCATCCCCAAAAAAACCAATTTCTTATGGCTTCTAGATCACATCCTCTCTGCATGTGAGCTAGGAAACCTTTGCCTCTACACAGTCTAAGAACATCTGAGTCCTAATAGAAATTGTAGATGAAAGACAGGTCCTCTGTCCTCCATTCCAGTGCATAAATCTAGCCCTAATACAGCCCAGGTAAGCCAGGGCTGTAACTGCCCAGACTCCTGGTCATTCTGCAACTGGAGCACGTCCACTATAAACATAATCCAAAAAGACTCTGCTGAGAACATGTTAACTGCAATTTCTCAAAGCCACATAATTACACCAAATTGCTGGTCGGGGGAGAGTGACAGCTGACACATACTGAACTCCTACCCTTGCAGTTCAGGTTTTATATTCAAACTCTGGAGGTAAAATTGGTTTTAAACAAAACCAAAACAGAGTTGCAGGGGTGGGAGGGGAGGGGGCAGGAAATATGTCAACCCAGGGCAGCAACAAGCATCATGTCACAGGGGACAGTGCCAGGCCCCCATCATAGACAGAGGTGTCAGCCCAACCTACTCACCTTCACAGTCAGTCCAATGTACCTGCAGCCTCTCCCTATCACACAGACTGAGCTTGGTGGAAGCTCTGCCTGTTAAAAACCACCCATATCTTCCTATTTTTTCCTTTTCATACTCTGTGCAATTTACAGCAAACAGAGCTTGAGATGAAGGAATGGAAGAAGTTCAAATACAATGGGCATCCACTGGAAGAGCATTGAAGGGAGCTGATGGACAGCCTGAAGGTCTGAGATTCTTATGCATACCTGGTGACAACATAAAGTAGATTTATCTGCATTTCTAAAAGTAAATGGATAGTCCCTTATTATGAGAGGGGTGCTATGTTCCTGTCAAAACCAGACAAGTAGGATTTTGCCTTGCTAGAGAAAAAAAATTCATCCCTTTGTTGTTTTTCTTATCAGTAGTTAGAGAATTAACCATTAGTACTACACCTTATTAAAATCAGGCAATAAAATGTAGGCTGAATCAAAATGAATCTATGCTAGTACACTACTACTACATATATAGTACTTATTCTTGAATTAGTTAATAATGTCATTTCTCAGGTTACAAGAAGCAGCTGGGAAATATTCCATTTCCTATCAAATCAAGGCTTTTGCTGTATCAATTTAGTTTAGTCATAGCCAGGCCTAAAATTTGTAAGGAGATAACCACATAACAAGGCAAATATGTAACACAGATTAGTTAATTTGCAGTTCCATGTTATGGAAGAATTTTACCTTGCAGATGAAAATAAATTGCAAATACGTTATCACTCCAAGTCAGCAAGACCTCATGAAAGAAAAGACAAGCCAGCTTTTAGACTGAGAACTAGAGCAATGCAAAGCTACAAAGATGACTCTACTGCAGAGAAAAGAAGTTAAATTGTATCTCCATTAAATACTGACTTTTGTCTCTCTCATTTATACACACACTGCATTTCTCTGCCTTTTTTCAAACAAATAAGACTAAAAAAGACATGAAGAAAAAATAAAATATGGGATGTACAATAAATTCCTATAACTGCAAAATGGAAGATGTATAAACCTGTACCCCAGTAAAATCTATTGCTTCTCCTTCTCATCACAGCCTTTGACAGGAAGTTGATGCGCATTTGAAGTATGTATCGATTAAACATTTTGGTAGTAAAAGAAAACGTCAAACCAAAGGAAACACTATCAAAACACACACTGAAATACCATTTTCACCTCTGAGTTAGAAGTAACACAAGAGGTTCACAACCAACTTGTATCTGTATAAATCAGTTTTGCATTGTGATTCATGCAACACTTCAGAGTGTGTTTAGGGGGGAAAATCCAATTATTTCTATCAGATATTCCCTAAAGCACAATTTAAGACAGTTCTGAGATTAAAGAAGCTGAAGATTTTTCATATGCTATTGACAGGTGGTGTTTTAGTTTTGTTCATTTTTTTTAACTTATAGGAAAAACCTTCAGACATCAAGGCACCCAGGCAGCTGGAGAGGCAAGAATTCTTCTGAGCTGGATTGTGTAACAGTTGGTTAAACCTATTTCTAACACTCATCTCCAAGATAAAATGCAAATACAACATCTCCCGATTACTTATGATTGTTAAAGAAACCTATAATTATAGGCTTCAGTAGTTTATTGGCTTGGAGTCCTGGCCAAAATCCAGCATCAGTAACTATTTTGAGATGCTCCTTGTTACCCTTAAGCTACATTCAGCAATATTAACTTGCTTTCATTTTCCTTCCTACATTTACAGAGAAAATGTGATTGTTGTGTGTGAGCACCCTTAAGAGAACTTTAGTGAAATTCTACATATGTATAGAAAGACCTGCCTCCAGAAGCTTTTCCATCAAATCCATACATTACAAACAAAAAAATCTTGAGTAACTCCATTTCATCTCAGTGATTAAAAATACAATCATTCTTTTTACATGACAGAGGAACACAGGCTGGGAAACAGCTGTAGCTGCTGCTGGTGGCCTCTGAATAATCCTAAATGGACAGACATTATATTTATCATCCAGATAAATGAAAAAATTATTTCTCTCAACTGCAGAGATAGCAGCCAAAACCTTTAAAAGCAGAACATGTAGTTTAGAATACCTCTGCGTACATTTTAAATGTGCTGAAGTTATGGGAAATCTGCAACAGAGACTGATTGTTCCTTGGGTTTTGTTCAGAAATTATTCTTCTTCTTAAAACAGCTTGGTTTTGGGAAAGCAAAGAGACACATGTAGAAGTATGAGAGTAGTAAGCAATAAGAAACTCATTAATTAAAAGGAGAAAAGAGTGAAAGCAAACATGAAGATAACAAGGTGATCAAGAAGCATCTAGAAAGGACCAGAGAACCCAGGGAGAGGTAGAGAGCCAGGCACAGAGGTAGAACAAGAACACACAGAAAGACCAGGAGCTCACAAGATACCAAAAGACACAACATTTTAAAGAAAATCAGAGACTGAACATGATGCCCCATATAAACCTCACCCTACTGCTGAGCAGGAAGGAACCCCAGGAAAGGTTCTCCTCACCAATCACTAGACAATCTTTTCTCTCAGCAGCTGGGTTTCTCTCTGACAAAATAAGAGCCTAAGGGATGGATCCAGTCTTATTTATTAGCACCCTGACAATGGCGCGTCCAGCACTTGTAACTTGTTCTGGCTGGACTCTGGGCACAGAATCACTTCTTCCTACGCTGCAGTCACCATTGAAAGTGGAAATCACATTTCACCTCATTCAAACTCCCCTGAAGCGAAGGAAAAGACTGCTGCTATAAATTACAGTCAATAAAATCTGAAAACCGTAAGGAAAACATGGTATTGGCTCAGACCCTGCTTTGGGCTACTATCCAGGTGATGGGACCTGCACCCCTCCACAGCTGCCTGCCCCACAGCACTGGCTGCACTGCCTCTGCAAGTCTCTTCAGGTGCTCCTGAAGCTCAGAACACTTTAAACTCTTACCTTGCACAAAAAATAAGACATACATAATTTGAATTCATCTTGCTTTGAAAGAGAACTGCAGGGCATTTTTTAATTAGCTACTAACCCAGGGAGCCAATGGTGCTGTATATCTAGACAAACAGATATTTTCATAATGTGGCCAACCATTTGGAAAAAGTATCAACTAGAATAAATCACTGTTTCCCATTGGTGCAGGTTGATTATCTTGATGCCCCAGATTTGCAGCAGCCTGAAGACCTGCATTAGCTACAGACCAAGCAAACTCAGTGCCCAGCAGCTTTAATGCTAAGTAACAGCATTTAGCATTACTTCAGCCACAGCAAAGCATGGCTTTGGAGAACTCACTGGACAAACAAGTAGTGGAATGATACTGGATAGGCAGAGAAACACCCAGTTGATAAAAGTTTCTAAGAATACCGTATTTATTACTGACAACTATTGCAATATGGCAAATATTCCTGCACATGTGGTCCTTGCTTACAAAGCTCAAAGTCTATCTTCTCTGGTGCAAAACACAAAAATAAACATGGGAAGAAACAATGAGGGGAAGACAATTGTTCTTTCAGATTACAACTGGTTTTGACATGGTCATATATTGCATTTCAATAGCATCAAAGACAGTAAATCACTTCTACTACAAAAAATTCCACAAATATATACTTTCGGGTGTGTAATATTTCTTAGAAGTATTATTTGTCTTTTATTCCTTTCTCAGCATGCATATCACTTCACCAGCCTCCCTCCTATTTCCTTTCCCTCTGGAAGAGAACACTTCCTGCCTTGCCCCAGAAAATATGAAACCTTTGGAACAGAAAAGCTCATTTTTCCACTTCATCAGATGCTGCTGCTGTTCAAACTCATCTCAAGAAATACTGCCTGTGTTAGTGGTCTGCACACTATCTTATTTTCCCATGCCAAGAAATCAGCTAATAATGCCGGAGACAGAATTTCTTCCTGCTTCTGTTGAGTTCACGTGAATGTCAGCTGTAAACTACCACCACGGTTGTTGTGTAAAATCACGTAGAAAGCAGGAAAAAAAGGGTGATGCCAACTTCACTAAAAAGAATCTCTGTTCTCCTATGTAGCCCTTCAAGATCTTGGGGAAAAAAAAAATGGCAAAAAAAGCAGCTGTAGCAAAGTTATTTTAAATTGCAAGCACAAATCAGATTCGGAATCCAATATAACCCATACCCCATCTAACATCAAGGCTCTGGCCACTCTTACTTTACTGCTGTCGCTAGGGGTGCTGCCACAGCAGTTTCACACGTTCTCACCCACTGGTTTGGTCTATCAGTACCAGTGCAGGCCTGCTCACTTCACAGCATCAACCCCTGGCTCCCACTATAGGTACTCTGGCACTGAGGGCTCTCCTGAGCAGCGCTGGAGGTGGGGGGTTTTTTGCAGGAATTGGGCCCCATACACCAGCACTGAAGCCTGGCAGCATGTGACTCCCAAAATTTGACCCAGACATTGATTCACAAGAGTAAAAACCAAAAGACAGGAAGAGCAGAGGGGAAGTTCAAGCCACACCTGGCTGCCACCTGGACAAGGCACTCCAAAATACATGCACGTGCAGAGCGGATGGAAGCAGCAACCAGTTTTGTCTTGTAAAACCTCCTCTGGCAAATGCTGATCCCCAAAATGATACAATGGATTATTTAAGCTTGCTTTGTGATCTTTACAGTACACAAAACTTGCATGCAGACACACAGGACATGCTTAGTCAGGCACCGAATGCATCCAGGTGTCTATAGTTCACTAGTTATTTCCTTCAGAGAAATGTCTTTATAATAGATGACAACTTCCTTTTCAGCAAGCTTTACGTCATATGATCTGTATTCAGCAGACAAGAACGAACAAGTGGACAGAGTTACAGCTCCCCTTCTTGGGGGAGGGGGGAAAAAAATCACAACTTTTTACTTAGGATACTTCAACAATGTAGAAAGTAGTCTGATCTGTTATGCCTCTTTCCTCAAAACACACAACAAGGACCCCACATTAAAGAAGTAGCCAAACCAGGGTAATGTTCCAAAGTTGTCGGTTAGCAGCATGGCTCTCTGAAGACTAAATAGTATTCAATTTTGATAAAGACAGAAGCTGCTGATTTAAATATTCTGGTAGGTAACAACCAAATTTTATAGGACCATTGCAGAAATTTTTAAATGAGGTTTTAATCTTGCTCACTAAATTTCATGCTTGATTTTTTATCATTGTTGTTCTTGTGGCTGGTTGGTTTTTGGTTTTATTTTGAAACAAAGATTAAAGACAATCCTCAACTTGAACATTGTGTGCAGTTTTGGTCACCACAATATAAGAAAGATATTAAGCTCTTAGAGAAAGAGTCCAAAAGAGGGCAACAAAAATGGTGACAGGCCTTGAGGGGAAACTGTATGAGGAGTGGCTGAGGTCACTTGGTGTGTTCAGCCTGGAGAAGAAGAGACTGAGGGGAGACCTCATTGCAGTCACAACTTCCTTGTGAGGGGAAGAGGAGGGGCAGACACTGATCTCTTCTCTGTGGTGACCAGTGACAGGACCTGAGGGAATGGACTAAAGTTGTGCCAGGGGAGGTTCAGGTTGCACATTAGAAAAAGGTTCTTCACCCAGAGGGTGATTGGGCACTGGAACAGACTCCCCTGGGAAGTGGTCACAGCATCAAGCCCAAGAGAATTCAAGAAGCATTTGGATGATATTCTCAGGCACATGGTGTGACTCTTGGGCATTGTCCTGTGCAGGGCCAGGAGATGGACTCAATGATCCTTGTGGGTCCCTTCCAACTGCATATTCTGTGATTTGTTAAACTGGAAAACTTGTACTGGGACATAAGAAAAGTCCACGGAACTCAAGATTTCTCAAGATCTAAAACTAGCATCATTGTGAACTCATAGGTCAGGTTTTGCACAGATGGTATCAAAAGTTTTTTCTTTTAACTATCAACATTTGCAACCACTACAGTGTCAGAGAGCAGGAGAACCCACCTCCTCTCTACTGACTGACAGAATTAATTTGATTAACTTATCAACTGTGTGTTTTATATTCTTCAGAGATTGCACATGTTCTTTTTTTTCTTGTAGGGACATTAAATTATTAGAAAAATCTTCTGCTAAATGTATTTGGTGAGATAACAAACCCTTATTAGAATTAGCTATGTTATTGCAGCTAAAGACAAGGGAGATCTTTCCTTTCCCAAATTTATAGTTTTATAATTGAGTATGTCAATTAAGATTTAACCAAGATTTAGCAGGCAGTAGCTGAGGGTAATTACTGCAAAGTCATTGAGGTAAAGATATGTGCCTTAGTTTTCTAGAAGCTGAATTCATTTTATCTAGCCATTTTATACAGCATCTATCTTCTTTATGCAACTTTGCTGCTTATTTGCAAGACACTAGACTTTACAATAGCAGGATAGAGAATGGTATTTCCAGGTTATGGAAAATTTTATCATATTTGTTATTAAAAACTCCTACCTTTTATTTATCTATGGGACATCTTAATGTATTTTCCTTTTTGAACTCTCATACTGTCATTTATTGTACCACAATTCCAAGTTAGGTTTCCCAAATTCAGTCTAGTTCCTAAAGAAAGGAGCATATTTACAGACCCCTGAAACTCTTGGTAGGAGACATATTTCTGAGGCTTTGAGGTAATACTTGCAAAACACATTATTTTAAAGGCTTGACCCTTAAAAGTGCCCCATGTTCTTCCTGACCTAAATGGGGTTTGAGAATATGAAACATTTCCTCAGAAGATGACTGTATTTCAATGGTTAGATGCCAGGCACCTATCTAATAACACATAGTGATATTAATGTGATGGTATCAAAAAGTGAAGAAATATGAATACCATATTGACAACAAAGACAATTTGGGACCTGTGGGTTAGGATGGGCTACTGGTGCTCCCCAATGTCAACAGTTACTTTAACAGTGGAAGGCAAAAGCAAGCAGAAGGTGACACTTCCCTCATACTCAGTTGGGTGGCTCCATGGTAGAGTTATATTATTTAAGTACAAGATAGATCTGTGTGTTAATAGATGCACGCTTAAGTCTGGCATGTTGCCAGACACAAGCTGTATTGTAGGACATCTCATTGTGATTCGTTTTTTTAGATGTGTGACTCTTGGCCGAATTGGAGCAAGCTTTCATTAAAAAAGGAGATGGTGTCCCTCAGCCTCCACACCAATAGAGTGTTGATATCTCACTGAAAGCTCTAAAGGGCTCTGCTGTTACAATACTATCACTAAAGTTACAAGAATTATTAAATGAGGTAAGTCTAGTACTCACTGCTGCTTCTCCATAACAAAGACACTCACCTGAACTTACCCAAAATTGATAGAAATTAAATCCGAAGGAACACATTACCTATTAGCAACAAGGATTAGATCTGACAGCTTTCCACAACAGTTCATTCATCAAATGTGAATGTTGCAGAACTGCCTTGGTGTTACTTAGCATTGGAAAAATCCTCATCTGTCTCCAAGTACGAGGCAACATATAGGATTATTTTTACCATCTCACCTCTCTGAACAGTTGCATTAGCTGCAGTATTATCACACAGCAAAGCAGCCTGAAATATAGTAGAAGTACAGGGGCTGAAAGAAGGAAATCAATGGGTATTTAAAACACCATTTAGTTGATTTACCTATGGCATGAAGCACTGTCATTTAAAAATCTTTCTTGGAGATGTCTCTTCTCCAAATAAATGTCTGTATTGGAAGAGATTTTTTACTAAAAGGTTTCTAAATGCTGCCATTAAAAACAACACATTAAAATCAATTAAAAGGTTTTATAAAAACACCCATCTTCTTTCTCATTTCCTATGCTCTTGCCAGCATCACTGCACCCTTTCATACTCCTGCTAAAGCCAGCCGTGGTTTTCCCCAATTCAAATAGCCCAGAAGAAACGATATTCCAGCTATTACAACAAAACTTTGTTCTGGGCACCACTCAAACATTCCCAGATAGGGGTAGGGGTATGTGCGTGTACACATACACAAGATTGAGTCTTATCAGGTAGCGTTTGTCAAGGATTCTTGATTCCCTCACAAAGACAAAGAGAGCAGCCTATTATTATTAACTTGGGAGTGGAATGCATCCCACCTAACTTAAGCCATCAAAAACTACCTGTCAGGCCACTTCTCACTCTTCCACGAAGAAAAGGGAAAGGCACATATATTTATTAAACATGTACCCAAACTCAGAGCTTAGACTAAATAAATTTAAAACAGAAAATTAACACTGTCAATTTGTCAATGAAAATTTTTCACTTTTTAGCACTTTCCAGCTTCCAGGAATAACTCATGCTCCCGACTGTGACAAGTCTGCTTCAGGTAGCTGAGCTTGCTTATATAATAAACACAACATTTGCACTAAGAAGAAAGGGCTGTCAGCTGATCGCTTCACCATGGTTGGCTTTTTGAGATAGCCAAAAAGAATGGAGTTTCCCTTCATCTTATTCTTTCTCCACCTTTTTTTATTCTGGCTAACCTTTGGGGAAATGAAATTTTCCTCCTCTCTTCTAGCATGAAGATGTATACTTTAAGCTGCAGTTCTATACAACAGCAAAAATATGGCTACAAGGAAAATCTCTGAAGCCTCTCTCCATCAGCGTTGGGAGGCTGACAGTCAAAAGCATCATGCATTCAGAATGTATAGCAGCACAAAAAAAAAAAAAGAAATAAAAAAGAAAAGGTGCAAGCTCTGCATTATTTTTCTGCTTAGCACATGAAAAAGAAGCAGCCAGAGAATTCTCAAAAAGCAAAATTTAAAATTCATTTAAAATCATAAACTAATTTAACAAGTTCCACTCAGAAATTCGTCAAGTGTTGAGAGTTTGTGTGGTATTTTGAAAGACATGCCATTCTCCATTCACAGCCAAGCAGTTGGATTATCTGCTTTAGAAGAAAAATTCCACTCATTCACAGCCTTGGAGAGCAACTGGGGCTTCCTTAAGAAATAAGAATTAGAGTAGGGAGAGTGAGACTTCAAGTCAGTGCTACTCTGCTAATTTAGTCAAATTTCACCTATTTGTTCTAGATACAATATCTGCTCTCAGGCTGGTAGATGAAGAAACACATACCTCACACTCGGTTCATTTATTGTTTGGCTATTAGGACATTGTCATTGTTTCACATTTGTGTTTGAGGGGAAAAAACCAAACAAGCAACACACTACTTTATGTCCAGTGTTTTGGTTTTTTTATCTTTCAAAGCAGCTACAAAATGCTGCTTCACTTCCTCATGAAGCATTTTGCTACATTTCTGCTTCCAAATGCTCACAATTCTATGGAAAAGTCCTCAGGGCCCCTGAGCTCATGCAGTGTTTTGTGACGATACGTTATTTTAACACAAGATATTTAAAAGCTCAGAGCAGGTCCCAAGAGGCAACTTCCCAGCAGCTTAGATTAAGCAACAGAAGGCCGGGGCAGCAGAATTTGGCGGCGGCCAGGCTGTTGCAGAGGCCTGGATGCACTTGCACAAAAGCATCATCGTTCTTTCAGACTCGAGTTTTATCAATGAACTGAGCGGATTCCAGGCACTGTTCCCCCGTTGCCTAGCGGAGGGACACTCACTGAGGCTTTAATCGCGGTTTAGGTGCCACAAAGGAGGGGACCAGAAGACCAGGCTGCACAAAGCAGCCCAGCAGCACATCAAAGACGCGGGAGCTACAGCAGTGCCCCGTCTCCTGTACACGCTCCCACCCCGCGGCAGCCGCCAAGGACAGTGCTGCTCTGCCCATGGGAAACCCTTGTTGGGGGAGGCCAGACATGGTCTGGGACGACACTCTAATCCCCATCACCGCTTGGAGGGCAAGGGCATGGGGAGGGTTCTGTGGGGAGTGACCGGAGCCCACTGCTCAGGGTCTTGTACCTGCCCGTGCACAGGAACGATGCCTGTGCAAAACATACCCTGCACCAACGGAAAAAAAAAAGTAATCTATAGTGACATTTAGACCCAAGATAGAAATCCTCCATCCTTTTCTTTATTAACTCTGACATTTTGGTTTTGGAAAAAAACTAAAAATAAATAAATAAATAATCACATATATTAGAGCTACAAAGGATGTTTTAGATCATCTGTGCCTCCTTTTTCCTCCCATCATCAGAGAACAATTTCCTCCACGTGGGTTTGGAAGGGCTTTCTGTGGTTTAGTTTGGATGGTATTTCTTCCTCTGTGAAAGATCAGCCTATGTTCAAAAGGATATCTCCATTGAGCCCTGTTCTCTATTTTACCCAGCTTTTGTATCTATCCTATTAGTTCTAATTATGTCTGTTTTGAGATATCTCAAATGCCTTCTGCTACAGCATAAGAAAGTAAGACTTTGAAGTTTTGTCCCTTAAAAATAAAAATGAGTAGGACACACAGATTAGTTGGTACATGTTCTTTCACATCCTTCAGTGTTCCTACCCCAAAATAACTATAATCTCTTTTCTAAGAGCACACTGCAAGACAAGACAGAGCTAGGAACTTCGTAGAAAAGATAATATCACAAAAGCTTCTTGTAAAGCAGGAAAGAGTAAAGTTAATTAAAAAATACAGAACTTTTGGGGATAAATCTATCTTTGACACACTGGAGGGTAGAGATCTCTTTCAATACATTTTGAGGCTAATTTTTATCCTAAATCAGCCAGCAAAATTCAACTCAAAATATGGAAAGCTAATATTTTATTTAGGAAGATAATAAATCTTGTGTTAAACATATTACTATAGCCCGCGATGAACAAGCAGGTTTTATGCTGAAGTTGGTTTTCATGAGTATGCCACATTACTCTACACAGATACCAAAACACTTGAGAACTATGTTATTATGTTCTGGTTTTTTTACCATCTTCAAACACCACATAAGATGTGATTGTTGATTCTTTCTACCTCTGTAGTGCCAAACTCTACAAGTTTCACAACGAAACACACATTTTTCTAAATTGCTCCACATTGATCTTTATTTCCTATATGCTGAAGTCAATCTTTTTCAAATATTTAAGATTGAAATTTCAGGTTCATTAAGTGCAGTGAACATTAGTTTGTCAATTATTGTCTCTTTGTCCAAGTAACACTCTGCTGTAGATTTCTGTACCCTGAAATCTGAATCCCAGTCTTATTTATCTGGGCTTATGAATGCATATATTAGGCTATCATATCAAGGCCAGACCACTGCATGTATAGATTGCTATTTGACTCTGACAAGGGAGAAATTTGTGTTCCATCTCTTAAGCAGTAAAGATACCAGTGCCTCAGAAACATGTAACTGAGATACAGAACAGACATTTCCACAAGTTAAGGAGGATCTGGATGTGCTGCAAAGGATGTGATCTGAGAAGTACTTGCAGACACATATGGATCTGAGGCTGGACAAAAACCTTCTGCCCAGATTTGTTATTATGTTTACCAGGTCAACTTTAAAATGTAAAAGCTCTAGAAATACTGTGTTCTTAGAAAAATTAACTCTCAATTTTACCTCTGTTAAAAGGGTACAGTCTATTTAAATCTATGTCAGAGAGCAATGTTATTGTGGCAAGTGATTCCAATAGGACATAAATTGAAGAAAGGCAGTGTAGCTGCCAGCAGAATGGCTTTTCCCAGTTTGGGGGTTGAAGCATGTGCATTTATGTGGTCAGTTAAAGCAGTGAATATTTCAGATACAATCCTAGAATACCTACCCTTCTGAGCTCAGTATTAATTTAAAAATTCATAACAGTCAAGGGATAATTACATATAATCAAGGAATGCGAGCAAACAAGGAGGTAGCTTATTTACAGAGACTATTCTGTTGGCAAGAAAGAAAGCATTACCAAAATTAAACTAATAGAGAACTTGATGCCAATATTATACATAATTCAACAGCGTCCCAATTACATCGCCCTTTTATGTTTTCTTGAGCTTTCAGCAAGAGCTGGAAGAGACTCTTCCATATATGTGTCATGCCTTTCTAGCCTCTAACTCTCCTTGCCAGTCTGTATTTACAATACTAATTAGAAGCATCAATAAATATCTTCCTGCTTTTTTCATTAAACAGTCCAAGTCTCCTGATATAGGGCTGCTATTTACATCCAAGGGGGAAAACCCAAAGCAAACCTGGGAAATGCCTTGCTCAAGAGGCAGGGACTGCATGTCAGAATGTGGGTTAAAACTGAAGAGGCTTTGTTCTGTGTTCATACCACTACCTTGTAATTATCCCACTACAGCATTAATCTTGCCAGCGACAAATAACAGATTTCAGCATATCCTTGCTAAGTTAAAACTGCGCTTCAGTAGAGGAGATTCTGTGCCTCACGTGGTTTCCTCTGCAGCTGGAAGATCCATAGCCCTGAGCGCACAACACTGGAACAGCAGTGCAAAGCCCTGCTCGTGGCAACAGCGAGGCTGCTGCCACAAGGACATCATTTACAACCCAATGGTTGCCACACTGAACAATCTCAATAACAAAACCCAAATCTTAATGTTTGTATTTATTTTTAATTAGACGTGTTGCTCTTGTAAGACATTCTGTACAGATGAAAGCCATGGAAAAACAGACCCAGCTCACTCCTGCTCCTCTGAGCCCCTTCAAGCCTGCATGTTTAAGTAAGGCTGAATAACTCCATGAGAGCCCAGAGAAGTCAGGAGAAATGATACAGGCTAGTGACTCCTCCCAGCAGGCACCAAAAGCCACTGTGCTATTTCAGTCTCAGAACACTGAACCACTTTCCCAAGAGATCTGAACATCTGACCCTTACCTAAGAATATCTTATTCTGCAGGGGAGGGCAAGAAGAAGAGGCAGCCAAGCCAGGGAGAAGAAAGAAGGGAAAGCTGAAGGTAAGAGGGCGAAGGGAACAGCAGCCACACAGGGAACAGGGGAAAAGGGACAATAACTAGCTTCACAAAATCAAATAATTAAAAGGACAAAAATAAAATAAAATTGTTTCCCAGGGCTGGTGGAAGGGGCACGATGCTGCAGGGCTCAGTGCAAAATCCAGTCCACGAAAGCGGAGCAGGGCCGTGGCTGGTAGCAGCGACACAAGTGGCAGCAGCAGCTCCCGCCATGCACCACAGTGGCTCCTGCCAGATGACTGGTGGCCCTGAGGTGGCAGGAACCCAGGGGTTTTGTAAGTGGTAGTATCAAACAAGAGCTAGTTTCTTCTTGTGTTGCCAGCAGAGGTAAAGAAACTGTTATATATTATTCAGCTGGCCTTTAAGATACTATATCTGGAGAGCAGTCTCAGCTTCCTGCCATTGCGGTAGGATATCTGCGCCCAGCCCACATCAGCCTCTCTGTACAATCCCACTGGGACCTGGGGGAGCATCACCTAAGAAAAGCCCTGCGAACCTGTCTCACCATTTCCACAGAGGGGAGTCCTGGCACTACAGTGGATGAAGAAAGATGAAAAGAAGTTTTCAGGACTTGTGTAAAATACAGGATGATGGCTAAATACAGTGCAGTGCACAACACCCAGAACCTGTGTGATCCACTGACATATTCAAGGCAAGCACTGCTTACATACGCAGGGCTGCCTGAAGCAAAAATACCACTGTCGCATTACATAAAGGAGGAGAAAAAACCCCAAACATATTGTATTGGAAAAAAAATTAAAAAAAAAAAAAACTGGCTTCAATGAAGTTTCATGGGAAAAACAGTGCAAGAGGCCACAGTTTGGTAGTTCTGGCCGCAGCACGGGTGCGGGGCATACTGAAGTTCAAATTTTTGTTTTTCTGGATCAGCAGAATCATCCTGGATGCAGAACTTCTACAAGTATAGCAGGAACTGAAACCTGCTCTATCTCACCTCCACTGCAAACCTTCATTCTGGATGCCAAGAGGGGGTTCTGACTGTCAAAGGCAAGAGGAGGCCAGAGGATGTTAACTTCTCAGACTAGTACCTCCAGGGCTAGTAGTAAGGAGAACAGGTACTACCTCAAATACACCACCTGCCTCGGAGCTTTCCACTATTCTCTGCTGACCAGGAAGAAGAGAGACCTGAGAAAGGGATTTTCACAGGCACCGTGAAAAGGAAGGAAGGGAGGGGACTGCTTTTTATTTAACCGGTTTTTGTTCCACACAGGAAAGCTGATCCTGGAGGATACAAACTGAGTAAACACAACCGTAGCCTGAAGGTCTTGAACAGCACTTTCAGTTTAAAACTCCTTGATAAGGGACAGAGGCAATGGCTGCAGAGACATACACTGTGGGTTGGGTCCATTTTGATTACTTGTCCCAAAGCTGCCCCGGCTTGACCAGTTCTGGAAGATTACAGTGATTTGCCATACGGAAAATGAAACAGAACTATTTCTTTAGCCACGGTTTAATTATCAACAGTAGTACCCAATGCTCATGGTGTACTGAAATTCCAAAAATACAGTGAGCCAGTATTATGCACCTATGGTCGTGTAAATGATATATTCCTGTCTCTGTGACCAACACAACTAAACTAATCACCCAAAACTAGGATATCTAGCATGCACTGAGCACACACAACTATTAGCATTTTGATAATCAAAGTTACCTAATCTATTTTAGCATATTTGACTCTGATCTGACATACCAAAGAATGCCAACATCTTACTCACTATCTCCAGTAAAAGTAATTGTAAGTTTCCCCAGACATATGTTGCATATACAAATGTGTATGTATCAAGGTGACATTTATCTAAAAAAAAAACAACAACAAAAAAAAGAGAGACTGAATCATAGTCCTCCTTTTTTTTAAGGTTAAGGGAGAATATTGTGCATTTGATAACTTATCCCTTTAAACTTGTTTCCCTTCATGGAGTTTGGTTTTAGTGTTTTGGTTTTGTGTTTTGTTTTGCTTGATTTTTTTTCCTTGAGAAGCAACATTAAAGGTAACAGAGACTTTAATGCCTTCAAGGAATAAAAAAACCTTCTCAAACTTCTGGACAGATTTTTCCAACTGTTTTAATAATGTACTGAGAAAATTAAGATTGCCTTTCTAATGAACAGGGCTTTAACCTACAGGAAGACTTTTAAGAAGTATTTGCATTCACTGTTCAGGTTTCTGGACTAATGACATGGGAAACATCTCCTATTTCTCTCACATTACCTATGCAAACAGGCAAATGCAGAATACAGTCTTGCTTGATCCAGCAGAGAGTAATTCCTTGTCATTCTTTTTTTAAGACACAAAGAAAAGCCAAAGACATACATAATAATTGCCCAGTGCAAACCTTCCAATAAAAAAAAAAAAATTATCCATGCAGATCTCTTAAAGATTATACTTTTTATATCTCCCAGGTATGCACAATCTGCTGGTCACATGGAGACTACATGCACAGAGCTGGACGCAGCACAACCCTGTCTATTTTGCAATTGTTCTTCACAAAAGTTCTGTGTCTCATCAAGCTCAGGAAAGTCAAAGCATGTACCAAGTTATTCTGCCTTTTTTTACAAGTAGGAAGAAAAAAACCTCTCCACCCACTCTTCTGGGGTAAAATCAGATAAAGGTGCCTACGGAGCAGCTTTAACTAGTCTTCCAGGCAATTTACAGGGATCTGTAGTCCACACCAGCCCTTAAAAGCTGCGATTAATTGTCATGGCAACCAGGGCATCACACTACACGCACTTGGGCTGGGATACAGGGACATCAGTGTGCCCTCTTACCCACACACGCATCTCAAAAGGGTAACGGGCTCCTCGAGGGGCTTCATTGTTTGGATGCAGTTAATCCTCTATAATAGACCCTCTTAACCAGGCATGGGGAACTCGCCCCATACTCCCCCTTCCTTTACAGGAAATCTTGAAACCACAGTGCTGCTGTGGCTGCAGAGGGAAACTGCACATAGGGGGAGAAGGAGGAAGGGGGAAAGGGCAGACAGGCCAGGAAAACAAAACTGGGGGTACCATGTATTTTGATTCTAGGTAGGAATTCATCCTAAGAGCTGATGTACCACTTTTTCCTGCACTGATATTTTCTTCACCATAAGCCTTTCACAGAAAACAGATTTCCCACCTCTTTCTGTACATCACCGTCACTGAGTTCATAAAAACAGCCAGTGGTTATACCATAACCACACCTGCAAGCTACCTGAAATTGGCCTACCTGAAATCAGAGCAGAGCCCTAGTCATTAGTAAACACTAAAGCAGCAAAGAAACAGGTCCTTCCCTCCATGGTAATTCATTTCCATGCCACAGAAGCATACTTAGAGACAGGCAGGCATAACGAGATGGACATTTTCGTTGTGTTGTATTTCTCCACTCCCAACAACTGGGATTCAAACACTGGCAGAATTTACCTGGAAGCTTCTTCCCTCGCTTCCTAGTCACTCATTTTGGTGTCAAAACACAAACTGCTGTATATTGCCCTGTAGTAAAGTTGCTGCATTTGGTGGGAGCTTTCAGTGTGGTTTTGGTTTTTTCTGCGGGAGGGAGGGGTGTTGAAGAGGGAGGAATAGGCAGAGGTGTATTGTTAATGTTTTTTCTTTAAAAATAAGCAAATACTCCTATTAACAGATACTCCTTTCAACAGACTCCTTCCCAGTCTGAGCATGGTCGCTCCGCTAGCCCATGCAATGTGTGGTATCATTTCTGTGTTTTGTTAGGTTTTTTTTTAATCAATTAGATACCGACCTGGATTGTATTTATTTACAAGATCTTAAAACTTCACCTGAGAGTAGGATTGTAGCAACACCAATGGTTTAAGCCTCCTAAAACAAGACCAGCCCCAGTAAGGTGATCAAATTAGTGAATATTTTGCTCCTAAGAAATTATTTTGGTAACTGGAGCTATGGGATTGCAGATCAGAGGACTTCCTCAAAGGCACAGCTTTTGGGAAAGCAAGTGCATAGCTGGTGGCTCTAGAAAGAAAGGGGACAAGGAATAGCAATAAACCTCCAAGGTCACATCAGTCAAACAAAAACAGCTATTCACCATGTACCATATAGGAGAATACTATAATACATCACATGCCATCACAGAAAGTTAGACAAATCAGTCCAGTGGCCACTGATTTGCCTATTTTTTTAATCAGCTGCAGCCAAGAAGTTACTGCACGTTTTGGGAGAGAGGCAGAAGTGAGTCACAAATCCCACAGGAGCAATGTTGCACACTAGATAGAATTATTTTAGAGCCGTTGAACATGCACCTCTCTTTTAGTTACTATGAAAAAGCTACATCAGGGATAAGGGAAACATGCTTATACAAAGGTTTTTCACAAACGCCCATCCTCACTGAACTCAGGCCTGCCTAAAAATGTGTAAATTTAATGTGTAACAAAGAAGACTGTTGTCAATTTAGAGCTGCATCGCACCTCCAGCAGCACACAGCAAGTACATACAGGTCTAACAGCACAACATTTTTCCACTAGCTCTATTCAGACTCATGCTAACCAATGTCTGACCACCTTCTTTTTCCTCTCTGGGTATAATCATGTCACTTCCCCCCATCTGAGTAAGGAATTGGCTACAGCTGATTGTTTACCAGCTGTCAATACTCAACAGGTCTCACATGTGTTCCTCACCACTCTTCTCAGGAACATGAGCACTAGGGTTTATAACACAGGAGAAGGCAAGACAACAAGGGCAGCAGGAAGCTAAGGGCTTTGGAAACAAGACAGATATGGTATTACAATACAGATGAAAAACAAAAGCTTGAGACCACAGAAAGATTTACTTTCCCTTCCTTCTTTCCAGTTCCTTCTACCTCCAAACCCAGTTTTTCCCACCTCCTCTGCCCTTGCTCCTCCCTGTTCCCTGCTCACAGCCTCCTTTCTTTCATCAGACCAGGCATTAGTCCAATAAAAATTTAACTAAAAACCCAGTTAAAACAACAACCTTTTTCAGCCAGGTTAATTATCTGTGATTTTAGTGAGCTGACTGTGAGATGTGACAGAAACCAGATCTGTCTTAGCAAAAGCAGAAGGAGCAATTTGGCCGGGAGCACAGAGGGGACAGAAGCGAGACCTCCTTTTGGCAGTTCACGAAACTGATTTAAGGACAAACTCATTCCTCAGCCTTAGCTCATGTTTATCTTACCCAGCTCTGTGAAATGACTGAGAGGTTGAATCTTCACATCAGGTAACTCATGACCATCTCCTAACAATTTCTAGGCATCAGTGAAGGAGTGGAAGATTTGGAAATGGCTTCTTTCCTCTACCACTGCTTTATTTATTTTTTATAAATATATTTAATATATATTAATAATATATTTTTAAAATATTTTTAACAGTCTCCTATTAAACCAAATGAGTATGTGTGTATGTGTGTCCATTGTTCATATAGTGTACATGAGTATCCCAAGGAATAGTGTCAAGATGCAAATCTCAGAATTTATTACAGGCTTATCTCTAGCATATCCTTAGCTCCTCCCTTTTTTTGTTAGCAGAGTTTCACGCAGAGCTTCAGCCAGGATCAGCTCTTCACCAAATGATCTCTCTGTGCTGCCATACACATCTCCAGTGAAGTCAGCAAAACTTGTCTTTGGAGCCGGGAAAAAAGTTTAGCTCACTAACACACTTTTAAACCTCTGTGATGGCAACATCTTCTGTGTCTGGGTAACATGGTTTGTGGGATCATCTCCAGTGGCAGGAGGGTTTCAGCAGCCCCAGACTCATTTTTTCTCCAGACACTTTTTCTCATCCCTGTACCACCCTCTCCACTGTGTTAGTCCATATATTTGTAACCACATGATAAACTACACTGGAGAAAATACGCATATGGAAATACAAACCACCACCAACAAAAACTTTTTCCCATTTTTTCCCATCTGAATCAAACCATCAACCTGTTTCTCCATGCCACTCTTAAAACAGCTCCAGCAGCACAATAAAGGGGGAAGAAGTTGGGGACAGGGTCAAGAATAGAAATGAGAAGCTAGGATTAGATCAAGGAGCTCTTCTACCACCTGCTAGAGCCTCACTCTGCAGTCCCAGCTTCACCTGACACCAGTTTCAGTGCCAGCCCCTTCAAGTGCTCTTGGGAAATCTCCCTTTGTATTCTGATAGGAGGTACCTCAGTAAAGTTAGTTGCCTTTGAAAGTTAGATGTCTCTCCCTCATGTCCTGAAGCCTACATGTCGTGCATACATTACTTATTTTATTTCTTGGCAAAGTTTGCCCATAAAGTTTCAGAGAAGCACTACAGTAATTATAGACCAGATGCTTCAGGGTACTATGCTGTATTTTATAGCAGTGTATAGCATTTTACAAGCATTAATTAATGAACAACTCTTCCAGATAGTTAAGTTTAATTATCCTCATTTTACAGGTGCTGAACCAGACCCAGGGAGGTTGAGAGACTTGTAGAGGGCCAAAAAACCAACTGGTGTCCGATCTTGGTCCGTAAATCAGGAGCTACTGTATGTAACTTCTCCCCAAGTTCTTTAGAACAAAGTATTTCCCCTCATCTGTTGCTGCAATACAGCTTCATGTGAGAACAAAACAGGCAAAAGCCCACCCCTCCCTGCCCTGCCCTGCCCTGCCACAGGTTGGTTGAGATGAATTTTGTCCACCAGCTCTGCTGCAACTTATAGTCAAGCACAGTCAGGATGATACAAATCATCACGCTCTGGCTTTGGTCCCAAACTCCACAAAGGGATCAGGCAGCCAGTATTCACAGGGCATCTCCCCATTTTTCTAACACTGATAATACTACTTATTATAATAATAATATGATGGTTTCAGGGACGGTTTTTTCCCTCAGTTTCCCTTTATCACCTGACTGGTCTTTCTGTGCGTGCTGTATTTTGTTTATCAGGCTTGAGCTTTTAATACCGGGTAACTGCAGCAACGCAAATGCGGCAGCTACAGCAGCAACGGTTAAGGCCAAAAATTGGTGAGATAAGCAGCATAATCAGTGGACACAGCAACTTTTATTGGAAAACAACAAAGAAAGGCTGTCTGGAGAAGACTTAGTTTTATGGAGTTTCACCTTACAGACCACTGGATGTAACATTATCTCTGTGTGATGCAGGTGCTGGAGATTGCTCCACATAAACATTTGGTGAACTGCTTCGGCTGGGCTGAGAGGAACCAGTCTCAGCAATTCTCTTCCCAAGACTTACAGAACATTTCTGGTCCACCTAGAGGAAGGAAGGGCATTATCCCCAAGCACCACTGGTGCTGTGATTGGAACAGAAATGTCAGTGCCAGAACTGCCTGAAAACTTATCTCTCCCTACTGTCAGTGCTATCTACTAAGTCTTGAACTGGCAGAGGTGATCATATAGCTTTCTCCCTCTGCCACTTCCTACCATTAGCTTTCAACAGCTCCTGTCTAATGTTCAAGCTCTGGAAGTAAGCAAACAAGCCCCACATCAGTTATCCATTTTAGCTGGTCTTCGCTACTGCTTCTCAGTCAAACAGAACTGTTTCTGAAAGATAAATGCATGCATGGTCACTGCTCACAGAAAAACACACTATATTTGGCAGGGAACTTAGCTGGAACTTATATTTGCACCTTTGTTCCCTCTCCTGCTTCGAGCCTGTCACACAGAACAGCAGCCAAAACGCATCTCAAAGATTAGGTCTGGTCTCAGAGCCCGAATCTTGCAAGCACCTAAGCTACTGATTAGTTCAGTGACCAGAGTACGATCATGACTCATTTCATGGTTGATGCATGTCATTTTGCTCAAACAGAGCCCACATACATGGAAAATAATAATCATTAAAGGACAAGGAAGAAAGACAAATTTAAAATTGTCAGAGTGTGTGGTTCAAAATAAATGGCACCTAAATACCCTTGAGTGTAACAGTATTTTGGATGTTAGTAAGAGCATCCATAAATGAGAAAAGAAATTGGTATTGATTCTGTGGGCTCATGTCTCAATACATCTATAGGTTGTAATGTGAAGATAAATCTAATAAATTAATCTAGCTGAGTAATAATAAGTTCCATTAACACAGTAATACATACCAAATTGATATATATGAACAATTTCAGACATCAAATTTAACGGAAATCCTTCTACGAGTTAGAATGTGCTAGAATTAGTTAGAATTTCATTATTTATAATGGGGTGTTTAATTTGGGTAACTTGTAGTTCATCCTAAAAGATCTCACATATTTACACAGAGTCACGGACACAGAGACCTTTTTTCCAAGTGAATTACTAGGAAATTATTTGGTGTTTTAAACTCAAGTAACTTCTTTAGAGCTGGAGCAACTCTGAATGCCAGAGATTTCACTTGGTAAATACAAATCCAATGTAACTCTTCCATTTCTAGCAAACCCTTCAACCACCATCACATGGCACTGCACTTTACCCTGACTGCTCTGCCTAGTTCCCCGAGTGCATTTCTGCTACTGAACACTAGTTCTGCTGTCATCTTTTTGTTTAAATGAGAGAAAACCTGAAATTTTCCTTGTCAATGCCAGTAAGAGTGCCTTCATATGCGTATGATAATCGTCACACCTCCTTGCCCCTGTACTTCTGGATTAAGTCCTCCAAATATCCTGGAATCTACCAAATGTCTTCAAATACATGATTCTACCACCACAAACTGGACCCAAAAAACCCCACTAAAGTATCCTATCAAAAAAATGCTTGCAAGCACTAACTCAAAGCAAAGCATCTTGGGTATTAGAATGTGAAGAGGACATAATGGAACAGGGTCTCCAGGGCTATGCACAGGTGGTTGTCTGCTCTGGGACAAGCTGGACAGCACTTCTGCAAATGCTAATCTCTAAATTCCAGAAAAAACAGTCATTTCTCTACAAAGCATTCCCATCAGCACATCAGGCACCCAACACTGCAGGTCAAGTCCCCAAAATCTGAATGGAAGTTACGTGTGCATCTCAGGTAAGTTTTGCAGGAAAAGGATGCCGTTCAGTTGATCACTACATACATTAGGATGCTGGCTTTTTCCCCACTACGGTAGATGAAGCTTGCTAACTTTCTCTGCCTGACAGGACTTAATCCTCCTACCCAGCCCAAAGAAAATTATACCTACAACATTAAAGTTTTATTTTCTTCAAGTATCAAATCACATACCCATTAAAACATTTTCCAGATCCCTGCTCAACTCTTCCCAGCCTACTTGCTATTTGCTGTCCTGCCTCACTTTCAATCTACCCAGGACAGTCCCTACAGACCTTCGTATACTGGCAGCAGGGAGTTAGAAAAAACATAATCAAAAGAATTTCATGTCTGTAGCAGCAGCAGCAAGAGAAAGAAAAGGAAAAGGAGCACCAGGAAAGAAACACTTAGTTTCATTATGGTGCTCAGCTTCTAGTAAGAAGAGATTTCAGGAGAAAAATGGCCCAAATCAGGCTGCAGAGCCCACTGAAAATACAGAGCTATTTAAACTCCATAAAATACCTGGACTTAAAATAATCACAGGGTAATGTATTTAATTTTAGTAAGCATTTTCTAGCATTTGTCTCACCATCATAGGGCAAAAAACCCCACAAAGATCCACACAAAAAAATACTGCACCTTGGGAAAGCCACAGGGGCACCTGGGTAGAAAAGACTGAAACCTTCATAAAAAACAGAAAGCATAGGGTAGGGTACAGCTTATGCCTTACTCTTCCTTGGAGCATTTGGGTCCTACCTTTCAGTGACTCACCTCAGGACACCCTGAAAGAGTTACACATCTACCTCCTCTCTTCAAAAGAAGGCAGAGAGAACTGCCCCGCTTCTACCTTGTAGCCATCATTCTTATTCTGTCCATCCCAACTCCCTCAAACTCCCCCTTCCCCTGAAAAGGTCTCAGCTAGACACCCCAAGACTACTTTAAGGCTCAGAATTTTAGTAGCCTTGAGAGATTCAGGAGTGGAGCTTTGGAACTCTCTCCCTCTTTGAAGAGGCTGATGAAGAGGTATCAGAGTAGGAACAGATTCTGCTCTCTCTCTTCCATGCTGCCAACGGCTTCCTCTCTATTCCACTAAACAGGGGGAAACATTTAGTCTCCTCTTAACTCATTCTCCGTTTCTACCAAATGGAAAGCAGAAAAAGTCAAGTCCCACCAAAACACTTGCCCGATGAGAAAAGTAATGAGAATGAATGTGGCACAGAAGACAGAATCCTTTTAAAATCAGTGCAGCCCAATAACATGCAGTGAAGCAGGCTTCTGGACACACGCACAACAGCTTCTCTGACAAATGAACACCAGAGAGGACTAAGTAAACTAATGATCATCACTATAAATGTTTCAAATTTTGTTTTCATTCCATCATCAGGTAGCAGTGGCTTACAGGTTGCAATTAACATGAGGGTTTGGGAGGTAATAATTCTGGTCTTGCTACTGGACATAAATTACTTAATGTATCTATATTAGAGATGCAGGAATCTGTTTCAAGAATAGTGTGCTTTCATAAATTAACACTTTGAAACCTGAAATGTCTTGGAAGGCGAGCTGGGCGAAAAAGCATCTTCTATTTCCAAACTTTTAATTTTTAAAACTTCTGACATTTTGCACTAAGACAAAACCACAACCTGTTGAAGTTCTTTATCCCAAGAGAACCTTAAAGTCTGTGTGTTCACAGCAGCCCTCAGGGATGTAGCAAAGCAGTTAAACTTGGTCTCCTACCTCCTTTCACCGTGTTACCATAAAGTCTTACTCATTCTCCATCCAAAAAAATCCAGACCTGGACATAAGAAACTTTACTAACCATGCAGTCTTGAGAAAGTCCAATCCTTCTTAACAAGGTTTTGACTCATCTACATTTTCTAACAGAAAAAAAAAAGTTATAGGAACAGAGAAGATTTGCTATCCAGCTCTTAAGTTCCTACACATTGCCACAGATCACACCTATCTGAAAGCAGAGCGTGGCCTCTCACATCACATGGGGAACAGGCACTGTAAGGAAGCAACTGACCACCACACCAAGAGGAAACTGAAATTAAGGACTGAAATTACTGCATCGGCTACAGACAGAAGGCTGTCTTAATAAGTGTCCCTATTTTTTACTGTGGCACCTACATAGAGTCGTTTGTGGACAGACCTTTCTGGTGAGATCAAGGGTCATCCACCTCATGTAGGAAATTATTTGGTTATCCCCATGTATCATGGCACATCCAAAAAAGCTGTCACATTCTTTGCAAATGCATGGCACAGTGTTGCTGTGCAGGTGCTCTCACCGAGCACAGCCAGGCTGTGGGGACGCTCCCTCCTGCGTCTCTGGCTCTTTAGCTCCAGCCGTACTGAGGAGATTGTGATACATGGGAGTCAAACCTGCTACCTCAATCATTTGGTGTCTCCGAGAAAAATGACTGAGAGTGAATATGTATTGAAGAAATGTTTTCTTAAATCATGAGAAAAACCAAGTCAGAGAAAGCTGAAAGATAAGCTTCAAAACTCATCTGTTTTCAGTAAAAAACTCAGCGAGACAGATGACAGACATAAATACACACAGACAGGTAGATCAGACAGTTCAGAACATGAAATTCAGAACCACCAATACTTACACACTTTACACTCATAGCAATTTATGAGTTCCTATGTAGCTATTCTTGCAACAGGTGATTTCCGCTGAGTTTGAGCTCAGCTCACAAGATTCTGAGCATGAGATTTCTACTGCTGTTGGGTTTGGGGGGTGATTTTTTGTAATTTTTAAAGTCAAGCTTCTTCAGCAACTTCTTTTTCCTAAGCTTTCTTGGTAATTAGCCCTAATCAGTATTCAAGTGCTGATCTGTAAGGCTATCTGCTGACTTAAAGGAAGGGAACACCTCACTAATAGCCCCAGTGTTTCCCGATCCCTGCAGAAACAACCCCGATAAGGACAGAGACTCCAGCCATCTCCAAAGAGACAGAGCCACAAAGAGCCCTTCTGATCGCTGCTGGCATCTGGCCTTCCCCTCATTAGCACATTAAAGCTGCTCTGTCCATCCCATAAGAACCACTCTGTCCATTCCTCCCTCTTTCTCTATGGAGCCATTTACGGTGCTGCTCCTTTGAAACCCCCTCAGTTCAAGAGGCAGTAACCCCTTCCCAAAGCCCGCAGCACATCCAGTGTCAAAAACTCCCAGTTACAGACAGGCACCCAGTAAGTACCGGCATTTTGAACGTCGTAGGTAGACAGAAGACACCCACATATTTCGCCCTGACGAATAGCCTCTCCTAGGAAAAGTCTTTTCCTAAGCAGTATGTGGACTGTTGGGTTTGTATTACAGTGCACTTATCATATCAAATCACACTAAACAATTCCTATTTCAGAACAGGACAGGCAAGGCTTGTATCTGCTGAAGCGCAAATTCTCAGGAGCAAAAGCAAGGCAAGGGGGACAAAGCTTTCCAATCCTGGCTTCTAAATCTGTTAGGAAACCACACTCAGAAACTTTAAAACCATACTTGGACGGTTTTCCAGTATGTGCTAAGCAACAACATGGAAGCTTTATGTACTTTAGCTCATCTTCGCTCCTAAAACAAAGCATTTTAAGTGTACTATGGCATGCCAATAAGTAAGTACACATGTACTATGGCACGCCAATAAGTAAATAAGTGCGCATTCTGTTGTTTGGAGAGGAAGGGGAAGAACATCTTTTTCTCATGTTTTACAGGTATTTCCCTCATGCACCCAAATTATTAGGAACACAGCTAATTTGCAGAGGTCACTTGCTCACAAAATGGCAGTTAAAAGTAAACTAATGACAAAAGGAAACAGTGGACAATTTTTGAACACTTGATTTCTATATCTTCTGCCAGGATGCTTTCTTATGTGCAGATATGACTTTCTCACTTCCTCAACCAAAACGAATAATACCAATAGGCACAAGAAAGCCAACCTAGTTGCTTTATCTATGTTCTGAACTAATTTTCTCTAACTTACTTCAGAATGGTATAAATATTTTTACCTAAAAGGAAAACTATAGATATCTAAATTGAGCTCAGGCTCATTCTTCTACAGTCACTGTTATTCTTGGTGGACTTCATGAAGCTATTTGTACTTTTAAAGAATAAAGATCCCAAAGGAAGCAAATTCTTTTGTTTTGAAGAAAAAAACAAAGCAACTGAAGGTCATGAATACTCACTTTTTTTTGGATTCAAAAATGGTATGTTTGATCCTTGACTTGGTTCTCATTAAGGAAATGCCATCAATTATTTAGTTTGTTTGCCTCTCTGATCAGTCAACTGAAAGACGCTACTGCTTTGGGACAATGTAACACATTGCCTCATTTCAGGATTATTCAGTTTCAGATTCTCTCTGGTACATAAACCCCTCTATCAGATTTACTATGTAGCTACATATTATTAGAAAAACAAAAACAAAAAACCATTAGGTTATAGCTTCTGATACTGGCCATTTAAACAGCTCTCATCTCTGAAGAATTAGTAGATTTGACACACTGTTCAAGGTCAAAGTTAAATAGCTAATGGGCCAAACTTCCTCAGCTCCAGTATCAGGGATGAACTGGGCCTGTAACATACTAAAAAGGCAAAACTTTTACTCAGATTGCACCCAAACAGCCAGGCTTTCTGACAATAAGAATCTAAATTACTTTTGTTTATAGAATTCTGTTCAATAAATCACTGCCTAGCTTAATGAATTATATTTATTAGTAACATTATTTTTTCTTCCTTTTCCTAAGACTGAAGTTAGACCCTGCGCTTTATGCACAAGGTTAAAATTTATTTGATAAAGTAAGAAAGTGAGCAAAGAAGTAGAGAGAGATTGGCACCGCTTCTGAGAACGTTTTCAGAATTCACTTGTGCAGAGAACATAACTACAAAGCTATTTAAAAGATGGCATGGGACTGAATGACTGAAATCACTCTTTTTCCATTTTCTAATTCAAGTTGAGTATGTGTCTAATATTCTGATATGCTTCTTAGGAAACTTCTGAGAAATACAAAATACCATTTAGCAACAAAAAGCAAGAAAAAGCCCATGAAGGCATCCTTGAAACAGCAAGATAAGACACAGCTTGATTTTTATAGCTAGTATCCCTTAAGAAAGTACTAAGAGATAAAAGTGGGTAAACCCAGAAAAAGGTATGTGCCACCCAGCTTTCCAAAAAAGTCCTCATCAAGGAAAGAAATACAATAGCAGTGCCTTAAATGTTACTCTGGAGACCCACAATCATTGACACAGCTACTGTACTTTTTGTTTCACAGAATAATCTCATTCAGTTAGCTAAAGTGATCTTTGTCATAGCACCTAAAGATATTAGCTCATGTTCCTTTCAGAAACTACATTTTCCTTTCTTGTCCTTTTGCCCAGGACTACAGAGATAATGTTTGCATATAAGCAGGTATCTTATTTGTTGGCCCTTATTTAGAAACATAATTTGCAAAAATGCCCCAAAGAGATTGTTTGGCAACCTGCTCCCCCCGGGCTTCAGTAATGTTTACTGTCTGTCGAGTTCCTCTAAAGAGGTGATAACCAACCTTCCCAACATGAGATCAACCTGTAAATTAGTTCAAAAGACTTCAGGGGCCACAGGAAGCCTTTGGCAGGTGATTCTCTGCTCTTCAGATCACATAGGGAGCGCAAGAAAGGGAAACAAGCGCCCTCTCTGTGCTGAAATACAGCCAGACAATTGAGACCCACTAACAGGTATCTCTGAAATATGTAGGTTCCAGGGTGGAGGCGTGGAGGACCACAGAACTCCAACCCGCATGATTTTCTCCTTATTTTCTTGTTTGCCACTATAGGTGGGAGGCAACGCGAAGCAGGTGAGTCACTGCTCACTAAGTGGTCCTCTACAAGCAGATAGAGTTGGTGGAATCCAATTTTGGCTTCACAGGAGTTTGAAGAAGCAAGCAATCAAGCAGGCAACATTCTTCTTGCTCTCCCCTGCAGTACAGCGGGTCAGGTTCAGTCAGGGACACCTGCTCAGCAAGTGTCACAAGGAAGGCACTAGGCAGCACCCTGCAGCTGGGATTTATGGACCATGGGTGTGAGTCACAGGTCCAGGAACATATCCGCAGTTCGTAATCACGACAACACTTCCCCTTAATGCAACAGCAATTCAAAGCCACCCTCTCCCGACTCAGAATCACAGAATCATTAAAGTTTGAAAAGACCTCTCAGATCACTGAGTCCAACCATTAACCCAGCACTACCAGGTCCACCATTACACCCTGTCCCTAAGCACCACATCTTCTTCAAGGGTAACAGGAAGTTTGGTCATGTTCACCATCACTGGCAGCTCAGAATTTATATTCAAATTATTCCAGTAAATTCCACAATTTGTTGAGCATCTTCAGTCCTCCAAGATTCTGACCCTTCCCTTTTGAGTTTTACTTTCATTTTCTGTTATGGCCAACTTTTTTCTGAGTGGAGTGTTTGCTGTGATCACTGGTATAGATTTTTATAGTCAAACAGCTCTGCTTTCAGTGTATTCTCTCTCAAACACCCCGGGGGGTTGTTCTAGAGTTTCTGTGTTACTTTGGGATCTATTGAGTGAACAGAGGGGAGAGGTTGGAATGTGAAGTTAAAATAAGCTTCTGTAGCTTGTAAAACAACTTGAAGAGGAACCTTCAAAGGCAATTCAGGAATCAGCAAGTACCTGGGTGATTAAACTGCTAAATATAAAGTGAGAGAGAAGGGAGCCTCTGGTGGCCTAGTGGTTAGATCGCAGGACCTTCACCGCTGAGGCCTGGGTTCGATTCCAGCCAGGGACACTCCCCGG
>JAWMRA010000113.1:66360861-66438876 GCA_035584735.1 Pseudotriccus pelzelni
TGTCTCACCTAAAAAATCCAATGCGCAGGCTGGAAGGTGTAAAGACCTTCCCCAGATCTTTGTTCGCAAAGACTGGCCATTATATAAAGTGAGAGAGAAACAATGTTCACTTTCTGCCAGTGTCTATCTCCATTCTCCGGCTGTCTTGTTTCCTCCCTGGCCACATGAGAGTCTGTCCCCTCCTGGGCACAGACTTCTTATCAGAGTCTCTTGTGACAGGATAAGGGTTTTAAATTAGAGGATTCGATTCAGATAAGATATAAGGAAGAAGTTTTTTACAATGAGGATGGTGAGAAACACACAGGTTGCCCAGAGATGTAATAGATGCCTCATCCCTGGAAACATTCAAGGTCAGGTTGGATGTGACTCTGAACAACCTGATCTAGTTGAAGATGTTCCTGCTGAATGCAGCAGCAGTTGGATTAGGTGACTTTTAAAAGTCCCTTCCAACCCAAACCATTCTGTGATTCCACCAGCTATAAGCAGGTTTCTGGCAGCCCCAGCTGTTGTCAACCTTTTTATTTTGATATCTGCCTAAGGATCCTCCACTTTGTCTAGCACAAAACAGAAGCACAGGAGCTCATCACAATGGGTTGATCAGGAATCTTTCACAAATGGGTCTCAAGCAAATGGGGCACACGAAGTATAGACAGCACAGAGAAAGTGCTACCCTTTTCCAGTAGAAAAACAATTGGAAAATCCAATGTTTGGTTTGCTCTGAGCTCCTACTTTATGGATATGGCATACATATTTCTTCTTTTCCCTCATGTATTTGCATGCTATTGTCTCCATAGAAGATGAAAATATAAACATTGTCTCAGGATTGATTTCACTGTATCAACAGAAGCACTGATGAAAGCCCTGATGTTACATGGACTGAGACATTAGTTCCCACGGAAAGTTGAAAGCAACTTACGGAAATGTAACTTGGAGAAAATTTCCATTTATATGCTGTGGGATTGGCTAAGGATTAGAATATTTTAGTAAAAAGTCTTCTCCTTCTCTATAAGTCACACACATTTGAAAAACTTTTACTCATATTTCATGTTTGAGGAGGAGAAAAGAAGAACATACTAATGAAAAAGTGACTGAGCTCCTGTGTGTTACAGTGCTTCTCTGGGCAATGGGAGATCTCATTTCTAGATTCAAGCTTGTGAATCACAACAGAGATTTGAACCAGAGCCAATTTCAACCTTTCCCACTTAACAAACAAACAAAACCCACATAAAACAGAAACTCAAAAGAAAACAAACACACCACAACCTAAATATTCTCATTTCAATCACATATAAAGAACAATAAATATTGATTTGATGCTTTATCTATGGCTGAGAGTGATATATATGCATAAACATGGTGAGTACCTAAACTATATGAATTAATCCAACACCTTCTAGCCATGATGACTATGGTTAACTTGATTTGACTCTCCAGAGGTCACTATTACCACCCTTGCACAGGAGAACCGATTGCTTTCGTCAGATCCCTTCACCGCATCTTCATATATCTCTTGCAGGCCCTGAAAAAAACCTGTTTTCTCTAGTGTTGTATTTCAGGACTGACACACACCTCAGGATAATCAAGCAAAAGGAGAGCAGGATCTTACAAGCACAGGATACCTAAAATGACACAGACTGTCAAGTTGAGGAATTGAGTGAATTTTACCACACTGAGAGTTACAAATCCACATGTACAAGAAAATGTGTAACTGAGTTGAAACAGCTCTTACTTGTTTCAGCTTCTTTTCAATCCTTCTCATGCTCAGATAACAAAAGATAAATATTTCGTCCCTTACTGATGCTTTGGAAAATCCTCCTAGATTGGTAATCGTTAACTAACTGCATGTAATAGCGATGTCCTGATAGCAAATAGCTTCATGTATTTGTAAACAATGTAATACCGGTTAGAAAAGTAATTTCCTAACATTTGGAAGCTCGAAAGGGTCAACGACCTTAATCTTCGAACCTACAGAGGTAGAAGAGCTGGGTTTAGGAGCCCATCCGTATTACACGTATCTGAAACTAAAGCTGGGACAATGAGGCCAACGCTGGTACGCACCATCCCATTGCTGCAACTGCTCTGTTTAGCACGTAGGAGTCATTAGGCAGAAGTGATGGCTCCAGCTGGCTTTTCAGACAGGGGGCATTGAATAGACTCTGTTTTGTATTAAAAAACTCTACCCTGATCAGATGCAGTGCAAAAGAAACAATTGGCAGAGAGGTGAGTGTAAAAGATTAAAGTTAGATGGTTCCAGTGTTTTCTTGTACCTTCGGTGATTTACTGTGAGTACCCGGCAGTTTTCCCATCTTTGCACTGACCATTCCGAGCCACACGCACGGGCGAAACGACCAGCTCGCCTCTCGCCAGCATCCCGCTCGCGCAAGCCCAGCGTGCTGCTCCCTGGCCACGCGAGCTGGTCGGAATCGGGCAAAGATCCCACAGGACGCCCCTCGGCACCCCGGAGCATCAGGCCGCGCCCGGCCGCTGCTGCCGGACCCGGCCGGGGGCCCCGGGGGCCGCCCCTTCCCCGCCACCCGCGCTCCAACTTCCCCGGCGGCGTCTCCGCCACCGGCCGGGCTGCGGCAGCGGGGACATCGACTCCCTGCTCCCGCTGACCCTCGCCTGCCCGCGACGGGCCAGGAGAGCCGGAGCAGGCGGGCGGTGCGGAGGCTCCGCTGCGGGGGCTGTGCCTGCGGGTACGGCAGGTGCGAGCGGCACCGGCGGGGAGGGCGCGGGCTGGCGCCGCACGCCGCCGCCTCGGAGGCAACAATGGGCCGGGAAAGGCTCCGCGCCACCGCCCCCTGCCCGCCCGGGGCTTCCGCGGGGAAGGGCGCTGCCAGCGCAGCCCACCGTAGCCGAGCCGAGCCGAGCCAAGCGAGCCGCCCCGCCGGCGCCTTCGTTCCCCGCCGTCCCCTCCGCGCCGAGGGGGCCGGACCGGGTCGGGACCCCTCCGACGGGCGCCCCCGGCACCTGCGCGCCCCAGGGCGAGCGGCGCCGTGCGGTGCCGTGCCGTGCCGTGCCGCGCAGCCGGAGCCCCGCTCCATCCCCTGGCCTCACCTGTTCAGCACTTTCCTGATCCTCTGGCGCACGCTGGAGGAGGGCGCGGAGATGCCGCTCCTGCCGCCGCCACTGCCGCCCTCCGCCGGCAGGTTCTCGATGGTGGCCACGACATGGCTGGGCTGCGGCGGGTGGTGCGGCGGCGGCGGCGGCTGCGGCGGCGGGGGGTGGCGGTGGTGGCGGTGGCGCTCGGGGGAGAGCATCGCGGCGGGGCTGCGCCTCAGCGGAGAGCGGGGTGCATCCCGGCGGGAGGGCGGCGGGCGCTGCTGCCGCCGGCGCTGGCTCCCTCGGCTTCCGGGCAGAGCCAGACCCTCGCCCGCTCCTCCCTCACTGGGCTGCCATGCAGCGAGGGGCGGGATGCTGCTGCTGCCGCCGCCAGCTAGTGCCGCTCACGGCCGACGAAGTGGCAGCAGTTTGGCGACCCTCCTCCTCCTCCCACACCCCCCGCGCCCAGCCGGTGCCTCCCCCCGGCGTAGCCGCCGCCGCTGCGCCGCCTCGATCCCTTTTGTTCCCCGCCCGCCACCGCCCCGCTCTCTCCAAGCGCACGGCTGCCGCCCGGCACGGCACAGCCCGGCCCGGCGCGGCTGCGGAGCCCCCTCGCAGCCCGCTCGGAGCGCGGTGCGGTGGCCGCGGAGCCCCCGCGCTCCGCGGTGCCGCCGGGCGGGAGCGGCGCAGGCCGCCAGGGGGAGCCCGCGGTGGCGGCAGCGCCCCCGATCCCCCCGCACCGGCGGGAGCCCCGCGGGGCGCTCGGAGCGGGACCCCGGGGCGGGCTGTGCGGGCCCTGCGGGGGTCCCGTCCCGCCCTGCGGGTGGTGCCGCCGTCCCGCCTCCGGCCGCTGAGCCCCGCGCTGGGGGTGCGAGGGGTCGAGTGGGGAGCCGAGCCGGCGGCGCCCCAAGCTTCGCCCCGCTAGCTCATCGGTTTTCTTTGGAGCGTTTAATTGTGTTTTGGGGCGTGTTGTTTTGTTAGTCAATTGGTCGATGGCCACAGCTGGGTGGCACGGCACCCCTCCGTAGTGTGATGGCCCGGGAGCGGCCGTACACTTGTCCTCTGAAACGGGGCACGGGCGGTGTCGTCTTCAGTGAATTGCGAAAAGTGTAAAGGAGACAATCGCCTCTGAACAACACCCTGGTTCTTACACTGCCAGAGGCACGTAAGGGGCTGAGGGAGGGATGGCAGTCGCTGTAAAGTTCAGAGCTCCATACATTTTTCATAGGGACAGTGCACTTGAAGTTCATGCCTGGGTGAGGCTTGTTACAGTGCTGTATTTGTCTTTTTCAAATACGGGGAGACTCCCTCCAAAGAAATGGAGTGAACTTGGGTTTAATGTTTCTTACTCTAAAGATAAAGATATTTCACTTCAAAAATTGAATTAGGCTCAGAGTAGGTAAAAATATGTATCTTTTAAATCAGTCATGTCTCTCTGAAACATATTACACGATGATTTTGCGAAGTTCTATAGGTGACATACATTTGAAATTTCACCTTTTCCATTCCATTGTTTTCCTCGACTTATTTTTGTCAAGGATTCTTCCCCTGTATTTCTGTTTGTGTGAACCGTACACAAATCTGTGAAGGTAAGAGGAACATTCGTAATAAGCAGGGAAATGTGGTTATAAAGCTGTAGAGTATCCCCCAGGGAAATCAGGCAGATGTAATACTCAAAATTACCTTTTTTTTTTTTTTTTTTTTAAGTTTCTATATTTCAGGTCGGTAATGCCTGTTTATATGAACTATTCCTTTTGCCAGTGTTTTATTCTGAGTACCTCAGCAGCCTCAGTCTAACAGGTCTTCAGATGAGATCTGGTGGAGCATGTTGCTTTACCAGAGGAATGCTTTTGAAGATGGGGCTCGCTCACTTGAAATCCTCTAAAGTTCATTCTCTGTTCTGGGCAAAAAGCCAGATGTTTTCAGCGCAAGCCGAACCTCAGTTGAATCGGATTATGCTACTAAGAGATTCTCCTCTCTCCTATTCCCCCCATGGCAACCACATGTTTCCGTAAATGGAGAGAAGATGAGTTTCATTCTCCCTGGCAGCTCTTGGAAGTGGAAGGGACAGAGCCTCCAAGGCTGCAGTGCCTGCAGCCGGGCGGTACGAGGTGAGCTGCAGGGCTGCCTGCCCGGTGCAGGTATCCCTACTGTGCGCCGTCACCGCGTGTGTCCAGCCGTAGCAAGCTTGTAATTCACACACTCATCTCTGTTCTATGTGTCTCCAACACCTATTTGTTAATGTTTCCGTGCCCTTCGTTAAACGGACTCTTTCTTCGAACTGCAGCTAGAAGAGTATTCTAGAAGTACCCGGTGTGATGGCAGAGGAAGCTTTAGGTAAGAGATGTGTTTGCTCTGGGTGCTCAGTAGCCATTTCAGACTAATCCGACAGCTGAGTGGATCAGAACAACAGTGTTTGTCTAACTTTATTCCTGCTGATTACACCAAATGAATGCATACCTGAAGTCCAGTTTGGGATCTGCCAATAAACACGGGGGGTCGTAGAGAGCTCCTGTCCTCAGGACAGCCTCCTTATTTGGCAGCCCCCTTTTTGCCGATGCAGCGAGAAACTGTAGGTCCGTGCAGACAGCCCTGCTGCCCTTGTGACAAATGGATTTCTTGCACGCGGAAGTCTATCATAAATGCAATGCCAAACTTTTGCTGTGTCCAATGAAATTGTTTCCAATTACTTTTCTCTTGGTCTCGCTACCACACCACACACGTAGCATTACACAATCCCATGGCTTTGTGCATTTAATATTGCAGCTTAGCCATGCTGGGTTTTTTTCCATGATTAGACAAAATTACTGGGAGCAGCAATTAAACAGGATGTATTCTGTTTAGTAATATCAGCAGTGGAATGCATTATACAATCAGTAGTGACTGATTGAGAACTGCATTTTTTAACATTTTAGTAACTGCTCAAGGTGTTGTTCATGTGGCTCAGTACCCCTTGCTGTCCTGCACTCTTGGCCTGACTTCAAACATAGTGTTAAGCATGCTCAGCTCCCTTGTAACTGTTTCTCCATGTGTTGACATTAAGCTATGGCCCTTCTGGCATCTTCATTAATGTAACACCCAACTGGATTAATTTTACTAGAAGGTAAGCATAAAATTCGTATAACTGTGAAAATGTATTTTTTGTTAAGCATTTCACACACCTCCTCCAGGTGAACATGCTAGAGGTTAGTCTGATAACTCCTTTTTATGGTTTACTCTGAAGAAGCAATTTACCTTCTAGCATTAAGTTTAGTTTTAAGTGTAGGTTTTCCAAAATTGTTACATGAGTTTAAACCCAGGTTCTTGAAGTACTGAACTGTCTGGGCCTTTTTGCTCCCCAACAGACTCCATAAATAAAAGGAAAAAAAAACTGTCCATGGCCACCAGAGCTCATAGGGGACCAAGTTCTTTTTACTTTTGAGTTCCTATCAATAAACATGCATAAAGCTGTTTAACAGCAGCTGCAGTGACTGGCTAATGCACTGTCCAGGGGCCTGGCTTAAGCCTAAATCCTAGAGCCTGAAGCACAATCCTTAAGCTAAATGGAGAATTCCTCTCCTGTGGCTCTGACCTTGCAGCTGGACTCTGATCCTGCTTGAGACCTGGAAGAACTTGCAGCAGCACTAGAGGCTAACCAGTAGCTAGAGGGACAACACAGCACCAGTAAAACTTACAAGCAAGGCAGCAGTATCAACCAATAAAAAGATTTTATAGAGGCATGCACCTACATCTCCAAGTAGATTGAACATTCTCCCTGGATGTGAGTACTTGGGCTCTCAACTCAGTTTATACAAATTTTAGAGAATTTGAACTCAAAAGTCTTTCCTTCTCCAGCTGAGTCTCCTGGAATTGGTGAAATTGATTTTCTGCAGTACTCTTGGCACCCCTCGGTTCCTAGCTCCAAGAAAAGAAACGTAGATTCCAATGGTTGCAGCTCTGGCCTAAGATGTGGAACAGCTGTGGGTGTTGTACTCCCAAGGCTGTCTGTCTTGTCTTGGGGATTCAGTCAGAAAATCAGCCTCTTCCATCACATTTTTTCAAGGGTGGGAAAACTGAGGTACTGAGGCAGCTTTAGCCAAGACAAGACAGGGCCTGTCATTTCTCAAGCAAGCACCTAGGATACCAAGAGGAATAATTATGATCTCTTTTTCATGTTTCTGAATGGCTATGCTATATTTGCACTTTGATTATATCAAATATATACTCCTTATATTAATATTTATATTTTAATATTTGATATAACATTTTATTTATCCTAAAACTTTTGATTTTATAAAAACATTGCTTGATTATTACTAATAAATCAAATATTAGTTTTCTGTCTTTATCCCTGGAATGAAATAGTTGCAGCTGGAGAGAGTGAGATCTTTCGTTAACACACTCTGCTGCAACACCAGATGGATCAACATTAGCTCAGAGACGAGATTCATCCCACTTGATCCTGCACAGAGTTCCAGAGAGGAGTTATTCATATTTCTGGTGAGTTTGGGTTGAGCATCATCCTGAATCTGTCTAGTTTGTTTGAAACAGACACAGGTATCTTGACAGGCACAGTTGCATTGGGAATTGGTGAGAGCCTTCGTTATGGTGTTTTTGGGGTACAAGCAACAGCCATGGAGGCAGCGTGTTGGTTTGCACAAAAGCCCTTTTCTCAGAATCCTTCCAAGACTCTTCTTAAGCAAACTTTATTACAAGAGCTCAACTACTCTGACACCTCCCAACACACGTGAGAAAGATTCGCAGAAGCAACTAGTTTCCGACATGTGAGGCTGACTACGACAAAAAGAAACAAGGGTAGAGCACAGCAGCTCAACCTTTATGTTATTCCTCAGCCTCTATGTGCCAGTGAATTTTGGCACCATCATTGCTGTTGTTACAGATAATCATGGCCTCAGAAGACAACTTCTTAGGAGATGAGAAGTTATCAGTCCTGAATCTGAGCATAGCATGTCTATTCATACACACTAATGGATGAACATCTGTGAAAGGCAAGAACTGGGGAATCTCAGTACACAGCCCACATTCCCAGACAGCAACTCTGCATCTGATGAAATGAGGAGAAGATCATGGAGGCTCACAGACAGAGCTGTTCTCCCCTCTGACTCCTCACTCCCTTGCCTTACACGGGATGTGAGACAGCCCACCTGCCTCACAAAAGGGGTGAGGAAGGTTGCAGGTAACAGTGCCTATTATTCACACCCATCATAAAAATATTTTATATTTCTCATTAGTTGCAAGGGGGAATATACCAACTGACTAATAATTTTTCCTCTTTTAGGGGAATATTCACACATATGCACAGAGACAGGGAGAATTACATTGCAATACCATCGGAGCCTGAGACCAAGCAGCTGCATCCATATAAAAAAGACAGATTATACAATACAGAAAAGGTAAAATTAAATGGAATTTATTCATTTCCATCACCTTGAGTGAGCAGCAAAGGCACAATAAAAAGTACAATAAATAATCTGTGAATGCCTTTGCTTACAATAGTACAAGGTTCACAAGCAGTTCAGAAGTGGAACATCTGGAATAGCTCAGTTTCTCTGGAGGAGAATGGGGAGAGGTCCTGTCTCACATATGTTTGCCACTTTGAGATTTCCCTTGCATCACTGCTGCAGCTATCATTTCAGCAGTTTGTTGTAACCATGTAACCACTGGCAGCTTTTTGACAGTTGCAGGCATTTACCTACTTGTCCTTTTCCTAATCTGCATAAAAATAAATGAATCCTTCAGAGATTAATTAAGAACAGTGTTAACTTCCCTGCTTTGCTTGTAGCATAGGTCACTCACAGACTCAAAATCTCAGGCTGGAAAGAAAGCTGAATCTCGAAAGCAACAGCTCATCAGCTCACAAAGCTGCAGGGAGGCAGACTGTTATTTCCCTTGCTGATATTCAGTACCGAAAAAAGCAAGCAGGAAGAAGTCCCTGATCAGGTAGTAAAAGAGAAATAAACTTATAATAGTCGTATGTTTCTGCTTTTGTGCAGCCCAGTAGTATTTTCAATCTACTTGTTCTTTTCAATAAAACCACATTAAAATTACTTTTATTTGTTTTATTGTGTGATTCCTCTCTTTCCTCATTGCATAATTAACTGTTAGCCTACAGTATGCCCTGATCTAAGTGTCTCAACTTGTCCAGAAATAACAAGTTGTTTTTTTTTTAAATCCTGTTCTTCTATGGAAAAACAATAACTCTTCAACTTGGTAACTCTTCAACAATCAAAAAATGTGATACACAGGTGTGAAAAATCAAACCAATTCCTTTTGATTTTGAAGAAACAAGTCTTGAAAAGTACATTTCCGGAGGAATGTGACGATCTAGTATTGCTTTATTTCTTTACTTATCTGCACTTTACACAAAGCACCCCAGTCTTGCGGGATCTTCCCTGCCTGGGGGACTCAGGGAGTTGGAGGCATGTTTTGACCCACAGCTTGGGAAACATTTTTGGAAATGGCACATAGCTATTCAATTTGTCTAGGAGCATCTGTTTCCCTGCCATAGGAGTGAACCTTTCCCACGTCCCTTCTGCATGCAAAACTATTCATATACCTAAGCCCGCTAGTGGCAGTTAGGAGTACTATTCCAGTGATAACTAGAGACCAACTCCCTTAGGAGTACTAGCCCGATGATAACTAGAGACCAACTCCCTAAAACTGAAGAGAGAGACACACCTCACAGCAAAGGTGGTTCATTAGTCTATTTGCAAGCCAGGTAATTAACAATCTGTTAAGGAGAGACCTGGGTTTATGAGAGTCAAGTCGCTCTTTGACTAAGAGGCATTTCACTGCTCCAGTTTCATCACACCATTTCCATGCAGAGACAGCTCAGTGGAATGTATTGCCCTCTGATGTGTAAGAGATCATATAAGATGATCTCGAGGTCCTCCTGGCCATGCACTCTCTAAGCAGCATCCAAACAAGCACTCAAGGTGAGAAGAGAGACATAGAATCACAGAGTGGTTTGGGTTGGGAAGGGCCTTTAGGATCATCGAGTCTAACCATTAACTCAGCGCTGCCAAGGCCACCACTAAACTATGTCCCCAAACACCACATCTACATGTCTTAAATACCTCCAGGGCTAGTGACTCAACCATTTTCCCAGGCAGCCTGTTCCAGTGCTGAACAACCCTTTCAGTGAAAAAATTTTTTCTAATATCCAGCTAAACCATCCCTGGTGCAACCTGAGGCCTTCTCCTCTCCTCCTGTTGTTCATTACCTGGGGAAAGAGACCAACCCCCACCTGGCTACAACGTCCTTTCAGTAGTTGTAGAGGGCAATGAGGTCACCACTGAGCCTCCTTTTCTCCAGGTGAAACAACCCCAGTTCTCTCAGGCACTCCTTGTAAGACTTGTGCTCCAGACTCTTTCCTGGCTTCATTGCCCTTCTCTGGACTTTTTCCAGAATCTCAACATCTTTCTTGAACTGAGGAGGCCACAACTGAACACAGGATTCAAGGTGTGACCTCACCAGTGCTGAGCACAGGGCGATGATCACTGCCATGGTCCTGCTGGACACAATATTTCTGATACAGGCCAGGACTGCCAGACTCCAGGGCAAAGTGACACAGCAGTTTTGTTGCAGAAGAATTCAATTTGGAAAAAGTATTTCAACATCTAAGGAAAATCACCTTAGAAAAAGAATGAGACTTCATGTCTCATTGTGAGCCATTAGGTGGACTGTGGAAAAATTAAAGTGGTTTCCCAAACAGCAAATGTGTTAACCTCTACAGAAAACCATCCATACATATTGTATGCTTATGCTTTAGTGATATTATAATACACTTAATTGACAGGCTTTTGTCCTAGTTAACAACGTCAGAGGCCTCTGGGTTTTTAGTTATTGTTGTCATAGCTCCCACAAAATAGTGGGAAACAAAATAGTTGGGCTGAAACCTAAATTAAACTCACTGGACATGCAAACAAGACCCCAGGGACTGCATCCCCAGCCCCAGATGAGTGTGATCATGGTATGGTCCTCCCTCCTCCCCTGGAGCCATGGGGAGAGGGGTCTGACTGAGGACAGGCTGCAGGACACTGAAGGGCTGTGCAGAAGGGTTGTGCTTTCAAGCAGTTGTCATGACAGCAGTGATGCAGTGACGAGTTTAGCTTTTCCCTCTTCATTTTGACTGTGAGGTCATACCATTTGAAATGGTACTGCTGTGACCACATCTGTGTCTGTGCTGGCACCTCCTGCCCTCTGTGCTCTATTCAAAATTCTCATGTCTTCACTCTCTGGCCTAGTGTACATCCACTTCCACCTCCCTTGACTCCTGCTGCACAGAGCCTCCCTCTCAGAGTGGATCCGTACATCTGTGACAATACAGCAACACTTCAGTTAATTTTATGGGAGAGGAGGACAACTGACCTTTGCACTGCTATCCTTCTTTCTATCATTTCTAGCTTTCTGAGACTGTCCAGGACTGTCAGAATCCTGGTTACACCTTGGGACTGCCCTAGACTATGGGATATACATGAACAAACAAGCTCTGTTTCTAGCATGATGATGCTCTAAAGACACCAAATCACAGCATCTTTAGGGCAGAGGCTACAACAAGACAGGTACTTTATTAACTCCATCAAGCAGTGGCACAGACTACCCAGAACAGAAAGTCTCTGTCCTTGGAGATTTTAAAGATCCAACTGGAAAAAGCTGTAAGGCACCTGATCTCACCTCATGGCTCACCCTGCCATGAGTAGGAGGTTGGACCAGGGTCTTTCTGAGCTTTCTTCCAAGGAGAGTTATCCTGCAGTGCTATGAATTAGGATTTTAGTAGTGTTATGTTTCAGCAATATGTATATGTGTATCTGTGGGGTCAGAAAAATCCAGAAGGGGAAATAGCTGGGAAGAGTAACCTTTTCATTATTTTTCATTTTTTTCAGGATTAAATTATGGAAAACCACAAAAGGATGGGGACCTATAACATGACTTATTCCCACATGATATTCTACAAGAGGGAAAATAAAATGTATGTAAATAAAGCAACAACAAAGTGCTTAACCAATTCAAATTCTTACTTACTTAAATTTATTGATAGGAATAGCAGAGATTCAGCTCCCTTGCCATATTCATTGCTGGACTGAAGAGAGGAACACCTCTTGGCATTATTGCATCAGTAAGATTCAAAAAACTGACTGGCTGTTTAAGTGCATTCATTAATAAGGATAAGAGCTAATAAAACCAGATACAAATCAGAATAGTTCCTTCAGGAGTGACACTGTTTAGCAATTTTTTTTTTTTTGGTGATTCTTTATGCCTGATATATTTTTGTGAAATGTCTTAATCTTTTAAAAATAAAGATTGATCTCCAAGGTATTAACAATTTCTCCTTTGAAAGTGTAAAGTGCCTTTCCATGTTACCTTTTTTCATTGTCACTCTGATTTGCAGGCTTGGTTGGCGAGATACAACTGTAATTCTGCAAGTGAGTGAGAGGAGGGTTTGTTGTTAAGCTAAGTTCAAAAGCTAATATTCCAAAGGAATGAAAGATGAAATACATAGCTTTGGAGGCAAGAAAATCACACCTGCTAGTCACACTTTGCAAATAGGTGAACTCTTTGGGTAATTAATGAAAGTTGGCATCAGGTTCAAGGCCTTATCCAATTATTATTTATTATATTGGTTCTGAATTACTGAAATAACAGCAGCAGACATGATTAACACGACGACTCATGCTTAGGAAGGGTATGACCTAATGAAGTAATTATGTCAGTATCATCAGCAGTGTTCAAAGAAGAATACATGGAAAGTGAAATTATTTCCATGGTTAATCCTGGTTGATTCCAGAGGTTAGATGTGATGATCAGAGAAGCCATGTCCCACAATAAGTTTTGCAGTCTGAGAATATGCTAATGGTTCATAAAGGATTATCTGAATGAACACTGAATTTTGAAAAGAGGTATGGAAAGCAGAGTCTATGGGCAAAAGCAGCAGACCAAATTCAGCTCTTGTTGCTGACTGGTATGCTAACTTCTTTTGGCTCGCTCCTTTTAACTTGTTCTCAGAGTATGTTCAGCTAGATCCCACGCTAAACAGCTGATGCAGGACTTAGGTGGAAATTTTACCTGTTTCAAGACTTTTACCCTGGCAAACACAGATTTTCTTCTTATTTCTATGCACATTTGTACCAAACTGCAGAGCTGGAGCCTTGCCCTGCTCTGCATTTAGGATGAAGAGCAGAGGAACAGGGTGAATAATGTGCTTGTCCTGATGTAAAAGCAACCAGGATTTACTCCTTCCTACACCGGGCTTAATGAACATGCCTATCATATTCTGGAAAGTATTTAATTGCCATGCCAACAGAAGCAAGAGCTATCCTCAGTGATAAGAACTACTTAGCAGACAGATATAATGCCTGTGTTGAAGTAAAAGTAAGTAAATCCCACCATAATGTGCTCCTGTACATACTGTGAAATCCTTCTCAAGGAAGCACAGCCTGGGTAACAGAGTTTAAATCCGGTTGAGATGACTGGGACTGCTTTTCAGCTTTTTCTGACTCAGTAACCCAGCACAGGAGAACTGAAGCCAAAGTACCAGAAGGGTAGTAGACATGCAAAATATTTCATGGCTGGACTTGAAGACTGATTTGTACCCATTAAAATGCATTGTCTGATAGCTAATCCTGTAAACTACTACCTACTGTCCTATGAGAAGCCTGACGGATACTGCCAGTCTTTCTGTTTGCTGAGTCCTCCTTTTCCTTGGACAAGCACAGACTGCATTTGCAGTTTCAGATTCAGCTCCCTTCACCTTAACCTATCCAAAGAATTTAGCAAAAGGAAAAATGGACAGCAAAGCTAATGTTACTGCAGGGCAAGTGTCCTTTCAAAGTCTATGAAGTACACAAAGACATTTCAAATTTTACATCAAAGACTTCTAATAAGGAGTGGAAATCCATGATAGAAAATGTAGTCCACCTTCTCGAGTCCCTCTGAATTTGAATTTGAGTCCTTTTGAAATTACAAGGAAGACCAGACGGGTTGATACAGGAAGCAACCTCAGTACTGTGGTCTAGGAGCAAAGAAACCACAAGTTCCCTGCAGTACAACATCTGCCATTCAGTAAATGGCAACTGTTTACTGCTTTGTAGATTAAAAGAGAGCTGATTCTTCTGTTCTTCAAAATACAGTAAGTAGTCAATACACCAGCTGCACACAGGATATTTATTTACTTGAGATGAGTACCTTATGGATCGTAAAAAGCTGAATATCCAAGCCATGACTCATGATATCAACCTGCGCATTCGCACTGAATTGAAAGTGTACAAAGGAGTGTAAAAAAGAATATACAAAAGAGTGCACAAAAGATGTACTGAAAGCAGCTCGATGAATTTGGTGGATGAGAAGCTGGACATGACCCAGCAATGTGTGCTTGCAGCCCAGAAAGCCAATTGTGTCCTGGGCTGCATCAAAACCAGGGTGGTCAGCAGGTTGAGGGAGGGGATTCTGCCTCTCTACTCTGTTCTGGTGAGACCCCACCTGGAGTACTGCTTCCAGCTCTGGGGACTCCAGCACAGAAGGGACATTGACCTGTTGGAGTGAGTCCAGAGAAGGACCACCAAGATGATTAGAGGGATGGAGCTCCTCTCATACAAGGAAAGGCTGAGAGAGCAAGCTCTGTTCATCCTGGAAAAACGATGGCTTAGGGGTGTCCTAATTGCAGCCTTCCAGTACCAGAAGGGAACCTACAGAAAAGACAGAGAGGGACATTTTACAAATGCACAGGACAAGTGAAGAATGAATTCAAACTAAAAGAGAGTAGATTCAGATTATATATTAGGAGTAGCTTTTTTGCCCTGAAGGTGAGGCCCTGCACAGGTTATTCAGAGAAGCTGTGGGTACCCCATCACTGGAAGTGTTCAAGGCCAGGTTGGATGGGGCTCTGAGCAATCTGATCTAGTGGAATGTGTCCTTGCCCATGGCAGGGGGTTGGAACTAAATGATCTTTAAGGTCCCTTCCAACCCAAACCATTCTGTGATTCTACAAATACTACCATAAGTGATTATGGTACTTCCACATTCTGGACCAGCTGCTGGACTAGAAGTCCCTGTGAGTGACATTCATCCCTGCATGAGAGCATGAGTACAAGAATCATAGACAGGAGTCATACTCCAGTCATTTTGCTTAAAATAAAAGTGTTGTACAAGTACAATAAAAGCTATGTGCCTCTCCTTCCCGAGGGTCTGGATTTCAAACAGCGAGACATTGTCTTCTTGTTTTGTAGACTATTTAAAGGCTGCAGTACTCAGAGGAAGTGTTTACACTGAGTAGCTGGACATGAGCTCTGGAGCTGTGTTCAATGCTAATGCAGCAGTAATCTGTGCACAGAACAAGATAGAAATCTTAGTATGTCCCTTAGAAGCTGTAAGGTTATGTCACACTTCAGCGTAAGCAGCTGCACCAGCTTTCTGAAAGGTCTGGAGGGTTTAAGAGCTACAGTACGGCAACAAAACACCCAGAAAATGTCAGTGTGGCAATTTTGTGGACTTTCAGCATGAAACCTGGAGACCCCCTGAGCATACTCTGGAAGTCCAATCATATTTTTTTTGCAATCCCTACCATGTGCCTGAAGGTCAGCACAGCTGATGTTTCTGATGCAGGGATCTGTTTGGGAGTCTCTTGTGGTGTTTTGGAATGATTTTGCAGCAGATGAAAAGGTTTCTTCAGCACAGAATTGTCTGTGTACAGCAAAAATTAATGATGAGAAATTACAGCTAAATGGACAGTGCTTATCAGATGGAAAACACAGGTTTACAATCATAACCGGTGCTCTCAAATTTTCTTATTTCCTGAACTCTGCCCAACTGTGTGTTTCACCCATTTCTACTACCTCTGCGTCATCTTCTTCCCTTCTTCCACCATTTCCTGTGCTCTTTGCAATACATAACGTGGTATCAATAAGCTCTATTTTGCTCCTGCTAAGGAAGAAAATCTAAGCTTAGAGTATGTTCCTTTGTCTTATGTAGTGGGTTGACCCTGGCTGAATGCCAGGTACCCACCAAAGTTGCTCTCTCACTCCCCTTTGCAACTGGACAGAGGAGAGAAAATATAATGAAAGGTACATGAGCTGAGATAAAGACTGGGACAGATCACTTACTGATCATCATCATGGGCAAAACAGATTTGAAGTGGGGATTTTAATTAAACTTATTACTGACAAAATCAGAGCAGGATAAATGAGAAGTAAAATAAATCTTAAAAACACCTTACCCTGCTCCTCCCTGCTTCCCAGGTTCTACCTCCTCCCCCTGCAGTGGCGCAGGAAGACGGAGAATGGGGGTTACGGTCAGTTGCTGTTTCTGCCACTGCTCCGAGGGAGGAGGCCTTCTCCTGCTGCCCGTGGGGTCCCCCCAACCCGAGACAGTCCTTCACAAACATCTCTGGAGTAAGTCCATCCCACAGGCAACAGTGAAACCCAACACACCTTGTGACTTTGCCAGTATTACATATCTGCGTGCGCTGGTTAAAAAAGAATCATGACTGGCATTCATGGCAGGAGCAGAACTGATGCAAGATAAATCAATATGAGCATGGGCTAAACCAGCTTCAGTACATCTATCATAGTAATTTGCATAAGTTTAAATCAATTTAATTAAACTGACTCACTTTTCTGGTAGAGACAAGGCTTTACAATGTGCCAACTTTAATCCACTGACTGGATTAAAATAGTAAAAAAGGGGTGGCTGGTGACTTTCAAGTTCAAGATGATGATGAGTGACTGGTAGTGTCAAGGAAAAGCAGCCATACGAAGGAAACTGGGTGTGCTCTTAAAAGAAAAAAATTTTAAAATTTCCCTTAGATTGTGGTGGTGTGTAGTAAGCAAGATTACCCTGAATTGTTTATCATGTACATTATTGATACTCCTGTAACCCTTGCCTCTGGTGATCAGTAACCTCTGAGCAGAGCAAAAAGATTTGCTTGTTGTCAAAGACAGCATAACCCATCATTGCATATTAATCGCTGGCCACTTTTATGAAGTAAAACTTACTGGTTTTAATCATTTTCCCTTTTGCTTGTTTTTAGGGCAAGTCTTACCCCTGGGGAAGGTGCCATAATACAGCTATGAGTTTTAATTAAAAATTCATATCAGTTTGGGCAGCGGTAGAGTTAGACCAGCTCAGATCATTAGTGGGAACTGCCAAAGTTGTAGTTTGAGTCTTCTAAACTCTCTAGGCCAGCCTGGACTTCGCTGCCTCTGCAATACTTTCAAGTAGACTGTTATTTACAGTTTCTGTATCGTGGGATATTTGGGGACACAACCAGAGATCTCTGGCTGAAATGCTCTCAGGCATGGTAGGCTGTAAAGCCCTGCCCTTTCCCATGGCAAACATTTTGCTTATGGCTGGGACCAACATCATTTTCACCAGAGTTTTATAGCCCTCATCAGTTACAATGAGACAAAGAATGACTTGAAGTGAGAGCTCTTCATCATCCCCTCTTTCCAGTCGACAGATGACCTCCAAGCAAACATCATTTTCAAGCCCCTCCATTACAGTGAGGATGACTTATTGTCATGTCCTTATTGCTGGCAGTTCATAAGCCTGCACTGTGACCACTCAGAGGCTCACATCACTGAGGTGATGTTACTAACTTAAAATTTTCCCCTGTAGAAGGGTTGGGAATTTTATGTACAGACCACATAATGATGCAAACCTATTTGGTCTGTTATTCCTCAGCTCCCAAAATAACGTCTCATTCTTCTCAAGTGCACAATCCACTTAGGAAGCAAAGATAATTTGCATGAACCTGATGCAATATGCAATATGTGGTTTTCTGTTGCTTGTCTTCTCTTCCTTCTCCAAAACCGTGGGGGAATTTAGGTGCCTTGATGACTGACATTATTTGTAAAACGAACAGTTGAAGATTGTTTACATGCAGTTTCTCATTCTGGGTGAGACTTAATTTACTCTTTTCTGATATTTCAGAAAAAAAAAAGGCTAGTCTAAACCCAATGATAACAAGCCCTAAAAAAATTTCAAAATCAGGTTTTTCTTCTTGAGATCATGTAAGATTTCACTTCAACCCACAAATGTTCTCATACAACTACTTCTGTTCTTATGATTGCTGAAACTCAGAGATGATTTTATTCGGTCCACTTCTCCCTGTCTGGTTTCTGATTCTGCTATTTTTGTCCGTAGTCTGTCTGATGTCTAAGGAGCAAATCATTGCAAACAGCTCCTGTCTTGCCTAGCTAATTTCTACACTAACACTCTGAGCAAAAGAAATAAGGTGGGACTTTGATCAACAGTAATGTCAAATGCTTGGTACAACAGGCACAAAAGGAAAAAGACAAAACCAGGAAATCCTCAGTGTTTCACTTGCATCCCTCCTACCACATTTAACATTTCTTTCTCCTAATGACAGAACTGACCTTCACAGTGCTTCCTCAGAATTGCCTGGTATCTTGTACTCCACAAATAAGTACATTTTGTTAGTGTTAGACTGCTTAATTACTGACTACTACTATTGCAATTGTAGAGTGATGCATTTCTCCATCATCCTCTAGCAAGCATTTTTGTTGTGTCCTCTTTGCTTCTCTTACCCTTCTTGGCAACAGGCAGTTTAGGATAAAATGGTTTTGTCTATCACAGCAAAGTTACGTGTAACTGCTGCCAGCTTGAGTTTTATGGGGTATGCATTTTAAAGTTTTAACAAGATTTTGCCTCGATTGGTAAAAAAATTAAAAGTTCCCACTAAGTGTTTTCCATTATGAAGAAATAATCTTCAAACATATTTAGAGCTCTCCTACAGTAATTTGCTGCCCCGCTGCCCAGTTCATTCAAAAAGTTAGGTGTTTAGAGTTGACAGAAGACTAGCAGCAAGCTACATGAACAGGCATCACCCCTAATAAGGGGAGGTTACTGCAATTTGAATCTATTTCTTCACACACAGCTAGGCATAAAAAATAATGAATTTGAATTTAAAGAGCACCATCTCTTGCACCAGTCTACATAGTTACGGCACAGGCTCAGATATTAGGGCCCCTGACAATAACTAAGAAAATACACCTGGAGCATTGTTCAGTTTAGTTGGGCTCCAAAAGTTTAGACTGGTAAACACAGTCCCAATTCTGGGTATCCTGGACGGGTAAGCTCAATTTCATTGAAAATTTTGCTTTCAAATGCGGGAGGAGGGCCTACTAAAAGTTAGATCCTGATTTTGTGGCTTTGTAAGATAAGGTCTTTAGTGGCAATACCAGCCTGAGGTGTTGGTGGCCTCCCCTTCCTCTTCCTTACTGCCCCATCTCTTCCTACTCTTCTGCTCAAACGAATTACTGCCTGAGATGCACAGGTGCTGTTGTTTCCACAACACTGTTAATATGATGAAGGAATCAATAGAGCTTCTCCAGTGGTGTCTTTAGTAGGTCATTTTTAAGCTGGGCCACTTCCACGCTGGGTGTGCATGAAGGTCTGCTGTGTAAGGGGAGCTGGGCTGGCAGTGGCAAGCGGGGCAGCAACCCCTTAGCACTGCTGATAGTGCTGAGGTGTGGAGACTTTGTGTCGTGAAACCACAGCTGAGAAAAGGATTGCAGAAGGGCTGGGTGCCATTAGACTCCAAAACCACAGGGAGAGCCCTCTATGATTCCGCATCATTTGTGGTTTTCATTTTTCTACTCATTCAGTTGATAGAGAGTGGCACTAAATTAAATACTTGACTGTTAAGGTCAATTAAGTGACTTCATTTGCAGAAGTGTAGCTCCAACTGGTGTCTCATTCAGGGTTAGAAGCCAAGTTACGTTCCTAATGCATGAGGCCAGGTTCTCCTTCTTGCGGAAGGACATGCAGCAAAGGGTTTTGTGCCTGCTTCAGGAAAATCCTGCTTGCTGTTTGAGGTTTGAGAAAGGAGATTATCTCTGCTTCCTCACCTGCAAAAAGATAATTACACTGTCCAACTTTCTAAAGAGCCTTTGCATCTCCAGATAAAATATACTACAGAGAGGCACTACATGAATTATTCAAGCTAAATTAAATTAATGAAGACTGTAGAAATTCAGTTGCTTTTGTTTCTTTTTTTTAGTTCACTAGGTTCAGATTCTGCAGTGGCCTTTGTGGTCTCAAAATATTCTGAAAGAGCACTGCTAGCTCACAGCTCTGCTGAAAATATTTTCTTCATTGTCTGAAAATATATTAATTTAATTATCGACGAGTCCATTTGTGAGAGAGCTATTGAAGCATGACCAGCTCACCACAGTGTTTTCTCTAACCATAGACTGCCACAGGGAGTGAAGAATGGAAAGTCAATGCAATCTCTGTGAGACAGCAAGATGGATTTATGAGGAATTACAGACTGGTTAATAAGGAAAAAAAAATTATCACTTGGACAACAATGTAGGATTATAAGGACAGGTCTTGTACCATCCAGGAAGGACCTAGACAGAACATGTACTCCAGGATGCCTTAAATCCTTTGCACCAGTGCTTTCGGGTTAGTTGTGCTACCATCCGTGCTCTGAGCCTCTCTAAGCAGCCCCTCTCCTTTCCTCTGTACTCCAGATGTTAGGAGATGCCCCCTGCATGAAATTCTGCAGTTCTCACCCCATAATCTGGGATGTGGGGCTGCCAGCACCAGTCTCCTGGTAGCCTGCAACAGCAGTTTAACTGAAATAAAGTGATTTATTTTGCCAAAAAGCTGCACAGCTCTTAGTAGAATGAGTTTAAGAGAGGTGCCTTACACATTACATTTGTATTCATATTTCCTTGCTGGACCATAGGCAGACATGGCATTTTTCCCCAATATGGAGAACTGGAAGCTAGCCATCAGCCTGGTTCCCCTGATTAATCTGTATTTTTTTAAACATATCTTTAGCCTGTCAGCTTCTCCTGGCTCACATAATCTCCCGCCCTTTTCTGGAGATTCGAAGGTGTCAGGGGCTCCTTTGAAGGCAGGCTTGGCTACTGAAGACAGTAGATGTCTGGTAGACAGACATTGTTATCCTCACTCCTTTGAAGTTGAGTACCTGAGCCTGGCTTAACCAGGTCGTTATTTTACTTTTCCTAGCTCGCATCTGTAACAAGCCCTTTATTGCCTGCTTTCAATTAACTCTATGAATTCAGGAGAGCAGCAGTAGGAAAGGTGGGAAGGGCACAGGAAAAGATATATAACATTAATCAAAGGGTCGTTCAGGCATTTTTCCAGTTTGCCTCACTTTGTTACCATAGAATTCCACATGATCCTCAAAATAGGGATTCTTGCGTAGAGCCTATAATAAACAACCTGTCACCACTATGTTTCTGTTTATTTTAATTAACAAAGGGATAATTTCTGTCTGGCATGCAGCAGAGTGGAAAGGCAGGAGGTGACCAGGGTTGTCCATCCCGCTGTCTTCCTGCTGCTTCAGCGAGGCTGGGCTGAGTCCCAGTGCCAGGCAGCCCCTGTGGGCCCCTGAACTGTGCCTGGGGCTGTGGATTCAGCTTGGAGATGGCCTCTGTCCCGGGGAAGGGCAGGGGTTTTGTAGTTCAATGCCAAGTACCTACCTACTTACCAGCCAAGCCAACAAGTTTGTTTTTTTCAGAGACAGATCTCAGACCCAGATGCATACTGGATGTACTGCTGGAAGGGCTGAGAGAGGGAGGGAGGGAGACAGAGAGAGAGGCAGAGAAGAGAGGGCAGCACCTGCTCAAGGTGAGGTTTTAACAGCTGCCAAGAGCATCTACTGCTTCTGCATCCACTGGCACAAAGATGGAGCTGAGTGCAGCCTGTCTAAAACCTGAAGGGAAAATATGAGGTTCAGGGAAACGCAGTTATCTGTTTTCAGTTCCTTCTCCCCTTCCTTTCTGGGTGCTAGTGCGCTTCATTTTACAAGCAACTGTGGTTTGGAGCAACTTTACTGAACTAGTAGAAAGAGGCAGACTGCCAGGGGAACACTGTTTCATAGAGCGCAGTTCAGGTAGGATTGCTGTGTTTCCATGGCAGAGTGACACAGGGGTGTGGCCCAGGAGTAGTAGGGAGCACAGATTGCACCGTAAAGAGGAACCATATCTTGCCCTGCAAAGGGCTTCATGACATCTCCTCAGAGGAGACATCTTCTGTGTCTGAGGCCAGGCTGTGGCCTCACAGCATTTGGTGCCAGCTGCTAGCTACCAGGATGCACAGGCTGTGGTGTGGCTCTCTCGCTGCTGAATGCCCACAGGGGACTTTTATATTATGGTGCAATTACAGAGTACATGTTTTCCTGTGTTCTGGTCTGTGGACCTCAGTTCTGGACCTCAGCCACACGTAGCAAACCAGAACATAAAGGCTTTACATTTTTGGAAACATCATAAATTTATTTTTTTTATTTTATGAAATTAAATGCCAACCATTAGGAACGTGCCTATAAAACACATTTGATATTTCAGTTTTGTTGAGGTGAAATGTGAACAAACTGGTGAGCACATATGGATGTTCTTGTTTAACTACCTGGAGAGGTAAGGCTGCTTTTTACTCTCCTTGTTTCTCATGCCATGAGCACAACAGAGTATGTAAGTTCCTCACACTCATTATTTGATCGCCTCCAAAAATAGATTTCTGCATATTTAATCCACCAGAAAACTCGGAAAGAGAGAATAGACCTACTTTTCTTTTTTTTTCCTTGTCAGTTGTGCCTGAAGGCATGCTGTACTCTGAGCAACTACTGAACAGTTTTCATGCTTTCTCCTGCTTTGCAATGAGTCAGATACAGAGATGTCAGGGCCTTGAGGGCACCATGGGCCTTACTGCTGATGCCCAGTCTTTGCTGGGTCCACCTGGGGCCAGGAGCCCCATTTCAGCCCAGCCTAGGGCTGTCAGTTCTGGCCTCACTGACACCACAGCGGGGTCTGGCTGTATGTTCTGATACCTTGGTCATACATCACAGCCTTGTTTCTGGTCTCGTCTCCTGCTCCTTCCCCTTTAGCTCCTGACGGAAGTTTTTGGATGGTCCCTGGTCCTTGTTCTTCACTTGCCATGTCAGAGGCTGTTGATGGACCTTGTTACAGCCATTGTCTCTGCCCACTGTGGTGAGACCCTGTGGGACAGCACTCACTGGTGAGGCCATGGGCTGTGCTGGAGTTACCCTCAGGTCCCAGCTCATGTCCCTTTGGGAATCACTGTCCCTCACTGAGGAAACCATCTCTGACAATACAAGTATGGAAAAATGATGGCAACAAACCACCTTCACCCTGCAGTGCACTGTTACTGACTCTGTGCTAAGTGGACAAAAAACATCTGCAGCCCAAGTCATATGCATTGTGGTGGCTTTGCACAGGAGCAAGAGGGAAAGGATGGAGCTCAAATTCCAAGGTGTTCCTGTTTCAGAAACATCAAGTCTTTAAAACACCCATTTAGCTATCTGTAATTTTAGTGTTATAACTTACTGATTATCTGTCTTGTGATAGTGCCTGGTTTTTACCAAATAAAAGGCTAGCAAACCCATTCCTCTCAAGCCTTTCCTCATTTGGTACTTGCTTAATTCCCTCACCATCCCAGATGATCCTCTCCAGTTTGCCAATCTCTCTCTCATACTGGGGTATGAAGTCAGTGCTCCAGCCATGGGCTTGCAATTGCCCATCCACGAGGAGAAACTGCTGCCTGTGGTTATTCACTGTATAGTACAGCCCAGGTGACAGCAAATCTGGATCGGCAAGGCTCAATCCCAGCCCATTGACCCTCTCTCCTCTGAACTGACTCCAGTTGATCCCTTCTTTCCTGAGGATGCTTAAAAATAACAGCAATACCCACTTGTGGAGCAGATATGTCACGAGACATGATGCAGTTCCACACACGGCATCATTTGGTGGATGCTGAAGGAACAGGGACAAGCCTGTGAGGGTTACCTGCACATGAAGTAAATTGTTTGTATTTCTGTGAGCTGATCAGGAAAAGGACACAAAGCTCAGAAACAGCTTGCAGCATACAAACAAGATAGTTATAATGATGACTGATCTTGCGACAAGTCACCTTGTTATTTCTTATTTTACCCAAGTATAGAAATGCTGACATTTCTATATTTTCTTTTAAAAAGAGTTGCATACCTTATGAGCAGGAGAGCTGAAGCCAGGCCTCCATACCCTTCTTAGGTTTTATTACTTATCAGAATAACATTTGGTAGAAGCAAGACTGTGACAGAACACAGATTTTTATAAATGTTGCCTAACCCGCATCCCGAACTTCCTCTCTTTCATCCTCCTTTCTGTTTCCTACTTACTGTCTTTCTTTCATCATTGTAATTTCTCCAAATCACTGGTTAATCTTGGTTAATTTAGGCTTCTGAAAGGGCTATGAAAAAACTTATTTTCCCAGAGAAAAAATAAAATGCTGATATCAGAAAATAAATCACTTCTAAGCATGCTACCACTAGTATTTCATATTCATCAATAAAAGACTGACAAAGGGCAAAATAAAGTTAGCTTTTTAAAAGTTATTAATAGAAGTATGGTTTGTGAAAAATATTATTGAATAATATATAAGTAAATATATAAATACACACACAAAAGAAAATGTAACTGCAAAATATCTACTAACTCTAACTGGGAAACAGACATCAGGAATATCAGATTCTTAGTCTAGTTCTTCATTCTCATTATGTGAGACTTTTTTTTTTTTCAAAAATAATTTATCAAGCACAAAGCAGATATTCAATTTGTATTTGATTGCCCCCAGTTTTCTCCACTGATATTGAGTCAGGGAATACCCAGAGGAATAAATTGAAAATGTGAGGTGAAATGTGGGAAAACAGAAAGAGAGCAGTTATAACTGCAATGTTAGAACTTCCATTCTGTATTTGTAAAGTCTTGAATTTTCCAAGTTTTACACTGAGAGTGTGATTCTTGTGACTTAATTGTAGCCATACAAAGCTGTCTCTGGTGCTGTCGAGTGTCACAGCAGTCCTCAGGTGCTGGTCCAAGCTATATGGCAAGTTTTGTGCCATGGCTTTCAGCCTTGTGCAGATGTTTTGTGTGCCTAAAATAACATGAGTTCGTCTGTTCGGGCACTGAAATTGCAAAAATGTTAGTGGCAGCCACACAAACTCCCAACATCAAAATTAATTAGTAAAACCAAGTAACTTGCAGGCTTATGTCTTTCAGCTTACTTTCTGTTCAGCAAATTATTTCAGTGGTGCCATGAAGTGCAAAAGGAGATTGAGGAGTTATGGATAAGCATAGTGAAAGGCAGTCCCAAGGACCGTGCACAGCCAAGAGCAGGTCCTACCTCAGCCCAGTGTCCCTCTGAAGAAGGGGTAGGTCACACTGTTCCTGAAGTAGCATGAGCTACGCCAGCCAGTTGAGCACTACACAAAATCCCAGAGAAACAGGTCAACATGACAAGGAAATGCAACTCTGATACCTTGTTTTTCTGACAGGGGATGAGAAAAGATGCTGATGTTGGTTTCAAATGAAAATGTGTTTCAGTACTCCAGTGGTCTCTGAAGGGCTTATTGTAGTCATCTGTCAGCATTGGTTATCTATGTGTCCTGACATATATTGTGTGTGTTTCAGAAAACTGAGATTCTCGACATTTCCTGAATTCTTTACAGTTAGAACTCTCTGATCCCCCCTGGGACACCTGATTTTGCAGTGCTATTCAGCAGTCACAAGTATTCCTCCTCAGTATTTCAGGTAATACTGAGGGGATGAGCTACCACAATTAAATGAAAGAAAATGTTAGCACATACTAAGAAACCACAGGAAGATAGGACTTTCTTGCCAGACACTTAACTGCTGAATTTTGAAATCCCACAACTTCAAAGAGACTGAGTAGAAAGGATGAACTGGAAATATCCTTTTCTACAAAAGGAAGGGACATACCCATATTTCATAAACCATTGGAATCCAGATTGTGAATGGCATCAGAAACAAAGGATGTGCCATCTGTTAATTACAGATTAAGTTTGCTGACACAAGACTCTTACCTGGGAATACTTACTTCACCGACAGATTAAAGCCATCTTTAACAACCTAATTTCCTAGCTGCCAATTTTTGCTATAATCTGCCCAGCAGCTGTGTGTCCAAAGGTTTGCTTGCCTTGTGTTGCTGCCTGCTGGATGAGTAACTCAGGAATGGAAAGCAAGAAGAGGAGAAAGAGAGTTTTCAAGGGATCTGCTCAAGAATTAATTTATCCATGATGCAAAAACCCATAGTAATCTGTCTTGTACCCCTTGTGTTTTTACTCAGTTCAAGTCCATGTGGTACATGGAGCCTAACTAAACCAGCAGTGCACTCTTGCCCTACCAAGGTCACCACGCTTGGTTTAGGCTGTTGCTTTTTTTGAATGCCTTTTTCCGTAGAAGGGACCATAGCATCAGAGAAACAATACAATCCACTTTCTCTGGAAGAATATCACAAAGAAAAAGCAAATATAATCCAGAGGCTTCATATGTCCCTCCACTAGGATCAACTTTTTAATCCCTATTAGGCAGCACACTTTTCACAACACAGAAACAGAGACAGCAGAATTTCATTTTGCACAGAAGAAATTCTGAATATCAGAAGCTTCACCTTTCCTTTGGCCAAAATTGTTTCTGTAGTTTTGCTGGCTCACCTGCATACCATAGGATTCACAGTAATACTGGTGCCTGGGGCTGCCAGCAATGCAAATCTTCCAATGACAGAAGTTGCCTCCCAGCATAGAAAGCTAGCATTTCTTCTATTCTAAACACTATGTGATCTCTTTTAATAGTTTTATTTCCATTGCCATTGTCTTCTCTGAGTGTCTTCAACACAGGATTGCAAACAAAGGCACCAGTTTCCCTATAAGAGGGTGTTGTGCTGACAATACATTGTATTTATCTCCAGGCTTCACTGGGATGCTTTGGGGGATGACCAGCTTCCCCCATACTGTGCTTTCTTTCTTTAACATGGTTTGAGAGTGATTGGTGTCTGTTACTCCTCTCTCAATCTTTTTAGCCTTTTTTTTTTTCTTTTCATTTGTCTCTTAAGGTAAAAAAATCCATGGATTCAGGAAGCATGAGGTCCTTTTCTGAGCAGTTCTGAGAGGTGAGTGTGACATAAATGAAATAATTACTTTCACAAGTCAAATTGGCTCAATTCTGGCTGATTACTTTTTTGAAACTACATTTCAATACAGCTCTGATCAGATCAACCATTTTCCATAGCAGTGTGTGTTATTTTAAGCTTATCATTACCATGGGACTTGAATTCATTTGGAACTCATTAATAATCAGTTCAATTCCCTTTCATTAGAAATCTTTTATTGGAGTAACCACTTGTTGTGACAATTCCCATGAAGTCACCATCTTTGTAGATACACAGCTGGTGACGATGAAATAATATGTAACTTTATATTAAACTAATATTCCCCAAAATAATAAAATGCCGTAATATATTTCATGAATAGTTAATAGAAGATCAAGAAGATGAAAGGTACAAATAGATAATTTTCTTGGTTATCAGAATTCCCCTTTTTTGGTGTGGCACAGTAGAGGGATTTTATATTGCATATATATGCATCTTTCTCTGCATAATGTAGTTTTTTGCCATGTATAATGGAACTCACAACATGAAACATTGACACGTAGCCAGTGAAGACAGAGTGTCCTTCCCAATAATAACAAGATGGCTTGGCAGTTCATCATGTCTGAAGAGAAGATTTTGTAATCAAAGACATTGAAAGCCTGTGAAAGAGAAGGTTAATTAAAAAAAAAAATTAAATAAATAAAAGAGCTCTTTCTTCTTGGAGCAGGGACTGCAATCTTCTCTGTTTTTCTCTAAACTTTCACTGAGCAAACATATTTGTATCTTGACCCTCTTTCCAAGGTAGTGTTTTTGTAGAAATACCTGTACCAGGCTAACAAAACTGTGCACAAGTGTTTATGCTGCTCTCAAGGGGTGTCAGTATGTCACAATTCCCTGAACAATAACAGGTTGTAGAGCAGGAAGAAATTTTAAGCAGTTTTGAAAAACCGTGGAATAATTCCAATGTTTTGCAAGTCTTCCATGTGTATAACTCCTCCACCATGTGTCAGACAACTAACACAATAGTTCTGGCTAAATTTGGTGAGACTAAGAATTAAGTAAGAGCCTTTCCTGTGCCCACACTTCTGCTGATAACTTTTGAATTCTCTTCTGGAAGATGAAAAGCATAGTCAGCTAAAGCTGGGTCTGGAAGCAAATCCCCTTATTTGAAGGAGGATGAGGACAGGAACAAGGACGTGTCCTACGAGCAATTAGTTGCCTGTTTTGCTTGATCCTACATCAGCCTTGATCCTGCAACGAAGATGGCAAGCATCTCAGGGCAAAAGTTTCTCTCATTTCTTCTAGATCTGTGGCTGGATGCAATAGGAGGCTGCCATTCCTTTTGCCTTTAAATGTTGGCTTGTTCCATGGGAAAATAATATCTGCTGCACCATCGACTGTGCCAAAGTGGCAATGACTCTGTGCCAGTCAAAGGGCTGCAACTCATCTGCCCAAACGTAATGTGCACAATTCTCTGCAAAATGGTCAACTAAACCACTCTTTGGCCCATGGCAATGAGACTTCTCTTTCTGAAGGGGGCATTTTTACTGAGTTCATCTCAAGTAACTGGAAGTGCCAGTTTCTCTCTAGGTACCATAGTGAAAACCTAGTTGATACCTTGGGTGTCCTAGTTGGCCTATGGGAAGTACTGCCAGGAGGAGTCACTCCCATCCCCGATGACAGTGCCGTGTGATCTCCCTTTCGTTTTCAGCAGGAGGAGACAAAGCTCCCGATAAAGCAAAGAGTTTCCTTAAACTGTTTTTTTCAGATGCATTGTGAGGAAAGAGACCTTCATCCTCCTAATGAGCAAATGTGTTCAAAGTAAATGCACTCCTTGAAAGGCGTTAATGCTTTCATCACTACTGGCTAATGAGCCTGAACTTGCACCTTGTACTAGATACTAATCAGATTCCTCTTTCTGTACTTTCTAAAGCAGTGCAATTTGGGCTGCCGGCAGGCAGTGCTGCTGTTTAAAAATAACCGGACGTGGATGTTCTCATTCAATATTTCTGTCACAGACGCTGGTAAAGGTCTCATCCCAGGCAAGACTGGGCCCCATTTTAATATGCATTGCATTTTTAGTTTCTTTAAAAATTTTTTGTTAACTTGTTCTGTTTACAAAATCAAATAACAAGACCTTTAATTGAAGAGTAACTACTTCTTGTATAATGTAATTTGATTTTTTCGCTCAAAATTTCAGATTACTTTAGGTGTTGCTTTTTTTTTTAATCATTTGCATAATCTACAACACTTTCAGGACTTTCTTACTTTGCATAAATCAATTTCTCTTCTTGTTCTCTCCATCACTTTCAAGGGGATTCTTTTTTGCTTTACTGGACTTAAATTAATCCTCTGGAGGAAGCAGTGTCATGACACGGCCAGCATCAAAATCTGCATAATGAAAGCATTTTTTTCCATTTAAATTGGCACTCAAGAATATCACTGCTCATTAGCAGACTTTAAATCTTTTATTTCATTTTAAGTGAGAAGGACAAGCATTCTTTCCCTAATATGACTTTCTTGCATAAAAATTTATTGAAAGGTCTTTAAATTTATTGCAGTGCAATTTAGATGCCTAAATACCTTTAAAAAAACAGTCTCTGTGATTTGTAGAGTATTAACATTGCTAGAAAGACTATCAAAATTGCCAGGCTTGATCAGAGTGGTGGTGTGTCTCATCTGGTTTCTCTCTGGGGTTAAAACTGATCTGAGAAGGTGGTTGAATAATGGATGGATGTGGAATCACTTATGATGAAAGGGGAATTTCTGCCCGATTCCAGGCACTCAGCAGATGGTTTTGCTGGTGATGATCTCAGATGAGGCTTAGTACGAAATCTGTACTGAAACTTTTAACTGAGAAGAGTCTCCAGTATAACAGAAGGAAAGCTTCAGGAAAAAAAAAAAAGGTTCTTATGTTGGAAAGAGGTGAGATGCAAAATTGGTGTTGCTTTCCTTTTAGGTGCTAGCACACAGCTGCAAAGCAACCACATCTTTTTCACTAGAAATCTCCAGGGCTATTTAGCCTTCCAGGATACATGCCCTCACACTTCTCCACAGTCTGAAGGTTTTATCATTAATAATTCTGTATTTATCTTCCACAGTTTCAAAAGAAATATCTGTAGGGGAGGAAGAGCAGTTCTTGCCCTTGGGCCTGTAGCACAGCTGCAGCTTGAGCTGCAGCCTGGGACACCCAGAGGCTGCCCACTGCTGGCTTGTCTCCATGGCCATGCTTCAGGCTCCGATACGCCTGTCGGGCATGACTCAGCTCAGGCTTCCCCAGACAATGCTACTGATTTAATGATCGCAGGCAATCTGCCGTCTGCACTGACCTTTTCCATTCCGTCCTGTCACATTTCCTCGCAGAATACATGTATTACTGGGTTTGGTCCAGTCGTCAAAAATAGCATTCCCTTTCTTTGTAAGATGAAGATTATTTCCTTTACTTCACTTGCAACTCTCTGCTTGCATTTGAATATTTTACAGGATCAGGTAGCAATGATATCTGCTTGCCTTTTGTTAAGTTTCCTGAGTTATGAATGAGAAGTTGCTTTTGTCTGCTAAATACGATGATAAAGGGCATTGAAAGGCTCAGAAGAAAGTGTTGATGCACCTATTTCTCCCACATAAATGTGTATTTTCCAGTCATTGACTATTTTGTTGTCATTGCTATGATGTAGAAGGAACACAATGGAATAAATTGAACACAGGGAGCCTCTGATAAGAAAATATGTGTTTCGGAAATGACATTGACGGTTATATTTAATTTGGGAACATTTGGGAAAGACTTTTTAAAAATTACTTTCCTAGTTAGTATGTATTATTCCAAAATACATGCCTTTGATTTCAGAAATTGTCAGGAGAAATGAATAATTTTCCCACAATTGCTGAATGTCTTGTTTGTCTTACATATGTGATGCCAAATAAAAAAATCTGTTTATGCAAAATTTATTCCTGTTAAAACTTGAAAATGATTACATGCTAGAAAAGTGGAAGACACGGTGATCTTTTTTATTGCAAGATACTTTAAAAACAAAACTTCTGTCTGACAAGTTTCAAGGTACACACTTCTATTTCATTTTCCATCAGTCTTCCCCTAATTCCCTCTCTACTGCGAAATAAACGTAAGAACAAAGTAAGTGCTTTTGACCCTGGGTCAGCATTATTTTCTAGTTCATTTATCAATGTTTTTCAAATGAGATACACTGGTTGGTCAGATGTATAACTGAATAGAATTAATTCTTTTAGGAAAATGTATCCTATTTTATCCCAATATCTTTTGAGAGCTGCATTTGTGAAGGCACTCACATTTTCTGCGTTCATGGACAAGATGCCTGGAGCTGGGGCAAGAGGAGAAGAGTGGGGATAGTGACAGTCCATCGTTTGGACACTGGCAGGGTGAAGAGGGGGAAGCTTCACTCTGTGTTGTTTCCAAGCTGATGTTGCATTTACTGCATAAAATGGCTAATGCATGTAAAGGCATGGTGTAACTTGGACCTAAATCTTTCCTTTCCTGTGTGACTATGCCAAACCCTTGGCAAGAAGGGTATAGCCATGGTATTGAAAGGCAGGGACCTTGCTGAGCCCTTTGGATCAGTGTTGGGAAAGCATACATACATTGCACAGCACTGACCTGTGGATTGAGCCACCTGCCAAAGAGATGTTGCTTTCTGATCAACATTTTCTTGCTGTCAGCCTTGAGCGTCATCCTGCTGATAGTATTATCTCCAAGTACTCCCTGTTCAGGGTGCTGGTTCCTAACGCTCTCCAAGCCCTGTATGAGGGCTGGTGGTTCACCTACATGTTTGTACTTGAAAACATTGAATTTCACTGGTTAAGAAATATTTTCCTTCTACTGGCTCTGAGGTTTACTGCCAAAAGATAAGTATTTGACCATTTTATGCCATTGTGAACAGCAGATCCCTGGACTACGGGCATGCAAGAAGGACAGTATACTGCAAAACAGTAAAGAAAACCTGCTGCACAAAAGTTATGAGCCTGTTAGAGCTGGAGCTCCCATGGCTGGGATGGAAAGTTCTCTGCCTCCCAGAGGTCAGCTGATCATAGCAGTTGAAAGCCAGAAAAAGTAGCAGTCAACCATGTAAGACTCTAATATTGTGTGGGTTTTTTCTATTTGTATTAGGTTTTCAAATAAAAACAGAAAGCATGCTCTTCATCCCAGGAGTTTTCACTCTAATGAGTTGTTAATGAGCTATCAATTACTTATGCAAAAGAAAATACACACATAAAAACACATTACTATTCCTTAGCTGAAGGTTGTCTGTGTTTAAATGTTGGGGACATTACTTTCCTCACCTGGGTCACTGGCCCTCTGTATATCTTCATCTGCATTTACTCTATTACACGTCCAGCATGTAACACTTCAAGCAAGATTGTATATCTGAGGATCATGGACTCATGCTCTAATCTTATGCAACATTGTCAGTTCCCTGGGTAAGTTGATATGTAGCACTTCTCTGCTATCAAGCAGTCGCGGTGTATTATCAATCCTCAAGCCCTCTTGTGAAGCACACTAGCTGTTAATCTTATTTCTAGAGGCACCGTCTCCTTCTTGACTGTGGATTCTTGAATTACAATGGCTAAAAAGCATTTCTGTCCATTCACAAGAGGACCAGAAGCTAAACTTTCTTCCATCCAGCCTTTGTCATCCACACAGTGAGGACTGATCATTGTCATGAGCTTGACCTTGTAATGAAATCAGTGACCTTGAAGGTGGCATAGGCAATACAAATCCTCTTGTTCACCCCAAGTTTAGAAGCCGTTTGCCTGACTCCTTTGATCAGCTTCCTCATGAATGAGGAGCCCTCAGCAAGACCTGCCTGAACCACTTAAGTCTCTCCCTCCCATATGGCGCAGAGGAAGCATTTGTGTGGCTCAGGAGTAACAGGACACAGATTGCTAAGCTCAGTCCTGGGCTGCTATGGATCCTTTTCTTTCCTCAGGCTCCTCTCCTGCATATTCTACTCCCCATTAGCCCTGTAGTTGTACCCGGGGTATCCTCCAGCCTGGGGAACAAGAGCATTGCCGTCCTTGCCCCATCTCCTTCACTGCCACCTGCCAGAGCTCCCCACGCCTGGGCTGCCTGAGCACAGCAGCATGCAGAGGTGCTGGCAATGGCAGTGAAAAACAGTGTAAAACAGTATAGAAAGGAATGTACAGATGCGAAGAAATGTAAAAGTGTAAAACAGTATAAAAAGGAGATTTTTATTTTAGAAATTCATTGCTTTTTTCCTGTGTGTGTGTGTGCGCGTGCATATTTGTGTGTGTGACTCAACCATGTCACAGAGCTTAATATGCTGGAATTAGCCAGGCTGTTAAGGGTTAAGATATTTATGAACTTGTTAAGAGATGAGAACATTATGCACTGTTCACAATGTTTAATTTGAACTGCCACGCTAGAGAGAATATCTGATTACATTATCAGTTTATTCTCATTGAATGTTAGTTGTATCTTCTTTTTTTTTTTAACAGTGCTATTTCTGTGTTAGAAAAGATATTTCTCCTAATTGACTGGAAATGGAGGATTTTAATTAGCCAGGCTTTTCATGCAGAGGATTCCAGCTGCTGAAATCCTGGGCCATTATAGGGTTAAATGTCAGTCTGTAAGATTAATGACTTCACTGAAAACATTTTATCACAGATACGGAAAATAAACCCCCTTCCCAGAAAGCCACAAATCGTGTGTGCCATTAAGGAAGGAATCTGCACAAACCAATAAAACCTGATTGCTCCTGCACCAACAAACACCAGCAGTATGACAAAAATCATTATAAGGATCAAAATTGCTGAGCTCCTTGGCTAGTGTTGATGCTGGAGGGCTGAAATACGAGGTGTACTGTCTACCTGGGGTGACTTTCTCCACAGACACTCAGAGGCCATGCCCTCAGCTGGGTTTCTCAGCACAGGAAAGGAGGAATATGTGCTTTCATGCTGGGTTTATGTGAGTGGGAATATCCATTGCTGCTGCATCAAGAAAATAGGTGCTGGTTTTTATCGAGAGTTTAAAGCTCAGGTTTGGATTCTCAGGGGGTGGTGCTGGGATGGACACGATGTGGACTCTAAGCTTCAAAGCTGCAGCCAGACAGGTATCAAATTTACAACAGCTCTGAATTAAGCCTTAGGTGTTCGGGTTTTTAAATTTCCAATTTCTCCTCCTTCCTTAAAAGTAAAAAAGCTTCCCACCACCCCACCTTTCCCCACAGTTCCCCCTTCCTTGTGTGATTCAACACGTAGCGGGCTGTAACTATAATAAGATGCAGCAAATGATGCACCTACTGACTGACAGTGGCATCCGCAGAACATGCAGGAGCAAAATGAAGAGAAATCTCTCCTGGAGCACAAACATTTAGCAGTGACAAGAACAGTGCACTGAATTTTGCACAAACGTTTGACTGCATGAGTTTTAAGGCTTGCTTGCCCACAGGTAAGGAAATTAATTTGATGTTTAGATTAGGTTCGTGTCTGCACACTGTAAGTATGGATTTAGTGGCTTTTTGGCCAGAAATTAAATCAGAGATGCTCAAACCCACTGCATTTAAAATGTTCTCTTTTCCAGCACTAAATCCTTAAGGTTTTAATTGTTGACAGCCAAAACTTTGTCTTGATGAGGACAGAAATACAACACTTCTACCCACAGAAAAATGTATCTTGGCTGGGTGGGTGACTCCTCTGAAACTGCTGCCTCACTGTGAACTTCTTTTCCTGCTAAGGAAAAGAAGTATATAAAAATAAGTCCTTCAGGCAAGAACTGCATCATCTTACGTTACACTTTTAATTTTTTAATGCAAGACTGCTCTGCAGTTTTGCAAAAACAGCTCTCAGAAGTAGGATCCATCTTTATTTTAGCAGGCTGAGGGGCATAAATTCCTCATTCTTAAGGAAGGTCCCATACACCAATACCATGGACATACACAAAATACCCCCCTACTTCAAAAAATATTAGGCTGCAAAAACTAAGCACTGAGGAAACATTGTGACAGCTATTGGTACAACTTTAATGCAGTCCACTTGCATGACTGTTGTGGCACAGTCTTACACAACCTTTCTCACTTGGTCTTCTTCACCGTGAGGTGCATGGGAGAAGGTAAAGCACTCATTGAGAAGATAGCCAATATTTCATTTTAATTCCCTTTTTCTCCAGATTGTATCCCCAGGCCTCATCTATTTTTCAAACAAGTTCTGGATAAAGATTTGTCTATTTTCCCATGGCCTTTTCTTTAGCCTTATTATTACTTCTGACTGCTTCAGACACTGGGTTACTTGCATCTTCTTGGAGATACTGCCTCTTTTGGTGGATGGAGGATTGAGGCACTGAGAGATCAAGGTCAAGGTGATGTGTGCTTGACTGAGACAGCTGGACCTGCTTTCTCTTGAGCAGTACACACAAGAGCAGTGTAGCTGTTCAGGGCATGGTTCCCATGCACTTCAGCTGCAGGTATTGTAATATCTACGATGGAGGAGAACAGAAAAGGAAGATCCTATAGAAAAAGAGGAATGTCAGATTCTTGACAGTAGGCTTAAGTGACTGGAATTTGCAGTGCTGAAGGAGAATAATGGAAAGATGATTCAAGAATAGCCGGACTCCAGCTGGTACTGCCGCATTATTGAGAGCCTGTAACAAGCTCTGCCAGGCATCAGCTGTCCATGTGCACTGGGGAGCATCAGGCTGGGCCATGACAGGGGAATTTAACCTGTCCCAGTGCCATGCACAGTTACTGCTTCCCAAGAACAAAAGCCGGGTGAGAAGACTGGCCCCACCATGCAGCCCAGTACAGCAGCTTCTACCTGTCACAGCTGAAGGGTCTCCTTGGTCACGCCTCACCAACGAGGGGTCTGCACTGCAAGGGTAAAGGAGCAGCATCGCCTTGTGCGGGGAGGGGTCCTGCTGGGATATCCTTGGATCCCAGTTCCCCTGTACTCTTCCCTGAAATAATGAGCTGTAAGATGGAATTTTCTTTTTATAGAAAGTTACACAAAGGAACTACACAAGTTCTTTGGTTCTGCCTTTGCATCCCAAAATACACAACTTTCTTTCTGATACTGTATGATCTTCAGTTACCATACAAAAATAAATTATTTGCAGGAGAATGAGGGCAAGCTGAAAACTTATTTATCACCCAACTATTATGATGTGGTTGATGATCAAACAACCTGTGAAGCTGAGATAATTTTCTTCATCTTCAAGTAGCCACTGGAAAGCCTCATTACATGCCTGAAGTTGCATTGCTTAGCAACAGCATTTCAGAAATTCAAGTTATCAGCATGATCACTAATAAGACGGTAAGCTGCAAAAGAATCCTGAATAAACTAGTTCATTTGCATTTCAAAATAAATGAGAGTAAATGTCAGATTGTGTTCTGGAGTATATGAACTCTTCTTAGCATAGATATATTGCATTTACTCAAGCATTTGTACAATAGAGACAAATCCAAAATGCTTCTAAAATTCTATAAATACAGCATATCTGCGGGCTCCAGATATTTTACTACACTTCAGCTGTTAACTTTAGCTAAAGAAGTCTGCTATCAGTAAAACACGCTGTCAAAGTGTGGCACACACAAGAACTATTAGAAGTGTTATCTTCTGTGGCAGGACATAAGTATGAATGAAGAAAAAAATATAATGTACAAGATTCTGCCATGTACAAGATCCATTTGAAGGACAATTTGATTTATAAAACCCTAATTCTGGAACACTTTCTTAAACTTCACAAATACTCAGGGAAGAAATTTGTTAAATATCATTTGAAAAGCCTTCATGGCCTCTGTGTAAAAATGTATACACTTAGGAACAGCATTGTTCACAAATCCAGAGTAAGTCTGGGAGGTTTCTGTAGCCCTGGATTTCTGGTGAAATATACAGAAAACAGTGCCATGGGAATGCTCAGTGGAAGTGAAGTGAATGATAGCCCAAGCCTATTGGTGACACGTTGCCTTTCTCACCTGATCGTAATATGGAGCTGATCAGCAATCAAGAACAAAAGTTCTATCAGTGAGGCAGTTGTTTTGAACTTGTCCTCATTTTGTCTCCAGAGAATTACTCTTGAAACATTTTCTTCATTCATTCACTCACAGGAATAGTATTTGGGGGAGAAACCTCACTCATTCCCATTCTTCTGGAGGCGAGCCTCACTTACTTGAAGGGCAGAGAAAAGACATTGTCTTACTTACCTACCTGTAGGTACTTATTACCAGTAGGCTTCTTCTCTAGCCAGCATGGGTATGGGTATTCAGGCACTTCCAAAGGATGCCACATGCCATCAGTGTAAAACCTTCTCTTTGACTGCAGAGGAAACCTCCTGACCATCTTTGACTCATTGCTTCAAAATGCGCACACTGAACTGGAGAAGATGATTTTTTTCCTAAGAGCACCACTGGGACAAAGTCATAGCAGTGCAAACTCTGAAAGCAGGATGCACAGGAATGACCTTAGAAGACAAGGGTTCAAGGAGAGGCAGGCAGACAGGAGGACTATCCAGAGGGAAAGGTAATGCATAAACCTCACCCAGACCACCACATCAGGACCTTTCAGAGTACCTTTTTCCATAGATTCTTTTGCTTTGTGTAGGACTCAGGATACAGGATGGACATTATTCACATGATCAACAGTTGAAGCTCTTAATTTTATTTAGCAAACTCTAATCTTCATTCATATTAGGTATGAATTACTAGTTTATTCACTGTGGTTAATCTCAATGATTTTGCAAGCTATCTTTCCTGAGTACTTGTGTGGTGCAAAGGAAAAGAACTGGATTGTGAGGTTTTGCTGCTGGGAGACCGAGGCATGGAGAAATTAATTGGGATGCCTAGTCCGAGAGGTCCAATAGGTGACTTCTTGGAGCTCTAAGCTCTTCTGTGTTCAGAGCAGGGCTCGTCTCTGTTATGTCGGCAGCCATGAATTCTCAGCACTTCCCCAGTCAAGTGCTGGGATCTCAAGCTTAGCACTTGGGGATTATCTGTGAAAAGTTTGCCTTCAGAGTCTTGCCTTTACTTAACTGGATGTGTCAGATAAGCTTAGCAAAAGACAAGGCTACTGACCCTCTCTAGACCACAAGTCTCCTTTTGCATCCTGATGGAGAGATCTTATTCCTTTAGCAGTGATAAGATCTGTACTTGTAGAGCCTGTGTTTTTACAATTGCACTTAGAATGAGTTAGATATGTCCTTCTCCACTTCCTCCCAAGAAAAGAACAAGACCTATCCTTCAGGCTTTCTTTTAGTATTAGTTGTCATCAAATAAAGACAAATTCCAAGCCAAGTTGTCTCTAGTCTAGAGGTCATTCAGTAGGAGAGCTCTTTTCCCTGGAAGGGAAGAACATGAATCCAAATGACAGGCAAACATATCTGAGGGAGAGAAAGAGAGCGTGGCCTTGGAAAAGAGACAGAGGTGAGGTTGTTTGGATACTTCCAGAATATGAAGATGCATAGCTTAGAGGCTAACCTTCTGTCAAAGGCTGTTATCAATACATTTTTTGTGAAGTACAGAATTATTGGTTTGCTGTAGTATTCAGGCCTTTTCCAACCTAAAGCCCTAGCCTAAAGTTATTTCATCCTGCAAGCAGACACGATTAATTTTATATTTTTTAAGGAAAACAATAAATGCATGTGAAGTGGTATTCCCTTTTATTTCAAAGCCTAATGTTGGAAATAGTTTGGAAAATGCTATAATTTTGAATAGTGTGAAACCTCTTGCATTTTGGCACCCACACACAACTCTTCAGGCCTACAGAATAAAGTAAGACTGGAAAATAGCTCATTCTAAACTTCAGTCATGTTTAATGCTGAAAATAAAATATGTAGACAACCTAATAATTCTTATAAATAATGATCCTATGGTCCAGAGCAATAAATTTGAAAACTGTGGTTTACGATAATGTATTCTGCAGTGACAGTAGAAAAATAGGTCATCATTTTGAAAAGGAAAGAAGCTATCTGTCATATTGAACACACTAACAGGAAGTCTGAAGTAGTTTCAGAGACAGCTAGTCCAAGATATTGTTCTTCTGACCCTTGTGTCCCAAACACGACATGTGAACGAAGAGCTTGTGGTATCCACCGTGCGGGCAGGATTACTACATGTGTCCATCTCAAGGCTTGTCATATTTGGTGTTAAGAATCTATCTGTCTATATGTTTAGATCACAGAACATTGATCTGGATGATATTAACCAAACCACAGGAGTTTTACTGAAGGAAAACAAAAAGAAGGAAAAAAAGAAACAAAAGAAATGTGTTCAAAGAGCAGAAGTGACTGTTGCTAACTGTGTGAGAGGCATGGTTAACTGCAAGTTCTTGCAAGATACAAGCTACCACAGAGCAGTGATTCATGTTTTATCTTTACTCAGTTAAACACAGTTGCCCCAATAGGTGTAATTTTCGAGTTTTTCAGGCAGATAATTAACACTGTGGCTGGACTTCAACAAAGACCTGTGGATTACAAATAAAAGTATTTTTGACCTGCCATTAGCACTAGGTGAAGATGGTCAAGTCTCTGGCAGAATTTGTTTTACATTTGTCTACAGGTCTCAGTGATATGTTTATCTCTGCAGGTGTAAGGTGTGGGAGGAAGCTCAGTTCCACACAACTAGGGCAGGATGTTGAGCCTGTGCTTTAATAAATATCTGACACAAATCCTTTTCCAGCCAGACAAAAGCAAAGTTTTCTTCATTTAATTTGCTTTCCAAATTTTCATTGTCTGATTCACTGTAGTCTGATGTGGTTTTTTTCCTGTGGTAATTGATTTATATGTCTTATCCACTTTAACATTAAGTTACAAAAGAGGGATTCACCAAATCTAATTTTATTAAGCTTTTGTTTTACTTTTTGCACTTCCACACTCTCTAAAGCAGCTACTTTTCAGCAGAGAAAAACCTCCTCAGACTTTTCCTTGATCTCAAGCTTGTTTATCTTTACCCAGCATTCCTGAAAGTGCACTGCTTATTCAGTGTCTCAGGAATAGTCTGGTAACTGCATAAACTCACAGTAATTGGCCTCCAACAGCCAATTAAAGAAGTTCGGTGAAAGTCTTGCATTGCAACACTGATTTAGAAATAAAAAGGTTAATGGCAAAGTCAACTAGGAGCCATTTGTTACAAAAGTAAGTAAACTGAGCTGTCTTTAGTTGAAAAATAGATGCTTGCAAAAGGTCCAGTAATAAATTTGGATCATAAAAATTGTTTTTAGACACTGAAAAGGACACTTCTGACCAGAAAAGAAGAACCTCTGCTCACCAGCAGTGGAAATCTAAGGGCTGGTTGTCTCAGTCAGTTCTTGGTGCTTATCTTGTACACAACCTTGAGCATAGAGCGCTTCCAGAGGGGGCTGTTCGCTGCTCTAGTCTCAGACATTTCTTTGTTCTGTTGCAGCAGTGCCTGTACTCCTCCTTGAAATGAAATAACTGACGTCTGTTTCATCATTCCATTAGCTCCTTCTGTACAAGATTTATATTAGGAGCCCGAAGATATTCTTGCAAAGTTCACCTGGCAGGAATTTCCAGTGAAAAATTTTATAGAGGTAATATTGCTGAAAAGGGAGGCCCATCACACAGTGGAATTATGCTATGCCTGAGTCATGGTCTTAGTTATTCCTGAGGGTACTGGTGGATGAAAGGCTGGACATGACCTGGCAACGTGCACTCACATTTCCTGCAACAAGGCAAGCAGGCAGGTGTACTGGTGTTTTATAATGGGAAAACCCAGAGGAAGAAGGAGTTGGAGGAAAGAAATCATTGAGAGAAAGCCTGTCAGAGACTTTAATGTTCTCTCAGTCTAGCAGCGGGAAGGAAACAGGACTGAAATAAGTCTGGGAATTTCCTAACCCCAGGCAGTAACAGCAGCCTACTCGGCTTTATGGTTTCACAGATATATATAGTATTTTTCACAGTTGCAAAGTGAAGATACTGAGATTTCAAATTTTCTAGTATCTGGCTTTCAGATATTCTTTAGGAGCAGAATTCACTCCAACTTTTATTACTTCAGCTTTACTCCAGTCTATTTAAAAGTTAGGTTATAGAAATTTCTTTTGATACGATATACAGTAGTACCTGGATGCCACAGCAGTATCTTAAAAATAAATATTTACTGCTTTACAACATCATGTCAGTTAAACTGGCAATGTGTATACTTATGTAAGGAACTGGGCAGCTCACGCTGGATATAAAAATCTGACTGGGTTTGGAGGAAGTTGTTACCAATGCCAAAAGAGCTTAACAGACAATTACCTCGTATTTTCTTTAAAAACTATACTAAGCTACTCTATGGCTGACCTGAACATGACTGCTAAAGACTGCAAGCTGCTAATATTTTTCAGTTTGACTGTTTTCTCCTGGCTATCTTGTGGTCTGACTAATAGGACCCCAAGGGATTTTGATGTGACTGCATGGATTTCCCACACATTCTGTGGTATAGGTTTGATTTTTTCCAGAGTGCAGATGGCTTTAGTTGTTAATCTCTGCAAATTTCCACTGACCTCTCATATGTACACAGTTCTCTCCTTAAGAATTGGTTAAATCTGCCTCCTCTGGCTTCCTTTTACAGCAATTGAAAGATGTTTTAGGCCCTTCTGGAAACTGATTTTTAGAGGTGAGCGTAGACCCAAGAAAATAAGAATCTCTTCCTTGTTTCTTTGTGTTTTTCCCAGGGAAGGCAGTTTTCTGACCAGTGAGAAAACAAAGAGTGTGGGCGGATGGGGTATAGGGCACAAAAATACTTCAGAAAATGTCATTTAATGTTCTAGTTCCTACTTCAGCAGTTGGTATCTTCTTGTTTTGTCCCTTATTCTGTTTCTGTCTCAAATAAACTACATCTATTTTTTATTTTTGAGTCATCACTCCGTATTATTGAAGACTAAAATTCACTGTTTCTGTACCATTTCTAGATGCATTTTGGGGGTAGGGGGTTGGGAGTGGGGGAAGCATCCGTCCTTTTCTCCCGAGAAGATATTTTAAGCCATTTGCTAGGAAATTATTACTCGGGTAGCTCCCCAGGAGCAATGTCTATCCTTCCGTACTCCCTAGGCATAGATAATTCTTTTAGTATTTCACATGGGAGACTCTTGAGCTCCATCTTCTGGAAAATCTCTGACAAACTTGCTTTTCCGAGCTGATTCCCGTGAAAGCTCGGCGAGTTTGGGGCAGTGGCCAGGGATAACCTGGCAGAGCACGGCAGGGCAGATGTGTCCAGGCTGCCACCCAAGGCAAACATTCCCTTTGTACTCCCTTTTCCCACGTTCTCGAAGGAGAATCAAAGCTTCAGCAAGGCATTTGGAAAACACAGGTACAGCTTCAAGGCAGGTACCACCCTACAGATCGCTTGGGCGAAAAGCCCTTGTGACTATTTTGATATTAACAGCTGTGTCATAGCTGGGTGGAAATAACCTTGCAGACCCACTGGTCTCCGTTTGAACACTGGCATGAACAAGCTTTCCCAAGCCAAATGTGAGACTGCATAAATACCTTTAATTGCATTTTCAGCCTGTTGGATGTTTTCTGTGTTTTGGCTCCACTGAGGAGCAGGTGATTTAAGCATGCCTGGGCTTTACTGACAGGCTTGTTTCTCTTTATTACAGGAAAGGCTGAATCAACACTTCCACTTACACTCTTACCTTGATCTCCCTTACTCAGCAGCCTGACTTTTTGTGCTGATTTCAAAGCCACACCATCAATTTTAAGAATTTTCCTTTGTTTCCTCTGGATCACTCCTCTCAGACCAGAGTGAATGCAGCCTCCCTCCAGCCCTGCCCTGAAATACTGCACAGATGAGCAATTCAGACTGAAATGCTGGCACTGGCTTTGCCACAGCCTACTCCCTCAGGGACCACTCCACCATCAACCCCAAGCCAGAGGGAAGGAGGGAGAAGACAGTCTTTAGGGAATCCTGAAGGTGCTTTAGTGCCAGCTGTTTGCTAAAATTGTTTTTGCTGATTCTATCCCAGCTAGGAACGTTGGAGCAGGACTTTCCTCCTCATGCATGCAAAGTCCAGCACATACCCAGGTACTGAATCAGCCCCCATGGATTCTCAGGTATTTGAGCACTTTTTTTCTCTGTGGCACTGAGTATTTAGGTGTCCCTTGCCCCATGTGCACTCCAAAGGGCCACAGCTGAAGAACTGCATGGGAGCACAGCAGCAGCGCAGGCAGCGCTGGGCCTGACAGAGAGTAAGAAAAACCAGGAGACTTGTAGAAAACTTTTCGTGGTCTTCAGCAAAGACACTCAGTGCTCCCCTTGGAGAAGCACATTTTCATTACTATAATGGTGCCCAGAAGCACCAAAACCTGAAAGAGGCACATCAAAAAGAGTTTGCTACTGCCCAGAAGTACAGGAGGAAAGCTGGATATAAAATGAGCATCTATAAGTGGAGAAATGTTTCATCCTTACTAGGATAAACGTGGTTGTTTAAGGCCATTTAAGAAAAGGCAATTTTTTGTTTCAAATATTTGGTTTTCATAGGGGCTGGGAATCAGGAGGGAAATTTAACACCATTGAAAAAAATATGGATCAAAAATTCCATTGAATCCAAGGCAAATGTAAGTTCCTGTGGATGTCACATAATCCAATCTCCTATTCAAACCAGAGTCAACTTCAAAGTTATGTAGGGGTCTCAAGGTTGCTTGGGGCCTTGTCCAGTGAAGTGTAGCAAATCTTCAGGGTTAGAGAGACTGCACCCTGCCTGGGCCCTGGTTTCAGCATATGATGCACTCACTGAGACTTCTGTTTTCGCATTTTTCCTATATGTTCGTGGAAAGTCCCTTGCTGTAGCTTGTGATTGTTGTCTCTGATCCTATCACTGTACATCTCTGAGAAGACTGTCTATGTCTTCTCCATGGCCCACTATTACCTTCTAACTTCATTTTGGAAAGCACTCTTTATTCAGAGGAAAGAAGTGGAGAAGTCACAGTAGGTAGGATAAAACTTGTACTGTCATCTTGAAATGTTTTGTTTTCGTTGTGTAATTATGAAAAAAAAAAAAAAGAGAGGGAACCAAAAATGAAACAAAGCAACACTTTCACTGTCTGAATGTCCACAGCAGTAAAACTTAAACTTATCGTCAGCCTCAGATTAATTCAGTGCTTTTGCTTTTAACAACACCATTACAATATTATTGTGAAGATAAGTGTATTTCCACCCACCATCCTGGGGGACTATAAAGCTCTTCTGATACAGGGTGCTAACACTTGATCTGATACTAGAAAACCCTCTTTCATTGCCATGCCATGAACCCTTCAGGAACACACATGACTTCTAGGAAAAGGGTCACACATGACTTCCAGCGTTCCACTGGGTCCCCCTTGTTAGAATTCATTTAATTTAGAATAGATGCCCACTGTACTTACATTAGGTGTGTTACTCTGATTTAATGTGAGCAAGCTGCCTTATGACAAGTATTTGCAGGAATAGAAGAGAAATATCTGGAATTATGTCTGAAAGTGAAAATTAAAGAGGTTTTTTTTGAAAAAAGTTCATTGACTGCATGGATACAAAAATCCTGTACTCAAAATGTGCTGGATGCCTGCAGAAGATTTAACCCATTAATCCAATAATCTGTGCATTGCAACCATTGTAAGACTTTCCTCTCAAAGAAGGGAAGGAAAAGAGAAAAGGGAAGTGGGTCTTTGCAAAAGTACTGTCATAATTAGATGTTACTGACAAGAAGTTATTGAAAGTTTTAGGCCCTAACAAGACAAGTTCGGGAAAATCAAGTTCGTCTGAGAACTGAGACACAAAACACATTGTCTCTTTTCAATTAACAAAATGCAAGGATTAAATTTTCCTTCCTCCCAACTTTTGGCAACATTACCTTGAATTAGGAGCAGTTAAGCTAATCATGTTCTGCAGAAGTTCTTCTTGGTCCTCCAAGGCATTCCTCTCATGCTCCCCCACCCACAGGACAAGCTGCAAGTGCAGCGTGCCTGGGGAGTGCAGTGTGGTGCTGGAGAAGAAGGGCATCCTTTCTAGACGTGCTAGAACTATGGGTCTCGTGTCCTACTTCACTTTGTTTTATCTTTTGGACTCTTAGTATTGGCTGAGTATGTGTGTGTAACTGCAACGTATGTGCCTGAAAGCACAGTCATTCCATAAATGTTATTAACAAAATGTTCTTATTTTCCCAGCACCCCTAGGACTACAGGATAAGTTAAATCCTGCACAAAACATTGGTTGAAGGAAGGGATGTGAATACTCTTCCCCTCTCTGTAAGGTACCCAGCAGAGGGTGCAGTCCTCTGTCCTACATGCAGCTGCACACCAAGATTACGTAAGAAGGACATGGTCCTCCTGGAACAGGTCCAGAGGAGGGACAGGAAGTTACTCAGAGGGCTGGAGCATGTCTGCTATGAAGACAGGCTTGGAAAGTTGGAGTTGTTTAGCCTGGAGAAGAGAAGGCTCAGGGGTGACCTTACAGTAGCCTTCCAGTACCTAAAGGGGGTTTATAAGAAGGCTGGAGAGGGACTTTTTACAGGACAAGGCAAGTGATCTTAAACTGAAAGAGGGTAGATCTAGATTAGATATTAGGAAGAAAAGTGAAGGTGGTGAGACACTGACACAAGTTGCCCAGAGAAGTTGTGGATATTCCATCCCTGGAAGTGCAAGGGATGGGGCATTGAGCAATCTAGTTTAGTGGAAGGCGTCTGTCCCCATCACAGAGGGTTTGGAACTGGATGACCTTCCAACCCAAACCATTCTGTGATTCTAGGATTAGATTCCTTTATTAAAATAATAGCAGTCTCACAGATAAAGCAGAAGTTTTCTTTCTCCTTCTAAAAGCTTCACTGTTGCTCAAGAGCTCAGGGAATGCAAACTGATTAGAGATGTCCAGGAGTAGTGCTGAGAAGGGCTGTGGCCCTGGGGTGAGGCGGGATGACTGCAGAGGAACCCAGCCCCGGTAGAAGCAGAGGGGCCAGGGACTGGCAAACTTGGGAAGATGGGAGTTGTCTTCTGTAGCCTGCCCTGAAGGAATCACGGCTCCCATGTTCCCCTGTGGTAGTGGGACAGCCTCAGGCAGAGGGCAGGCTGGGAATGGCCTGCCCACAGCCACTCTGAAGGATTGTCTGTCTCCTACAGTATCTCTGGGATTCTGTAATGAAGACCAGGGGAATTTTCACCACTCTTGTCTTTCCCATGCCAGCCACAGTCTACAAAGTAATTTGGGCCCTGCGGGCTCTCTCTTCACAGAAGGCAAGAAGAAAGCCATAGCCAAGAGTGCTGCCAGCATCATCTTCTCACCAGTTTCCTCTCTTCTGCTACAGAGTGATGCCCGCTGAGGGTTCAGGCATCCCTATGCAAGGCTTCCCTCCTCACCACACTTCACAGAGTGTTTCAGATGTGTGAGGCAGGAAATGTGCTGTTTGCTGTAGTAAAGCAGCCAGGAATACAGATTTTTGTAGCCCTTTGAGGTGGTTTCAATTCATTTCCATTACTTTCTCACAGCAGAGGCAGGATTGCTTCCCTTGCGAACACAGAGGTTTTCTGCCTGTGTGGCCTTGAATGCTTCTAAAAGCAAGCACTTTGGCAAGGAAAAGGTGAAGAACACATTTTCTTTTCCCCACAGCACAAATCCACCAGTGTTTGCTTTTCCAGAAGCAAATATATCCCAAATAAGAGAGGATTTTAAAACTTAAAAAGGAAGGCTCTTTGCCTTTTCAGTCCTAGTGCACAGGAATATTCCCTGGCAGTGATGAATGAAGTCCACAAGAGGCTTCAGCCAGAGGCTTAGGTAAAATTTCTTCACCCAAATCTTAGCTGGTATAAACCATTCCTGCTTAACCCTAAGCCAGAAGACTGGAGGGTCAGGAATAATTAAAAAAAAAATCTGGGCAGGATTAATTATTTTTATAAGGAAGACCACAAACATATATTGCTCTCTCTCCTCACATCTTTTTTTTTTTTTTTGAAAATAAGTTAAGAAAAAAGTGAAAAAACTGCAATGTAAATGAAGCCTCCTTTCGCATTGTCTGTGGCTTTGCTGGCCTGGAAGTGCCTTGGGAATTGCCCTGCAGTGGTGATCCTATCGCCTAACACTTTCTTTCAGTAATTACGCTAAGTATGTACAATGTCTTCCTGGCTTTAGAGCACTGTAGTTCAAAGGCAGTATCTCTTTTGCCTGCTCATCTCTTTCAATCTCTATCTTTGCTTGCATTACCTATATAATTTTTCTCTTTTCTGCTTTGCTAGTTTTTGCAGTAAATTAAAGTAGCGTGCATGCTTTCCATTACATATATCATTTCAAACAGAAATTTTCAATCAATTTTGTATGTCCTAAGTACACTTGAAAAGAAGCATGTGTTGCTTGAAATCCTATTTTTTGTGACATTCAGAAGCAACATCAGCAGTCAGCTACAATCCTTTTAATTACTTTTTCTTTGATTAAGACAAATTTATTTCCCCGAGTTATATGTTTGCACAAAAACATAAAATGCCTAAAAATCCTAAATCAACAAAATGACACTAGTTTTGAAAATTACCCTGACTGCAAATATTTATCACTTGAACATCTGTCAGAGCTGTAAGTCCTAGAAACATTTATACTAAGTTTTTTGTTAATGCAGATGGAAGGAATGGTGAGCAAGGGAGCTTAGAGGCAAAATTATACAGCATAAAAAATACAATCTAATTGTCTAAAGTACATGGATATTAATTTTGCCTCCTGTTCTTTCCTAAATAACGCTCAAAACTTCTTCTGTTGTTTTTATTTTAAGTTTTCCTCCTGTTACCTCAGTTCAAGAGGTTCAAGAGGAAAGAGATGGTGATCAATTCTGAACATAATTTCAAATAGAGATAAAATGGATTTTTTTTCAAGTGGGGCCCAGATAGCAAACTCAATATCACTTTTTATATGAAAAATTCCACATCTCATCAAAATTCAAGAAGGTGTATGTGCACCTGGGAAGCAACTGTTGAAGGAGCCAGTTTGTATCCATTCATCCCAGATGATCCACCTGTTATCCAGCTGACATCCTTCTCTTGTAATGCAAACTTTAATTTCAGTCCCTGTGGTGAAAACAACAAATGACTAAAGAGCTTTCCACTCATGTTGGGAATGCAATGTGCTCTCAACCAACAGCTAGAAAAGAAGGCATTAACTGAATGGTCAGTCACTGAGGATAGGATTGTCCTAATCGAGTAAAATACTCAAAGGACTTTAAGGCTGTTACCAACTCTGCAAGCTACAGCTTGAGATGCTCTTCTGGCCCTTGAGGGGCAGAGCCTGACAGCACCATATGCCAGGTCTGTCAAGACAATTGTTTAATAGGCTTAAGGAGACATCTAGGTTTGCTATAATAAGAACCTAAGGATGGCCCTGCTGGGTCGAAGCCAAGATCACCCAGCACGTTTCCTCTGGCAATGGCCTGCAGTAAGTGACTAGGGAAGACCATAAGACCTGGCTGACAGTATATGGTACTCTTCCAGCCTCTGCTTGTATTCAGCACCTGAGTTAGAGGTGTTTTCTTTGCATATGACAGATCTCAACAGATTTTTCTTCTGTAATATTCCTTCTTCAGACTCCTAGTTTGGCTTTTTTGGTGCTCTCTCTGTCCTGCGTATCTGGTGACAGGTTTGTAATGCACCACCTGGTCTGCCTGCGTCAGTATGAGAATTTCTGAGAGGGTACAGAGACAAAACAGACTGTTCCTGTGGGAACAACTTCTGACGAGTCACCTGAAGGATGATTCTGAGCATTGTGTAGCAAATAGGCAGATTGGTGTGGCAAAATCACCAACAACTAGATGCAATCCACTAGAAAAGACATCCTAAGAATAACTTATTTTTTTGATCAGAAGTTGAAGGCATATTTTAAATTTCACAATGACCTTAGGGTAGGTAAGGAAGACCAAGTCCATGAATGGTCAAGCTGAAGCACAGCAAGGTCAACAGAACTGCCTTTCTCTGTGTGACTCAGAGGCAAAATGGAACTAGGAAACTGCTGTGCTCTAACCGCAGTACATGTCCCAAGCTAGGGTATAAGGCATGACAAACAAAGGTCTTCTTTGGCATCTGAGTGCCAATAGGGTGTTTTTTCTGCAAGTATGCTTTTGGAAGCTGGAAGCCACTTTGGACTAGGAAGAGTTTTTCCAGTATGAAGAAGGAGCATGTGGCCAGTTTTCACAGCTTCGTTTTCCTGTAGGAAGAGTAGTCGAGAATTTCTGACACTGTGTTTGCAATAAGGATACACCAAGACAACAGTCTTCATCCTCCTTTATACCCACAGCAGCTCTTTGATTTTATCAGTGTCGATTTATAAGGTCAGAAATTCTAGTGCTAAAACCAGGAATATCAGGTATTACCCAAGACTCCTTATAGACCCATCATATTCTCCATAGCTTTGAAATCTGCTACACTTAGGGAATATTTTATTTTTCCCCTGTACTTTACTATTGCAACTCATCATTGACTAAAACTATTTAGGTGATCTTGGCTGAATACTAAATCACAGGACCTGTTGTAGCAGGATCCAAAGCTGGCAGCTCCTTGGAGAACGAAAGTTACCCAAAGCACCCTGATGCTTGTGGTTTCAGGTTTGCTGTTGGTCTGGGCAGCACAAAGGTACTGTGTTAAGGATAGCCAAGGCTCTACACAAATTTTTCAGAAATGGTCAAGAATGTTGACTGTCCCAATAGACCTGAGTTTCTGGAAGAAGGTGCTCAGCTCTTCTTTAAAAAAATAATATTTATTTCAGGTTTGGTCCCTGAGAGCATTAGTGGGTCTTGGCAGCTCATTTATGCAAGCAAGGGTTTTTTTGGATGCCAACTCAGCATTGTGCAGAACATAAAAAATGCTCTAGACATGGAAAAACCTTGTCTTTTAGGGTTTTTCCTCACTTTATTTATTTATGGTGGTGGAGTGGGGGCAGGGTGTATTAGATCTGCAGCTTCTCTAGGCCAGAAAACTTTCATTCTTTTGTAATTTAAATTTCTGTCTTATCTCTAAACTTAACACCTTGCTATACCCACCCCACTCACAATTTTTTGTTGATAAAAAAACTGTGTTACTGAGCAATTTGCTTTGAAACTGCTCCTTCTTTTTTTCCTTTTAAGTATCACTAACTTTCATTTTTTGCATGTTTGCAGATTCTGCAGCATAGGATGTCCTCTTGTTGCCCTTCTTTCTGATGTTGAAAAACTTGCTCCATCCCTTTGCAAGTGACTTTCTTCTATCAGCCTGCAAATAACAAAAGAGGCTTTAAGGATAAAAGGAAGAGGAAGCCAGATTCACTTTTTAATAGTCTGGGGACTGGACACTTTCCCCTATAACAGTGGAGCTTGACTGCAAAAGCCTAGAAATGATTGAATTAAGCTCACACATGTAATGTCTTGTTCCCACAGGACAGCCCCAGGTGGACTTTAATCACCAGTCTTTTGCTAAAAAGATACATTAAAAAAAAACCCAAACATGATCTGCTATCAATACGATATTATTCTTTCCTTTTCTTGCTTTCCACTTGGCTGCTTTCAGTCTGACAAAACCATAACCTTCAGAGTCACCTCTGCAGAGCTCCTGCTCCCTCTGGAGCAGCAGCGGATGCTCTGCAGCCATTTGCTTCTTCCCCGAGGTCAGATAACAAAAAGTTTCACATCTGAACATTTGTATCTTCTGGTTTATGTTTTTTCTGGGTGGTTTATGTTTTTTCTGGAATCTGCAGAGTTGTGTGCCTTGAAAATGGTACAGATATAATCCAAAGAGTTCCATTTTCTCCACATACTATGACTCAATTTATTTTCAACAGCCTTTCTAGAATTTCCTCTTTTCAGAGAGGTGCTGGTGCCCCCTGTGTTCACATTAACTGCTTCAACATTAGCACTTCTTTATACACAAATGTGTTTCCTTAGCATATGATGTACTCTAACATACCAAAGCAATTATTCAAATCAACTTTTTAAAAAGAAGCCAAATTGCACAACAATTTATGCTTTGACGCTTCAGACATAATCTTCTTACACTGATAATCAACCCTATTAATATATTATCACACTGTTTAGAAATATTGCAAATTTTGTCAATAAAAGTAGAGCCTCTTTTTGCACCTGCAGAACTAGGCTAGGACATTGAAAATAAATACATATTTTTGAAAAGTATTGTTCTAAACACATCAAAGCAGCAGTACTTTTTCAAAGTTGAAATTTGAAGGTGCGGGATGATACGATCATGCTGCAGTATTAATTTCCTGCATAAAAATAAACTGCTTACTACAGATCGGAGAGATCAGATGACATTTAATTGATTCCCAATTCAATAGGTGTAAAGAACAAGATAAGCTGACTTGATGCCCTGGAGAACAAGACTGTGAACAATTTAAGGTCAGAATAATGTTATGATCGGTTGCTTGTGGCCCTGTTGTCTGGTAATATGCTCTGGCCATGGAGATTTGAGTTACCTGAGCCATCTCTTTTACAACCATAATAAAAATGAATAAGAGTAGGTTATGTCTCCCATTCACTGATTTAATGTCAAAGCTGATGGTATCTGGTGGTGGATGTCTTACCGTAAAAGTCCTGATGACCTATATTTTCTAGTAGTTTGTTGCTTTCAAAACAGTAATTGAAGGCAGAATTGATTCTTTCACATTGGTCAGCAAAATGCTAAGGACTTGAAGAGAAGTTCTCCTCAGGTCAAAGCAAGAGCTGATCCTTCAGGACAGGGTAATGCTGGGGCTATACACATAGGCTTTCCAAATATGCTTACTCTTTCCTTCTGCATACTTTGTCCAAGCAGAATTTGGGCACCTGCACCATCTGTATGGTTTTTCTGGGCCAGTGACCTCCTTCCTAGAGCAATTCAATCCAGGTACTGTCTCTAGGCAATAGAAACATGTATGATGCTTCCATGAAACATCACAAAGATTTGCTGTGCCTGTGCCTGCAGGCTGCATTAAGCCTTGGGCTTGCAGCCAGGGTTTCATTTCTGGTCCGTGCAGAAACCATGCCCACAAAGCGACCAGTGACAGCACTGATACCTCCTGGGAACACAGGGCTGATTACTTCCCTAGGCACACAGTGTGCTTTGAGAGATGCCAGGTAGGAAGGTGGCAGACAGAGGCCATCAAACAGCTTATGTTGCCCTGGTAGTACTGTGGATGTAGTGTGACGAAACGGGAGTCCAGCTCAAAAACATGACAACTCTTTTTTATGTTTATCCAACAAAAATATATGGTACCCCTACAGGTATTGATACCAAAGGAAATTCTTAAGATGGTGAAAAATGCAAACAATTCTCAAGTCTTATTACAAGCAAACCCATTTCTATTCGTTGTACCAAGGTTTGGGATCAGATGTTCAACATCTTTAGGTGTCTAAAGATGCAGGAAGTTGTTGTTGAAAGCAATAGGAACCAACACCAAGGTGATTTGAAATTGTGATTAGAACGGGCACAGCTGTATTGGCAAGCTTTTTAAAAACCAGACAAAGATTGATAAGCCTGGCCCTCACACTTGAAACAACACCACAGCGAGCAGTTGGTGTTGTGATGGCTCAGATGGACTTTGACAGAGTGTTTGAAGTGGGAGAACTTTGCCTAAATAGCATTTACACCTTCCCAAGAACTGTTTTAGCTGCACAGTGCAGGGAGAAAAAAAAAATCTCCTGGAATCGCCAAAACATGGAGTTGCACTACATTTCCAGGGCTTTATAAGATGCTCTAACAAAATCAACACATGATATCATGTAAAGAAAGGTCTGTGATAAATCAATAGCTTAAAACAGCCTGTCTGGTGTTTGGGAGCGATGCACATTTTGAAACACAGCACCTCCTCAGATCTGGCTATTGGCCTGAAACACTTGGGGAGGATCTGTGCCGAGCTTGTTTTATACCCTCCATTAGGAGACGCTTGGCTTTTTCAGCTGGGGAGCCAAAGCCCTATCTGCTAAACATGCCAGAGGATGGCCAGAGAGCACAGCTCCAGGGCTGTGCTCTGGTGGTGCCAAAGATGAGCCATCGTGAGGAGCTAGTGAGGAGGGGTCACAGATAAGAGCTGGGTGCTCCCATTGCTCCTGGGGGCTCTGCACTGTGAAGAGGGCTGAGGAAGGCAAGGGGGTGATGAGCGTGGTGGAGCTGAACAACCCTGCTCTGCCCTCAGCTACAGCATCGTGTCCATCCGTGCAGTGCTTTGCATCAGCTCTGAATGCTGGCACCTGAGACTCACCATATAACTCTGTCCTGAAGCCAGGGTAGGTCTTCCATTGGCCCCCCTCTTTTCCCTCCTTAATGCACTATGAGAAAGATTTTTTATGCCTAAAATGTAAGTGACCTTGAGACTTGGATGTTCTCTTTTTACAGATAGTTAAGCTTCTTGCAGTTTAACACAACTATTTGCGTAATGCACTGGTGGCTTGCCGAGGGCTGTACAAGGAGCTTTCTAAAAGCTTCCAGCTATTTTTCAGAGCTGATAGCTCCTTTCTTGTGATGCTGTCCTTACATATAACTCCACCCTGGTAGCTTAACAGCACAGTAGAGCAAATAGCAAGCACCAGGAAGCAGGGTACAGTGCCTTAGGAGCTGAAAGCTTTGCTTCTGGTTTATGAATGGGATTTCAGCTTTGCTGTCCACTGCCACAGATGCTTACAATCACTTTTAGGAGGTTTTAGGAGGTGTTTCACTGATTATCCAGCTCCTCACTTCAAGGAAAACACTGAGGTGCTGGAGTGTGTCCAGAGAAGGGCAATGAAGCTGGTTGAGAGTGTAAGAGGTATGAGGAGCAGCTAAGGGGGCTGGGGGTGTTTAGCCTGGAGAAAAGGAGGCTCAGAGTTGACCTTTTTGCCTTCTACAACTACCTGAAAGAAGGTTGGAGCAAAGTGGGGGCTGGCCTCTTCTCCCAAGCAACTAGTGACAGGACAAAAGGAAATGACCTCAAGCTGCACCAGGGGAGGTTCAGGTTGGACATCAGGAAGAATTTTTTTCACAGAAAGGATTGTCAAGCACTGGAACAGATTGCTGAGGTGGTGGAGTCATCATCCCTGGAAGAATTGAAGAAATGACCAGATGTAGAACTTAGTGCTGTAGTTTAGTTGGCATGGTGGTGTTCGGTGCGTGAACCTAATGATTTTGAAGGTCTTTTCCAGCCTTATTGATTCTGTGTGTCTAATTTAGTTTACTTCTAAGTCTATACATAGAACAACCTGAGGAGCTTGGTATACAAAGGGACTTCCACCTTCCGAGTCCCCTAGAAAACCAGCAATTTCACAGACATGGAAAAGAGCAGAAATTAACAGCAAGCTTATTCCAGGTTTGTGGTCACTTAGCATACTGCCAGCAGAGGTTTGGTCAAGGTCTCTGAATGTACGTGCAAAACTCTCATGCAGAAAGCTGCTGTCTCTTGTACCTGCAGGTCTCTACCACCTTTGTCGCATGCTGCACTAGCTTGTGTGCAATGCAAACAGTTGAAACCATTGTTCCCACCTCTGTACATACCCGTGAAGGTAAAAGACCTCGTAAGTAGTCTCAACCACAGGTTTTGCTTCTGCTGTAGGAAAAATGGACTAATTTGACCTGGTCACAATAAAAATGTAGGATAAATTTGGTAAACACAATCTCAGTGGATCAGGATTTAAATGCCACCAGCAGTAAAATGAGGGAGAACAGGAAGCAATAAAACTGAGCAGTATTAAATTCATTATAGTGCACAACTGTTGTGATATTAATGAGATTGTTTTGCACACATACAATGTGTGCAATCCAGCTGAGCTGCTGTCAGTATAACACGCTTTATCTTTTTACTCCCATTCCTATGCACTTTTAAATTCATACTGGAAAGATGCATAAATTGAAATTCTATTTTCTTTTCTCTTTCAACTGAAAAAAGACACCCCCCTCCCCCACCCAACTCATCTTCCAGCATTGCTGTCACCTCCCACACATTTCACATATCTTAAAGATTCACTACGAGTAGAACCACACACTCACACTCGAAGTAAGTCAACTTCTTATTTATTTTAGAAAAAAAAAGCTTCTTAATAAGGATAGACTTCTTGGGTGGGAGAACTTGAAAGCCTTACTAGTGAGGGCTGCAGCTGCAGTACTGCAGGATGGGAACTTGTTGTTACCCTGATCTCAGCCTTCCTCTGAGGTGGATCAGCCAAGCTCTGCCCAGCTCCTTCCTGGGCACAAGCAGTCAGAGAACTAAGTCAACACAACATTCAGAGTGTCTGGAATTGCTTTGAGCTGGAAAAAGCTGCAGGCCTGAAGGGCAGAGACTGTTGTAGGCAGCCAGCTAAATAAAATGTGGTCAGAAGCAACTACAATGGAGATAATTGGAAGGTAGTGATCACCGGCAGACATGCTATTTTGTGCCTCTAGAATACACTTGCACAGAGAGGCTCATCAGACCGAACAGGGCTTCAATAATGAAGCCAAGCGTTAGGAAATGGGCTTGCCATTGCTAGACAGGATGGAGTAAAGTCCTGCCAGTCCTGTGCCACCATCCCTGGTGTTGAAGCAATTGGGTGAGTAGTGAGCTGAGCCCACGCCACAGCGGATGCGCAGCATGCACAGGGTTTGCCAGTGAGCTCCTGAGACAGGCTGCATGGGCTGCCAGCTGAGACATGAAGCAGGTTACAGATGTTTTGATCAGTTAAAACTACTTTAAAATATACAAGCCACTCATAAAATTTGCGAGTTGAGTCTGAAAATCCAAGCCTCTGCTTTAAAAGATAGAGGAGACCAGCAGCCACTTCTGCTGGAACAAGACTGCCAGGGCCTTCTCCAGGGCAGCTGGCCAGACCTTGACACTTCCTCTCCAACCCTGAATTGTGTGATGGTCTTGATCTGACAGTGCCCAAGACAAAACGCTTGGCCTTGTCTCTGAAACCTTCATGAGTTTTCTTTCACACCTAAAACCTGCCAGTTCAGGGTGCTGAATTATAGCAGCCCGGCTCTGTAGAAGGGACTTCGCAGGGATGGAGTGTTAGAAAAGGACCAAGAAAAACTGAACCCAAGGTTGGACTAGGTCATCTCCATCCATCTTCCTCCTGAGCAAAATTTTCCTGCAGTTCTGTATTGCTCATCACCTCTGTTTTCTTTCAATGTCACTGAATTATCAAGAATCAGGACCAGCACAGTACTTAATTCTGTGTAATACATTGTTATTTCCATAATGCCAATATGCCCTCCTGGAGTCCCCATTCCAACAGCGTGACTGCTCTGTCAAGATCGAAAGAGGAAGTTTTATTTGTATTTCAAGTTCAAATATTGCAAATTGCAGAATGACTCATGACATCAGTGTAACAAAAACGTCCTTGCACTGCCAGATTTAGAGAGAGGGCCCCTTGGTATTACATTTTCAGACACCTTTGTTCTTGCAAAAAAATAGTAGGCACTCTACCAACAAAATGGCAACTTTTGCAGAATTATAGAATATAAAGCCTAATGAGAAGCTTTTATCTTTGACAGCTGACTCAGAGAGAAATGTTCCATTAAAATTACAACAAACACCTTGCAGCCAAGTAGTAAGACATATGTTTTGTTTCAGTTTATCAGCTACTGGGCTTCTAATGTTCACAGAATCACAGAAACATTAAGGTTGTAAAAGACCCCTGAGATTAAGCCCAACCTTTGACACATCACTACTTTGTCAACTAGACCATAGCACTAAGTGCCACATCCAACTGTTCCTTGAACACGTCCAGGGACAGTGACACCACTACCTCCCTGGGCAGCCTGTCCTAATGACTAATCACTCCTTCCATGAAGAGATTTCTTCTGATGCCCAACCTGAATCCCTGCTATGCAGCTTGACACCATTTCCTCTTGTCCTGTGACTTGTTACCTGGCAGAAGAGACTGACCTCCACCTCACTATACCCCTTTCAAGTAGTTCTAAAGAGTGATTAAGGTCTCCCCTGAGCCTCTTTTCTCCAGCCTAAACAACCTCAGCTCTTCATATCACTAACCCTCTAGACCCTTGACCAGCCTTGTTGCCCTTCTCTGGACATGGTCTAGAACCTTAAGCTCTTTCTTGTCGTGAAGGGCCCAGAAATGGACAGACTACTCAAGGTGTGGCCCTCACCAATGCCAAGTATAGGGTAGCAATCAGTCTCCTGGTCCTGCTAGCCACACTATTTTGAATACAAGCCAGACCATTAGCCTTCTTGGCCACCTGGCCACACTGCTGGCTCACATTTAGTCAGCTGTCAACCGCCACACCCACTATATAACATAGTAATATAGTTCACCACTGAGTACTACAAAACTATTGTACTAGTCATGTTTAGTTCTATGAAACATTCCCCTGTGTTTTCTATGTGAGCAATCCATTAGGGTCCCCTGCTATGTGTGGGGTGTTTCTCTTTTTTCTTTTTTTATGTTTTGTTTTGTTTTTATGGTGGATTGGGGTGAGGCAGTATTTTTGCAGACCAGGCTGATAGCTGTAGAAAACTGAGAACTCACTGACTGCACACTATTGGAGAAAATATGCTATTTTAAAGCAGCAAGGCTTGTCAGGGAGATGAAAGAGCCCTGGCTTGTATTCGCATTCAGCCAGTTAGATAGTACAGCAAAAACCTCCAGGCGAACAGTTTCATTAAACATTAATTTGTGAAGCACTTCAAAGTTAAGGTTGAGGCATGCTTCTCTATAACACATAATATTATTCATCATCTAAAAAAGTTGGTTTGGATGCAATTAGGGAATAATCCTACAGCTCTCAGCAGTGATTCAACGGAATTCAGGGAGGTCTTGCATCATTTAACACAGACAAACATACAGCAACGGAAGGGCTTGCAAGTTTCTCTGCCTTTTAATTTGGCAGATCTGAGGGAAAAAAAGTTACAGGGTTTAAAGTGTGGCCTTTGATTCATTTGCTTTAACATTTCAAACTTATCAAAGTAGCTTTAGCTCCCAGAAGATAGCTAGGAGTTGTTTACTCATTCACGGTGTGGTGAAAATTGGACAAATGGTACCCTCCACAGTAACACTAGTTAGGTTTTGCATTGGATAGGCAACACTTCAGCCTTGTTCTTCAGTTCCATCCTCACTCCTGAGCTGAAGCTGCTGGTGTTGCATTAAGTGCTTGGGGGCAGCAATAAGAATCTCTTTCCTAAAAGGAGAGCACTGTGGGGGCTGTAACCCACAAGAGGAAGACAGTATGGAAGCCAGTGTGCTGAAGTAGAGCACCTGTCCCGATGTTCCCAGTGCTCCTCCTGCCACAGGCACTGGCTAGGGGGCACAGTCCAGCCAGCAATGTGGCATAAAGCCTACCTGCAAGGCAGCTGGTACCTCAGGATCAGCAGACAGGGACTGAAATTTCCTGTGCATATCCTTTGGTTTTATACATATACCTACCTTTATGTGCCAATGAAAAAACTTGATTAATAGTGCAACATTATTTCAACTGTAAACACAAAAAAAAAAAAAAAAAAAGAGCCATTTTCTTAAACACACGGGACTATTCAGGGCTGTTACGATTTCACACACAAGCTGCATTCATGAAATATACAGGAAACCAAACCAGCAGGTTATATTTTCTAGTCACTTTTGTAAAGTACTGTAGAAAGCACTTACAGACGTGCCAGTGAGTAAGAGTATACTTTCTTCTAAAAGGAATGACCTTTACTTTACATTCAGCTTGCTTACCAGTCTTCATTCAGTATAGCACGCTATAGTGTACAGTGGTTCTGTGCATGCTTATACAAGAAGTCCTAAAAAGCACGATAGGACTTTCAAGAACTGCTTTGTAGGCCTATTTTCTATAACAGCTGCATTATTGTCCATGTCCCCAGATTCCCTGCTGAAAAGCAACCATTTCAGAATCTCCTCTGGCTCCTTCACTAGATCAACTACTGTCACCACTGGAAGAGAAAAAAAGAAGTGGAAATATATAGAAATTTGAATAATTTGTCCTCGAGTAGCAGTGACCGCGAATGGGAGCTCTCACTTCCATTGGGACAACTGAGGATGAGTTTTCCGCCATACAGTTCTAATATTCTTTAGTATTGAAATGACCAATTAACTGAAAGCCTCTGTTGCTGACTATGCAAAACCAGTTGAGACAGGAGAGCCCAGAAGAACCACACCCAACACTGCTCTAGGGGTGGCTCCAGCTGAGGTTGGAAGGCATCTCTTGAGATGACCTAGTCCTCCACCCATCCCATGCATCCTGACATTTTTCCTGAAGGAGACTCCACAACCTCTGGGCAACCTGCTCCACTGTCTGACCACTCTCATAGGAAAAGGTTTTTCTGATGTTTAAACAGGTTCTCCTGCACTTCAATTTGTGTCCTTTGCCTCTCAGCCTGCCAGTAAACACCACCAAGGAGAGCCTGGCTGGTTTTACTCCTCTTTCATTATGTATTTATACATGTTGGTAAGGTCCCTCCTCAGCCTTCTCCAGGCTGAATGGTACCAGCTCTCAGCCTCTCCTTTAACAGATGTTCCACTCCCTAATCATCATCACGGCCTTTTGCTGGACTAGGTTCACTAGGTCCATGCCTCTCTTGTACAAAGGAAGCCCAGCACTGAACCCAGCACTCTAGAGGTCTCACCAAATCTGAGTAGAAAGGATCACCTCTGTTGACCTGCTAGCAACACTCTTCCTAACACAATCTGGGAGGAGATTGCTGGTGTTTGTTGTAGGCTGGCTTATGGTCAGTTTGTCACCACAATTCCCAGTGCGTTTCAAAACTTACCTGAACTTGATCTTCCCCTTCCATGCTCAGTGCTCACACATCACTCAGATTGCAGAGGCTTCTGCCACACCACATCCCCACTTCATGCTGGTCCACAGCACACAGCTGGCAGGAAGCCCAGCACAGCTCATGGCTCAGTCCTGACTCAGCAGCAGGGAGAGGAAGCAAGGTTTTTTAGTAGCCAGGAACAAGTTTAGCAAGTTCCCAGGATTATCAAAGAAATATTTTTACAGTTAACGCTTTACTACGAAAGCTTTCGTAAGAGCTTCTAATGAGTTGGAAGTGGTAGATAACAAAAGTTGTCCAGTTCTTACGCTACAGAAAGCAATTTAGGAAGAACAAAAAAGAGCACACCATTTGAAGTTCTCTACTTCTCCAGAGTGATGCAGCAACATCAACCAGGCTACATCTCCCCAGCAAACCTCCAGAAGTATTCATGTATCACCATAGCCTGTAGAAAGATTATAGTCTTTTATTGATTTCTTGTTTTACAGATTCGGCTGTCAATAATAAAGTTCAATAAATTGATTCCCTAATCATAAAAACTCCTTTTACACATTATGTACAGGTACCCAAACAGCATGTCATAGCAATACCACGGACCTTCACACGGAACAAGCTAGGGCGAGGTGCTAACTGCAAGAATGTACATTCAGAGATCAAGTCATGGATATGCACAGTGCATTTGGCACACCTCACTGAAAATTGCCCACACAGGGACAGTAAAATAATCCCAATAAAGTGATAACAGGGATTAGTTCAACTACATTAATTCCAGGAGGAACACTTAATTCACAATTAAACTAGCCATCAGAAATGATTTGATTAAGTTGAATCAAATGCAGCTGAACTAATCATTTTAGTTTCATTAAGCAATCCTCCACAGACAAATCCTAGGCCTTAAGATCCGTCTCCAATATTAAACAAATCTTTTCAGCTGAGATATGCAGAAGTTTGAGAACTGAGGGGAACTTGGGTATTAGAAGTATTCTTTGGCAGTTTGATACAAATATAGAAAATACATTACTTTTGAGGGCTACACTAAGCTTTTCCCATTTTATATCTTTACCGCCAGCACTGGAACTGCTTCAGTGACACAGTAACACATATGGCAAATTAAACACAATCTTACATTTTAATGAAACAAATTTCATATTACAGATAAATTTCAATACTCCAGATACCCTGCAACAGGCTATCCACTCCCCACAAAGAAGTTCAACTTAACATTCAATGAAAAAACTTGCCTATGTCAATGACAGAACCCCGAAAACATTGCACAACTGCACACCTCCTCTGCAATACAGGACCTGGCACACACAAGAGACCAGTCTGCAAATATTAGTCTGAGCATTCCAGCTCATATGGAAAGCAGTTTGATGTCAAAACCATTGGTTAATTGAATATACTTTCTTTTTCATAAGATAAAGTAGACCACAGGTCTCTCCTGTAACTGCAACCTGATCTTGGTATGATGAAAAACTGCAGCCAAGAGTTTATGCAATCTGCTTTGTAACGTTACATCAAGCAACAGCAGTTAAAATACACTGTTTCACAACAAGGCAGACATTCATTCAAACTGTGACAATTCCCTTTTAAAAGCAGTTGTTTTCCCTTCTAGTGACATGGCTTTCCCAAACGAGATAAAGCCACTCAGTCTGAAGAGGCGTGGGGGAGAGAGAAACAGGGAACACTTCCAGAATGAAGTGTCCAACAGCTCTACAGCCTGCAGGGTAGAAGGCTGCAGTATTAGTCTCCAGTAATACAGCTCTAAAAATATTGCTTTGTCCAAATGCTGCCATAAACTTTTAATTTCAAATTACTTCCAACAATAGGAATGTAACTCAAACAGGGCATTCCAGGATGAAGACCATTTAGCCAATATATCTATTATCTCAGTTTTGAGATATGGTAATGCAGCTTCACTTCATATTCCATCTTGTTTGCTGCCCCATTCAAACCTGTAATGCTCAGTTCACAACAAACCTAATAAAAGGCTTAAGCAGTCTCCCTTGCTGGGTACACAAGCAGCGAGTCACATTATCCATGCAAGCTGACACAGTTCATTTTCAAATCTTTCAGCAAGTATGCCAGAGCCTTAGCCTGCTTGTTACCTTAAGTGAGCATTTTATGGGGCAAATAGGTATACAAACAATACATAGTACTGTTTGTGCTTACTCCCTATGAAAACTGATACTGAGAGATGTTTCACTCAGGACTGTAGGGAATACTTTCATACCACCTCAAAGAAAAAAAAAATAAAAATAGAGGAGATAAATAGTCCTACACAGACTGCCTAATTCATTTAGCATAGAAGCTTCCATTCCTTTTTATGGAATCTTCTTAGTATTTCTAGAACTTGACACCTACAACTGTCTTAGTCATCCCAGCCAAGTAGCAGCCTCTATTCTCAGTTAACAGAACCAACTTCTCTGGAATTCACATATTACATAGTAAATATATCCGAAGATAAACCATTAGTTCTGAAATGTCTGACCATGAAGAATTAAGAAGAAACAAAGATGAGAGTTCTTTCTTGGATTTAAGGACCTTCAGGGCACGGAACTCCTATTTATGTTGTCCTGTAGATTTCACAAAACTTCATTCTTGCATGTTCTTTTGGTCACCTGGACATGAAAGTGAGGGTAATTCAGCTTTGAACAGCTTTGCTTACAACATTTTTCATACAGGAAATCTGTGTATTCCCCGTTCCCATAGATTCTCACGCATTCACACAGACTGTCTAGAAAGGTAAGACACTTTATTGAGTTTTTGATAAATTAAGAAAGGACTATGAACCAAACTTATGGGTCACAGGTGCTTGTAAACAGACATCAATTCCTTCCCACAGAAAGCCTGACTCCATGTGCTCAGCCAGAAGTCACTTTCCCCAGCGTTGCTCACAGGCTGCATAGTGATGGAGGGCAGAGAAAAATTCTTCATAGCTGATGTTTAGGTGGGAAGGCAAAGAACTGAGAAAGCAAGATAGAAAAGTTAAAATATGCTTTTATAAACACACTATTTGTGTGGCCAGTCAGGAATATCATTAAAGGCAAGCTATTGTCTGGGTAACCTTGTGAAGTTGTCCTCAGCATAGTTATTGTCAGTCAACTCTAGTAACTAAACCAGCTGTTAATATCCTGTCACCCTCTAAATCAAAAGCCTCCTGAGCACACAGGGCCCTTCAAATTAGTGAGAAAGCTGAAGCAACAAAGGTGTGCCCTGTATATATTTCAATGCCCTATAAATTCTCTCATATTTAAGAAGTACAGCAAATCCAGTCAGTTCAGTTATCGCTAAATTGGAAAGTAATCCATCTTATTTAGTCTAATTTCCATTATATCCTTACTTTCCCCATTAGAAACCTGTAAGCCACTCAAAATCAACATAAGGAACACTGACCACTGAGACTAGGCAGTGACAGAAGTTGTTCCTTAAACCTGAAGCATGAAGCCTGCTGTTGCCTAATCAAGACTAAAAAAACAACAATGAATGTTTGACAGGTTTCATTTAATAGCTTTTAAACACCCTCAAATCTATCTCCAGACACTTGTTTAGACAGATCTCTTCTTACAGCTATTTCCATAAGCTGAGACAAACACTTGTTTCGTTAGATATTATTTCAGTCTATTTCACAGCATTTATAAGCAACTCACATGATTTCTGTCAGTCTGATGTGCCATGGAAGGAATCCTAATGTGCTGTCCACAGGACCAAACTTCAAGACTAAATCAGGATCGGGAAATCCATTTGAACCTGTAATAACAAGTTAGGTTTTATTTAATTCATCAGAGGATTTGTTTAAGTTCTAAACCCTTAAGGCATCTGCTTTTTCAGTAAGTGCTTTTTTCCCCCCCATTTTTTAAAATGAAGCTCCCAAGGACAAGTTAACAATCACAGGCCCAAGAGGACAGACTGATCTTGAAATGCCTGGCACAACCAACTGAACAAAAGCTTAGGCAGCCACTGGAAGCTCAGCTGGACTGTTATTTTTATGCCAGGTAGTTTATAGAGACTTGGTTTGGAAGTGACAGGAACAGTTACATTGTTTTGAACAACAGCAAACCTTAACAATGCAGTTTAATCTGACTTGCTCTAGTTTTGCCTTGGCAAACTCTGTTTTAGTAGCATAGAACATGCTGTACCCTGATCCTACCTACCACAGTCCTTACTCAACTACGTGACGCTGCAGTTAAGTAAAAGGACTATTAAAACAAAAAAAGCTTAAGGAGATTTCACTGAAGAACAACTTTATTACAGACCATCAGGGAAATGAGTTGAAAAAAATAATACCCTGTTAGATGACTCATCTCTTTCTCAGTATGGGCTGCACAGAAGTTTTAAAACCAACTTTTACTACAAAATTTCAAGCAAACTGTTGCAGCTGACATCTTTTGGGTGAGATGAGCAAGGAAGAACAGGGCAGTATTTTTTTTTTCTCTGTTACTATGTGGACATCATGACCCATTCCAGGGCAGAGCTAGGCAACACTGATGAATTTCACCACACTCTCACTATCCATACCTTAAAACCCTAGCCTCTGCCATTTCCTCAGTGAGAGCATCCTACTCATCTCTTGAGGTTGAAGATAATCAGCGGCCAAACACTACTGTCTCTGTCTCCTTTTCATATATTTCTGCAGTGCCTAGGCTACTCCAGGATAAAACTGGCAGACAGAAAATAGGCTTAGAATGAAGAGCTTGAGTCCAGCTTTTCCTGTTAACTCCAGCAACTTGATTAGAGCAACATGTGAAAACCAGCAGAGCACCCCAAGGGGAGCCAGGAAGCTAGGCTGTTTTTCTTGCCCCTACCTAGCTCATACAAAACACATTCCAGCAGTCAAACCCCTACCTTGCTATAATGCTGCAATTAGTCACGATTATTGCATGCTATTTCTTGTCACCCCTTCCATTACTCACTAATTCTGTAAGTTAGCTGCAAGAGTGCTTATACTGCATAATGACTACCTGCAGCAGATAAAGTTTAATACTACCTATTTGCTCCAAATCTCAGGTGTTATTTCTCTTTTTTCCTCATTTGTTTAAAAAACAAACAACCAAAAATAACACTAAACAAGAGCAGTCAAGAGTCTTTTACAATTTTCAGTTTCGTTGTAGAGCAGCTTAACTGAGGTCCTATCAGATTTTGCACCTAGGTTTTCAAACTGAAACTGGAGACCTTAAGAAGTTCACATTCACATTCTCCCTCCCCACTGAATCATCAAAATAGTCATACTTTTACCAGAGGTAAAAGCATGTGCGTTTCTAGAAAAGGATGAAATTTAGATACAAGCATCTTGTGCCACAGTTCAATCTTATCTCAAAGTTAAGAAAAAAAATGGTAAAGCAAAAGCCACTTATGTGTTCAGAAGCTAGCATGTTAGTGTGAAAGAGCTTTGCGGGAAGCAGTGAATACTTAGAAGTGGGGACTCTGGAGGAAGTGGACAGCTTTACTCATCAGCTGATTCAGTAGCTGAGTACTCCTCAGCTGGTTCAGCAGCAGGATCTTCAATACTGCAATGGCTTTCCAAACAGGAAAGGACCTTCAGAGAGCCCAGTTAATTCTAACATTTCCTTCTGGTTCCTATCTGAAGGAAAATGAAAATGTACACTGTAGTATTACTGTCAGAACAGCCTACTAAAAAACACAGTACACTGTGCTTTCCACTCTACATCTATTTCTCTACCTAAACATATCAGCACTACATATAATTTACATTTGGAAGCTCCCTCAGCTGCTAGAGTTACAGCAGTCTTCAAGTTTAGTGCACACAAGAGAGAAGGATTTAGGAGCAGTCTATAAAAAAAGAGACTTGCACATTCAAGGGATGGGAATCTGACAACATCCCTTCTAGCTCAGGAGTTGTGCGAGGGGAACATGAAGGAATTTGTAGAGCTGATAGCACAACTTTTCTCTTCTCCACATAGATTTTACAGGGCAACTTGAGCAGCCTTAACTGATAGTCATGTTTTCTACTGGAAGGCAGACAGCAAGTAAAGACAATATTACAATGCAGTTGGCACCTACTTTTTTGAAAACAAGCTGGTTAGATAAGACATTGATCAAAAGAAAGTGCTCTTACACTGCAGAAAACTCAAGCTGTAAGAATTAATTGCATGACTGGATTAAGAATGAAAAAAGCCACATGACAAGCTAGGGCCATACCATTTTAGGACTAGGCATCAATGACTGCATCCTAAACATGAACAGAAAGTTTTAAAACTATCAGGTATTTAAATCAAAATGTGAAAGCCCAGAACTTACAGAAGACACCATGAATACAAATCCTAAAAAATACAACTACTCAAGTATTAGTTTTCAGGACTCATTCTCAACTTAGATCAGTAACTCACAGATGTTTGCACTTGATACCGTTTCATTAAGGATGCACAGAAACTAAATTTGCCTACAACTAAAACAAAGTTTCGCAAATGGCTGCTAAATAAGTCATGAAAGAATACTTCACCTCCAGCAGTGTCCTAAACATTGAAACAAAGCAAATTAATAAACAGAACTAATAAATAATAAAAAATACTATCCTCAGTTATTAGCCACAGAGATTAAGCAGCCTGTTTTCAAAGTTTGCAGTTTTGACAGGTTAAAAGTCTAGGAGATTTTACTTTCTGTGCTCAGCTAGCATGCAATACTTCGAAAATAAGCATGCTTGTTTTAAGACTGCACCTAATACTTTTAATATATCCAGAAACTTACACAGACAGAAGATCCCCAACAAGTGTTTGAAAAGCCTCAGTTAAACATAACTGGCCAAAATAGATGGGGATCAATTGTCACCAGTTCTACATTTAAGCAGTGACTGTTGTAAAGAAGCAATTATTAATTTCCTTAAATTGCCTTGGCATATAACAGGATAGATCTCTTAAGTCACTTCTAAAAGTGCCTTATTAAATACGTTTAATAGTTCTGTTAAAGGAGAAGGGTTGATGCAGAATGTTGACAATAGGAACAGAATTCAGGCTGAAGTGCCCAAACTGACACGAAGTCCATTCACAGAGCAATTCAGCTGACCATCCACTTGAAAAACAGAAATTACTCTCTACAGTCCAATTAATGGAAGCCACTCTACAATAATGTGCTTGCAATCATCCAATTTGAGGTCTGCAACCCAAAACCTGAGCCCTGCCAAGCTAATTATAGGTGCAATCAACATGCACTGATCACTAAGGAAAGCTGAGCAACTTATTACAGATCCCTAGTACCACTGGAAAAGTGGACACTTGTTCTAAACTACTTTTCCCAGATGTGCTATTTAGAGCAGCCCTGCCCTTTTCACAGCTATTGCATATAGCCACACACCTCAACACAGAGTCAGTAACCTGCATGAATTAGTAATGAAGAAAACTAAACTAGTGTGGGTTATACAGCAACAAAAGATCATCAGGTGTTCTCTCATTTGCACTCAGGGTGGTAGTCAGGCAGCAGTAACAGCTTTAATCACTGTAACCAGATCTGGAAAAGACTGTGGCGCACCCACATTTGCAGCAGACTAACTTGCAAGAAGTTAACTTTAGTTAGAATAGTCTAATATTAGGTGACCCCAGCAGTACTTTTTTCAGAAAGCTCATTGCAGAACATACTTCAGAAGCTGTAAACTCTAAAACACAAGATTCTGCAATTTAGCTTAATGTTTCCTTTTTCTGCTTAAAGAAGCAGTTCAAAAAGGAGTAAATCAGTAAGAAATTTTTAACAGAGGACTGAAAGTTATAATCGTAACTTACTCTGATATACTAAGCATCAGGATGCATACATTCCAAGCAATAAATATACCACAAATCAAATCTGTTATGGTTCCAGTACTCTTTCCCCTCCTCCCTATATATCATAGTATACTTACTACTTAATAAGTTGTCTAACACATTCACATCCAGGTCTGTGTGTGTTCTTTGCTGCTGTGCTACCAACTGACAGAAGTTCTGAGCAGCTTTTACTATGCCTGCTTTTCCATCTTCCGGAGACAGCACCTTCAATGTAGATTGGCAATTTAAAACTGAAAGTACAAAACACAGTTTAAAAGCAACAGAAATATAATTGTTTTGCATGTGCTTCAGATATTCACAGGAGGTGACTGAAAATAACTTGCAGTTTACTTCATATATTACAACTAGCCGTGGATATACCTTATCTATCTTAGAGAACTGGGTAAGAGTTTTCCAGATTTGCTGTATTACTAAAACACAAGCTTAAGGCAACTATATGGGGCAGTCTTACAAAAAGGGGTTTTTTTAATTCAGTCTTGAAATGGAGAGTTTCTCAGGGAATCTGCATTGGTTCTTACACTGTCAGGCAAAGCACTAAGAGGAAAGGTGCCTGGACAGTAAACTAAGGGGTTGTAAGCAATGCAGAAAGACCTGCAGTTCAGGGAGAGGGAAAAAACCCAACTAATTCCTACCTTAAAACAGAAAGGTGTTTTTAACAGCTATTGCGGACATTCATGTGTCACAATGAGTAAGCCAGGGCCCTCCCTCAATGTGATCACAGCATGTTCCAGCAGCACTCCAAAATTGATGCAAGAGTTCCAATGCTGATCTAAGATTGCTACAGAGAAGCTAGGAACCAGATAATAGTCCAGAATTCACCTATTTATCCGTAATAATGGCTGTGACTTAAGAGGACACAACAATAACAATGTCTGCACTATTGTAAAGCAAAAGTCTTCTCACACTACATGACTTGCATCATCGTCAGTTCTGGTAAAGTACCTATGAGATAAACTTACCAAGAAAGCTGAAGGCTGCATACAGTGTGACATTATACTTATACTGAACCTACGCTAGTTATAACCAGATACTACAGAACCTGACTGCAAAGGACCACAGAGCACAGTCCAAAGCCTCAAAAGAACACCTAAAATCCCTCAGCCACCACAATGAAAATTGTTCCTTGATATTGCTCGATTTGTCAAATGTCCTGTGTTAAACAATATTTCTCTAACAGTGTTTTTAAGTGTAAGACATGTCATTTTGCTTTTCAGAAGAAGTGAAAAAGTGCAGCTTATTATAATACACTGGATTTGACAGTTTGTTCAGTTCAAAGCATGAAGCATCTGACATGAAGTCTTCTAAGAAAGAATGAAAATTTTAAAGAGAACAGAAAATACCCCTGCTTTTCACAGTTTCCAGCACAAAAGGTTCCTGAGACTTAAACGCACTCTTTCCATTAACAAGTCTGAAGTCTCTCAGTAGTTCATTTGGTGTGAACATAAGTATTTTAGGTAAGATTTAGGTAAGTGCAGCTAAGCATGCTGGAGTTTAACATATTAACAGCCTCTCTACCCCATTTTCTGCTGGTTATTTCAACCCTCACAGGAATAAAAAGTAGTAACATGAAACATGGGTGCTTCCATGTAAATGCTAACACCTTAGGCCAAGTTGTTCATAAGGCAAGCTCATGGTACAACGCTGAACTTTATACCGGAAAACTGGCACAAAGGGGTTTGGCACCCTGTCAACTCTTGTAGGGTAAGTAGAACTCAGCCAGTAGCATTTTAAATGCAGCCAGAAGTGCTCTTGTGTAGTCTTTTCAGAAGTTTTTGAACTATGGCGGTCTTTAAACATAAGGGTTGTTTGGCTTTTTATTGCAAGATGTATTTAAATATTATGAGTCTTAGTTGGGACAGCTACAAGTACTAGCCTATCCCTTTAAGATCAATGCCTGCTTCCTTAAGTACATGCTCGCAATTTATTATATTTTGAACAGACTTGTAGCATTTGTGTTAGGGAGCAAGCCTCAAGTAATTAATACTTACAGTAGGTATTATTCAATAAGGAACATTAACCTTGAAACATACTCCTGCCTTCCACATCTAACCACATGCAAAAGCTGCTATCACTAATTTTATTTTTTTTTTTTTTAAGTTACACCCTTTACCTTCCTGGTGCCATTATACATTGTCATGACAACCAGCATTCTGGTTTTTTCCTTCTCCATCTCCAAACATACTCCTCAAAGTGGGAAGATGGAAGTGCACGCATTGTTAACACGACATCAGTTCCCTTGCTCTTACTCCAGTGCTTTTTCAAGCCTCAGTAGAAGAATTCACTTCACTGAAACACTGGGGAGTTGAGGTACACAGATGCATTGAAGGGGTCATGGCACTACAGTTAGGCTAACAGGAGAATCAGACCACCCAGTAATGATTACTATGGCAAGGAGAGAGCAATGCTTAGCTGTTAGTTAAGAACAAATAAGCATAATCAAAGTTTAATACTAGCCCAGGAAGGTTGCATGTGTTCTGATAAACAGTGCTTAAAGAAGGAAAAGGTCACTGTACACAAGAACGTGTTTAAGTAAAAGCAGAGTCATGATTTATATACAGCAATTTAGAGCCATAACAAGCCCCCCCCCTTGTAGTTCATCTTACCTTGACCAGTTTTGTCCTGATTTGCAAATTCCACTGTATACTTGGAACAATCTACTCCTATGAGCTCTTGCTGCTGTTTTAAAATTTCATCCATCAATCTTGAGTTATTCCTCTTGAAAATACCTTTAAAAAAAGTTCCATGTCAGCCAACTCTCATAAAGGGTGCTACAAAACAAATCTGACACTAGGCGGGAAGAAAAAAAGTAGTTAGCACTGGTTTCAGACTGGAGTTCACAAGCACAGTTAAAAATCCAAAGTAAATGCTACTGCACATGACTAATTTCAGTAACCTTGGAAAGAACTCATATGCCTTTGTTCTTCTTTCATCCACCTGATTTAAGTAGCACGCTGAAATTGTGGAAGACTTACTTTGTTGTCCTTAGTATGCTATCAAGAGTTTGAGAAAGCAATAACCTACCAGCACAGAACCACCAAGTCAGATTAACACCAAATTCTTTCAATGCCCACGCTGCTTAAGTCTGCTACCACTTACTGCTCCATCCCCAGGGCTGCAGGCTAACAAAGCAAGTCACTACTAAATCAGCGTTTCAGGTCTTGGTAACCATCCACACTTACGCCATGGCCAATACCACAAATTTCCTAATAAGAGAATTTCACAAGCTGTATATTCCAAGGAGTTAATGCAGTCCATGGCCTTTTCATACTTATATAATCATGGCAGACATATTTTGAGTGCAGTTAATTACAAAAGCTTGCTTAACCAAACATACTTTGGTTCCTGTACTAAAATAAATTCTAGCTTTTGAGAAACATAATGCAGCAATTTCTAATTAAAACCCACAGTAGAAACAATTTAAATATTTACTAACTAAAAGCATGGTTAGGCATATCACTTAGGAACTTGACAGGGCTTTCATATATTATATTCAGAAGCTGTTGCCAAGTTTCATTCAGAAACCGTACGTCAAGCAGTTCTGTTGACCAGTTCTGTTTATAACTGATTTCACATGCTTACAGACAAGCGCTCTTGGTAACGCACCAACCCCTACAGAAAAAAAAGTAAATACTTTTGTCAAGCCTAAAGTAAAGTTAAATTGTTAGATTTCCTGCTCTTGCTTTTAATGTATATTTATAAATAATAGCAATTGAGAATGCTGCTTTGAATAATACTGTTTGATACAACTCCGCTTGGCTAAGTCTGTTTCATGTTAGGGTTAGCACTGGTTGTCTTCCCTACACCTACAGTCAGCAGCAGTGCAGCTACTGCAATTGCTAGTCCTGCACCATCTTCAACTAAGATCTGTACAAGGTCACACGTGCCTCACCTCTAAGACTCACTTGACTTCCATACACTTTGAGATGAGAAAAAAAAACTACGTTCAGTATCCAAAAAGGATGTGACATAATTAGGAAAGGCTCTGAATCTGAGAAATAGGCAGCTGCCCTCTTCTTCCCCTTCTCCACCCAACACTAATGACAAACACTTTCTCGTGAAAGGTTTTTGCCTATTCCTGTCAAAGATCAGAAGAACAGATTTAAGAATCCTCATGCCAACTCTAAAGTAGATGAGGACATTTAGGAAAACAAAAGAACAGACCAAGGTGTTTGCCGCTCAGTAAAAAGGGACATCAGATACAGGATTTGGTCCAGCTCTGAAGTGAACGTCCTTAAACATACAGCAGATAAAGAAGACTTGCTAAATGTGTTATTAAGAGTTATCTGAGTTATCACCCTTCTATTCTCCTCATTTATTTCACCCACCCCCTCAGTTGTTGAAACTTAGATCCTGTGTGGCTCTTAGAACAGCAGTTTAAAATAAGCAGGAAGCTACTGTAGTCATACCATACGCTTTCAGTATGCATTTCTTGGAAAGGCCTCCACATCTAAATTCCCACTGATGCAGAGACCTTGACACATATGCAGAAGAGAAGATCTTTAAGCACAGCACAAAGTAGTAAAAATCTAACCTAACTGAAATCTTCATTTAAAACCAGTAGTATTTGGGAACTTTATTTCTTCAGTGTTTTGTCTCTCACTCAGTACACAAGAGACTTATGAATGCATCTGACTGCAAACACAGTCCTGCCAAAGGCAATGTTCACGGGCCAAATTCATATTTGACTTCAAACATTTTACATGGTTGTGGCTCAGATATAGGTTTCTTTCCCTTACAATATCTCAAACCCCCATTTGTCTACAAAGTTCATTTTTTAAAAACCTTGGAAATAAGTCAGCTCTGGAAGATGCTGTTGCTGATTTATACATGAAAAATAGAGCAAACAAGTGCACAGGTAGACCAATTCACTAACAGAATTAAAGTGTTCCTTTAACAAACAGCAGCAAAACTTAAGTCTTGATTTACTGCTACATTCCAATTTTGTTCAGTCTCCCACATAAGTTGAAAGAAAATCCGTAACATGATTTTAATGTTACAGAAAGCTTACGTTTGACAAGAAGTCGAATAAATTTTAGCAATACAACAGCTGTTTGCTGTTCAGTGGGAAAGATTTCAGCATTACTACTGTTTCTAATGTGGAATACAAACATGAAACCATAATTATTTTTTCTCATTAGAAATAACTTCTGGTTTTGAAAAGCAAAAATTGTTTTGGTCGGTCAGAACTCTGAAGCCTTTACAAGCTCGTGCAAAGGTGTATGTTCATGCAAATGAAGTGTTCTACGAATTACACATATTTAAGCACTATAATTCCCAAAGCAAAAGTATGAAAATTCTAGTTTTGTGTTTGTTTCTGTTTATTTTCAACCACAGAGAACTTGTGAGCTATTTTCAGGGATAATACTTGCTTTTACAACAGAAGCTGCAAACATGCTGTTGGTCATTAGTTCCCACTGAAACTGAGGCCAACTAGCAGTGTTTCAGCTTCCCACAGCAGTCCTCCATTACACAGGTCTTTCCAGGGCACATACCTTTTGCTTGGATTTACAGTAGCTACAAGCCAGGCCCCTTTGCTGGCAACTATGGTGTTGCAGCACATTAGGGTTAGAGACTGACCAACAAAATTTGTCACTAAGAGGCTGAGAGTTCAGCTGAAGCAAAAGTGACAAGAATTGTTAACTGGAAGTTAAAAACTTCCAGGGCACAGAGAAATACCCGATGATGTCAATCATTTATTTGTCTGATTAGATACCACAGTCACCACCTGTTAATGCCTTGGTGGCATCTCAAAGTTCAACATTCTCAACTAACCTGCTTTTTAAAGCAGCAGAATCTGGTAAAACACAGAATAAGAGTCAGTTCTTCCTTACAAGAGACCACCTTAACCAAAGTTAGGCATAGCGAAGAATAAATTGCCAGAATATTACAGCTATTAGCTTTTCCTCAGCTTCTTACAGTGTTAACAAGAAAAGGGTTATTGTAATTGTTATGAGGTAACAATATAAAGCATCAAAATATTAGCATTTTGAGAACTGTCAAATCATAATCCACTTCAAAGAATGTACAAGCAAGAAACTGTTTTAACACATGAACAAGTCTTGCCTACATCCTTGTGTTGGATCACATTGTTTGATAATGGAGGATGGCATGGTCATTACACTGAACCTCAAAAGATATGGAGAGCCAAAGAACAAAATATTTTTATTCCAATAGCCTAGCAAAAAAAAATTAATTCAAGTTTGCATGTAGCTGAAGTAACTTAGATTTCAGCCAGATTGAAGCGACTTAAGATAGCACTAACCAAACTGAAAGAATTCAAGTTAGAACTTAGAATCTTGCAGGTGACCATTCCTTACACATTTCTTCTTGAAGGGGCATTCTGCACCAGAAGAACAGGAGATAATCAGCAACTGGGAGAAGAGATACCACTTTCATATTTCCCATACCTTTAAGGACATTGCCTACTACAGATTAGCATTGGCCCTTTTAAAAAATGTGGTCTGAGAACTCTTCTCAACAACACCAAAACGCAATTGTCGAACATGAAGTTCCACGCGGGCAAAGGCCCACAGCAGATGACACGTGATACCGTTATCTCAAGTGTTCCTGTGACACAAAACCACAACATACTCGTCTTCCCCAGTTAAATGAACACACTGCACACCCAGAAAGTTTAATGGATTGATCAAATCAGATAACTACTGATTAATTTGAAGAAGACTAAAAGCCTGCATTTGGGTCTAATTAAATAATTTCTTTTGCATACTGCAGTACTCTGTACTTTCAAAGAATTTCTAAGCGAAAACTGGTCAGAAGCAAGCAGTTCACTGGAAAGCTAAAGCCAGGATGAAGAAACCCAGGTTCTCAATACAGTTACACTACGACCTTCAAGAAACCTTCAACCTGAAGCACCCATCTGGGAACCCAAAGTACCCAAATACCAGGATTCAGCAAGCTCCCAAAAAATCATTCTAGACTTGTCCCAAACTACTTCAGAAAAGCTTCACTGATGGACAGAAGTAACACTCAGGCAAGCTTTCCCAAGTGGCAAAACAACAAACAGAAGAAAGTTAAAGTACATAGCACTGGTCAAACGCTTCTGCTACCCAGAAGGTATTTTAACTGCTGCTACATAATTGCACAATCACTGCCTTTTGACTGCAGGAAGGCTTCAGTATTTTCTCAAGGATAAAGTCTTGACCAGCATGACTGGATTTCCACCAAGTAATAGGACTGGCAATACAGCAGTCCAACAGAAACAGATCCTTGATCAAACCCCTAAAATTTTAAGTCAAACTGCATTTACTAACCAAGGCGCTCCCAGCAGCATTAAGTTTATTATGGATTTGTTCTGCTGCACATCAACAAAAATCGGGAGAATGAAAAGGATCCGCGCCCACAAGAGGCAGTAAAGCCAGGCCACCTTAGGCCTCCAAGTGTGCTGGGGCAGCAGAGAAAGTCTCAGTTCTGAGCTCTGCACAACTCCAGCCAAGTTGCCTTTATAGTTACTGATGCAGCTGCTGTAGCAAACCAGCCTCATCTGGAATACAGCTACTACTGGACACTGAAGAATACACAAACAACCATCTGTTTAGTAATTTTGTTAAAAACATAGAAACATACTATAAACAAACAGCTTATCTTGCACTTCTTCTGCAAAGAACTTCATATGCTTTCTCTTCCTGTAGAGGTGGCAATTAAAGACACACTTTGAATTTAACCTTTCTCCAAAAAACGGAGACATTATTTCTTCCAGAAAATCCAGTCACAGAAGACCACATTCATAATCAAAGCTTTCGGTTGCAATCAAAATAATCTCAGCACTACAAATATGCAGTGAAGGAAAAGGAAATAAATTAAAGTATACCTCACTACAGTTAACATTGATTCAGAGCACTCATCACTGGTTTTCCTCCTCCACCACAGTCAGCATCAGTGGGGGCTTTGATAAGTCAACAGTTGGTACAGTTGTATGAGCACAGAACTTTACTGAAGCACCTCAGCTTCAGTCCACAAGAGTCACCATCTGAGAAGACGGAAACAAGTGCACACTGTAATTAAGGTTCACCCTCTGCTACTGATAAGAACAAGCTGTACTTGACTTTATTAACCTTCACGGTACCACTGTTACTTCTCAGAGTTCCAGACATCATTATTATTCACGACCAAATTTAGCAAAAACTGCAACATCCTACTTAATGACTCGTCTATCTGGAAATGGTGTATGCTCAATCAAGACACCATAAGGAGCTTAGCACCAAAAGAAAGGCAACATATGTGCTATTACCAGAAGTAAGCATATACTAAATATACATGAATAACTAATGGCCCACCCTCTGAAATCAAGTCTAAAAAGCTCTGCTGTGCAACAAGCAATTGTGACTATTATCCTAGACAGCCCGACTGAATACGTTGAAGGATATGCATATGTAACGGCAGGCTATTCTCATCAACCCTGAAAGTCTGGCTAAAGCCACTGATTTAAAACAGTTTAGTTCTCTGTGTTGTCTTGCCTTCTTCAGTTATGCTCCAACAAGTTGGAATTCAAGCTGGCAAATAAACTAGGATATTCTGGTATCAGATGATCAACAGAAGAACAAAATACTGAAAAGTATGTTTTGATAATGAAACCACCAGATCATAGCAGCATTTTCAGATCTCAAAGGTGACAACAAAACCTCTTAACTCATAACTTTAGAATGAATGAAACAATACATGGAAACAGCAGAAAATAATATTTTTTTTTTTTTCTGAACTGCTAGCAACAACAATTGTTCTGCAAGGTTATTTCAGCTTTTCAGAGGATAAAACCTCATTTCTGGTCATGACATCTAATCTTGCAACAGTCAGTCTTAGATCTGACTGGATATCAACACGCATTGGAGAAGCAGTAGTAGCCTCTCAAAAATTAATGCTACACTGCTACAGTGCTGGCTCCTTGTCAGACAGGAGCTCAGCAGCAGTGGCTACCTAAGCACTGGCTGGTGCCTTCTCCCTCCTCAGAGTTGCACAGTAAGCAAGCCTAAACCAACAGGAAACACAATTCTCCGCTTCGTCTGTTCCTCAGTCCAGTTCTCAGATGTGTAATCCGTGCAGCACAGTGCTGGAATCTAAAAATGAACTAAACACACAAATATAAGGCAATACTGCCCACAGCTTATTTGAGGTGAGACAGAAGTTAGACATCCCATACAAGAAAACATCTCTCTTAAGGCTATAAGGGAAATTCGTACTCTTCTTTGGTACTAATGTTCGCTCTGCAGCATTGCACCTGGCTGAATGCTTTTCAAGTTGAGAGCAAACACTGTCAACATATAAATGACTTCTCAGAAAGCACTGTCTTCTGTGTTCTTGAGATAGCATACAAATATTTTATACCATTCCTTGACTTCCAAATGAGGAAGTGTTCTCCCTCTGAAACTCAACATAACCAAGTTCCACGACAGCCCTGCACAGATGGCCAGTTTAAACTGCTGACTGGTATTAAGCCCAGTTTCTTACAATAATCTTAGAGAATCTAGTGAAAGTCAAATCCTATGAGTCTTGTTTTACACATGAAGGATCAGACGTGAAACAGAATTATAAATGGTGGTGGTTTAAAACAGAAATTAAAAAAAAAAAAATCACAAATGCCTATCCTCAAGGAAAAGCCTGCATACTTCAGATGCTTTTGATGACAAAAGCTTTTAGACAAAAAGGTTTTAGCTCCTCACTAGGAAAAGTTAGGAAGCCAGATTTGTTGCATGACTACTTCAGACTGTTAAATCCAAACTCTGAGCTTATCTTTATGACACTCCATGACGTGGAATGTACGTATCTGCAAGAGCAAGAGTTCAACAATTTTACACTTGAGACCCAGTAATGAATAAAATCACATAGCAGATATGAAAAAACCCACCAAAGTTTCCACAAGCACTGGCTCAGGCTTAACTCGAATGGCAAGAAGCATCAAGTGCAGATTACGTAATGTAATTTTATAATACTGACAGGACACACATGATTACGTTTAACTACCTGTCCATCCAGTGTTTTCACATAAGAGTACATGAAAATAGATGGCTACTTTCATTCATCCACTTCTGGAAATTTAGATCTAGCTCATGAACAGTGCTCACAAGAGCAGGTAGCCTAAAGTTCTTCCCTACTCTGTCATGCTTTCCGATGCCAGCAGCCCCTGCCAGCCCAGGGCTGAGGACAAGGCTCTAGAAAGGCCCAACCTTCTGCTTCCTCCACTGCACAGGCAGGACAGGGTCACTCCGACACAGGAGCTGGGGCAGGAGGGCCATTGCCCAGGCTACGAGCGCTGCAGCGGCCAAGCAGCTCCACGGGACGGGAAGGGAGCTGCTAGCACCGAGGCTGGCACCGGGCTTGGGGAGACCCCAGGAGAGGGCGGCCCCCTGGCTCTGCGCCAAGAGGCGCTGCTGGGGCGGGCACAGCCCGGGGCCTGGACTCGGGGCTCCCGCGCCGCCGCGCTCACCGTTGTGGTCGTAGACGCTGACGTAGGAGATGCCGACGGCCATGCACCACACCACCAGGCTGGCCATGTCGGCGTAGCTCGGCTCCTCCTCGGTCACCACCAGCCCCACGTGCACCGGCAGCTTCCGCAGGGCGCGCCCGTCCGCGCGCCACCGCTGCCGCCCGCGCGCCGCCGCCGCGTGCCCGGGCGCGCGTCGCCGCTGCCGCCGCCAGGC
>JAWMRA010000113.1:66438976-66459726 GCA_035584735.1 Pseudotriccus pelzelni
CTCAGCCGCGGCGCGTCGCCCGCGTCGCCGCCGCCATCCCCTCACGGAGCCCGCCTTCCCCGCCCGGCACCCGCCCGCGCCGCCATCTTCCCGCCGCCCCGCCTGATCTTTCACCTCTCGACCCGCCACACGCGGAGCGCCCGTTGGCCGTCGGCGCGCCGACGTCATTTCCGCCCGAGGAGCGCGAATTACGTGGCCGTCAAGGCGGGAGGGGGCGGGGTCAGGAAGGGAGGAGGGGCCGGGAACGCCCCTGGAGGGGGTGGTGGGCCGGGAAGGGGCGGGGCTGCCCCGAGGGGGGCGGGGCTTCAGCCCCTCGGGGGCGCTGCCGTGGCGGCCCCGCAGGGAGGGGTGTCGGACGTGTGGGCTTGCCGGGAGCGGGTTGTCGCTCGCCTCTGACCGGCCCTGGACCCTTCCTGGGGCCGGGCCGCACCGCTGCCCAACCTCTCGGCGGCTCCAGGGGCCCATCCCTCCGTCCGAACCCAGCCTTGATCTTCCTGGCGCCCGCAGCGCGGGCGCGTGAAACGAGGGCGGGGAGCACGTCCGAGGGCCGGAGGAGCGGCCACGTCTCATGGGTGTCTTTACTGAACTTCAGGTTTCAGCGTCACAGCGCTCTGTGAATGCTCACTGGGCGATTCTGCGGCACGGACGTGGGAAACGGGGGTGGCGCAGCCCCCGAACCTCGGGGGTTGTGCCCCTGCAGCGGCCGGGACACCCGTTTTGCAGCCTCCCCCAAAACCTGCAGTTCCCGGGTTTCTGCCGCCTCATTCGGAGGTGCGTAGTGAGGTAGCGAACTACCTCGTCTTGTGACGGCCCAAAGGTCTGAAGATGGAAAGGCTGCCGCAGGCGAAAGGTAGAGCAGGAGCTAACGAGCCAGCCGGGTGCTCTCAGGCGCACGGGTGGGCTGAAATGACACGGTGAGATATTTAAAGCACTCTGTTGAAGGAATCCGCCAATGTAAAATTAAATGAAAAATTGTGTGTCACGAAAATATTTTTCTTGCTCAGAAAATAGCTTCTTCCCAGGCTTTTAATACAGACCAGCATTAGCCAGCAAAAATGACACAGTCAAACCACGAGGAAGCTTGTGCTGTTCCATAAATATCTGAATGCTTAACTACCAAAAATGTCGGTGACTGACCGTATGATCATAGAATCATTGGGGTTGGAAAAGACCTCTATGATCATCAACTCCAGCTGTTACCCCAGCACTGCCAAGTTCACCACTAAACCATATCCTTAAGTGCCACATCCACATGCCTTTTGAACACTTTCAGGGGTGGTGATTCCACCACTTCCCTGGGAACTCTGTTCCAATGCTTGACAATGCCTTCCATGCAGAAATACCTCCTAATATCCAATTTAAGCCATCCCATGCGCAGCCTGAGGCCGTTTCCTCTGGTCCTGTCATTTGTTATCCTGGGAGAAGTAACCAACCCCAACCTTCTACAACCTTGCTTCAAGTATTTGCAGAGAGAATAAGGTGCCCCCTGAGCCTCTCCAGGCTAAACGACCCCAGCTCCCTCAGCTGTTCCTCACATGACTTACTCTCTAGACCCTTCACCAGCTTTGTTGCCCTTCTCTGGACCAGCTCCAGCAATTCAACATCTCTAGTGAGGGGCCCAGAACTGGACACAGGACTGAAGGTGCAGCCTCACCAGTGCCAGCTACAGGGGAAGAATCACTGCCCTGGTCCTGCTGGCCACACTGTTTTCAATACAAACCTGGATGCCATTGGCATTTTTGGCCACCTGGGCACACTGCTGGCTCGTATTTAGCCAGCTGCTGACCAGCACCCCCAAGTCCTTTCCCACCAGTCAGTTTTCCAGCCACTCTTCTCCCAGCACGGCATTGTCGTGATCGAAGGGCAATTCGCACTTGGCCTTGTTCAATCTCATCCAATTGGCCTTGGCCCATTGGTCCAGCCTGTGCAGATCCCTCTGCAGAGCCTGATGATGTGTAAATGTAAAGAAAAATGAACTTAGGTCTTTCTGTTCTAGTTGCGTATCTTAATGCGTTGGAAGAAACCCAGGTGTCGGTTGCATTTGCATAGGTAATATAACCAAATAGCTGTGCTCTAACACCTGACAAATTAGCCTCTGTGAAGGTGAGTGATTACTTAGTTATTGAAGCCAACAGAAGATAAAAAATAATAGAAACTGTTTACTTTGAAAAGTAATTTGCTGATGTAATTACTCCTCAGTTATCACCTAAAATCATGAACTGGCAGGAAACCCGTTAGGTTACTGTTTGTAAGTCACTTCTTTTAGTGGACTCAGGAATCCAGTTTTGTTTAATTTTCACACACTTTGGGAACTGCTTGATAAAATTTGTACATGCATCAGAGCTAATGCATATAGCATTAAGTAATTTCTTTGTGTGTGTGTGCAAAAGTCTGGAAAATTCCTGCCACTGAAGGGGGACACTTGCAGTGTATATTTGCACATTAAATACACCTAACCCAAAACCATACACACAGCATGTTGAGCTATATTGTAACCAATTAGCTATTCAGATACCAAAATAAACTCTTAGAAAAATTCACCTCACTTGATCTTATTGTAATATTTGCCAGAAAGAGAGATCTATTTCCTGAAAATCTTCCTTCTTTTGTTTACTACAATAGGATCAGGTCAACTTTACCCCACAGTTTTCAGTCCTCACTGTTAATAAACTTTGGAACTAATATTAAATCTTATTAACCAGGACACTGATTCTTTGTTTATTTCATTTGCTGGGGTGAAGATTCTGTGTTTTGCCTGGAGCTTAACTAATTTTGTCTAATGTCATTTAAAATAGTCTAAAATAATTGAGGCAAATGTTTCAGGAAAACTGAAATCAATTTCTCAAAAGCAAGGATTTCTGAATAATGCCAAGAAATTTCTCACATCAGTGTAACTCTCCATTTCAAACTGGAAACCCGTGCCTTTAAATGTGTTGAATGCCAGACTCCTAGTAATAATGTCTTGTGGTATTGCAAGATTTTATTTGTGGGGGGTTTATGCAACTATAAGAGTGTTCTACTATAAAAAGGTCCATACAGAGTTACAGGGCACTTCTCTAAGAAATAGTATTTGTATTCTTACTTCCCTCAAAATACATAGTACTAATGCCATAGATAAACAAGTAATTTTTTTTTACAATATACAGTTCACAATGGCATCCTTACTACAGACCTTCTCTCACTGGTTATTACCTCTTATAATACAAATAAAAGAGGAAAAACTAATGACAGATGAGAAGGCTGCTTGCCAGTAGAGATACTGGTAGCAGTGGGCAACTCTAGACAACTCCAGGATTCAGTACAGATAATCCATGGGGTTAATCTAAATCATAATCATAGTAATCATCGTCTGTGTTTACTCCAGTGCTGGAGGCCTCACTGGGTTTCATTTTCTTTCTGTCCTCTTTGTCTCTTTCCATGGAAGATGGATTGCCTTCACACTGCTGCAGAATCTTTTTGGAAGACATCCAACTTTCTCCTTGGCTTTCTGCTGGCGCTGCACACTGCCCTCCCTGGACATCCGTTCCTTTGGCCACCAGTGCTCTTCTGGTTCTGAGAAGGTCACAGGTGCAATTCCAAGGGTTTCCATCTAAATACAGATGACGAAGACGAGGTAAATACTCCAAGACTTTGCGATCCAAGGCAGATATCTTGTTATTCCGTAAATTTAAAACCTGAAGCTGTTTCAAGTCCTTCAGCTCTTGTTCTCCAACATCCTCTATGCCATTTCCTTTTAGATCCAATCGGGCAAGGGTATCTGGAAGCCTGAATAAAAATAAAACAACACAAGGGTGTTATGTTCATCATATTGTTTCTGTTTCTGTTAAGTGGTATTTGCTGATGGTTACTTTTCCAGGCACATCTGATGTACTAAAATAAAACTATCACTAAAAAGTGCAATCTTCTGCAGAAAGAGATGTTCATGTTGGTTTGGGAGTTTGTGGTTTTTTTATTAGTTTATTTATTTGTTTGTGGGTTTTGTCTGGTTTTATAAGTTATAGGTGTACTGTTTGTGTACCCTTGAACCGTTGTCCCAAATTACTGCAGTTCTGACCTGTACTGGCTGTTTGTGCAGCTGAACTAAACAGCAGCCCTGCTGTGCTATACTATGAAAAAAATTATGTTTAATTGAGTATCAAGCTTAAAAATGCATTTTGTACTCTTCAATGCCATAAGCATGCCAATGTCCAAATTATAGCACCATGAATGATCAAAAGTTTAGAGAATAATGGCAACACTGCTCCTTCAAATACTCCTGTGTATGATTTGTTTAAAAAGCTTTTTAAGTAATAAAGAATTTGAATTGTTCTCCTGCTCCCATAAGACTCAAACATTAATCATCACAGCAGTAGTCCATCTGATGATATCCTGTTAATAAATCTGCAACAGGGAAAATACAAGTGCTACTTGATGGTCTTTTTAAATAGTACCTTAGAGAATTAGAACTTGTTACGTTTAAAAGAAAAAAAAAGCTGATAATCTCTGGACAAGATACTAGACAGGTCAGTATAATTCTTATCTTCATACATATTACAAATTTGTATAATAAGGCTATTATTTCAAAAGTCTTGCTCATTTATGACCTAATTTTCTTCTGCTGTAGTGACAAGTTAGTGACAAATGCTTAACAAAAAAGCCACTTAATTGGCATGGAATATCTTTAATAAAATGTGTTTGAAAGTATCTTAAAAATCACTTTCTTATGGTAATATACAAGGTGATGAAATTTAAAGTTATAGTTAAAGATTTTAAGGAAACTTATTGACTGAAACTCTCAGGGAAATGATAAATAATACTCGCAAGATCTATTTAGAATAGAAACAGCAGTATACCACAACTGGTATAGGTTCATGGAATAGTTTCTCTCAATGTCATAATATGAGATACCTTTGAAAATTACTAAAAGGGTAATTGTGACCCTCACCAACTGTTTTTTGTGAAGCTGAGTTTGACCTCTTAAGCTGGAAAATGGTTCCTAAATTTATGAAAATCTGACACATTCAGTGGTACTATTTCGAGAGTAGTGCAATTCTGTATTGCGCGATATTTCCAGTAGAGATGAGAGTTTCACATGTTGATATGATGATTCACTCTACAAAATTTGACCTTACCAAATGCTTGTGCCTGCAGTAAACCTGTTTTGAAACCTAACCACAGGCAATTACTGTATTTGCTCAGTACGACACTACAATGTCAGAAGGGTACTGTGGGGCACCCAGAGTGCCACTGATGTCAAGGGCAGTGGTAAATCACCCAGGATGTTTATCCAGACTGATTACAGTCCAAAGCCTGACCAGCAAGTCCTTAAACCTGTGAAGAGTCCTATTGTACTAATGTTAGACTTAGGCTTTATGGCCATGTTATTTGACTTGAGGCTATGTTGATCTTGAGAAAATAATGTCACTGGAGTACATGATGATTGACCCTGCTGATGGAAGAGCAGCTGTGTTCACTCAGGAGCTGAATACGGCAGCCACATTATGCTACTGCCACCTTAGGGCACATCATCAGACTCTTCCACACACTTTCACCACTCCCTGTGAGACTTTACGAAGCACAGACTCTTCTCTAAAAGTCTTGAAAATACTTGGACTTGTGGATTATTTTCTTCTCAGAAAAGAAACAAAAGAAGCTTTCTTTCTCCTCATTCCTGCCAAAAAATGCTAAGACCTATTCACTTTAGCATATTATCCATATTTTTTAAACTTCTACAGTGGTGACAGTTCTCAGCTGTCCAAAGTAATACTTTTATTTCTGTATATTCATTCACACCTGGTCACCATCAGACAATTATATTAGGTACATAAATGTTACATCTTATCATTTTTTCCCCTCTTTTATGTTTACAGCCCTCCCTGGAAATCTGTATTCATTGTTGGATTGAAAATAAAAGCCTCCAATATCTCCTTTAGAGTTGTACTGTTTAAAGACTAATAGACAACTCCTTTCTGTTAATTCTCTTCACTACGAAGGTTGTAAAGTAAGATGGATTAGACAATACTAAAGTAACTAGAAAGCATTAAACATTCCTGTAAAGCTAGGTCAAATCAAATATTTATACATCACTAAATCACTTTCTGATTATAAAGCTGCTGCCAAATAGATTCAAATGCTAAAGGACCTGATGCTAAATGAATTGAAATTTTACTGCATTATTTATCTGGGCTAGTTAAACCTGTCCACAAGCCATAAAAATAAAGTTTTACAGTGCAATTTTGTTAAAGAAGTTGATGTTAATGGAATTACTTTGCTATTTTTATGCCATCTTATTACACAGCTTTTTGTAATAATAAAATTGCCACTTCATATCAGGACAACCTCCATTTGGCTTCATGTGCTGTCTCTAATCACGGCCAGGACCACACTTAGATGAATGTGAGACATCCTCTAAGCAGGGCATTAATGAACACAGTGCGCCCGAGGGACGTTTCCTCTGTGCTGTGTTGACTGGAATTTTGCTATAGCCTGAAGCTGGAGATTGTATATACATTCCAAATACCCTGTAATGTGTGAATTTAATGAAGCTGGGAATGCTATTATCACTGAAAGAGCACATTCTTTTTGACCAGACTCAGTTCCTGAAATCTTAATATTTTAACAATAATAAACTCAGCATGGATTGGTAAAAACGTCCGCTTTAAAATTGCTATAGTTCCTTTTTATCAAATGCTCTATTAATTTTCTTTTGTAGGCAAAGGTAAATCTAAGTAGCAGTACAACTTCTGTTGCATTCTCCTAGCAGGTTCATCTTATTCATGTGCTAATTAAACAAAGTGGTCTCACTGGCAGGAAGAGACATGAAATGAGCAGATCCACTGGGGGCCACAGATGTAATGAAAACAGCTCTATTTCTACTCTGAGACTGCTAACAGGAGTGCTAATTAGTGCTAGTTATGGCAGTGGGTTTATGCTATGGATAGACTTCTACCATGACTGGGTCTGAATACAAATTTCTGGCTCTTATTCTCATAATGCAAGGAAGGAGAGATGACACCTTGGAACCAGCTGTCCTCAGATTCACTTGCCTCAGTGGAATAGAAATGAGGCGATTCTGTTCCAGCGCCAGATTCGAAAGCTGTGCGCACTGTTGAAGAGCTCCTGCCTCAAACATGCTCATAGCGTTGTTGTCAAGAAACAAGTGCTTGAGGTCTTGTAGTCCTTGGAAGTCCTGGGCTGTCACCCTTTGAATCAAGTTATTGCTGCAGTCGAGTTTCTGCAGTCTGCCAGGCAGCCTGAATGGCATATTGTGGAGCTGGTTCTTAGAGAGCTCGAGTGTTGTTAAGTTAGGAAGAAGCTGGGCACCATCTATTGATGTGAGCTGATTTTCTGACAGGAAGAACTCAGACAGGTTTTCTAGATGTTTCACGTCTCGAAGTCTCACCATTTTAAGTTGGTTTTTCTCTAATTTCAGTGACAGCAGGGATTTAGGTAGGTCAGGAGGCACTTTTGTCAGGAAGTTGCCACTTAAACTGAGAAACTGTAGATTTTGGAAAGATGCAAAGAAGTTGGTTGGGAATGAATTCAGTTTATTATCAGCCATGCTTAGATACTTCAGCCTAGGAAGCTTAAATGGTGCAGATACGGATTCCATGTTGTTGCCATCCAGGATCAGACTTTGTAGATTGCAAAGGGAAGAAAATGCACTTGGAGGCACAGTCGCAATCAAATTGTTCCGAATATCGAGCACCCTTAGTTTCATCAAACCTGCAAAATCAGTGGCACGCAGAGTGTTGATGGAGTTATCAGCGAGTTTTAAAATTTCAAGGCTGGATGGGAGAAAGGTGGGTATTTGCTTTAGCTGATTTTTGCAGAGTTCCAGGGACTTCAAGGTGCTCAGAGCTTTGAAAGTGTTGTTTTCTATTGATTCTGTGCCACTGCAAGACAGGACCAGCTCTTCAAGGACTGACATTCTCCTGAAGTCAGTAAACTTAAAGAGAAAAAAAAAATAAATTCATGTGACAGACACCATCTATTTATAGATATCCTCACTGGTTACTCCTTCTGGATGCTCTGACAATTGCTAGTATATATGGACAAGCTATACATTTAGAATGAGAAACAGATAAGTATTGACTATGGAGGTGTTACTACATATAGGCGCTTGCGGTTTGTCGCATTTCTAGAATTTTGTTGTTTAAGTGTATACTGTGTCTGGTTTTGAGCAAACACATCTTTCATTTCTGCCTGGTGGATCACCTGTATAAAACGGAGAGCTAATATCACCAGTGGCAGAAGTCTTTGCAGAGAGTAGATGGTTGTTAGTGTTCACTGTGCTCAATGGAGCTTGGTGAAGCAGTTTTGAGTTCATCATACAGCCATTGCCGTATATCAACAGTATTGTCATTGCAGCATGTACTCCCCAGAGGAAGTACACATGGATATCTTTACCTCTTGCTGCTAGAAGGTTTTGGCAGGAAACTAAAATCCAGCACTTGAATTTCTTCTCTTCCCCGCTGCCTCTCCTTTTCTTTGAAATAAAAACCTCGCATACTAAGATGACCAAACCAGAAGTGTCAGATCAGCTTGGCCTGAAAATCACCTCTGTGGAACAGTTTGCTTTTACAGGAACTTAGTTTATGTTAATTGGTGATAAACAGATGTTTTGCCACGATAAATGGAACTTAGATTGTTCCATAGACTATGGACTATTATTATAGTGTATGACTATAATATAGTATTATATGACTATGATATTATATATCATAGGATTATAGATTGTATCTATAATATCAAAAGGTACAAATTGTATGTAGCTAAAACATTAGTTTTCTGAAACTGCCAGATATGCTTTCCATTGATGTAGGTGCTTGAGTCTTAAAAAATAATTTATATGAGAATCACAAAAAAACTTAGAGCAAGATGAATAGGTGTTCTGCACAGGAGTGGTGGGAAGGAGTGTCCTCATCTGTTTTCCCTTCCCATGTCCAAGAAACATCTCACTACAGGTCTCAGGAGTACCACGCCAGTAAGAGATGTGAAAGTAACACTAGAGAATCCATGCTATTTCCTCCAGGGCTTAGTAGCTACCAGCACATTTTCCTGTCATTGAGGGAAGCTATAAAACATGTTCTACAGCGTAACCCCTCATGCCTCTCAGGAATCTGAGGGCAGTACAAGGAGGGCAGTACAAGTCTTTTTGCGGTACAGGTACTCAGTAGTAATTTTTTTCTGTCATCCTGGTTGAATACATTTGGCTATCACATACTTGTGTATGTGAAATCAGCTTATAAAGATGACTGTTAAAAGAAGCCTCCCAGCTTCATTTATCCAACTCCTGCATGGTTTTGGGTTGTATCTCTTTATCTTACTTACAAACTCTGCATTTTGATTTCTGTTAAAATTAAAGCACACACAGCTCTGAAAGAGGAGTCAGATTTCATTTTGTTCTGGTGTCCTTAGTTTACCCTTCTAATTAATTTTATTCTGTCTTGTAAAGTAATTTCTGAACATTGCAAGATTGGATGTAGTTGGTGAGAAAGTATGGATAAAGAACCTCTGTTGATGCAGGTTTCTCCATCAATTACATTTAAATTCAATGAGGGAATGTACTCCATTTAAAACCTTATATTCTCAACAGTAATTAAAGTTGTCAGAATTATATTTTTTCTATAATGCAGTTTTGTGGGTTTTGTATATGTCGCTGTATAGCAATATCAGACTTGCATGTCCAGTTTTGGTCCTGATTAGGAGGTTAATCTTATAAAGCTTTATCATGAGAAGTCCCATAAGAATGAGCTGAATTGCTCAAGAGTACAAAAATATAGTCATATGTAATTATAAAACCATCTTAAGGAAATTGAAACAATTGTGAACCTTGACAATTCAACACTTTTTCTCCTATTAGTTCAAAAGCAGTATTTTTCTGCTTTTCCTCAGTCGATTTCTGTAAGTCTCTAAGAGGCTTAATTTTCATCTTATTAAGTGACAGAGAGCTACGTGAAGGTCAATGTACAGACATTCACTCTGTAATGATGTTAGGCTTCTTAATGTGTATTATTATAATTTCTATTTTCCACCTATTTGGCATGCTTTGCTAAGCTTTGTGACCATGCTATTTTGAGACTTAAACATTTATCCATGCTGTTACAAACCACCAGTCTTTCTACCATGAAACAAGACACATTTGAAAGCCTATCAGCTCTTTTTTTTGCTAGAAAGTGGTGTTTTATTCTCTAACTGGATTGTCTGTGAAGTGATACTAATATAGTTTAACATTTTAAAATGTTGATCTCCTGAAAATGGATCTAATGTACCATTATTTTAATAGAAACAATTAAATCAATTTGTAATTTTTAATGACTTTTTTTTTTCTTTTAGAATTGCTGTGAACTGGGATTTGTTAAAAACAGTTTTTTAAAACAGTCCCCTGTTGTGGAGGCAAGATAGACAATTTTCTTTTAACAGATAAAACACCACTTGTTAACATATTTAGAAATACATTAAATCCTAAAGTTCTATCTGACACTTCCAGCTCCAGAAGGGGAAAAGAACTTCCATTTCACTCATTAGGGAAACAATTCTAATGAGATAAAACCTTTCAATTTACGGGTTAAAAAATTACTCTGGAAGTCAATGGTTATTTGACCATATATAAAACGAGTCAACATTTGCCTCCTAATTGTAAATTACTATTTTTTTTTTAGTTTCATACAAAATATCAGCGTGACAGGATGAACTACTGCTTGGAGATTGCAGGATAATGAAAACACTACAGGAATATATTTACATATTCTTAAAGAGTAAATAAAAATAAAACCAGATCTGTCAGCATTTCACCAGTTTTTAGAACATGGAATAAGATTCTCTCCTTTCTTGAAAGGCACTACCATCTGGGAAGCCAAATTTTCAATTACAGTGCACTACAGAAAGTAATTTTGCTGGATTTTCCTACCTGGAGTTGTTTAATTTTGCTGTGGCTGATGTAGAGTCTCCTGGTGGTAAAAGGAATCTCTTTGGGGATCTCTGTAGCTCTGTAGCATTGCACTGACTGGGCAGGGTCACAGCTGCATCTTCTTGGGCAAGTGGTACTTAGGCCACTGTAAAAAGAAAAGAAGATGACTAAAAGGTGTGATAAATACATCTTCCAAAACAGGAACTCTGAAATTGTCTCAGCAACGTGGAGCTTGAATTAAGCACCAAAGCCCTTTTATACCATGAAATCTGATAAAAGGATATTATGACTGTGTATTTTATCCCAGTGAAAAAACAGCAAAAACAATACCGTAATTTGCCCGGGTTAAAATGTTGGCAGGCATTACAAAGACTGAGAAACTTAAACAGTGATAAGGTGCCTTTACATTTGTAGGTATGCGAAATTAGTGTTATTTATTACCTGACATCTAATCTGCAAACATCCATATTATCTTCAGTTTCCTAGTTTTTGTTAAATGTGACACCACAGAATTAGTGGAGAAAAGATAAAGAGCTGTTTTATAGCAGGGCTATAAAACCTTTGTCTCTTCTGTGACACAGTATTAGAAACAGAAAAACCACAACTACAGCCAACACCAAAGCTTTTTCGCTCTTCCTCTTGCATTATGCAGATCACACACAGACACTCCCCTAGACTCCCCAAACTCAGGCAGCTACAATTTTAAAGCTAAAATGTTCTCTTCACTTTTGGAATATCTGTGTTACAGCTGAGTGCTGCTGGTCAGGCAAAAAACTAAGTCACCTGTATTTGGGAAATTCCCATAAATTATAATTTAATTATTCTTGTATTTGAAAATTATAAATGTGAAATGCATGAAAGCGTTTAGTATAAATCAAGTGACAGATATCAATAAGACCTATTTACCCCATGACAGATGGAGAACATCAAAGTCCCCCTCAGAGTTTTCCTTCTACTTACTGGTGCTTCTTTACATATCTACTAGCTGTGCCAGCTGGAGATGTAAAGTTTTGAAAGTCATAAAGTTTGAGTTGTGATTATTTTCCTTTGCACTGAGCAATTTGCAATGTACAAACCTGTGCCTTTGCAAACCTTTGTATCTTATCTTAGTGATCTGCTCTGTGCTGTTACCTGTTTCCTTCCATCCTCTCCATCATATCTTCAGTAGTGGCTAATCCTATTCCTTAAATGCAGAAGTAGGGCGCTTATTTTTCCAAGCAGAAGATAATGTCAGTTTGATTTGACAAATGGATAACAGAAGTGGGGGCAGTCCTTGATGGGAATGCCTATTGGATACAGCTGGGCTTACACTGGACAGTTGCCATATTCTTTCCTGGGGATACTTCTGTCTTCTTAATCCGTTATACTGTGAGTGCAGAACTAAAACCCAGCATCTGCTAAACCAAAGAGCAAGAGCAGAAACCTTTTCCAAAAGCAGCCTGTCAAATTGGCATGTTTAACAAGCTATGCAGAAAATCCTGCCTGACTTATGCCATAGTGAGCACATGAGCAAAAATGAGTGGATGGAGAATTAGCAATTGTGCGTTAAAACAAATATTTTAATGTGTCTCGATCTAGAGTTTGGTACCTGGCTTGTGGTTTTGCCTTTTTTTTTTTTTCCCCTTAGAGGAGTCAAAGCGCTCAGACAAAACTGTAAATCCTTTCTGCATCCTGATAGCTACTTGTATATTTCTTTGATCCCATCTTTCCACTGGCATGGGTTTAAACACTAATATCACCTAGACAGTAGTGCTCAGTATCCTATGTAGGGATTTGTCTTCCTCAAAAATGTCATCAGAAAACAATTTGTTTTTGCTCAAGGAGGGTCAAAAGGAATGAAGATCCAACTCTATGATTTGCAGTTTAGAGCCCTAGAGTAACAACATAGTCAGTCTGCAAATCCCTTTAAGTAAGAATCATAGATTTCATCCTTCTCTATTTTGTAAATTTTAAGTCAGTCAGCTAATGTCAGAACTCACAGCTCTAGTTACAAGGTAATGCCACATTAAGGTGTAATATTTTTGGCTCTTGGCCAAAATTTTTAAGTAATATAATCCTTGGTCTTTTCAAACTAATGAAAGAATACTTTGTTGATTTAATAGCTTATTGTCATTATATTAACAACAATGATGTAATCAATAATGATTAAATTTGCTGATTAAATTTGAATAATTAAATGATTACAGAAATTATGTATCCATTGATTTCTGATAATGTCTGCTTTTGGCAGCTAGGTAATTTAAAGTGATAGCTATGAAAGGTGATATCCTATTAAGCCTATTCTGTACAAATTCTGACACACATCCACTGGCACTGATGACTTTGCTTTTTCAGAAAACTGTGACCTGTGGGGTTTTATTGATTTTAGGAGACCTGATGACAACAGAACCAACAAAGAGTTACACAGTACTGTATGAGCATAAGCACAGCAGGCAGATATTGTGAAAGCAGCACTGCTGGCCCATGAGATTTTAAGAAAGTCAATCACTGCGGCTATTTCATGCAAGCAGTTGTTATGCAAACTCTCCATAGCTTTTGATGGGAATTCCTGTGCAGGACTAATGGCATAATTTCTTTGTGAGAAAGTATGAACAATAGCAACCAAACCTGCCAGCGTGAGAAGTCACAGGGACATCCTACATGGTGTGTGCTTTAATTAAAGGTAAACACTGCAGAGCAGAACCTGCCAAACCTAAAGTCTATATCGGATTTTGTCTTGTTGGCATTTAATACAGATATTGATTAAGTATATTGGATGAATGTGAATGAAACATAAGTGTGAGTTGATGAAAGTTAGATCTTTCAGGGTTATTGCTTCTATTTCAAATCTGAAGTAGGGCTCATAAAGGACTGTAAAGTTTGTTTTGTTGGTTTTTTCCAAATATATCAGTTGGTCTAAAAAAAAAACTGTATTTTTGTACAAGGCTTACCTCACACAAGATAATTTCAGCACCTGCTGTACTGGTGTATGGGCTGTTTTCTTTCTTCACCAAAGTTAGAGGTTTGGCAAAAGCACATGTGTACATCAAGACATAATTTTTTAACCTAAGATAGCATTCAGAAAAATACATAAAAATAAGACAATATTAAAATGAGAAGAATTAATCTGCAAAACACCTACTCCGGTGCGTTCAGAAATCCCTAAGTTAAGACAGCCTGTAAAACCTGCAGGTGGATCCCTTGTAAAGTGCAGGACTTGTAATGTGCACAGACTGCGCAAGGGAAGATGCAGTCTTATCAAAAAAGACGTGGAGAAGCTGAGCTCCTGCAGTTGGCATGTTGCTCTCCTATGGAAAGGAAGAACTGCAGGAAAAGACCAGCATAGGGCCTGCACAGGGCATGGGTAGGAGCTTGGTCCCTGAGGGATGTCACAAGCAGAAGGAGTTTGGCAACTAGAAGCTGCTAAGTGATGGCGTATGCTCTGAAGAATCCTTGGCATGTTTAGCTGCCATATGCTATCAAGTGCCTGCCACTGAGTATGTGTGAATTTATAATTATTTTCTGCTGAAAGTTTTTTGCTTGGATTTGGACCAGTTTTTCATAGGGACAACAAATGGCATTTGTCTCCAATCAAGCAATTCTCTCCAGAGCGGATCAGGCTGCTAAGGGAAACAATCATGACATTTTTTTTAAAAAACGTGATGCTTCCCATAATCATCTGTTGAAATAACCTGAAGTGCTTTTTACAAATGTTTCTTAAACAAAGAGCCTCAGAGGGTCACACTGAATCAAAAATGTCAGTCTACGAATCTAGGCAGATTAATGAGACCTAATTAATATAAAGGTTAAAAATTTATCAAAAGTGATTTTGTGTTTTAATCCTACAAAGTAGAGTTTCACAAAAACAACCAGAGATCTGTCTGAAAAAAAATAAGTCTCAATCTTTTTCTTACACCAATAATTTTGTAGAAATACTTTTTATCCATTTTTATAGTATGTCGAGAAGCCACATTCTAACTCCAGGCAAGGTCATCTTCATACACTGGAAACAGCTGCCGGATGAGTTAAAGCAGACTTTTTTTCCACACCATAAGGTAGGTTTCCTTTTCTTCCTCCATGCTGGCTACATAGAGGAGATGAAATTGATAACCCCCCAGGAATTTCTTGTGTTTCACTTGTCTGTGGCATGTTTGCATTCCAGAGGAACTAGCACTGCGAAACCTGCTGAAAGGAATAAAACTTTGTTAAACAGAAATTCACCTATTGAGGAGTTTTAGTCACTACCAATTTTATGACAGTACTGAGGGATGCTAGCCCAGATCAGATGGGATGCATCTGGGGAAGGCATCCCACGAGCAACAAATAAGCAGAGGTCAGTTTAAATAATTTCATACCCTTATGCTGCTAATGATGCTGTAGCTGGCTTTCAAAGCATTGTAGCTAATGGCATCCACGTGATGGAGGACTGTTCTTCATTAATTGAGCCACAGAGAGCTATGCCCATGAAACCAGAGATTAGGATGTGGTGACAGCTTTTAGGATGTGTGACGGCTTTCTAGCGATGACATTCCAGGTAAGTCTGAAAAATGAATGAAGAGGGGGAAATAAAGAAGGTAGATCTGATGGCTGAGTCCATCCTCAACCTGGAATATAAACATACAGGTCTTCTTGTATATGAGCTCTTTAATGAACTTATGAGACCATGCATCATACCACCTAAAAGTGAAAGGTCAGGGAAGGGTCATCCAATCAATAAGGGAACAATGAAACCAAGGAAACTTTTTCAGAGTCCTGTAGGAAGTAAGTTAGTTAGTTCTGGCCCTTCAATTTCCTTTGGATATCTTTAGGCTTTAAAAGCAGCCTGCTAGTAACTGTGGATCCAACAAAATCAGAATGGAGCTTAAACTGTAAAAATTATTTGTTTATTCAAACTGCAAGGCACAATTTCAATAAGGCAAGAACTCTGAAACAGAAGTTTTCTAAAATATACGCTTGGATCATGCAAAGAAAGGGGGTTTCTTTCTTGCATGCTATAAAAGCTGAATATTTTTTGTGTATGTTTTATTAATTTTTTAAAATAAAACAAAAGTTCAGAATGAAAATAGTTAAGCATAAATGTATACATAGAAATAAGCATGAGAATAAGATCACAATAACACTGTGAAAAAGAAAAACTAGACTGAAGAAGTGACTTGTGAAAGCTGTGTTGTGTAAAAAGAGAACAATATAAAGTGAATGTTCAAAATAGTCATCAGTAAACTGTTGCACCTATGGACTCACCCACAGACTGTAAAATGCAGCCAACTATGAACTCTCTAGGCCTGCAGGGCAGGAATTGCCTAAAATGTAAAACCTAAAAACTCAGAAGTTTGTTAGCAGAAATGTTCTGTAATGACAATTGAAAATGTATGTCCCTTTAGGTATCAGTGCAGATGGATCACTTCCTCCTCTCCTTCAGAAAGGAGTGTGCTTCAGAAAGGTGCATTCTAATCATCTACTCTAACTCCTTTTTTTAGAACTTGAGCATCTTGCTTTATCATCTCTGTGTTCTCCCATACTTTGATCCTGCGAGATATGACTTATTTTCACTCTGGTGCCCCTTTGGTGCCCCTGCTTGTGACTGCACAGCCACCCATGCAATCAAACCACTCAAGATGCTTCAGCATTAACCACACGGGAGATGGCCTTGACATGTGCAGGCACTGCAGCCCAGCACACACAGCTGGGCAGCCACAATTACAGGGGTTTCCGGGGGAACTGACCCTCATGTGCAAATACATGTGTTTATATTGTAAATTCTTTGTGCAGGGGCTGGGTCTGACCAAAGGTTTATAGAGTATCTCACAGTCTAGGCATGGACACTAAGTACCAAATCTACAGCAGTGGAGATGTCTATCCAAGCAATTTATTTTTTCCTTCTGATTTGGGTATTACTTTGAGGCACTTTTTTGTATGAAAATGTCCTCCTCATGCTTAAGGTCATTTACTCTTTAAGCTCAAAGTAAGGTTTCAGATAATTAATTAGGTACTCTGGTAATCAGTCAAAGTATTCAGGTTTAAATTTATGAAGGACTGTTCGTACTCAAATGTATTAATAACAGTATAATGCAGATACCTCACATGCTCTAAACCCTGTGTAAAATAATTGAAATTATGTACATAAATTATACACGAAGAAATTATCTGGTGATTACCTTCACCAGCACTACATCATAAATAAGGTCAAAGAAATAGATCACAAAACTTTCAGTGAAATCCTTTTGACATTAAAGGCATTCAGCAAATTTAAATTCTTCTTGACATATAACTTCCTCCAACTTTTGCTAGAAATGTCCCTTGTAGAAAGGATTCTTACTGCTAGACGGGTTGACTCAGACTACTGCTGTTCTTTAAATGTTCTTCAATTATTTTGTTGATGTTATCAGGGTGTAGTATGCTACAGTTTACTCTAAATCGATTTAATCTAATTGAAGGCCAAACCTACTAACCTTTCTTAGGTTCAATTCCATAATTACTGCACAGTTTGCTTACAGAACAGAGTTACGGTTGCTCTGGGGGCTTTTGGTAGACATTTCAAAGGTAACTGGAATTGATCAGAATTTTCTAGGGGACCTCCAAGTATAGTTTTGAGCTAATTCAGTTATTCTTGTGTTTATCCTTATATCAGTGATACTTGCTTTAAATTTCAACCCCTCTTTTACACAGTATTTCTGGTGAGGAATATAAACAGTAGCTAATGATAGCTACATTCACTAAGATTCAGGGTCAAAACTGCTGATTTCTGTAACAATATCTAGCATTCCTTCTCATCTATATGTAGTCCAGCAAGTATTAGACAGATATTACATTGCAGGTAAGCTTCTAAAAGGATTCTATTTGAGAAGCTAATCTCTGGGTGGAATAAGCAGAGACAAAACCTTGTTTGAGTGGTGAAATGTGAGGACATGCAAAACAAAGGTAGCACTGATAAGGAATGAAAGAATTAAAATTAATGACCACAAAACTCAGATACCATTGTGGATAAAACCAATTTAAAATAGAGCTGAACCAATGTGTGAGCTAAAGGGACACTAAGAAATTGACAATACATGATTCTTTAAAAAGAAGCAGTCGTACATAAATTTTATTATGTCTAAGTTTTTAAAGGCAGTATTTGTTATAGATATGTTACATAATAACTATGGGAAACTTCTTTCTCGAGATAAGTAGATACTGTTCAAATGCACAATAGAGATATATTGGGAGAAAATGCTAATGTTTGACTAAGGGGTAGATTACTATTCCATTAAATAAAAAAAGGCAAAAATGTAGCATGATTCTATAGGTATTCTCCAGTGCGATAGCTATCAGAATCAAAGCCAAAGCTAACCATAAAAACTGATAGTCCTGAAACAATTAATTTTCTTGTGTGGCTGAACTAATTTGAACAATAAAATTAGTTTAGCTTTTGATACAGCAAATAATTCGTTTTTCTGTGGGACGCTGTTGTGCAAAGACAGTTGTTACAGCTGTGAATAGTGAACGTCAGGATGAAGGTCAGGCAAATGCTCTGTTCAGCTGGGCTCTCTCTAAAGTAGTTGGGCAACTTTAGACACGTACACCCTTTGCTCAGCTGCTATTCTGAATGCATCAATTTACTGAGCCAGGTTTTTTTTCTGCAGATATGTATATAAAGGTGTTTGTAGCTTTTGCTTCCCTCATGGATGGGCTTAGCAGTAAGGAGACCCCTCCCAGTTTGTTGCTACCTACCTTCAGATGCAGTGCAGACAATCTGAAGGGTGTGCTGGTTTTGCCTGGGTTAGTTAATTTTCTTCACGGTGGTAACTGGGGGGACATGGTTTGGGTTTGTGCTGAACACAGGGTTGATAACCTAGAGATGTTTTTGTTATTGCTGAGCAGGGCTTACACAGAGCCAAGGCCTTTTCTGCTTTTTGTGCTGCCACAACGGCAAGGGACGTTGGGAATGCACAGGAAGTTGGGAGGAGACACAGCCAGGACAGCTGCCCCCAACTGACCAAGGGATATTCCATACCATATAACATCATGCTCAGTACAGAAAGTGGGGGAAGAAGGAGGAAGGGGGAGGCATTTGGAGTGATGGTGCTTGTCTTTCCAAGTACCTGCTACATGTGATGGAGCCCTGCTCTCCTGGGGATGGCTGAACACCTGCCTGCCCATGGGAAGCAATGAATTAATTAATCCCTGTTTTGCTTTGTTTGCTTACACAGCTTTTGCTTTCCCTATTAAACTTTATTTCAACGCACGGGTTTTCTGGCTTTTACTCTTCTGACTCTCTCCCAGTCCCACTGGTGGGGAGTGAGCGAGAGGCTGTGTGGGGCTTGATGTGGTGTGGGGTTAAATCATGACAAACAGTAAAGGGCAAGTGAGCAGCTTTGTAATAACACTCTGTAAGCTTCTTGTCAAGGCTACACCAGCAGGTCCCAGAGGAAATGAGATATCTACTGTCAGTGGTGAAGTTTGCTTTTATCCAGCTTTTCTGAAAGCACAGATTGATGGAAGTACAATTCTTTCCCGCTCTGACATCTCTCTTCACATTCCAGGTGACTGGTCTAACCACTGAGCTGTAAAGTGGTATTTTTCTGTCGATCTGTGTTCCAATCAATTATTTATGCAAAGTGGAGCAAGGAAAGAAACTCCCCCCAGGATGCCCTGCAGCCCCAGGGCCAGGCATGCGGGGGTCCTGGTGCTCTTACTGTTATTCTGGTGTCCTCCACTGCTGACTGGAGGGTCCCTGCGCTCTCCCTCGGTTGCACTGGGAGAGTATTGTGTGGCACCATGTTGTAGGCAGGATTAGGGTTCTGATCTGGGTTAAAGTGGTGGAATTCCGACTTCAATGCAATAAAACCAAGCTACACATGTTCTCCACAGGACCTGCTAATAAAGCTCCCACTGAAATCAACATCAGAGTTTCAGTATTGCAGTATTTCAAAGGAGATGAGCTGTAGCCAAGGTGAATGTCTTGGAGAAATAACCAGTGTAGGTATAGTTTGTTCCCTGAAATTTGTTTCACTGTCAGAACGAGGATGAGCAAAAAAAACCAACAAAAAACCACCACACCTTTTATATGGGTATAACTGCACTCATTGGTGCTTCTAGAGATGCAGAGGTGCCAGGGGCAGTCCATTTAGGTCAGATATGAGAAAGAAATTCTTTACTGTGAAGCTGGTGAGACTGGAACAGGTTGCCCAGAGAAGTTGTGGAAGCCTCATTCCTCTCAGTGTTCAAGGACAGGTTGAGCAACCTGGTCTAGTGAGAGCTGTCCCTGCACATGGCAGGGGCTGTTGGGACCAGATGATTTTTAAGGTCCCTTCCAACTCTTGACATTCTACGATTCTGTGATTTTATGCAATACTTGCAAGTCTGCATCTTTTCTGAGCACAAGCAATGGATGTGTCGCTGCAAATCCTTCTGTGTGGTTTGCACCTGCTCGTCTAATCAGTGAATACAGTAATGAAGACTTCTCTTTCGTCTCTTCCTCCTCTCTTATACATATAAATAACCATATATATATAAAAATGATCCAGGTTTCCAATTCAGTTTGGCTCTGTTTTGAGTTCTCTTGTCTGGGAAATGGTGAAGTCATAGACAGATTTTGTCTCTATTAGCTCAAATAAAACCCTTGTCCATACTGCAGAAATTTTGGCAATGGTAACTCAGAAGATGAAAAAGCTTTTCCCAAAAACACTGTCATTATTTTATCTAATAATGCCATCTCTTAGTTCGCCTCTCGCCCCCCGCAACTGGTTTTCCTTTCAGTAGTGAGGGTTTGTTTCGTGTCAACTTCGTCTGTTAGTCACCATCTGAAGTTTTCTCTGTTCCTGTGTGCTCCCTCTGATGCTTTAGATCCGCAGAGGTTGTGATATTGCCGTATCCTCGTGCCTCATTCAAGCAGTGATGG
>JAWMRA010000113.1:66459923-66586403 GCA_035584735.1 Pseudotriccus pelzelni
CTTTCGGCAAACTCCATAAAAGAGTTTGGCAAAACAAACACCTGAAGAAAAGCACAAAGATCAGCGTTTACAAAGCCGTTGTACTGTCTACTCTTCTTTATGGGTCTGAATCGTGGGTCAATACAAAATGTCAATACAAAAATGGCGATAATTGCAATTACACTGCGGGCCGGAGGCACGGGGACACGGGGACAGGAGGACAGGGGACAGAGGGACAGGGACAGACGGACACGGGCCGCTCCCGCCCCCGCTGGGCGGGCCCGCAGCGCCCCCTGCCGGCGCGGCCCGGGCGCGATCGCGGTCTCGGCGCTCGGCAGGCGCTGCCTGCCACACCGCCCGGTGCCGCCGCGCACGCGCGTGCCCGCGCTCCCTGCGTGGCTGCCCCGGGAGCGGCGCCGGGAGCGGGAGCGGGAGCGGGAGCGGCGGGTCCTGCGGGGCGGGAGCGGCTGGGGCGGGGCGGTGCCGTGCGAGGGGCAGGGGGCGGCAGCGGCGGCATGTCGGCGGCGGGCGGCGGTCCCTGCGGTCCGGGCGCGGCCGGCCCGGCCCCGGGCGGCGGCGTGTCCATGTTCCGCTGGCTGGAGGTGCTGGAGAAGGAGTTCGACAAGGCGTTCGTGGACGTGGACCTGCTGCTGGGCGAGATCGACCCCGACCAGGCCGACATCACGTACGAGGGGCGGCAGAAGATGACGAGCCTGAGCTCGTGTTTCGCGCAGCTCTGCCACAAGGCGCAGACCGTGTCCCAGATCAACCACAAGCTGGAGGTGAGCGGGATGCGGGGCCGGGGCGCATCCCCCGGGGGTGCCCGCCGAGGGGACCGGGCCCTGCCCCGGGGCAGCGAGAGCCCCGCCGGGTTTCTTGCCGCCCCTTCCCTGCGAGAGGCCGGGGAGGGTGAACCAGGCCCCGCGCTTTGGGATTCGGGCCTTCCCGTGGCGATGCTCCCTCTGGGTTTGGCTGTTCCAGCGCGGGCATGGAGCGGTGCGTGCCAAAGGAGTTCTCTTGGATGTGGAAAACAGGAGTCTTGAGCAACAGATGCCGCTGACTCGTCTTCTGGTGGCATTGAGTCCCTGGAGAGTCGGGATGAGAGGACGCAGTCTCAAGCTGTGCCAGGCGAGGTTTGGGTTGGACATTAGGGAGAATTTCTTCACAGGAAGGGCTGATCAGACATTGGAATGGGCCGCCCGGGGAGGTGGTGGAGTCACCGCCCCTGGGGGTGTTTAAGGAAAGACTGGACGTGGCACTTTATTGCCATGGTCTAGTTGACAGAGCGGTGTTCGGTCATGGCTTGGACTCGATCTCAGAGGTCTCTTCCAACGTAATTGACTCTGTGAGTTTGGAAAGCCTTTTAAAAAAAAGGGTCAAAGGCAGGATCGAGGTGCTTAAAGCTTAGCCTCAGTAGTCAAAATGAGAACATTGTTCCTCCTTACAAGTAAAGGAAAGAGAAAAATGGATTTGGGATGGATGACAGATCCTCTTGTCCCTTCACAGATCAAATAGCTCTCTGCCAAGCTTAGTGACTGAAGATAATAGCAGAGGTCACACATTTTGTGAGAAGAATAGAAACTGCCCTTCCTGTTGGAAGGTTTTCTTCATGCCTGTTCCAGAGTTTCAGTTAGGGTGGGAAGAAAGAAGCATCAGATGGAGCCAAGCTGCCTGGTGCTGATGCTGCTGAGAGCCAGAGTCCTTTGGCTTGTGCAAGAACTGGAGTGCTCTGGAAGAATATTCTGGGGAACTTTATGGTTATTTTATATCTGTCCAACCAAAGCATCTTTGGTGTAGTAGGTGTTGTCATTTGTTTTGTCCTTAACAGGCATGAATATGAACTGCCTGCGTGTCTTCCAGTAATATATTAGAAGGCTATTGATGTTTCTTCCTCAGTTACCTTTTCCCTGGGCTAAAGCCCTCTAGTTTCTTCAATATCTGTTGGAGGCCATACTTTTTAGAGCTTTAATGCTTGTTCTACTAACTTGTAAGTATATAGGAGTAAGGGGGGAAATTCTGAGGAACCATGAAAATATGTGCTTTGTAAGAGCTTCAATAGACAGAATTCCTTTCTTGCAGTTTTTCATGTCACATTTATTATAATAATATATATATATAAAATATATATAATATTGTATATTATATATAATAAAGGAATTCTAGAGTCTTCAAGCAGTCTTCTAAAGATATGCCTTTTAGTAGGAAGTAAAGTAAGTAAATTGGCTTTGATTTTACTCAGGTTTCTTCCTGGTACGAAGACATTGTAATGTAAAAGAGGCCTAGGATATTTCAGAGTGGAACAAAGAATTCGTTAAACTAGGAGGTTTTTTTATCACATTCTTTATTTCACCAGAATGCTTACTGTGGGGATGTTTATGTTCTTTGTGTTTGTGTTGCATATATACACACTATCAACCTATACAGTAGGCTTAATTGTGTAAGTGTAGTAAAATAAGATTTGTGAGTAGATAATCAGTATTGCATAATGGATGGTGGGTTTTGTGTACAGACCTGTAAACCAGGTGAGTTTGCAGGATATTTTAAGAGAATGGATTGGTGCTTGTTGCTTGGTAAATATTTCTTTGAAAGGTTGTTTCAAGCTTAAATGTTTTGAAAGGAAATGATGTAATTCAGATCCCAAAAGATTTTGTATCTTTAAGAAATCATCAGGGGCACCTAAGGAACTCAAGATGTGTGCCTAAATCGCTTATGAGTGGAAAAGCAAAGGAGCGCAGTTGTTAATAATTAGCATAATTATTGTGTATATCTATGTCTATGAGGTAATTGTTTGATAAAAATGATACCGATATTCTGGAGTGAATGCTTTAGAAGTAAATAAAGTCTTTTATTTTGTGGAGTATTTTTATTACTCGGAGTAGTATTAGGCCTTGTACATATAAAGGAGTTTTTTCCTTTCAAATAGACCTTTAGAAAATTTTAGTATTGCCTTGAAGGTTGTTAATTTTAGGACTTAACGTTTATTGGAGTCATAAACTTGAAATGAAAGCTGCCATTTAAAATCTCCAAAAGATGGAGCTGCTCTGTTTAACATGAGTGTCTTGTCTTTTCACATGCACAGATGTCTAGTGGAAAGCCACAGTGTCCAACATGAAGGGTGCAGTGACATATTCTGAAAGAAATCATTAACATTAATACTGGAGCTTAGGATGTGATCAGTGGTTTTACTCTTTTTTTATAATGCAAGTTACTGTATTTAATGTAAGTTTTAAAATTGTAGTCATTTCTTAATAACCCACAGTTGTAGTTTTATACTTCTTGTACTTTTCATACAAGGCTTTCATCACATTCATAAAAATGTCATCAGTTAGAGTTTACTTAGGTACAAACACTTACTCAAGCCAATAAGATCCATCTTCAGAAATACGCCTCTGTTTGGATTAAAATAAGACTTTGACTGAAGTTTGATTAAGCTTACTCTTGCAGCTGCATTTGCCTGATCTTGTCTTACTGAATGAGTGATACTGTTTCATAAAGGAAAATAATCAAAAAATTATGAATATTGTTCTGTTGTTCATGAATTCTGTTTCTTGACCAAAATTGCTGGGTCTCGTTATATATTACAGGCAAGAATAAAGAAATACAGTTCAGGCTTTAATTTATCCACTTTATCGGCTTAATATGCATTCTCTGGTTCATACAATTGCTTTTAAGAGGCACAGCTTAGTTAGTTTGGTGGATGGAAGCTCCTGCTGTAGGGCTTTTCAGAAAGGTTTTTGCCGTCTTGGTGTCTACCTACTGCTAGAGAGCTGAATCCAGGTAAAATACTGTATGAGGGATGTTCCTGAATAGTGAAAGAGGTGTTTGAGGAAGATGGTAGTTTCCAAAGAGGCAGCCATATGTTGTCAATTCAGGGGTAAGTTATTTTTAGCAGGAGCCTGAAGGTATGGCAGATGCACAGGGGATGTATGCAAATAAATTTACTGGTACATTAGGGTGGTGAAAGTTTATAAACATACCACTGTGTTAATAACATTTGCAGTCTTAAAATAAACTAATGGTATGACAAGGAAGGAGGATTTGTTTTCATGGTTTTCCTGCTGGTCACAGTAGGACAAAGTTGAATTAAGTAGCTTATCAAAGAGGGGGGAAAAGTGTTAGGCAATAGAAGCCACCGGCTTTTCTGAAATCAGCTTCACTTCACTATGAACAAATAGCGAAGTGTATCTTGATGGAGGACAGTAAGGGCCTCAGGCTTTTAGAGCAAAAGGATTTGACAGCCATTTTAAACAAGATTTTTTTGTGGTGCTCTGTCTCTTGGAAAGCTGTATAAATCAGCAGATGCAGGCTGGGAGTCAGTGTGTAAGATTTCAGTAGATATTTAATTGAGAAGCAGTTCATAGGCTTTTGGTTTTCCTGTTTGACTGTAACTTGACTATGGCATTGTTTGAAAGTCCATTTTTAAAAAGTTCTGTATAGTGCAGTACTGTAGAAATAAAATAAGTAGGTCAATGTGCCAGTGAAGACTGAGCTTGACTTTAAGTCTGGCACTTTGCCAATCTGATTCTGCAATTTTAAATGAACAAGCTAGAAAGGAATGTCTGGTGGAGCACACCCTGTATCTTGGCAGTTGTGTGAAGCCAATATAAATGCTGAAGTTAAAGAAAATATATATGTCTAAGAAGTTAATTGCCTATGTAGTTTTATGTCTGTGATTAACTTGGAATCAGCAGGTTTAGAGGAACAAGCTGAATTATTCTGTGAATAACTCGTTACTGTTTCAGCTAAAGCATATGTAGAATAATGTATGTGGTATATAAATGGGTATATATATATATATATATAAATTATATATATCCCCCCCCAATGGCAAACTAAAAAAGCTAAATGTAGGTGGCTTTATGTGCATGGTGACTTTTCATACAGTGTGCGAGTCTGTCTTATGGGGCACACTGCAGAGCTGTAGTCCTGTTTGTTGTTTGGTAGTACTTCTTAAACCATGGTAGGATCATTCACCTTCTTAGGAAGGTCTGTTTCGACTTTTTTTAACCCTCTCTCCTTTGTCTTGCACTGAGAAATGCACTTGTTGAAGACGAAGATATTTCTTTGCCCCATATGAAATACGTTTATAAAACTGGGAGCATAGTTGCAACAACTTGTTCAATTTTTTTTCACGTTTTGTTAACATTGCCAGTATTTAGGGAGGTGTGATTTTATTAATTGTACTTTTGACTCTTAGTACTTTTTCTCTTTTGGGTAGAAATCTGTTCGTACTAGACAGAGTGTGTTTTTTTTAAAAATCAGTTGAATGAGATTTGATCCAGCTTATTTTAGATCCTGAAACGTGAGCAGATTTCACATATTCAGGAATTAGAAATACAGATTTATATGCGTTTTCCAGTTGGCTTATATGCTAAATTGTAATTAGTTTGATACATACAGTTTTATCAGAATAATTGAGCCCTTTTAAAGAGATCACCTCTACTGTATCAGAAGCCCTAGAATTCTATGCAAGTTGAAGTAGGTTATTTCATTTTCAGTCTGCATATAGAAAGGGTTTTCCTTTTCTATCTCATTTGTTGGGAGTTGCCAAAGAGAAAGTGAGAGAGAACCAGCATTTTAATTTATATTTCATAATTTTATTTACTGAAATATACTGCATAGCTAGTTTGGATTTCAAAATAATGGGAATAATAAAACCACCAATATGACTTCTCAGAACAGATTTGTGTCTTCTTAGTAAGCAACCAGAAGCATAGGCAACCTGACAAAAAAAGTCTTTGTGAGGCAGTCAGAAATTTGTCACTGGCAGCAAAGTGTACAAGTAGTGATTTAAAAAAAAAAAAGCAATTTGTGCTTCTCTAAGTAGGTGTAATCAGAATGAAACAGTCAAATACAAAGTAAAACAGTAGCAAGAAACAGTACCTAAAGCAATCTCTTACTGTTGTAAGAGGTTGCCGCAGTAACGTAGAGCTGAAAAAGGTCGGTGACTGGTGTATAAATGTTGGTTGATGTATCCATTTTTGTAAAGGGAAACCAAATTCTTAAGATGCTTTACATATAGCATTATGATTATCTTTTAATTGTTGGGAGGAAAAGTGTGCAAACAATTGTGTCCAGAACTAATCTTCAGCAGAGAAGATAAAAAAGGAGGAATGTTGTTTTGCATCCTTCTAATTTGCTGACCAGTTTTTTGAATATTTTGTCAGGACTAGAATAGAATCTCAGATACAGAGCAGTTAATTTGTCTCATGTGCTTTGTAATCTGTATGAGACGTGATAAAACTGGATTAAATTTATTTAGTTCATTTGCGTTTTCAGTATCATACACTGCATTTTTACCAAGACTACTTACATAGCTATGCTACTGTAACTAGTGTTTATTTAGGGAGTCAGTAGTCATAAATTTTGTTGTTCGTGTTCTTACTAGCCACATGATAAAGACCATTTTATTAAATTTAAAGATCTAGTTAAAAATTGAGTCACGTGTCCTTTGGGAAGTCATAATAAAAATGAAATAAAAACTTTTAATATAATTTAAAAATTTGTCAGTACAGTCTTTTCAAATAATTTCTTGAAACGTTGGCCTCGTTGACAAGTGGTAAGCATTATAGTAAAATTAGGGGGGGTTATCATCAAAAATTGTGGTTCCTAAGTGAATCGTTTATTCAGAAACTTACATTTTGTACAGTGCTGTCACATTGTTTTGTTCTGCAAGGGGCACAGTGAGATTTATAGGGCTCTGATCTGTTTCATGGTTTCTTATTCAAAACAGTCCATTAAACTTCATAGGGATGTATTAGAAATTGCAGCAAATGCTGCTTAGCAGACAGGAAGAACCAAATAGTCAAGACTGAGGAAGGGTAGAGTGTTCTTGCCTCTTGGGAGCTGTAAACAAAATGGTGAAGTGATACTGGTGAGATAATGGAGAGAGTCCTTTCTTGTAGGAATTAGAGAAACATAATTGTTAAGGGCTTTGGCTGCTTCCCATCAAGGGGTTGATGTAAAGTTAGGAGTCCCCCTGAAAACTTGGTAGTATGTGAGTTATGTGGTTCATAACTGCACAACAGGCTGTGTTGTTGTTGAACCAATGCCACTTGGGGATCTGCTGTCTGTGAGTGTGTTCAGGCCTCAGGCTGTAAGAGCTGCAGCTGTCATATCCTGAAAAACTGTTTCTGTCCTGCATTTGTCTAATGTTATGGGAACACTTAGGAATAATGATTTCATTGTTTGTAAAGCATAATTAGGGATATTTTATCTGCTTTTGCCTTTAAATGATGTTTTTGTCTTTAAAAAAATGCCCCCAGAATGAAATGTTAAGCAAACATGCTAGTGTCTTATCTTGATATTTGTATTGCTTTTTTGTGCATATATGGGGGAGAGACACAGAGTAATTACAGGATTGTAGTGCTCTGTTGCGTTTCGTGATCCCAGATCCTGCAGCCTCTAAATCAGAAGGTTAATAGTCCCGATCAGGAGTGAATGTTGAAATGTATAAACACGGGTGTCGATAACCCTTTTGGAGTCTAGTGTAGATTACATGAGGACATTCTTCTGAAGAAGTAAAACCACCTCATGTACTTGATTTGTCTATGAACTTTGGTTTGGTCCCATGGCAAGATTGATAGGGATCTGTCCTGTAAAATTAGCTATTAAAAATATGTATATATAGTGGAGGTGTTTTATTAGTAACAGAGTCAAGGGAGCTTGGAAGTCATGTGTCCTGCTGTTTTGTGGGGAGTGATTTGTCCTAATGGAAGTGTTGAGCACTTCCTCAAGTCACCAAGACCTCCTGATTCAGGCATTCCCTGTTCTCTCCTGTGATCTGCGAGTTTCCACAGAATCCTTTGCCTTTTCATTTACTTACGTTTTTTGGTTAGTTGGCTGGACACAGACAGCAACTCAGTCTCCAGCTCAGAACTGCACTTGTGCTGCCCAGACATTGGGCTGTTGCCTCCCGTCTGTGGGTAGATTAAACAAATTAGCTGAAGATCTGACTCTTCCCGCTTTTCCTTCCGTGAGGGCACTGATCCCTCACTCTTTACTACTATCAGCTGTCATGTGCAAAACTGGTATGTTGTAGGACTTTAACCATACGCACCTTTACCCCTTTAACAGCGTTGTTTGAATCTTGAAAATTAATTCAGTTCAAAGCAAAATAGGGATGAATGTAGACATAGAGGTAAAATGATGGCCCTAGACTGCCTTGTTTAGGTAAATAAGAAATTCTGAAATTAGGTCCTAGCTGCTGGCATTCAGAGATTATATGGTGGGAAAAAATAATCTTTAACTTTAGAAAGATAGTTTTCAGACCTTTATGAGTTTAGAAGGCTTGGTATGAGAATGAATTAGGTGTGCCCAAAGGCCTGAAATTAAACGAAAACTTCAAAGGCATTTGATGAGTGTTTGGCTTATGACCTTTAGTCCCTGGAGGCTGGTAATATGATGGATAATTTTGTATGTGCTTAGCTTTTCTTTGGTGAAAAATATGTGTTTTCTAATATCTGGATTATGCTTAGTCTTTTTTTGAGCTAGAAATTCATATACCAAAAAATGTGTTCATTTCGTTTTGAGGGATTTCAATTCTTCCTCTCATTTTTGCTTGGTGTGGTGAGTAATGCCACTGTCTTGCCATTCAGACCTATGGCTCACCTTTCCAATTCAGTTTGGCCCTATTTTGAGTTCTCTTGTCTGGGAAATGACGAAGTCATAGACAGATTTTGTATCTATTAGCTCAAATAAAAATCTTGTCTGTACCGCAGAAATTACTGCAGTGATAGCTCAGAAAATGAAAAAGCTTTTCCCAAAAACAGTCATTATTTTGTCTAAAGATGCCATCTCTCAGTTTGCCTCTTACCCACCCGCAACTGGTTTCCCTTTCAAGTAGTGAGGGTTTGTTTCCTGTCAACTTGGTCTGTTAGTCACCATCATCCCACTGTCTTGAGTTTGCTCCGTTTCTGTGCTCCCTCTGATGCTTTAGATCCGCAGAGGTTGTGATATTGCCGTATCCTCGTGCCTCATTCAAGCAGTGATGGGTATGAGCAGCGGTAACTTGCGGTTTTAGCTGCCATCTGTCTGCTTCCTGTTGTGCCCTTCTTTACACAAATACCTCTGCCTTTGTGCTTCTCTTTATGTTACATTTATTCTTTGTTTCCTTCCCGTATTTACATTGTAAGTTGTCCAGGGCAAGGTCACATTTTTAATCTTTTCAATGTAGAAACTTATTATAGTATCTTTGAGTGTGTCTCTGAGATCTTATAGAAATGAATAATTTTTGGTTAGTTACTCTGATGCTCACTTTCCTATGAAAAATACACAGGTGACTAAATGAGTATTTTTTCTGAGAGTTCAGACCGTCATATAAAAAAAATATATGATATGGTATAAACTAATGGGAAATACAAAATACCTGGTAAATGACAAAATATGCCCCAAAACTGAGTAAATATTTATTTAGCCTTCCAAAACTCTTTTTCTGGTATCATCTGTATGTTAGATTGTTTGGAAGATAAATACTGAGTTGTACTATTTGGTGAATTTGACTAAGATCTTCAGTTTACTCAAATGAAGACTTTTATTTAGAATTTAGAGATAGCTTGTGCAATAATTTGAAGCATTAGCTCTTTCTGAAATGCTCTGTGTTCACTAATACTTTGTGGAGGAGAATGAAAACCAGGCTTTCTCCTTGCGCCACAGACAGGTCAGGTTAGTTTAAAGGTTAATTTGTTTTTGTTTTTCTTTGAATTCAGAACAGTGAGGAGAAAAAAGGTAAGAAACCAGGAAACATTCTTGTGTACTTGACAGTGTATGGACTGGGGACAATAAGTACAAAGAATTAACAGTAATGTGTTTAATAATTATTGATAAATTGGAGAACAAGGTTGAATGAGGTACTTAGGAATAAGTGATGTCAGTAATGCTGTTCTTTTTTTGCTTAGTGTTTTCCATGCTGTCTCATTTACGTAACTTCCCTGAGTTCTCAACTAGCAGGCAGTGTTTAACTGAAGCATTTTTCAGAGCACCTCAGGAAAAGTTGTCTATGACAAGAGAGGTGGGAAAAGTGGAGAACTGAAGCAAGAGCCTGACTTCCTTTAATAACTAAGAAACTTCCTTATTTTCTAGTTGATTTCAGTAAGCTTTGTAAGGTCCAGACCAGCACTTCCAATTGCCGTTGGTACCAAATTTCAGTTACAGATCTTGGTCTGAGAAAAGTATCCATGACTTCAGTGAGTCAGAGACAAATGAGCATATCTCAAAAGGCATTGACTTTGCCAACATGTGTCAGAATAAAAGGAAAAAAAGAGCTGTGCAAATTCTGTCTCTCATGTTCTGTGGCCTTGATTCATCCGTGTCTAGGTGTAGGTTTTCATGATTAAATCCTACTTCATGAACCACAGTCCTTTTGTGATATTAGCTGCGTGCTGGCTGGGGCATAGACACGAGTTAGGAGAGAGAAACTGAGATTGTAACCTTGCAGTATGGTACTTGTTAATGAGTGATAAGTGCTAATCTGCACAGTTGGATACCGCCCAGAAGAGTTCGTTTTTTGGCTGAACCAGCACATTACAGTTAAAAGGATGTTATGAAAGTAAACACACTACCTTCTCTTTGCCCTTTGCCCCTTGCCCCTTATTGTTCCCCAGTGAAAGTTTCTGTACTCTATTTGTTGTTTGGTGGCTCTTCCCGAACTCTCCTAACCCTGAAGCTCAATGGTCTCTTGTGGTTGGGTGTTTGTTACTTCTGCCCACAGCTGACTTCTCTGCAAACTCCAGAGCAGTTGCAGGTGACCATCAATATGCATGGCTTCTCTCTTTGACAGTCTTGTTGGAGAATACATCTAAAAAAAGCTGCCAGTGAAGGATTAGTACAGCTCCTTGGGCAACATTAATTTATCCTTGTGTTTATACAAATTGAAGTATTAAAATTATATTATTTGGCACCATCTTTTTCTGTCGAGCTCTTGCCTCCTGCAGTGAATGATGCTCTAGGAAGGAATGGCGTTACTGATATTTCTTGTTTGTGCTTGTCATTTCCTCTGCTGTCTCTGCCTCTTCTCTGGTTTTTACTGAGTAGCTTCCAAAATTGAATATAGAGCTTTTGAATTTCCAGCAGTCTTTCCATATGTTTCTTTTATAACAAATTGAAGGAATTTGAGTAAAAAATAGTGCCAGTAAGAGTAAAATAAAGGAAAATTAAATGACCTGGCCAAGCAGAGAATGACAGGGCTTCTGTGAAATAATGTAATGATTTGTCAGCCTTCATAGAAGTGATCACAGGATGTGAAACCAGCTTTGCTGTGTTTGTATTTTGGAACATCTCTTGTGTCTGCGTCTGTACCTGGGGATAGATTTGTGAGTTTTCGTAATGTGTAAGCAGATTATTTCCATGATATGTGCTCATACCATTTCTTATTTTGCTTTCTTTATTTTTTTCTCTTTATGTATTAAGGCTTTCCAGTACCTGAAGGGAGCCTACAAGAAAGATGGAGAGAGACTTTTTTACAAGAGCATGTAGTAACAGAACAGGGGTGAATGGTTTCAAACTGAGAGTGAGTAGGTTTAGATTAGATATTAGAAAGAATTTCTTTCCTTTGAGGGTGGTGGGACACTGGAACAGGTTACCCAGAGAAATTGTAGATATCCCATCCCTTAAAGTGTTTAAGGCCGGGTTGGATGGAGTTCTGATCAACCTGGTCTAGTGCAAGGTGTCCCTGTCCACGGCAGGGTGGTTGGAACTAGATGATCTGTATGGTCCTTTTCAACCCAGGCCATTTTGTGACTAAAACAGCAGGACATGAATTTAAACCATAGGTCGTATGCAGAGTACTGTTTTTATTTTTTATTATGAGTTTGACAGTCTTTTTTGTGATACTTTTGGAGCATCATTCATGCCACAAAACTGGTAGCTGTCATTTTTGTTGCTTTGTAATTTGCACAGGGAAATAAATTTATTTCTTTTCTCCCCCACCAGGACTCAGTTTTGTCTGCCATTCTTCACTAAGTGAGGCTGGACAATGTTAAACTGCTCTAATCTATCTGTTCTGCCTCTTTGCCCTTCTATGGGCATTTTGAATTAGAACAGATAAGAGAGTGTGTCTGTGTGTTTAAGAAAAGCAGTAAAAGTCAGTATGTGTGCTGTGAGTAGCTGTTAGAGAGGAGGAAGACATTAGTGGTTTTTTTTTTGGTTGGTTGGTTGGTTGGTTTTTTTAAGTAGAAGTAATATGTACCTTCTGTAATAATAACAGAATACTGTTATACAGAAATTGTGACTGGGACAAACTGTGCCTTCATTATTAAGGTCTTTGTTGTCTGCTCTGTCATCACCATATCAACACCTTTTATGCCAGTGATATTTTCTTTTGCCACATTAGTTCAGGTGTGTGTCTGCTTTTGTTGGAGGGTAGATAATCCACCGCAGAGAAATTGTAACCATGGCTGGTCATTGGGGAGACCAGTGCAGTTTTGTAAGTAACTCATTTCTCTGAAACTATTTGGCTGTGTAGTATTTTCAGTATCATCTTACTGTGGAAGGCAGTTTCTGCTTTGGAGTTCTGCAAGGGTTTACAAATATTTCAAGGTTTTTTGTCATTCTGGCAGTTGGAAGGTGGAAATGCATGAAGCTCCATTCCTTGGCAAAAAGTAAATGCTAGCCTGGTCTGTTGAGGCTGCACCCAAGCAGGCAGGGAGAGGTAATTCTGCTTTGTTAAGGAGAGTCTGGTCTGAAATCAGCAGAGCTCATGGGCAGGACATCTCCCACTCTCCAGTCCTGGAGATGTGGGGCAAGAGGATATAGCCAAAACATAGGAAGGGAAACGTTCTTGTCAGCAGCAGCAAACTGGAGGTTGGCTTGATCCATCTCATCAAATTACACTTTAATTTAAGTGCTCTGAATCACCTCTGGAAGAGCCTACTTATGTCTGAATTACTCTGGAAGCTTAAGGAGGCTGTTCCTTTAAATTATGTACCTAAAGTTAGACCCAGTAAGTACTCCCCACTGATAGTCAAATCCTTCCTGCTTTCTTTTCATTAACTGATACAGACATTTATAGCAGTGATTTGTGCAGTTGAACGGGGTGAGCATTGCAACTTGCAACTTGGTATTCATTGTGGATTTGAACGTTAGTATAATGTTCTTATAATACCCTGCTTTAATATGAGATGGCTTTTTTTTTTTAGTATTAGTGGCTTTTTCTTTTTGCTCTTTAGTTCCGAATTTTTTGGAAGCAAAAATACACACTGGGAATTTAGTGAAAAATCCCCTGAAATCATATTCTGGGTGTTTTTTTGTTTGTTTGTTGTTTGTTGTGTGTTTTTTTGTTTGGTCTTTTTTTGCAAATAGTAGCTTTAAAGCTTATATATATATATGTATCATGTCTTATAAAATGCTAATTGAACTTAAGGATAACAAGGCACTTGGTAAACTTGTTCTTTTATTCCAGATATAAACCCTACATGAAAACTGTTTTTAGAATGTTTCAAAACCACGTTTTCAAGAGTTAATAACTGTTCTTTGTTTTCTACACATCCATTCTAGGGGCATGCCAATTCGTGGTTTCTGGTTTACCCACCTAATTTACTGTTTCAGTGAAGCTGTTGATAATAGACCAATTGTAAATAAAATTATTTGATTTCAGCATTGCATAAATAAATATCATTTTGCTTTGATCAATATTTTTTTCAGTAGGATTTAATGATTTTGCAGTTTAAAATTCTGTTTGCATTGGTATGATTGTAAATCCTACACAGGTTTAATGCCATTTCCCTGTTTCGGAGTGGACATCGGCATCCCGTGCCATTGTCTGCGTGAGGAAGAACTCAGCTGTTGCTGCTTTTGGCAGTAGGGCCGTTTGGTGCTGCTTTTGTGGGTAAATTAATTTTTGTGGCAGGTGGGGAGAAAATCCTGCAAATGATACAGTGCTGGAGTTGGGCTACAGAGGAACGTGTGACAGCGTGTGCTCTTAGCTGTGTTACACCATGTGTGTAATACATGTATGTAGCAGCAAATGATGTGTTGTGTATCGTAGTTCTGGTGCCCCACTGCTCATGGCTGTGACGGATTATGTCTTCACAGGCACAGTTAGTTGATCTGAAGTCTGAACTGACGGAAACACAGGCAGAGAAAGCAGTCTTGGAAAAGGAAGTGCATGATCAGCTATTGCAACTCCATGCTGTTCAGCTTCAGCTACATGCCAAGACTGGTCAGAGTGTTGATTCTGGGGCTATTAAGGCAAAACTGGTGAGTGTGGTGACTTGAATTTAGGATTATATTATTCTTTTCCTTCTCCTGACTGAATTTCTTCTCTGGAAGGTGTTAACAAGCTGATAACAGATTTTTGTGTTGAAAATGTTAACTTTTTCTTTTTTAGGTAACATTTATGGTTGGTTATTGCCAACCATTAAAAACAACATGAATAATGTCAGAATAAAGAACTGGAATTTAAGAAGTTGTTTTTACATAGTGGTTTTCTAAAGTAAAATAAGAAAATATTTTGGTGATTTATAGAACTTTTCTGGAGACTGAAATTGCAAAAGATAATAGTTTCCAATAAACAGACACAACCATGTTTTTGCCGATTTTGCAAAAGCCTAAAGTGAAATAAGTTAATTTTTTAAATTGTAAAAACAGTCTTGTGAGAGTAAGAATGGAATTGGTTTGCCATGCAGAAAGAGAAAGAGAGTAGATGGCATCACAGTCCTCTCTCTGTGGTCATTCTTTAAGAGTGCCGTGGATGCACTGATGGTGCTGTCCGTTGCTACGCGCAGCAGACTGTTGTAAAAGAACTCAGTAAACCACTGGTAATTTTGTACAATATGTTTTTTAGAAACTCAGTCCTTTTTACGAATCCCACCAAAAGTTAACAATAATTAATCTGCAATTAGTTGGCGTTGACTGGTAGCCAGAGCCTAGTCTGCCTTGTTACTAGCCACAGCACAAAGTCAGGCTCTAACACTAAGACTTTGTAAATTAGAAAAGTAATGTAATGTTTTAGAGATGTGTTTTCTAACTGTTTTTCTAACTTTTAACTTTCTAACTGTTGGTGTGAATCCAAGTCTGTCTCTGACTGTTTCTAAAATTGCTTCATAGTTGGGTTGCAAATACTTAGTCCCAGTGTATGTGCAGTATTAGAGACTTCCGCTATTGTGTCCTGTTAATTAATGTACAGTAAAACACAGCAATAGACTATAAGGCTTAAAGGATGTCTAGGCTAATCTCTGAATAACAGCAGTAACCCAAATTCTTCTGTTTCAGATCCAAAAGCTGTAACTGAATTAGAGCTGTCTTCCTACACAGTTGTATATTCAGTATAACATTTTCTGGATTGTCTGTACATTATTTATTCTGTACTGATTTATAGCTGAAGTATGATGAAATTTATTTAGAGCTGTTAATAATTCTAATGACTTTGTAAATAAGCATTAGTTAAATAGCACCAGCATTTTGTAGGTGTTAGGCTGCAGGTTTATATGTAGCAAATTTTTTAAGTCAACACCTTACTATGAGTTAGACTTAACTGCTGGGTGACATGGAGAGTAATACTTTTAACCTTTTTGTTTATCTTTACCTTTTTATAAACAATTTCTAAAGATATATTAAAATTCCCTGTTATTGACAGCAGTCTTCTTCCCACAGGTGACAATAAATACATTTTACTCTGCATTGTTTCAGATTTTATCTGTGTTTAAGTTGAATATTTTTAACAGCTTAGACTGGTATTCTCTCCTTAATTTCCCTTAATTTTTCCTTTTTATCAATATCGGAACTAGTCTTTGGAGTTTGCTTTACTTTGCCTTTATGGAATGAATTCACAGTTATGGGCAGAAGCTCAACTTTAAACTCTTTCAGATAAAGAAAGCTGTAAAGGTCTGTGAAGCTAGAACAAGCACAACTGAGGCTGCTTAAATGAGAATAAAATGGGAAGTGTGATATTTGGGTAAATAAATACTGTTGTGCTGACCTTCTGGCAGTCAGAAAGCCTCTGAGGGCAAAGAAGGACTGTGTCAACAGAATATGCAATGGGGAAATAAAGTTCTGTGCTAGCTGACTTCCTGCTTTCTTTGACAGACAGACACTCTTCTTTTGTATGTGGACTCTTAGCATAAATGAATATTCTGTAATCTGTAAAATTGTACACAGTGGTGAACTAGGACATTTCAAAATGTTTAGATTGCTAAGCAGTTGATAATATTATGTAGTTTAGGCTGAATCCATTTTTTGGAGTGGTGAATCTCAATCCAGTCAAAGTAACACTTTCTGTGTAAAAATATGAAATTGCCTAGTTGAATTTTTTTTTTCCTTGAGTTTTGCAGTTGATATACCTTTTCTGATATTTCTTCCTGTCCTTTATATCCCTCCTGTAACACATATTTTGTTGTTCCCTCTGAAGGGAAAAAATCTATTATCTGCATAACAGATGTTATAGTGCAGAATGGATTTTCTGTGATACCTTCCAGTATATTGCGTTACCTTGCTATTCTTTATAGAGATTCTTGCTACTTTAGGAGAAAATATTGTTTTTAATGCTACACTAAGGCTAAGTTTTTAATAAGATTTTTAATAACTTTACTGAAAAGTAACAAAATTGTTGCTGAATACAACTGTAGCAGTGTGCTTGTTCTTTATGCCTTCTGATAAAATATACAGTCTGCTGGTGAATGTCTTTTGGAGTAAGTAACTTATGTTGTTGCATTTTCTTGAAGTTCCTATTGCCTTTTTCTCTAATTATGGAACTCTTTTCTTCTGTCTTAAGTCTGTCCTTTCTATGGATGAAATGGTAAGTATGCTGATTGCCAATTCTTTATATTTAAGCAGTGCTTTTGTTTTGTGCAACAACTTATATGTATGTTGGCCTCAGAAACTGGCAAAACAGATCTGGCTTGTTCTTTCTTCCTAACAGTTGGCAAGATGCTGTGTAAAGAATTTCCTTTGCATTTTAAATTTCTTTTCTAGATGTGGTACCCTCTTTCCTAAATCTGTATGTGTTTTATTTATTATTGCTACAGCTAATTTGAAGTGATATCTGGCAGCTTGACATTCTGAAAGATTGTCCTGGCAGTATCTCAAAAAAAGGTTAATGAATTATACAATTTCTGAAGCATAAACACTGTTCACATCTATGAGTGTAATCTGAAGTATTTTGCATGTTGTATGTAAAAAAAAAATCCTGTCAACTTTTCCTTCTTTTCCCCCTTTTCTCTGTTCTTTTTATGGGCCTGATTTAATATGATGTACTGCTTGTGTAACAGCCAAAAGCATATCAACACAGTAATACATAGATAAGAAGAAAAAACGAAGCAAAGGTGACTTTTATCTTTCGTTTTTTCACAATGATAGACTTGAAACACTTTTAAACACCGTTTCCACTTGTATTATCTTATATTCTGCATTATCATTACTCAGTATTTGCTTTTTGAAAAGTCATGAGCTGGTAACTGTAAGCTTTGACCTTCAACCTGGCAGTTGCATTTTTGGTTTAGGGTTTTTTTTAATATTACCAGCGGAAAATATGTTTTCTGTTTTCAGAACCTGTGCCATACTATGAACACTAGAAAACATGAAACTATTCTGTAAATTCTTTAAACATTTTTGGGACTTTTGTCATATCTCATGACAGTCATTCAAAACAAGATTTGTCCTTTCAGTACATCTTCAGAGATTCTGTATTGCAAACCTTTTGATTTTTTTTTTTTTAACTCATGTGGTGATCAGTTGGAGACAGTCCAGAAAAGAAAGGCTTCTGGGTGCGATTTTCCACCTCAGTCACAGAACAGTAGTCATAGTAATGGGGAAAATAGGAAGAAAATATTTCTATGGGATTGCATTGTTACTTGTATTTTAGGTGTAACATTTAAAATGCGTGACTAAAAGTGATTCTACTTAGAAATGTAACATTTGGCTTTCTGTTTGAATTTAATTTAAATGACAAACCAAATTCAGAGAAAATCAGTGGAACATTTCAGTCTTGATGAGAGTGTGTAAGCTGGCTACTTTGTATAAATACAGTAAAATATGCTGCATGCAATTTGCTAGTGTTATCAAATACCTTGGATCACTCCAACAATTCAGTTTTCTGAGGCAGGTTGGAATATGTCTGTCTGAAATTCTAGTATTTGTCTTTTTATATTTGTCAAATAAAAGGTGTTCTAAAAGTAAGTATACAAACAGGGAGCCTATCCTGTTTAGAGCACCTTGGTGCGATATTTGCAATATGTACACAGCTAACAGGGGCACTGTTACCCATACATACTGCATATGGACTTTGCAGCTACTGTAGAACAGGTGTTATATCTGAACTGTGACCCTTCTCACTGCCAAAGTGTGTGGCAGAGGCAACACGGCATGGTGGCACTCTTGAATTCTTTGCCCTTTGGCTACTGGCAGTAGCTGTGAATTAAAGCCCAAGACCAAAATAATACTAGAAAGAATTGGTATAATCTTCAGAACTCCTATTCTTGAAAGGTAGATTAGTCAAAATTCTTAGGAGTGATCCTGCAGTTCAGAAGGGGATTTGCTGAAGGGAGTCATTCTCACATGGCAAGCCCCTACTCAAAAGACTGGAGACCATAAGTGGCTTTGTGTGACATGTTTTTCTAATGTGCATATGGGAATGACAGGAAGTGAAATGCAGTTTTCAAGCAGTCTTTGTGTTGCTCCTACTGAGCACTATTCTAGACCAACATGTACATAGGTGTACTCTGTTCATCTATCTAACCTGATACAAGTATTTAACAGCTGAGGGAGATAGTAGAGTCCATCAAATTCAGAGTTGACTTTCTGGCAAATAGCTATGAATGTTTACATATATCTGTTGTGAAAATAACTCTCTGGGAGGACCAACCTTGGATAATTTCTCAGATGTGGTAATATTGACTATATTAGTGATTTTATGTCCAGGCTTGGAATAGCAAATATCATATTCACAATTTGATAACAGATTTGTCTTGCCAGTTCTGTAAAATTTTGTATCTGTCCTGTTGCTTCTTTAGTAGCACTTCCTGGTTTTATTTGCTTAACAATGTAATTGATACAAGCACAGAGAACACGTTTTTTGGGTATTCTAAATGTCTTCAAAAATGCATTACGGTAAACTTAGTTTTTATTGCTGTTTGAGTTGTCAGCCATTTTTAAAAGGAAACAGTATTAGATCCTGTCTCTTCCATTTTCCTGTTTCCTATTTGTGGTGGAGGGGTTTCCCCTCTTTGTAAAAGGGATACAGAGCAAGATATGAAGATACAAGTAATCAAAATATGCTCTCCTTAAAGTAGATTTTGTAGATTAGCTATCTGAGCATACTAATTCCTTTTGCTCCAGTGCCCTAGGTATCAGAAAAGGTAATAACTGTGTCGTTTCTGTACATTTGGGATGGAGCACTGTGGGACTAATTTATATTTCCATAATTCCTTTTGGGGCAGGCAGGGCTTAAAGTGTGGATTTAGTGTGGGTTTTAGTTTTGGTTTGTTTTTTTTAACAAAGCTATTTTGCACTAATTCTCCTTTAAGTTTGTCAGGGTGGGCGTCTTCATGTGTAGAATATCTGGCATGATTTATGCGGTCTTCAGACTCTGATTTGGAACTGTCCCTGGATGGACACTTCCCAGTTGTTTGCATGAAAATAGTTGTCAGTTTAAGGACACATGGGCTTATAAAACGTTTCCTTGACATAATAACCATCATCATCAAATAGTTAAAGAATGTGGTCAAATTGAAATATTTAGTGGCTTTATAGTTATTCTTTAATTTTAAAAATAGTATTCTTTAACTTTGAATCTCCCATTTGCAAGACAGTAGAAAGTAAGGATGATATTCAGTCTACTTACATTTTGCCACCTTTGTATAGGATAATATGCAAACCATTAGCTGTAGTGCCAGTGTCCATGCTTGCTTTCTTTTTTTTCCTGCATGCATGTCTTGTGCGCAGGAGAATAATTTCAGTTTGTGTATGCAGAAACAGTAAGTGGTCTTTTATTATTAACTTGGATAAAGGCTTTTCAACATATTTTTCCTTTTTTTTTTTTTTGTTTCTCATTTCGGTGTGAAGGAGAGAGAACTTGAAGCTAACAAGAAAGAAAAAGTGAAAGAAGCTCAGCTGGAAGCTGAGGTGAAGTTGCTGAGGAAGGAGAACGAAGCCCTTCGTAGACACATAGCTGTGCTTCAGGCTGAGGTTTATGGAGCAAGACTAGCAGCCAAGTATTTAGATAAGGAGCTAGCTGGAAGGTATGTGAAGTCAATCCGCATCCCTTAGCATGAGACGTTCTTTGTTGCCATTTGCTTCCTTTGCATCCCCAGAGGCAGGTTCAAAATTAAGACTGGGTAAGAAAAGTCTCACATTTCCAGTTAATTGAACAAAAGGTAGAAATAAAATCCCCACTGTTCTTGCAGTAGTTGCCGCATGACTATGTGCTGTAGCCACATGAAGTGTATGAGTCCTACAGTGCATTGATTTTTCAGTTGTAATACAGCATCTTGTTTTAATCTTTTTGTTACTCTGTAGGGTCCAGCAAATTCAGTTACTGGGCCGAGATATGAAAGGACCCGCTCACGACAAGCTGTGGAATCAGCTTGAAGCAGAAATACACCTTCACCGTCACAAAACTGTGATTAGAGCTTGTCGAGGTCGGAATGATCTCAAACGACCAATGCAAGCACCACCAGGTCATGTAAGTTGAAAAGATAAGCCTTCCCACCATTTTCGGGAAACAGACATGTGTTACTTTATCTTTGTTATTGTTTTCACTTTAATACTGTGTTCTTTCAAATGTCACTTGTAAATGCATAATTCTTTTGTATGCTGAGGGACAGTTCCGTGCTGAATAGTGTGTCCCTGTAGATGACGGGAAAAATGATGCAATTCCTTTAACTTACCTGGGAATGCCCAGTCCTCCTGAAGACTGAGCCTCTGCTATGTGTGTTTATAAATATAAATGTAACAGCAGAATTTTGTAACCTGGGTTTCAAAATGTGGAGCTAACTTACAAAACCCAAGAATAACTTTTTACTATTAGATTGAACTGAAATCAATTTAAATTTCTTTTTAAAGACCACATAAATTGACACTGTAAAATAATTGTTTGTTGGTTTGGGATTTTTTCCTGATAAAGATACTTTTTAAAACTAAACTTTTAAGCAGCATTTCACTGTGGGTATCTTAGAACTCACCCAGTGTGGCACATGTCCTATTAAACACCCCAGTGTTCAATGCATAAAACCAAATATTTTCGGGAAAATGCTTTACTTTGATCTGTTCTAAATACCTTAGTTGGTCAGGTGGATCTTACTGCTTATGTTCCTGATTGCGTACAAAATACTGGTGGACAAAGATGTGTATGTGTGATTCTAAGAGTATGCATAATGCTGCAAGTGATTTAACAAAAGCAAAACACAATACTTTGATTTATTTAATCTGGCTTTTAGTTTTGTGTTCAACGGCTTTTGGTGTGGTTTATTACAGTAAAAATAAACTTGAGCAAACAACCTCTTCATTGGCACTCTAGTACCTCTTCTGTCCTTTGGTTAGTTTTGAGTTTACAGTCATATATATAACATTTTAGCAGTGATTGGGATTTCTTCATGTAGTCCCTTTATATTTTTAATATGTGGGTGATTCCCTTCTTTTGCAGTTAAGTTCTGTGTTGTGCATCACTCAGCACTGAAATAATGTAAATAATTTTTCTCATCAGGGGTGCATAATGGAGAATCTTTTCTGATTTCATACTGTTTCTGAAAAGAGACACTGTAAGTTTGTCCTGCCTGGAGCTAGCCTAAAACTGTTGCTCATCCAGTGCCTGTATATAATTTAAAAAAAAACCCAAATGCTGAAATGCATCAGTTTTTGGTTCACGCATTCATGTTTGTGCTATGTTTGTTTTTTATCAAACTAGGATCCTGATGCCTTAAAGAAGAGTCAAGGTGTTGGTCCAATCAGAAAAGTTTTGCTAGTTAAAGAAGACCACGAAGGATTAGGAATTTCAATCACAGTAAATATTTGCATTTATTTTCTATGACACAAAAGTCCTACTTCTGTAAAATATGTGGATCAGTAAATGTGTTGCCAGAACATATGAAAAAAGCATGCACAAATCCATTGCTATAGTCACAGAACTTGAAGACACATTTTGATAGATTAGAAAATAGATAATTGCTACTTTATGTCAAACTTATGATTTTGAGGTTTAGGGTAAAGACACTTGCGAGTGGTGAATTTCAGATGTGGTAAGTGTGTAGAAGAGCAGAGGCAATCTGAGACTTGACTAGCAGACCTTAGCTGTTGTGATAATAACCTTTTTTTTCTAAGTATCTGTCTTGGCATCTCACACGTAACAAAAGCTGTATGCACTTTTTACAACAAGTTTTAAAAATTTTGACTATTATACTTTTATTCAAAATATGAATACTGTTTCTTACAAGTCAGTATGGTGCCTGATAGGTTTTTTTAATGAAGTTTTCAGCTTTTCATCAGCTAAGCTTTTTTAAATGAAGTTTTCAGCTTTTCATCAGCTTGCATATGATTTTGTAGTGTTATTATTATTCTAAATTTGACTCTTTGAGTACATATTTGAAATATTCCATTCTATTGTGGGGAGAAGAATTAAGGGAAGCATTGCATGTGTTCTTCTTAAAGATTCTTTTTCTCTGAAGAATGATTTCAAATTTTCTAAAATAGAAGTTGAAATAAGCACTTTAGGAGCAATTACCTGCATGTTGATTTTATGTTAAAGGGCGTCTCAGTTAATTAAAATATACTTTTTTTTTCTTAAATAGGGTGGGAAGGAGCATGGTGTTCCAATACTGATCTCTGAAATCCATCCTGGGCAACCTGCTGATCGATGTGGAGGACTGCATGTTGGTGATGCTATTCTGGCAGTAAATGGAGTTAATCTAAGAGATGCCAAACATAAAGAAGCTGTAACTATTCTTTCCCAACAGGTCAGTTGGGACCTGTTATCCATAGGCACGTTTAGGTGCTTCTTGTGTTCTGCCTCTTAAATTACTTTGAATTTTAATGTTCACTGTTAAGCACAGTGTAATGCTAAGCTACAGTGATTGATTCCTGAGGCTGTGTCACCTTACACATAATCCTCTTATGCCTTGAAATTTAAGGAGGAAGAATGCTGTGCCAGTACTGGTTCAGTTAAACACATGAATTGGCTAATGATTCTTCAGTAAGGCTGATGGAAATCAGTTTGTTACATTGCCCCACAGAAGTAATTCTTTAGTGACATATGCTTTAATCTGTTATGACTGAACAGCTCCAGCCAAACCGTGTTTCTTTGTGGTCTAGAATCTTCCTGCCTCTTTCAGACAGTTAACAGGTGGGTCTAATTTAGCAGAAAGCTTCCTCATTAGAAGCCACTGTTTGAAATGTATTGGAATATATCTAAGAAATTCAGATAATTTTGTAAAAAAAATACAGCTTAGCTATGGAGCTGTGCTGTTTTAGTCAGTAAAAACTTAATTCAGATACGTGTCCAAAATACTCAACACAATTGCGAATGTGTTTACAATAATAAAATGTATTTGTTTTAGTAACCTAGCTCATCTTTGTAATCCTATTAGGTAGCTGTGCAGTAGTAAGTAAATTTGTAATTTTCATTGCATTTCAGAGAGGTGAAATTGAATTTGAAGTAGTGTATGTTGCTCCAGAAGTTGATTCGGATGATGAAAACGTGGAATATGAGGATGAGAGTGGACACCGTTATCGTTTATACCTTGATGAATTAGAGGAAGGTGCGAATTCAAGTTCTAATAGGAAAGATGCAAATGTGGATGTCAAACCTTCACAAGGTAAACCTTCTAAAATGTGTTACGTGCAGTTTAATTCTCAATATGCAAACCAATTTCTGGAAAATTCTGGTTTTATATTCACTGTAAAATTAATCTACTGTCAATTCATAATTAGCATGAATTAACCTACTCATAAGCTGTCAGCTCTTCTGGTTGGTCCCTCACTCTTTGGCCTGCTTTACTTAAATACACCTGAATTAACTGAATTAATTTATGGATTTTTTTTGTGGTCATTTTTTCCCCAAACTTTGAAATTCAAATTTATTCTTACCTTTTTCTGCCTCTTGTCTAGGAATAATTAATGCCCCTTATCACTTAATGTTGTTGGCTTCTTCAGATACAGTTGTTAAGTTAGGGAGGTAAAGAAACAGTTCCCGTTTTCCTGACGTACTACCTTCTGCTAAAAACCTGTTAGCTTTAATTTAGTAGTCATTTCAGCACGCTTTCTAGTTTCTGAAATACGGATCACTGATTTGTCCTTCTCAAGATTGCTTCACTTCCTTAAATAAACTTTCTTTTTATCTTGCAGTGTTTGATAAGAAGCCAAATATTGATGGACATGAAAATGGAGACCTGGGGAATTCAGTTGAAGGTTCATTAGAAGACACTGCACCCAAATTAGCCCGTTCTGCTGAGTCTTTATCCTAAAAACAATCAATCAAAAAAAACCCCCAACTGGACAAATCCCATCTTTGGGAGCAATTGATAATCAATATTGACTGCTTAAAGTTGCATATGCTAGAGTAGGTTGTAAAAGGATGATAAAATGTCAAGAGAACTGTATTACTGTTGCCTGGAAAAAAGGCGGTTACCTCAGGGCTTCATTGTGAGCAATTCTAAATGTGGAAAACTGTCTTTTGCGTGACACACAGTAGTTACCTAACACATGGCATGTGAAATGGATTTCTTTTACAAATAAAAGAGTAATCCACCAAAGTGTGGGATTTCCGAAATGAATAACCTCAATATGTTCCACTTTTAGTCTCATTGATGTCCCTAAGGAAGTAGAATAATATGTGACCAGCTTCATTTTGACCCTTTGATGTTTTAAAGGGACAACCGATGTGAAGTTTGGTGTGAAACATGCTTAAATCCTAGAAGGATGAGGGGGGCAGTTGTTCCATTGCGTTCATGAGTTTTGTATTTCAGATTTTTTTTTTCTCAGAATAGTAAAGACCAGAGCTTTTATTTGAGCAAAGACTATCAAAACCCAAATAAGCAGTGGGTTACTTGCTAATCATGATCTTTCAGCCCATGATAATTTTATAAGTGAGATTTTTGGAATTGTTGTTTTAATTTAAATTCACCACCATATTATAGGGTTCTAAAGGTGAAATTAGTTTACAAATTACTCACAATTATGTGGTCCCTTTGGTATTTTTTTTCTGAGCATTGTCAATTTAGTGTTTGTTTTTGAATGGATATGGTTACTGCTAATGGAGCTGGTCATTATTAGCTTTACCTTATGAAATACTCAGTGCTTTTGAAGGGTACTGAACGTATTAATTTCACATTAAAATAATCCTTAAAGAAGTGGCAGTTGAGTGCACAGTACTTTACAGAAGGTGCTCAGAATGATACTGTGTCTGGCCCTATCCGTGTTATGTTATGGCAATCGTATTAACCTATAATTGTCTTACTATTGAAGTAAAATGTTACTCCCTTTGTGAGAGCAGTGTATCTTAAAATAGTTTTTGATTGGTGTACATCTAAAGGCCCACAGCGGGGCTGCAGACAGCAATGTTGAGGAGGGTGTCTTGACCAGTTTCTCATACTCCGTTTGTAGATCTGTTGGTGAAGTGCAGCACACTCCACAAGCAGGCTCTACATTGTCATCGCACTTATTATTTCAGCATGCAGTGCTGTCTTTCCTGCCCACTTCTCTGCAGGCTGTTGAACTGTAATGTGAAAAGATTTTGTACACTGAAAGAGGAACTAGCGTGAAAAGACATCTTTGCAAGTGTTACTGTGTAGGATGTACGTACATAAGAAAAAACTCAAAGGCCTTTAGAGGAACATCAGCTAATCTTATGTTCTAAATTGTGATGTAGAACACAGTTACTTTGTCTCTCCTAGGAGCACTATATATATATATGTTTATAGAAAAAGCCTAAAAATGTATATACTTTATTCAAAGATTTTGCTATTTATAAATCCCTTTACTTTGCTATTTACACAGTAGTTTTATGTATGTGTGTGTGTGCGCGCGCATGAGTTCCACTTACTCAGTGGAATAACATTATTTGGTTCATTTTTTTTAATAGTCTTTGTCATACAGCATACTGTTGAAGGTTTTTAAAATAGTCAAGGCTGTACAGTTTTCACTGAACAGAAACTAGTATTTAAAAATAAAGCTGTGTGAAGAAGAAACAGGTCCCCAGGCATGTTTCTTTTTCTGAAGCTTCAAAAACTTGAGGACACGTTGGCTGTGTGTTAGCAGATGAATCCACTGCCAGAACTTTGCATCCAGATTTCTGTTTTTCCCACAGCTACTCAAGCAGAGTGCATTTTGAAACTGTGTAGCCTGGAACACTCAATGTCCTCTCTGTCAAGAAGGATAGTTCAAGGCTAAGTAGTGGTCATTTTGTCCTTGAAAATCACTGCTGTATGGAATCTTGCTTCAGTTCTTAGAAATTAGACACCCAACCAGTTGTGTAACTTTTTAAAAAGGCAGTAAATTTGCCTGTACAGTTTCCCTTTATTTGAGGGAAAAGTGAAATTTTTAATTTATTTGTTCTTCCTTACTACCTGGCACACTGTATTTTCTGTTTAATGCATTTGATCAGTTTTAGCCTGAAGTGGGGGAATGTTTCTGGAGTTATTTTCCTAACATTTCTTGTCCACCAGTTTTACATAATGTTGTTCTCTCTTCTTCATCTGCTGGACCCTTTTTCTGCTCTTACCTTGTCTATTTTTAACTATATGTGAGATCAACAAAAGGAACATGTCTAGGAGCAGATGAATTAGGTAGCAGTAAATTATCATCAGATTTCCTTCCTGGCAGTTTTTATAATATTTGTTTAGAAAGTCTTGAATGGGAGGATTTTGCTCAGACACTACAGTCTGTCTCCATGTACTCTGTACTTCCTACCAGCTAATTTAACATACTGGTTTATTTGTAATCATACTGAGATGCTTAAAGATTAATATTTAAACTGAGAAAAGTTTTGCAAGTTGGGATTTCCAGATTCAGTAGACAAATGTGTGTTCTTCCTTTTGTCAGTAACTGGAAGACTCAGTCCTGCTGATTCCCAGGGGTTGAATGAGTTAGACTTGGAAGAATTCCTGAGGAAAGTCAGTGTTCAGACGTCATTTTTATTTTTTAAAGTGTAAAATGGTTTACTTGCTTGTGTATATATATTTTTACTTAAAAAAATAAAATAATATTCTAAAGAGAATTTTGTGATTTTTTTTTTTTTTAGTGGATAATTCCTTGCCCATTAGAATTTTCAGTGAGACAATTGTGTTCTAAGCTAAAGGTGGACAGTGTTGGCATCTGGGACCATTGTTAATTAAAAGCATGTAAGATAAGGAAAATGCTTTATGGCAATAAATTTAACTCTGATCAAAGGCTGTATGTAGTATTTCCTTTGTAGAAGTGTATTCTTGGCAGTGAAGAGGGTTTGTATCTGTCTCAATATATTTTAATGCACAGTTGTATCAGACAAAATTCAGGTATTTATTGCATTTGTCCAATCTTAATTATATCATGGGTTACTCTCATTTCTGTAGCAGATAGAACATTTTGCAAAAAATGTATACATGTCGTTAAGCTAAGTATATTTTTATTGGCCTGCAAATAAATATACTCTTCTGCATTGCAGTGATTTCTGCACCTAATTCAGACTTGTATTTAATTTTCTTCTTTTATATATATAAAAAACACCCAACTTTGTATGTGATAGTTTTCTGTTAAATGGTAGTTCTTACCTGGCCTAAAAGCTAGTATGGGGCAAACCAAAACTGCGTAAGTTTGACTCTAATCCAGTCTTGGCCAGCAGTGGTTAATAGCAAATTACATTTTTTGAAAAATAGCGTTACAGGATACGTTTATAATTTCATTGAGATGCATTTTCTGCCGAATGTTTTTCAGTTAAAAAATAAAAATTTACAGTGTCTGGCTGTATAATAGTACCATAAATATACTGAAGCCCTTGACTAAGAAGAGCTATAAAGACCCTGACCTGTCAACCAATTAAGTCATTTGGGTAAAATTGTGGATACTGCCTTTTCTCTCTTTTTTTTTTCCCCATGCAGTATGAATAATAAGTGTATTCGGAGTTTTCCACTGAAGTTGCAAAACACGTTTAAGTTACAATTTTTAGTCCTGATATTAAGGTCTTCTTGTTCGGATTAAGGTCTGTTTTGTATTCTAAACTGTATTTTAAAAGAAATAATCTTTCACCTACACTTGAGTGGTCCTCTTGTCCTAAAGCATCAAGTTCACCTGAATGAACAGAGAGCTCAAATAAAAGGTAGTGGTCTGGTAGCTGTGGTTAGTAGTATAATTATGGTAGTACTTAAGGACTTCTGGAGAGTGTGTAAGTAGAGAGTAGAAAACTGTGAGCATAGTAACTGTCTCAATAGACAAGGCTGAGTCATTTTGGTTGAAAAGATGCATAATGTGCAATTGGTGAGGGCTAGAACTGTAAGTGTATTTTAGCTCTAAAATTTTTAGAAGGGTTTGGATATGGGTGACTTCAGCAGATGGAAGGAAGAGGGAAAGCAGAGAAATCTTGCCTAAGTTGTCATAAAAGAAGGAGAGGAATAGAGGCAGCTATGAATGAAGATGAAAATGGAAAGAGGAGAAAGAAAATGACTTTTTTATGTCACCTGGGGTCAAGGAAGATCATTCAAAATTTCTTTTCTTCCCAGTGCCCTACTGAAAGACCTGAGGCTGCTTCCAGTGACTGTGGTCACTGAATAGTCCTCTGCATTTTTCCTCCAGAGATCCACATGTGACAGAAGAGAAGTACATCCTGACTTGGAATCCATGTGAAAAGTCTGTTTTGGTTAAAACCTCAGCTCAGTGACCTGAGAAGAAAATTGGCTAAAATATTTCAAGCTTGAAATTATATTACAATAATTGAAAAATATTATAAGCTTGTCCAGCGTGTCTTTTCCAACACAACGTGATTTCTAATTCTTTAGAAGTTTCACGGTTGGAAGGGAACCTGGGACTTGAGAAGTGGAAAATGTGATGACTTTGAAAGATAAATACTCAGCTTCTTTGGATTTTCTTTTCTCAGTGGAGCAGCTGTTGCTTCTTATGCTTGGGAGTAGCCTTGCCTTAGCTGTGTTTGCCTGGTGTACCCCTGCGTCAGGCATACTTTGGTATCTGCTCCTCAATGCCTGCTTCTGTGCGGGACAGCGCTTCTAAGCCAAATGGCTGAAAAAGGCCAAGTGATATTTTCCGAGGATTTTCACTTATTAAGTGAAAAATTGAAGTCACTTGCTTAAATTTTCCACGCTCTATAAAAAGTGTTTAATCGTTTGGTATCTCTTTGTCAGCCTTCAGCTTTTTTGCTGAGACTTGTGCTTTCCAACTCTACCTAGGTAAGTGTTGGAGCTGCTGATGTTTTGAAGGCTCTGCCAGGAGTATACTCTTCCAGTCCCCTGTGAGAGGTATGTTAGAAGCCAATCTATTGATCCCTAAAAAAGATTGTAGGAAAACTGGTTGAAGTTGTGCTGGTTTTTTTTTTTTCTTTTAACTTTCTACAGGAGATAGTGATCATAATTCCATCATTTGAGTTTTTGGCACTCTGTATTCCTTCAAATTTCCTTTTTGAAGTGCAAAAGCACTGTAGTGTGAGCCATCTCCCCAGCTTCCCCTCCATCAGTTGTGAGGCCATCGGCACTCTGCTGCCTGGTTTTCAATAGCTGGGTCTCAATCAGAAGGTTAGGAAAACGGAAAAACAAGTAAAGTGAAAGAACAGGCATTCACAGACATGTTTTGATTGCCTGTAGTGTTGGAAGTCAGGGGTGCTTGGGAGACAGCTGGTAACTTTTCTGTTAAAACTGCAAGTCTTCAAATATATCTGTAAATGTCTGTAAATCCTGTTGATTAAGTCTTCATTTACCTATTAACTGTCTAAATATTTGCACAGATACTACTTCTGTCAAATGAAATAAACCAGATTGGCCTGAAAATATTTTTTCTGATCTTATTTTTTTTGCTGTTGTCCAAGTGTTTATGTCTGCTATCAATTTCTTCAGGGGAATGGAAGCATTAACAATCATGCTGCCGAACTGGCCTTGAATGTGTTCTCTTCAAATAAGAGCTGGGGTGTCCCTGTTCACTCCCTGCTGGAACAACTTGTAGAGAGTTTGCTACTACTGACTCTTCCTCAGCTAAAGGTAGGGGAAGAAGGTTGCTGTAAGTTGCCCGTGCTGGTCCTCATATGTCCACAAATGTACCAGTTCTTCTTGTTTTGATTTATAATTTGCATGGTTATCCGTGGTTTTGTAAGAAGGGATTCCCAATGGCTGATACAATATAAACTCTGCAATGGGAACATACCTCAGTTGCTGAGGGTGGCAGCTCTGGGCTTGAAATTGAAGAACTGACATTTTATATACAATAAATGAGGATTCTGTATAGCTGCCGAGTGCTACTGCACACGTTCCCCTTTATTTGATCTTCCTTTTTGGCCAGAATGGCTCTAATTTATGACAGACATGGGGTGTTAGAAGACAATTCAGGAAGCCAGCAGAATTTTTTTGAGATCTATTGTGCTCATTTAAGTGTTATTTTAAATCTAGGTCACGTATTACTAGCTTATTTTAAAATGAAAGACATGGCAATTCTATGTATTATGACCCCTACATCTCAGTAAGTTAATGAGATTGTCTTGAGTGGCCTGGTTAAATAGGCAAGTGCACTTCGGGCTCAGTTGTATGCTATTTCCACCCCCAAAGTTGTGTATTACTTAGTAATTGCAATTTGTGACCGGAATCCTCGTTTTCAGTGTGAAGTATTTGCATTTGTACGTAGTGCCAAGAGGGGGCAGCAGCTTCCTTCAAATCTTTAGCAATAAGGTGCCTTTGAGAAAGAGAACCTATTGTTTTGTAGGTTGTTTTTTTTTTTTTTTTTGTGAGGAGTTTTTTTGACTTTAAAAAATAGAAAACTTTATTCATTAGAACTATTTCTAGTAGAATGTAATCTTAAAATTATGAACATCCAGTCTAGTTGACTTCCTGTAGCAACTACTTTGCAGGTGACACATCTTACGGTTAAGAATTGTCCTCTCTATATATCAGTGTAGCATATGTACAAGCACACATAAACACAGGCATGTATACTATCATATAGCTCTGGATTCATGACTTGTTAAAAAACACAGATATCTCCATCAATTACTTTAAAAGATGAGTGCCCTGCTCTCTTATAATCTCACACCCAAGCACTGAAATTTTTTATCTCTGTTTATGGGTGGGTTAAGGCTTTCCAAAAGAAGGGACCAAATGCACTGATGAAACATGAAATGAGGTGTCAGGTAGATTCGTAAACACTCCTGCCTGCACTTTGCCAGTGCCCTTCAATCATGATATGGAAGCAGCATTGTCACATTCCTGGAATCTTTGCTGGGACCCTAACCCTAACCCATGGTCATGTCAAACTGTGATGAGGAGAAGTGGGAAAAAAAGGACATGATGATTATGTTTTGCTCTAGTCCAGTTTCAGGCAGAAGCCTCTTGGTTGGAAAAAGAGGAAGGTCGCTTCACATTGACCCACCATCATCTTTTCCCTGCTGCTTTTGTTTTCCAGTGACCACCAAATGACAGTGCAGTCTCCAGACCTTGTTTGTTGTCATTAACCAGGTGATCAGTAGACCTGTCAACAGAATGTTTTGAGACATATTTATGTCCTTGATGCTGGTCCTTTTACAGTGTTGTGATCATACTGTAAAGTGGGAGAGGATGGAGCATAACTTCGTATGTTAAAAAGTTGCTTATATAAATGAAATACTTACCTTAAAGGAGTATCATTTATGAACACCATTGCCTGGCCTTTGTAAGATAGTAGAAAAGTTATTGCAGCATTGTTATCAAAAACATGTCTCACTTTGTGTTGTGGGATATCACAAAGGACTGGTGCTGTCCTTTGTGATGGGATGCTGAAAGCGCTGGGATAACTGTGAGGAAGAAGCTGCATGAGCCGTTCACGACCTTTCCACATCCACATATGACACTGGCATTTCCATATAACAGGCATGCTTTAACCAGGTCACCTTATTCAAATTTTATAAAACTGTCTGTCAGAACAGATGGTGTCACTTAAGGATAAAAAGCTTAGCCATAGATGTGAAGAAAAGCTGCCTCTTCAAGTGAGGTCTGCTAGCTTGTCTTAGTTTTTATCACCCCTGTCTTCTCTCCCTGCCCAACCAAGGACTTTTCACAGGCTTGCGATTGGTGTTTTTGGAGGCCTTTACGTTTTTGGATGGGCTTGATTTGTTGCTACAGCTCTGCACAGGTGGCAGATTATCTATCTCATTTTGCCCATCTGTGAAATGGTGTTTTCCTAGGCCAGAGAAATTAGGATGCACAAAACAAGTTTGTAAAGACTGAAGTTTCTAGTGTATGCTCAAGGGGTTAAATGGTTCAGACCAGGGGCTGGGTGGTGGGTAATGTGTCTTTCTCCCTTCTTTTATGGCAAGCATCACCATCTTCTCTGCTATCAGTCACTCCTCATGGAGGACAATGTCTGATAAGCTCCCTGTCGTGGGTCAGGCACCAACCATTGCTGTATGTTTCTATATTGTTTGTATTAAATTGCTCTTGGTGTTTCTTTTAAGCCTAGAACTTTGGCATTACTTTTTTGCCTGCCTTCTAGTAGGCAACATGCATGTGTTTTTAAAGTCTATTATTGTCTGTTGTCTTCTGATCTGGCTGAGAGCATATTACAGGTTTTGAATAATTTGTTATGTTTGTAAGTTTTCTCGCTCTTTTGCATAGCTCAGACTATTTTTTTTTGTGTCTAGTCAGAATTATGGATTCTTGAGGTCAGTTCAGAGTGGTTATTAAGGGCACAAATGCCTTAGTAACACTGCTATGTTGTATTTGTTGACTTATATTTTTTGCTATGCTGAAAAATGATGTTATGCTTTAACTTGATAAAGTTGTCTATTTCCTGGATTTCTCATTTTTATACTTGTGGCTGTATTAAAATAAATGGGATGATAATCTCTTGGATGTCACATGGCAGCACAGTAGTTGAGTTGTGACTGTCTGAGTAAGTAATGAATTAACTCGGCCCAGGACAAGAGGTTATTGAATAACCTTTGCCTACTGTAGATGGCAAATGTTTTTTAGGCCTTACAGCCACTGAACATGAGGCGAAGCCAAAACAATTTAAAATTAATGAAAAAGTCTCCAGATTCTCATGTCTAGACTATACAATGAGATAGCAGAGAAAGTCAGATGCGAGGCATCCTCGTTATGGATAACATGAGTTTTCTCCAAGTTAGGATCTCTTGCCTTTATCTTAGTTTAGAAACACTTTATCTGACCGCTTCTCGCTTGTCCTTTTTGAACTGTAGGACTGTACCAGGGGGAGGAGGAGGAATTGCAAAAAAAAAAAAAAAAGGAAGCCCTCAGGAGAGGTTTCTATTTTAAGTTTGAAAGTGATTGTGCAGAAATGGGACCTTCCTTTTAAATAAGTAAGTTCCGTGAAATGTATTCTGTCTTCAATAATTCATAGGCATTGCAACACTGTTAGTCATGTTAACCCCACAGAGCTATGGCACCGTGATTTTCAGTGTAACTGATGAGTTTCAAACGAAATGGTAAATGCTGTTTTCACACTGTACTAATTGAAGTGGAGGTTGGAGGTCAGTACAAGCTTGCATCATAGCTGACACTGGAAAGAAAAGGGCACTATAGAATTTTTATTATGGAAAATAATAAGGAAAAAGAAATGTAACAATATGACTTTGTCATCGCTTAGGTCTGGCCTGATTACAGGGTAGGGGAGCCTTTAAGACACCCACTCACCTGTTTTTGGAGAGTGTGTGAAAAGAAAAGTACAGATGAATTTATATAAGGTTAATTTTCAGTGGACATCTGATCCCGCAGGACTGCTGTGAGACCACTGACTCCTTTCTTAGAATTCTCTTAATTTTTTCACTTTTTATTTTAATGATAGTGACCCACCAAACAGGTAATCACAGTTAGGCATCTGTTCCTCTAATGGGACCTACAGCCTGGCATTCCCATCCTGTGTAGGGAGTATTTTGGGCCTCAGACAGTGTTCCACTAAAATCTGCCCACAGAATGAAGAACTGCCAGGTCTCTGGCAGGCAGTGGGAAAAACCTGAAGAAAGTCTGTATTAAAAACAGTCTTCCCAGGTTTTAGCCATGCCAATTATGCAGACCAGCTATGGGATTCACAAGCTGCTTCTAATGGTTGTAATCCAACCTCATGGGGTTTTTTGAAGTAAGGAGGCAGGGATCTGTCATTTACACACAGGTGTTCGAGACACTGCTGTGACTGCTGCCATTTTAGCTCAGTGCATACAATACTGTCAGATGCAGGGGGTGCAGATTGGCCTCGGTGCTTTTCCAGCCTTCCCTCATCTATGCAGACTGCTGGAGTCAGTGCTGAGCTGATTTTACCCACTTTGTGTCCGGAGAGGGAGACGAGGCCAAGTTTTTGATCCAGAAGAAGACCACAAAAGAGAGCAGGTGATGCTGTACATGAGTTAGTAGGGCATGCCCTGAGCCGGGAAATCCTAGTTCCAATCTACAAGGGCTACTTTTATTCTATTGCCTGTTGGATGTAAAGATTCTGGTAGGTGTTAATGTAGGGTTTAATATCTGATGTTTGGCAATGGAAAGAAACAGAGAAATACTCTTTAGAATTACACTTGAAATGCTTTCATATAGAGCATTAGAAAGGTACTTGATAGAAGAAATAAGAATTTGCAATCTGTTTCCCAGTCAGAGATGCAAGCAAAGGATATTTGTGTTTTTCCTGTGGTATTTTCAGAATCTTTGCTGTAATTGTTTTTTGTAGGTTTTTTGTTTTGTGTTTTATATATAAGGCACCAGCTGGAAACATGCTGTTGGTTTTTTACTTCAGTTGTAGGTAGTGTACACCATCTTTTACTCTTTCTTACCTTGAGAGGTACCTTCTTCAGTTCCCTTGGTCAGACATGCGTAGTTACAGTGCTACCCCTGTTCCTGGTAAAGTCAGAGACTTGCTGTCAACTGCAATGGGACAGGCAGGCCCTTAGTGCCGTGAGCAGTTAATATTTAACCTTCTTGTGGACTCTGGCTTGGTTTTAGTGCTCCAGCCCACTGGGAGTGCCTGCTCAGGAAAGAAGTTTGGTACCAAAATGCTATTGAAAGTCTCCATTGACCAGAGGGTCAAACTCTGCTCTCCCGCAATCTCTAGAGATGTCAGAGAGAGATCCAAAGCTAAAGCAGCCCTTCTGAGCTGGAGTTTGATGAATCAGTATGTAAGAAGCCATTCAGAGAATGAACACGGGGATTAGCACTAGCACTGATAAGATTTAGGCGTTCCACTTTGTTTCCTACATTAGGATTTTGTATCTCTACCACTGTCAGGATAGAAAGGCTACATAGGTAGGGAGTTGCCTTGCAAGTCTGCTGCTAGGGTCACTAAAAATTTCCCAGGCCAAGGTGGAGAAGCCGAGGCTTTTTGGGTTAGCCACCCTCAGCAGTCACTCAGGCATGAACCATGAAGCACCATGGCAGTGACCAGGAGCTGTGTGTGACTACAGAGCTGCTGTGCTGCCTCTGTCCCTGTTGGCACCAAGCCACTCTGAAGGGAGGCTGGAGATACCTGGGGATCTATTTTAAGCCATCTTTGCAGGGTTATTTTTTTTTGTGGGGTGGGGGGAGGTGAAGGCTAGGTGCAAATTGAAACTCAGCTTTTCATTAGGCTAAACCAGCTGTGTTAAGATGTGTTTAAATGACAGCAGAAATGGGCATATGCTGCCAAGAACCCTTTGACACTTGTAGCGTGCTGCAGATGCACCAAGCATGTGGCAGAAGCATATGAAAAATTCCTTAGAATACAAGTAGTGTTGTCTGCTGCCTGGTCCATTGCATTGCGGTGTTATTTAGCTGCCTCACTAGGTGGGGAGTAGGCCTGATTACCAACTTGTTTGTCAAGTGACAAGTCAGGCTAATTAGTTGCATGGGTGGAGGATTGGTTTCAGGCTCATCAGGATGGCATCCTCATCCTCTCCTCAATTATATGCATTCAGCAGCAGGATTTGGCATAAGATGCTATTTTGTGGCTTCTTCTTCTACAGAGCTTATGGACAGAAAAGCTGGGCAAAATGGGGCACAGAGAGAATCTTTTTTTAGCCTGTCACAGTGGGACCGTGAATTGCAGCAGCACAACTGGCACTTTTGCAGGGTGTAAGGAACTCTTCTTTCTCACCCTCCAGCATATGTGACGAGAGTGGGTGTGCAGCGATGATCAAGTCGCTGAGTTAAGTGGCAGGCCCAAGTTAAGTGGCAGGCCCGTGTGGCTGATTTACAAATACCAGTGTTCTTTATTTACACAGACATGTAAACAACAGAAGGTAAACAACACCGCCCAGCTCAGTCTAACAAACAGGCTGCTGCTGTTTCACTTCAGGACCTGAGGTGTTTTAGACATTTCACAGAAACTGTAACGACAGGAAACACAGGAATTATACGAGGTTACCTTGACTCTTCTTTGCACGGGAATTGCATGCACGCTGCGGCAACGTGGGGGAACGGCGCCACTCGAGGCCACAAAACATGCGTATGCAAAGAACCCACTCAGACCTTGCCTCAAGTTCGGGCATGGCTGGAGTATTTGTGAGTAGCATCACCGCAACCAGCCTGTCCTCTGACAGCGCTTTCCACCCAAGGGTCTGAAAGCACTTTACAAACAGACTGATTAATCTTCACTGCATCCTTTGCAAATTATCCCATTTACACACAAGGAAGTGGGGGGCTTTCAAAGAGTGATTTTTCCCAGAGCTCAGGTTTTACTGGTCTCGTTTCCTAACCTTGTGCTTAAAATAAAGCACCATTCTTTCTTCACAGAAGTATACCACTTCTTGACACTTCAGGACAAGTTTTCAGATTCAGAGAGATGCCCCAAGCACTGGAGGTAGAAGGGCAGCAGATGGTCCCTGTTGCTACCAGAAGCTGTTTTGCTCCAACACTACCTCTGCTGAAAGAGGAGCCAGCTACTGTGCGATACATTGCACCCATCCCCGCGCTTTTTCAAGTTTGTCCAAAAACAGAACTAAGGGAAACATTAGCTGCAAAAGAAAAACTATTTGAAAACAACGGTGCTGATCCAATGTCTTGCAAATTTAACTGCAACAGTAAGCCATACGCACACTGTGTTTTACTTAGTTGAAATATTTCACATAGAAATGTTACACTTAATTTGTAAGACAGAAAAATACCTAGTGGAGCAATGAAGAGTTCAGGAAGTTTGCTGCTTTGTGCCAAGGAACAAGTGTCCTTATAGTTTAGCAGCAAAATGATCAGCTAGGACTTGAACAGGATTTAATTCTCAGCTGTAAATTCACATTTTGGTTCCATGCAAATTTCCTAAATAAAACCCAAACCAAACCAAAACCAGATGAACTGGTGTTGGATTTGTTGTTTGGGCTTTTTGTTGTTTTTTCTTTTTTCTGTTGCAGAGTGATCACCATGGCTTAAACCCAAAACCAGTTTCAGCCTTTCTACTTATTTCTAACAATAATTACAAGTTAGACGGCTCAGCTCATATGCTTGATCAAATTCAAGCATGTGAGAATTGCTGCTAAAAAAGCAGTTGGGAAGTTGGGTTTGAGCACAGTATTTAAATGCTCAGCTGCCTTCTCTTGTGCACATTATGCTTCAAGTAGTTTAACTTCTGTCTTCCCAGAAAGAACTACAGTGATGCCCTATCTTCAGTTTTCATAGGAAAGGAGATGAATCACCACAACCATAAGATACACCATTTACAGCTGCCAGTACAGCAGCAGGTAAAATAAAGACAGAAAAAGAGGCCTGTTTTTTCTTGAACAGGCGTTTCTGCAATCCTTTCAAACCCCCAGGTGAAAAGGAAACTTAAGAAATTCTCCTTAAATAAAAGCTATATACAAATTGCACACATTGCAAATGGAGCACTGAGATCAGTTACAGAAAATAAGATGTACAGTCTTCACTGATAACATCTCTCTTGCTATAAACAGTGATAAACAGCATATGCTTTCTTCAGATGTCAGAACCCAGCAAGACAGCAATATTATGTACACAGGGCTTGTTTGCCTTCTGCCTCCCACAGCAGAGTCCCTCCAAACTCTGTTTTCGCTTCAGAAAGCTGTGCAGTGATGTTCCTGTGCGCCACACCTCTCCTGCTCAGCAAATCACAAGAGAGCTGTCATTGCTGTCTGGCTTATGGGTTTTAGGCAGTCTCTGGGTGTTGAGTAACCCTCGTTCCCGAGGGCATTTTGCTGAGGTTTCTGGTAGTCTGTGCTGTAGCTCACAGAGGTCAGAACACCATTAACTTTGGGTTTGTCATAGTTTATGACACTCTGGGGTGTCTGATAGTCTCCGTTCCTGGTGTCGGTTTTACATGAACTGGAGAAGCCGCCGGCAGTGAGGGTGTGTATCTGAGATGAGACAACAGGAACGTTGTAGCCATTTTCAGAAGGGAAATTATTTTCTCTTGCTATGTGCCGTTCTATGATGGGGGTGGCGTATTCAGGCTCTTGGCTGGTCAGGGGCAGAGCATATTCATGCCGGTTAGCTCTGTGAGGGCAGCGATAGTGGTTTTCAAACTCGGAACTCCCCCTTCTTCCCTCATCTTTGGTGTCCACGGGTCGAAAAGTAGATCCTTTACGTGTTACTGTCCCAGTCCCAATCATGAGAGGCTGCTGATAATCTAAAAGGAAGCATGAACTGCTCAATAAGGCATGGAATGGTTATTTTATGTGTGTAATACTTATGCATAGATAGGTATTTTATGACAAAAAACTACTCAGTTATTATATCAAACGTGTGGTTATTGGGGATGTGAGGAAACCTTTCCCCAGAACTAATCCTGTAAACTCCTTCAGTAAGCAACCGTTGTAGAACATGGCAGAAGCTCTTCCACAGAGGAGCTCCAATGTGCCACCCCTTTTCCTACTCTGTCGCTTTCCCCACCTACCCACCCAAATAAATCAACATTTCTGGAATATGCTTAAAAGCCCTAAACAACGAGTGAAGTCAAAAAAATATTAGCACCAAACTGGACAAAGGGCATTGCATGAATATCTTCAAGTGCGAAGTTCTCCAAAACAAGTGTTCCACTTTTGGAACAATTAAAATGCCCAGAGGATTCTTAACGAGACGGCTTTATTTAAAAGGCATCTCACAGTAGCTGACTGACAAGAAGGATGAAGTTAGGCGAAACGGCAGCCAAGAGAGGCAATGGATGTGTGAAACACACTAAGCCAGCTCGCATGGCTGCAGGCATGCCAGGGGGGATGAGTGTGGGAGGAGAAGCAGGACTGGTGCTCCCAGAGGAATTGGGCAGTCACCCTGCTGAAGGGGGATGGCAGGGATACGACAGACAAACGGCCTGAGCAGGAGCAAGGAGTGAGATGGAGTAAATACGGCCTCAAGATTTGCATGTTTGCGCCTGTAGTCAAGGCAGATGCCAGGCTGCCATGTAAGGAGATCTGAACTAAAAGGTTTTTTAAAAAAATCCAGTAATACTGTTATGAGAAAATTCAGCGTTCTAACTTTCTCGCCTTGGCGCTGGTGACAATCTCTTGTGGATACATACAGTGGCCTGAACAGTTCTAGTAAATGACACTGCTAAAGTATCGTGTTTTGATGCAGGCGTGAAGAAGTTAGCTCAGTTTCTGTTCTGGCATCGTGGTTCATCTGACATGAGCGTTGAATTCGATCCCATATGTCCTGTGAATCTTTTTGGCAGTTTCTGGCTAACTCCCAAACTTCAGCATGTAGGGTGAAGGTGTTATGATATTTCACTAAGTAAGTGGTGCAGCTCTCCTCCGCATCGCTGCCGCCATCCCCAGCAATCTCTCGCTCAGGATGCAGCATCTCGACTTGCTCCTGGCTGCCTTTGGGAACCGGCAGGCAGATGGGGATTTGAAGTGAGGGAATTCCGTGTAGCATGATAACCTATATGCAAATTGTGTGCTCTCTGCAATTAAATTATTAAATTTTCTGAGTTGCGTTCACATTTTTATTTCACATTTCTTATTTTTAAGGAGACTCTAAATGAAATACTAAGGCTGGGAAGCTCCCTGGGCCAGGCTGAGTTAAGACTTCCCACAAACACAACAGGAGGGAGGATGGAGAGAGCAGAGACTCCCAAGGCATGGCCAGGGAAGCCAAATGACCATGACGTTTGAGCAACCTTTATTCATTCTCTTTCCTTCATGATAGAAAACGGCTTTTTAGATCTCAGCATATTTATATTGAAAGTTTCTATAAAGGATTGAAACTGTCTTTGAAAGATATCGAGAGTAGCACCATATGGAATTACAGTAACCATCCATTTGTTTTTAAATGTATTTCTGTGCCAAACACATTGAAGAAATTCTAAGGAATTTCTGAGGTCTGGAGGCTGGAAAGAGCAAACTAGTCTTTCTGCAAGATTGCTGATCACTGATCTCATGAAATGGCTGGTCTCACCAGCCTTACCAGACAGACTAGACTAGGCGGGGATAAGATGTGCTAAGAGGATGAATTAAAAAATCATCCCTTTGGGATGCAAATAGTACTAATGTGGGGATTTGCTCTATCCAAACAGTGACCTAGAGCCAAGGTAGCACAGGAGAGAAGCACTGTGGCTGGGTTTTTTAATTCTCTCCAGTCTACCTGCTTCCACTTCAAGGGGCCTCATCTCCCAGTAAAGCTGCATGGGCATCTCAGCACAACTTCCAGCTGGGCAGGAAATCCTACCACAAACCAACTAAGTAATTTTTCTATTTGCTCAGCAGTAAGGGGCATTTATATTTTGTTCCATTTCCAGAGACATTTGTTTTGAAATAGAAACACAAAAATTAGTCAGCAAAGGCAAACAATCCTATCCTAGGCACATTCTTGCATTCCATCCATGCCTGAGTGCCTTCCAGCATTTCAGAGTCAGAAAATCTTTCCAGCAACTCCGAGGAAAAAATTTCAAAGTAGTGGTCTTTCCCTCTCTGATATATTTAGGTGCTTCACTACATACCTGGGATGAACATGAATAAATCTATTCCTGGGCCTCAGCTTGCATAAGAGCTGGTGCTTATAACATTGCTGGGACATCCCTCTCCGTTACCTGCTCTGCACATGGAGCAAAAGGAATGCGTATGAGGGGGAGCGACTGTTACCTGCCATGTCACTGGTGACCAGATCCAGTTTTTGTGGTGTCTCCTTCTCATTGTTATAGCTGATGGTAAATTCAGTTGACTGGTGTCTGGTGAAGGGCTGCTTGATTTGCTTCCAACAACCTGTGATAAAGAAATAAAATTACAGGGCTTATCAGCAAGTTGAATGCTTAGAATCAGAGAAGTTACCAGAAAGTTTAATATTTGGTGTTCTCATTGCCGTCAATATATATTTAAACAGTTAAAAACCAAGGCTAAGATAGGCTGCTTGTAAAAAGAAACCCCTAAATATGGAGGGTGAAGGAAAAAGTGAATCATCAGCTGGGATTTCCAGATGAAAATGAATCTTTACTTAGGATTTTTTGGCAAGAAGGGCTCAGACTCTGTAGGTGCCTGCACTGATGCCTTAACAAAGTATATTGATAAAATACTAGCTTTAAATCAGTTACATCTTTTGGCATTGATTATGTGGCAAAAATAATACTTAAATTTTTTTTCAGTAACTTAGTGTGGCTTCCATTTTGTTGCTGTCTGAGCGTCTGCACTCATCAGTTCATTTGTTCTCGCAACATCCTTATGAGACAGTAAAGAAAAAACTTCACAGTGTCAGGCACTTGCCTGGAGCTGGCAACAGGAGGACTGTGGAGAGGTGAGTTTGACTACCAGCTTTCTAAGTCCCAAGCTTGGTTCACAAGGGCTTAGGAGCTTGATTTATGAAGCATGCATGCAACAAATGAACTGACTGGGTAAGAGGCTATCTCCAATTTCTTGGGATTTGTCCTCATTAGCAAGTGAGAAAGGATTATGATGTGACCTTGAAAAATCATATTAGCAAATATGATGTTAAGTACAAATTAATTTTCTAATGAGGGCAAGCTGCAGTGGGGAACAACATTCCTTTCACTGACGTCAGTGCCTGCTGAGGGATGAAATTTCGGAGCTGAGCTATTGCAAGACACTTGTCAAGAGACATATGAATGCTTAGTGGTTTCTTTTTTTACGAAAAGCCGAGGTTCAGAAGGGTATTCCTCTATCAAGTTGGTTGGCCAGAAAAAAACAGCTAAACCCAAACTGCCAAGCTGATGGGAGACCCCACTCCAGAAAGCGTTACTGAGCAAGACAAAGACAATACTTCATTGGGGTTTTGCAGGCATCTCCTAAAGCAGTGTTCTCAAGCCAATCCCTCATTCGGATTTTACACATGAAGTACAGTTCAGTATTGTTAAGCTTTATAAATACAGTCCCAACCAGGGAGGGCAGTGAGATAAAAATATTAAAGCCAAAAAAAATTATTATCCCTTGCTCTCTTGAAGAAAGACAATCCTCTCTGCTGCAGGGAAAAGAAAAGGAAAGCAGCAATTTTCTGCAAAATAGGTATTTTGGAGGAGGGAGAGAAAAGGAGGGCACCTGGGAGCACTCTTACATGCTAATTTATGCACTCTGTATAATAGATCTTTTGTTAATTGCCTTTCTGTCATAGAAACCAAATTATATTGTTTCTCAGGGCACTGTACTAGGATGACACAAGTGGGACTATCGTTTGCCATTTCCCTTGTATGAAGAGGTGAATTTGAATGAGGAAATGGGATGCTATTTCACAAGCATTAAATGCTTAGTTGCATAAATCCCTTCCCGTTGGCCCAATGGACAGGACAGGACAAAGTGCATGATTCTCCACTAACCTGATTTCTGAGTACTGGATAATCCATAGGAAAGTCCTTTGGCTTCTCGCCTGCCGGGAGAGGAAAGGAATTATGAATGTCTGTACTCACAACATTTCAGCTTCATGCCTGAGCTCCAGCAGAGCCTTTGCGTTTAGTGGCCGAGGACAAGGCTTCACTTCAGGTTCCTGGAGGCTGGTGTTTACTAGAACGTCAGGCGTGCAAACCAGCACTTTGACATTTTCTTTTTCCCCACCTATGTGCAAGTTGCGGGTGCTGGTGTTCGAATGTCTGCGGCTGGCACTCATCAATTTGATGTGTCCCTGTCTGTATGTCCATAGACCCAGGCTATGTTTGGGTCTGCTCTTCTGAATTCTTTGGCTAGTATATAGATTTACTGGGAATCCAGGGCAGAGCTGGGTGATGAAGCAGCATCACCAAAGTATTGCTTATACTTCCAAAGTCCTGTCTGCTGACAGAAGCATTTCCTGGCTCTGCACGCAAGTGCAGGTTCATACGAATGGGTATCTAACAAGAAGCACAGTTAGCAGTGCTTCTTCCAGTCCTCTGACTTGTGAGTTGAAGTAGCTTAGTTTTAGCTGCTTACCCCAGTGTATGTGTGAAACTCCTTACAGCTGAGCTCTTTCTGCTTTCACCCTGCTAAGGTTAAGCTCTAACTTAAGGCACTGGGAAGCAGAAACACAACTGAAGGGAAATAAAAGAAAATGATCCAGACAGATAGCTAAAATCTTCCCTTTACTGAATTTTTACTTGGCTTTGGTGTGGAAAGTATTCTGTCTTTGATTGCTTTACACCATAATATTTTGGGTATTGTAGGCTGAAGAGAACAGCTGGTTACATTGGACTGTAAATTGGGGTGCTCAGTTCTGACCTGCTTTACCTTCATTTTTCTCCGACTAGGGGAGGCATACAATAAAAATGCAATTTACAGAGATACAACATGAATTCTACTTAAAAGGAGGACTGACAAACAGGATCAATTCCCAGCTCACTGGTAAAGAGGCTCTGGAAAGAGGGCACAAAGTTGGACATGCTAGCTAGGTACCCACAAATGCCTCCTGTGGCAAAGGCATATCTTACCTGCGTAGGGCTGCACAGATACAAATTCCAGAGAACACGAACAGACACAGCACAATGAGGACGGGGACAATTATAGCTGTAAGCTTTAAACCTGCATGAGAAAAAAAAAGTGATAAAAGTTTAAAAGGCAAATTACTCTGAAGATAATAATTTTTACTACAGAGAATGCAGCAAAAGGTAGATAATGTTGCAGGAATGCTCCTCGAAGACAGCATAAAAATGTACAACTATAAAACTAAAGTACCACTCCTCAGTCACACTTTCTTGCCATGTACCTATGTGGAACAATATTGAGATGAAAGACTTGAATATAGTTTCTCAAGGGTGGCACTTGACTTGGCATCTATATGCATCCTTACAAAGAGCAGTTCTTTCTTATTACACTCTAGATGACTTTTTAAAAGCCACTTACACACACTTTGTTTGCAGTTGCTTATAAATCTGCCAAACAAGGCTGCAGTTTTACATGCTGAGTATTTGGCTCATGCGGAACAGACTGAAACATTTTAGTCAAAGTAGTTCAAAGATTTCCATGAGTGGATCTAGGGAAAAACCTGTTTAGCCCCTGTTAAATTCTAACACAACATGCTTTAGCACAGGGATTTGAAAATCAGCAGTGGGGTGTCTCTTGTCAGGAGTGTTTCATTCTCTCTTTCTACAGACACTTGCCAGCTGTGAGAATAACGTAGTACAAGTGTCCACGGGGTATTTACAATTTAGCAGATGTAATCTCAGTAGATTTAATTTTCAGTGAACATGGATATGGTTTACCCGTGCCGCTGCACAGATGAATTGAGCTTCCTTGCTCTTGGCAAGAGCTTCAGAATATTTTTTTTTATTACAGTGATTGCTTCTTACAACCAGTTTTTGCACAGGGGCATTCCTGCAACTATCAGCTACCTAATGGGTAGAAGCGTTTGGTACAGTGAGGCTGGTAATGCCTGCCTGGCTGTGGGTCCACCAAACAGCCAGTATAAGCACCAAATTTTGTTTGTTTGCTTTTAAGATCTTAGATGCTAGTTCCAGAGCATTAAAGGATGAAGACTGCAAATTCAGGAAGAAGTATGCAAATTAAGGTTGTCTGAGCCCCCATGGACACAGGTATTATGGAAAAATGTTTAATTACACAATTGTGCACTACTGTATGCTGCTTTGAGTTGGGGACCCTCTCTGGGAGGGGTCATAATTGTGTAGAGAGAAGGTAACATTTTTGTGAGACCACTCCCTCATATTTTTAATTAATTTTTATAATTTAAAATAATCATAAAATATAGGAAGATAGCGAGGAAGAGCTCTTCCAGAAACTGCTGCTGAGTGCTCACTATAGTCCCTTGAGCAACCCACCAAGCATGGCAAATAAACTAATATGACAAGGAAACCAAAGCCTGATGTTTAACACATCAAGGAAAATTAAGGCTTTCAATCTCCTTCTGTGCCTTAAGACAAAAAGAATGTTATGTTCCTCCCTCTTCTCTCTGTTGTTACTCTTTAATAAAGTCTGAAGGGAAAATGAAAGTTTTAGTTTGTGAGAAAGTTTAAAGTTCACTTGGGCTGGGCTGACATGATGCATCCTAGAGAAAATGCAGCACTACGTAGTGTTACCCAAGTTAGTTTCTTCTGACGGGATGGGCTCTGTAACAGTCCTGTCTTCTTTTCCAAGGGAGGTTTCTGTGCTCTGGCTTGGTTTCTGCCACATTGAGTGCGTAAATGAGCTGTTAGCTGCAAAAGAGAAGGGGGCATCAGTGGCGCTGGGGTAGCACAGTGGTTTTAGAGGCACCATGACCGGGGACCACTGCTTACCCCATACCTGGCATTATTCGACATCCCATCAGCTCAAGCTTCAATGCTATTCTTTGGTTCCAAGTTTGAGGGATAATTCGCACATAACGGGCTACTATTGGAGGGATGAAGTTGTTGCGGACTATGTCACCAGAGTTGGAGTTGCCTTGGAATACCTGCAGTGAAATGTGCACACATTGTTTGCTCGGTTTTAAAAGTCTCTTTCTTCAGAGTGTTCCTGACATCCAACTTCAAAGATTTTCATTATCCTAAAACTAATACATTGATAATCTGGGATTCAGACACAAGATTTTAGGAACTGAGAGTTCTGGAAAGAAAGAAATAATCTTTTTTGTTCTGCCAGATGATCACATTTTTCTGTTAGCTCGGAGGAGAAAGATTATCACCATTTCAATTCTGTGTAATTTTTAGTTAATGTATGCTGGTATAATGCTATCATTTTTTATTTAATAGCACGGCAGCACCCTTTCTTGGGAACAGGAGATAAAGACGTAAAAAGAAAAAAACCGAAGAGTGACTTTTAACTGTGTAGTTGTTATTGCACTTTTACAGTATTTCACAGAATCAGCTCAGCCCCTTGTGCAGAACAGTAGTCCTTGCAATATTAATTCTTAGAGATGCTTCAGCATGATCTAGGAAAACTTAAAAGCCTGATGAGATGTAGAAGGGAGCTCCGCATATCTTAGATAAAATGCTAGGCCACACAGGGTTCTGACAGGACAGGTTCTGTCATGCACCTTAGCTGAAACTAAGATCATATATAGTACTTTAATAAGATTATTTGAATATAGCAAGTCATTGTGGAAAACCACAAGTTTTTGCAGTTCAGCCACTACTAGGTTGATTTGTCACTTTTTGGGCCAACATCACCTCGGTTTAATATTTTAAAAAGTATTAAACCAGTTAATGTTGGGCAGTGAAATTCCTTGCCATACAAGCTAAGAAAATCAGAGCTAGCAGGAAATCTCTCTACAGCTATACCAAATTTTTAAAACCTACTGTCGGGCCTGAGGACCAGGTAGAACCTTCTCCTGAGGCAAACTGAGCTCTCTCAGAAATGATAAGTGAAGGTCTGACTTTGAACACTGTGGGGACACAGAGTGAGGCTTTTGGGGTTTCTTGTGTTTGAAAGGAAACATGAGGTTTTCAGGGGATAACGTTATCAGACAAACTTGTGCAGCACATCCTTTGTCTGCACGAACTTGTTGCACTTCTTTTATATGTTCACTGCCAAAGTCACACAGAGTCTGTGAAAGCTGTTGGGTATTTTAGTGTAAGAGCGTATATTTTACACTCTGTTACACCAATTCCCAACGGACATCGGCTGTGCCCACTTGTGTCAGAAAAGTCCTGCCAGTGAGGGGTGGGGAGTGGTGTAGCCCTGGTGATGGTAGCGCAGCCACTGCAGAAGCCACAGGCACAGCTCCACCAGCAGCCCTGCACTTTACCCGAGGGGTTTCTTTCATTTGGCAGGGGCGGTGGATTGACCATCCAGATGCATTTGAAGCTGAGCCTCACCTTTGAGGGTGCTCTGCTAACCTACGCTTCTGCACTGGTACAGCATTACTAGCACGGGCAAAAGCTGAGCTGAGCTAGATTTACCCAAGCAGCCTGCTGTACAGCTTTCATTACACTGGTTTTTTGAAAGAAGGGTACGGACATAGACATGCCTCCCTGTGCGTATCCCAAAACTTCACCAATCCCTGGATAACTTCCTTGTTTTGACAAGCTCACTGTCTACTCCATGGGCATAAATTACACTAGTGAAGACAACCCAAGTTGAGACTAGTTTGAAACTCCTCATCTTTCTTGACACTGAAAGCCTGCCCTTCAATGTCAAGGCAGCATACACATTATTGCTTTGAATTTTCCTACCCTTCCCACTTTCCCTTACCTTTTCTTCGTTGCTCAGAATCCCTTTGTAAGTTCTCCATTTCGAGTGGTTATTTTTATAGTTCATTGTAAATGTCTTCACGTAGAAGTTGAAATTCAGCATCGTGGATCCAGAACCAGTGGTCTTAATCCCTTTTGACAAGATGCAAAGAAACATTTTCATTTGCTAGGTGTCTGTTTTAAAGGAACATTTTCAAATGCAAACACAGAAGCCAAAACAATCTGGAAAACTTTGCTTTCAAGGTTTTAATTTATTTTTCAAACTGTGTTGAAATTGAGTTTAAAGTTGGGTGAAGAATGGAAATCAGTTTTAAATTGTCAATTTAGAACCACGGATATTCTTAACAGAGCACAAAGGGCTGAGAGAGCTGGACCTGTTCAGACTCGAGAAGAGATGACTGAGAGGGAACCTCATTGATGTGTATAAGCATCTGAAGAGAGGGTGTCAAGTGGAGGGAGCCAGGCTCTTTTCAGTGGTGCCAAGCAATAGGACAAGAGCCAACGGGCAGAAAGTTCCACCTGAATATGAATCATAGAATTATAGAATCAGCTGGGTTGGAAAAGACCTGAGAGATCATCAAGTCCAACCCTTGATCCAACGCCACTGTGATTACCAGATCATGGCACTCAGTGCCACATCCAGTCTCACCTTAAAAACCTCCATGGATGGTGAATCCACCACCTCTCTGAGCAGCCCCTTCCAGTGTCTAATAACTCTCTCTGTGAAAAATGTCTTCCTAATATCCAACCTAAACCTCCCCTGGCAGAGCTTAAGCCCATGCCCTCTTGTCCTACTTCTGATTGCCTGGGAGAAGAGACCAACCCCCACCTGGCTACAACCTCCTCTCAGGTAGTTGTAGAGGGTAATCAGGTCACCCCTGCGCCTTCTCTTCTCCAGGCTAAACAACCCCAGCTCCCTCAGCCTCTCCTCACGGGACTTGTGCTTAAGTCCCTTCACCAACCTTCACCTGGAGGAAGAACTTTACTGTGAAGGTGAATGGGCACAGGAATACATTGCCCAGAGAAGTTGTGAAGTCTCCTTCATTGGAGATATTCAAGAGCCATCTGGACACAATCCTATGCCATGTGCTCTGCTTGAGCAGGGAGGTTGGACCAGATGACTCACTGTTGTCTCTTCCAACTTTATCTATTCTGTGATTCTGTGACTCCAAAATGATAATTGCTTTTTTAAATTATGGTCCATATCAGCCATCTTTACATCTTTAGCAGCAACTGTAATTTACATTTTTACACAGAAATCAGGAGATGGAAACAGGAATTTCTTTCACCTGGACCATTGTTTCAAATCCTATGACCTTCATGTTTCTTACTGATTCCAGAACTGCATCATTAGCAGATCCTAAGCAACTGTTTATCATCCATCCAGACTCTAGTGGTCCCTGTGTCAGTATTTTGTTTATAGATCAGACACGCATGACAATTGAGTTCAACCATATATCCCCATAGGAAGACCAGTCTTGTAAATAGCCAAGACTTTTTAAGTAGGAAAACAATATTCCTGAACGCATACCATTGCATTACATTTAACAAAAGAAACATTGCATTTGTGCACTATCAGCTTTTCAGCTGCATTCATTTTGTTCTCCAGCTGCAACACCGGTTTCTAATAACCAGACAGCAACATACCTGTTATTCTCTTCTTCTCTCCCAGGTCTATCTCCAACCATTCACGATTGCTGCTGTGGTTAGACGCCCAAGCCAGTCCCAGGACTTGAAGCCAAGCCTTGTCGGGAGACCACTGGAGTAGCTGCCCAAACTCGTTGGTCTCCTCCCAGAAGGAAGATGCAGTAACCTGGCTCTTGGAGAGGAATCCCTCTTCCAGACTGAGAGATTTGTTGCAGCCTAGGAGTCCCCACACAGACAGGCAGAAGGAGTTACTTTGTGTTTTCACAGGATATTTTTATATTAGGCTAGCAACATTTAAAGACCACCCACAACAGCCAAGTCAGACATTGCTGAATCTAGTGCTAGCCTGATGCTCTCCATTAGCTGTGGTGTTTACCAGTCAATTTGTAGTGGATGATCCAGTACCAGAGAGCTGCAGTCCCTCTCCTTTACCAATCTAACTCCTACATACAAGACACCTTCTGACTACATCTGCTATTTTTGCAATTCTGTTTTTTTAATCTCTGCACTTTTGTCTCATTCCTGTGAAGACTCTTTTTATTTTTAAATTCTCCCTCTGAAACATAATATTTATGTTTTGAGATTGGCGTTAACTAATTCTGCTGTACAAAACATTTCACAGATGAAGGCACTGTACTGAAAGGAACACTTTACTGTAAATATTTCATGATTCTCACCTGCAATTAGGGCTAGGAAAGTTACTCATTAGAGAAGCTCCTTGATACTGCTGCCAAGACATGATATCATGAAGATAATAGCTGCAGGTAAGTATTACAAACTCCACCAAAAAACCCACAAAATTTCTGCACATCGAGGTTCTTCAGAGAAAACAGGCCAGTGGAATATGGTTTCAATGAAGTTAAAAATAATTCCTTGGCAGATTCAAGGGCCTATGCATGCTCTACAGTTTTCAGTGGAATAGTAAATGATTTTATCTCAAATTAGTAAAATATAATTCAAGTGAACGAATGTGAACTTTTCTCCCCTCTTTGCTGTGTTTTATGCAAATGAACAGCTTGACAGATTAAAAAGAGGGTTTTGCATCTTGAAAAGTCATAAACAAAAACTCGTTCTGTAGCAGTGCAATATAAATATATCTTCATTCCTCTCATGTTTTTTTTTTCTCTTCTTGTATGATGAAGATGGAATTTATAAATGTCTGAAGAAAAATTGCTTTAATTTTTCTGTGGCCAAAAGTACATAAAAATGGGATTATCTGATTGCCATTTTTCATATGCTGGCACTAGAAATGCAACAGCAGAATACTATTTCTGTTTCTCATCTATGTGCGTATGACCGCACATATTCTGTGGGTTTTTTCTAGCTCACTTCACATCCCTTCAATTTTTTTATTCACTTGCCAATTTTAAAAAATTGCTGTCCTAAAATATCCTTCCTAGACACAGCCTGACATTCTCCTGATCATTTTTCAAAACTTTTGCAGAAAATACTTAAATAAAAAGGTAACATTAGAATAGCTAAACATAAAGCAATTGTTCTTACCATTCGAAGTAAATGTAAACCGCTTATCTGACAGCGAACCACTGTAAGAAAAGAAAAAGGTAATTCAGCCTTTCATGAGGTGGTCACAGGAATGCTGAGGTACAGTTTCAGAATCACTGTTTATCCAGTACAATGTCTCTGGCCAGACAGCCGCTTTCTTTGCACTCTAGTGCATCCCTTATTGTGACTGAATTCCGATCATTTTTTAAATGGATTTGAACATTTGTTATTCTTTAAAGTGACTTCTGTTGCATCAACTTGTTACTCTTGCTACATGTGAAGGAGTTACACTTGATGGCAACTAAACCACATCAGCTCTGGCCATTCCTGCCTGGCCTACAGGTGTGTCATAGGATGCCACTGGATGAGAACTACTCATTTTAATCTGGGTGGGAACCAGTTCTTTATAACCATGGCCAACATCTCCCATCAGGAATGGTTCTTTATGCTCCATTAACCACATCTATGGCTCTCTTTTTCTTCCTGCTTCTGGCATGGACTGCTTTGCTTCAGGAGAAAAGCCATTTTTCCGACCACTCCACATAGGCCTGCACAATGCAGGACAAGATAAAATCATCACTGTAAAGGAAAGCTGAGCTTTCCTTGGCCTCCCAGGGAGCACTTTCTGATTCCCAAGGAGATGCCCCTGAGGTTTCATTCCAGAAGCAGTGACTCTGACTGGCTGCCTAATGAAAAGAAAAGCCTGGGTTTTAATGTGAAATTAGTTTGGATTTCTTGAAAATCTGACCCCTTCATCGCCACTTCAATTAGCTGCACGCATCACTTGCCCCTTTTGAAAAGCCTTGGCCAGCATGACTAAGCAGTAAAACAACTTCTGCACTAAGCATCAAGACAGTTCCCTTTCAGGCTGCCCTTCTGCTGCTGACCAGGAAAATCCCCCCGCCGAGGTACTGTCTTTGGGCTAACCACGGTGTGCACATCTGTATGTTTTGAGAGCACTGCAAACAGGAAAGTAGTCCCATGTCAAGGTCAATAAAAACACTGCCTCTTTCTGTCACTGAGGGAAAACTAATGACTACAGGCAACTGAAGCCCATCAGAGATGACGGGGAGCGCTGGGTGGGAGCTGATTTCTTTGGGCATGTAGGCGGCATGTAGCTAGAAGGGGAAACACAAGCCCTCCCTCCCACATCTTCCCCCCAGGCAATCCTCACGGGCGATCAGATGCACTCTGCTCACTTCAAACCAGTTCCACATCACAGCCAAAACATTTTTTGCTTTCTTAGTGAATGCAAAGTAATTCATTTCAAGAGAAAAGAAGAAAATAAACACCTATGATGATCAGTAAAACCTCCCCAAAACAGCAATCACAGCACTCCTTGAATATCATAAAGCTTTGTAATAAAAAAGTCACCCAGATCCCTTTCAAATAGAGAGCAGCAAATTTAGCAAATAAAGGGAGGAGATTAGCCTTTCTAAGGTCTATAAAGCTATGAAATCAAGCTGAAATACTTCTGCTATAATTCACTAAAGACGAAAAAGTAATTCAGTAAGTGGTAATTCATCAGTTTCCTAACGTGACAACTGGCATTCGTCACACAAATTCCACTTTGTCCTTTAAAGAAGGGTATCGCCCCATGCTCCTCATTTTCCTGACAGCCTTCAGGATCCTGCCTTTTTAACAGTACTAGTGGCAGCACTACGTGGAAGACCTGTGCCAGTAGCTCTGCAAAAAAAGGACACTGCTTCCCATAATAAATAAAATAAATAAATATAAAATACGTTTTTTTCCCAGAGCTGGTCTCAGGCAAGCTTTTCATAAGCAGTGCAAGTTGACCCCAAATCTCATCTTTGTCTGTTCACAAGCATGCAGAATCTTGCATTTTCAAAGATAAATGACTCAATGTGTGCAGATGTGTAGTCAGAGGCCAGGCCACATCACAAACTTAACCCCCCCCATGTATTTGTAGTGGGGAACCAGAAATGCCCAATAAATCCAGCCAGTCAGTCTTCATTTCAGCATTTGTGGGTGCAGGTCCACGTGTGGATCATGAGAACTGAAAACCTCACAGATGCTGGTGTGTAACAAGTGCACTGAGAAATGGAGTGGGGAGGCGAAGGTCAGCTCTTGCGGGATGATGGGTGAGCGAGCAGCAGCTCCATGTTAACAATGCAGATACTTAACAGCTCGATGCACTCCAGCACCAGCTTTTGATGAGGTCAATTTCAGCTCAAGCCACTAAATAATTTAAATCGTTAGTACTGGAATCCACTATAAATGAGATTTTAAAAGCTTGAGTAAGCTTTTATTTAAGGGCATCTAAAAAGCTCTTAAAGCACTGCTGCTCCAGCACCAATTTTTTTCTTGCCAGCCCTGGCTCCTCTGCAGGATTTTCTTTCCCTGTGTAGGTACCCTGAGGACAGGGAAGCCATGCAACTATACCTCTTGTAAAAGCTTTCTTAAAGCATGAAATGTGTTGGTTCTTTTTTTTTTTTTTTTTAGTAAACAGGCCCACTGTTTCTAGGAACATTTTTTCATGATTTGAAATAAAAGGACTTCCCTGAATATCCCAGTTTTCCTCTTCTGGCATAATGGGCTCACACCAGCAGTTCATCTGATCCAGGGATTGTCCCAGCTGCCAGGTATGGGAGAAGCATCCTAGAAATCCCACTTTTCATCAAGTCCATGCCATCTAGTTTGCAGGCATCCAACCCAGTATGAGCCTGTTCACCTGTAGCTCCCTGTACAACCTGTAGAAAGTGACAGTTGTCTCCTCAGGGCGCTTCAGTCTCCTCAAGATGTGCATCATGCTCAAGGAGTGCCCTGGCAGGCAGAAGAGCTACAGGGGCTATGCTACTCCTTAGGCTGCTTTCTCAGGGGCCTCACATTAAATTGGCTACATCCAAGCCCTGGAGGCTGGCTTCAGCCTGAAAGCACGATTCAGTTCTCCTTCATGTAAATGGGAGTTTTCCCACTTGATGTAACAGAGACAAGTTTGCATCTTGGTGGATACTTCTATTACTCACGTGAAATGGATGAGATATTTTGTGAATAGCAACATTAAAAAGACACCGTTAAGGTGATTGATTAATGATACAAACTGTTTTCTCCTAGCACACGTGCATTTGCTGTCTTAAACACTTCATTCCTTGCCCACTAGCTCTTGTACTGTGAAAAAAAATGCAAATGGGTATCACAACTGCCTTTCATTATAAAATTTTATGTGCTGCTGTCTGAGTTACTCCTCCTGGGATTCTCAAGTATCACAAATATATGAATGTATGTAAACAGTTCTGTAACGTCTTTAGATATGGTACAAAGTATTTAATTTATGGTTTCACTAAGCTGGCATGTGTGATGGAAAGAATGTGTATTATTTGTTTTATGGAGGGGCTTGGTGCCTGAGCAGAGCTCTCAATCCTGCTTTGCTTGATACAACTTCATATTAATTTTCTTTGGCAATCAAGTTTCAAGAAAAATAGAAAATATTTAGGCTTTACAGTTCTTTGGCTATGATCTACATACTACCCAGGTTTGTTTACTCCAGTTCCATTACATATAAAGCATTTCAATCTGTGCTGAAGCTTAAGCACAGCAATTGCCTTTTTTTTTTAATGAATGAAACCATGATCGCAAAATTGTCAGGAGGGTGTGAGAAATCATGGAGAAAACAGGAACATAATATAAAAGCCACATATTCCCTTAGCTCTCATAGCTATGGGATGGAAATTTCCCTTCCTACTTAAAAAAAAATGCCTCATGTGAAATCCAGATAACATTTGAAAATTAAAAACTATAAACCAAGAGAATGACAGAAGCAGTTGCTGGAAGGGCTTACTGTGCTGGATAGAGATTAGAGGATTTATTTCTACTTCAACAACAGTACAATTAAAAGTCAGAAGATAAGCAGCAAATATAACACCCTTGCTATAAATACTCTAAAATAGAAAAACTCTGAACATGTCAAAAGCACAATGTTTAAGAAGTTGTTCATTAAATCCCCTATGGCTCAATGGCACTTTTTATTTATTCAGTCTTCCTTGCTTTTTTTAAACTTTAACATGAATTTATCATGATTTATTAGCACATTGGTTAAAGGTGTTTGTTGCAGAACATCATACTCTCATGTATCTGCTAACAAAGTAATTTGCAAATATGTTTTGGAAAGAATGGAAGGAAAAAAGAAGAAAATGCTGCACTACATGGTATAGAGCCACTGAAAACTTGGAATATTTTCCTATCTCCAATGCCAACACCACTCAAACAAAGCCATAGAAATTAAGCCCAAAAGCCTCTAGACCCACACGTAACATCTTCTCCTCCCCAAAATGGTATCCCCAGCTGCTTCTGCTGATGTGGGCAGCGCACTGTGCCCTGGGATTTGCCCCCAGTGTGAGCACCACCAGTGGTACTCACTCTTGTGAGGGGATGCCATTGGCGACGGCGCCTTCGTAGCGGCTGATGCCCTTCTGCTGGGTGACGCTGATCTGCCCGCCCAGCTCGTCCGTGATCACGCCCGCGTGTATCGCAGATTTGCACAGCAGCGACGTCTGAAAGGCAGAAGCCAAAGCTCAGAAGATCAATCTGACAAACTGCAAAGGCTTTCCCTTCCGAGCCACTAGTATACAGGTGTTACAGCTCATAAAATCCAGGTAAAGCTCAAGAGAAATAAGAGGCAGGGGAGGGAGGAAGAACAGTAATCTTTGAAAAATATACTTTTCCCAAAGTAATTTCTTTTGGATTTTTTTAAATGAAAAAACAAATAATCTGCTTCTGAGAAGGTGCTGTAAGATTGTCACTCCTCAGGAAAACAAAGTCAAAGGCAAGGCAACATTTCCTTGGGAAGATAAATCAGTAATTCCTTGGTGTTCTTGCCTGAAGGCAGACCTACCTATTACTGCACCTTAGGACTTGAGTCATGGCATACATTAAATTTAGCTATGTGTTGAGTAGCTGCTGCTGGGTTTTAAGTATAGCCCATTTCCCAGTGTCTGAGGTGGGGTAGCACTGAAAAATACAGGCAGGACAACTTCTGTGCAGACTAGGTGGCTGCAGGCAGATTGGTCTGGTTCACAGAGGCCCTGCTTGGGCTGCTACTGGGCAATCTGTGCTGCTGGGCTGTTCCCTCCAGGGAGGGCTGGGGGGAGTGGGGGCTCAAAGGCAACAAGTCTCCAGGGGAGCCCTGCAGGTTCTTCCCATAAGCTAAATCCTTCTAAATGGTGGAGGGAAAATGTCTTTCACAAATTCCTCAGTGCAGATAAGATCTGCATGAGGTCATGCCATGTGCTACTTTTCTGTCCTAATCATCCAAACCAAGGGCAGAATAACTCCAGCTAATGAGAATGTAATGTGACATTTCTTTGTTTCTTCAGGTCTGCCACTTTCCAGGCTGGAGCCGGCAAGCTTGAATAACTGGATGAACAGGTTAAACGTGCACACTGACTTTTTGGAAACACAGCAACTGTTCTAGTTGTGATAGGATGGGATTTTACTTCAGGGATATGATTAAGCTCACTCTTTGAGATTTCACAGGCATGACAGGAGGACAGTCCATGGTGAGAGACACAGAGAGGGGAAAGCTGAATGTGATATGAACTGTGGATAAATGCAAGCACTTGGGCAAATTCTTCCCTTTAAAGAACAAGCAGTTAAAACAACCCAAGAGGTTGGTAGTTATCAGTGGGATGTGATTAGGCAGTGTGTAATATTTATTTCATCTAAGAGGAGATTGCTAGGATACTGCAGGCATAATCCTAAAGAAAGAACATTTGTTACTGAAATGTATTTTTTTCACACGTGGACACCAAAAAAGTAGAAGCTAAAATCACAGAAATATTTAGTACATGGATGAGCACTGCCTCAAGAGGGACAAACCCTATGCACGGTTTTTCCAGAAAGCCAGAAACCACAAGTCAGTAGGTGTATTTGACAATCAGTGGACTTTGTTCTCATACAATTGATTTGTCTGTTTGACAAGTGTCTCTGTGTGCTTATATACTGATAGCTTACTTATATACTGATAATAAAGGGTCTATTTAACACAGCTGGGAAAAATTACGGACAAAAGTCAAGCAACAAAAGTTTAAACTGAGTAGTTCTATTTTTGTTTCTTTCATCTTTATGATTTCCCCCTCATTATTCTGCGTACTTACATCTCTGTATCCTTCTCCAATATTCCCAGAAATGTCACCTGCTATGTCTCTGCAGCCAGCAGGACAGTATCTGCTGTAGTGGGAGAAGAAAGGCCTGTTTAAGACATGAACTGTAGTGATGATACACACAAATAAACTCATACAAAAGAAATCATTTTTTTAGCAGCTATTTCTGGCTGATGGTCTGTTGGTGAGCCTAGGGGATAAATAAATGGGCCCTTGAGTTCATAGGTGGACTGGATACAGTACCATACAAAGAGCCAGAAAAGCAGTTTTGCAAGGGCGTTTATTTCTGTTTAATTTTCTTGTTCTAGAAATGCTACCATGTGAGTTTTCAGCATAGCCCAGATAAGAAGCCTATATGCACACCCAGACAGCAACCAGAAGAGCACAATTTATTACCATTTCAAATACTGTCACAAAGTTCAAGGAATCAAGAAATTATAGCTTGTCCTCAGAAAATCTTGTATCAGCTGGGATATGATCTGCTCTCAGAGGGAGCACTGGAATTTGAGGCTATTTTGAATTTCAAAGTGGAAACTGTTTTTACATATACCATGTATATGTATGCCCTAACGAGTATTGGTGAGAGCTCTGCAACTCCATTCCCTAATTTTTCTAGGCTGAAGACTTCCATTTGGCTCTACTCACAATCAAGCCATTACAGCACTGATCTCAAAAAAATTCACTTCTTCAGAAAACCAAGACAGTTTTCTAACATTTTCTAATGACTGGACCAGATGACAGATAGAGCAAAGCAAGCCAGAATCCGGAGAGCTACAAACCCTCTTTACCTGAATTCAGCCTTTGCGTAGTGGTTTGCTCGTTCCAAACAGGTGATTAGATCTGTGAAAAGTTTACAAATGTCAATTCCCATTGCAGAATATAGAAATACAAAGAACTATTTGGTTAAATGTGAAATTACATTTAAAGACCTCTCTGCATAATATTTAAACAATTCTGTTAGACTGGAGGCAACAGCTATGGTTCTCCCTTATTCTTTTCAACTCTCTCTTTTACTCCCCTTATGTTTTACACCTTCATCGAAGTTGAACAGACCTCCAGAACATTAAATGTAGGAATGAAAATATTAATCTGTCCTGCCTCTTGTTCCTGTCACAGTGTGGTGGATGCTGGAGCCCAGAATACAGTGGAGCTTCAAAGAGAAAGTATTAATTTTCTCTTTCACTGGGCCTGTATTGCAAATGGTCTAGCAGCTATTATATCTGATTAACGCTGCAACTATTTCTTGCGCACATGCTATTAAGAATACCTTGGTTCATGCTAATCTGGAAATATTTAGGATCAAACATTTGGGCTAAAGTCTATGTGTGTAAAGAAGATAACGAAATAGGGGTGGCTATGCCACTAATCCTCTACTGCTTTTGGATTTCACTTTACCTGGATGATCACTGCTGGCATAGGACAACAGAAAGCCTCGTCCTGACACATGGGATCCACTCTCAAAGTGAATAGTTGCCTCATTGCTATCCAGAATGATTTCTTTGGGGACAGGCATCACATTACCACAATACGGCCCTATGGCAGAACAAAGAAGATTTCAAAAGTTTAGGTGACATATTAGACTGGAATATCTTCACAATTAGCAAAGAGTTTCATAACTCATCCATTCTTTTTCAGTAACAGTCTAAAAGTTGACAAAAGGTTTTTGGCTTTAGTCCTTTATGGGTATGAGCTACAAAGTTACCCTGACAAGGAGTGGCCAGGATCCAGTTGTCTCTCCATGGCAGAAATTCCAGTATGCGGGTCCTTCATCACATAAGCCTTAAGAGAATGATTAATGCCCTTCAACCTTTGAAGTACAGCATGCTTACAACCAGCAGTAATTCATTAGAGCAAATAACAGAACATTCAAAAGCAATCCAAGGCATCTAGGCAGGGTCCCCCAGATAAACTTTCCAGATGCATACAGCTTGTGCTGATGTAGCACAGCAGCCAGTCAGGAAGGATTAAGATCACAGAGTACCTGGTTTTCAAGGACCTGCGGGCCACAAATCATACTACAAGGCAGTTAACACCTTACTGAGAACACTTCTTAATCTTTTCCTTTTAAAAACACCATCAGGTCATGGAATTACACAGTTGAAGTCTCTAGAGTTTTAAAGAAAAAAGTGAGGTGGAGAAAGGGGAAGATGAAGGGACTGGGACAGGGAGACAAGAGCCTTGTGCTTACACTGAACTAGATAAGGGTTTTATAGCTACCAACTGCAGTATCTTGGAACAGTCTTTGGGACACTCCTTTCTTGTGACAGCAGGCATGCCCAGGACTACTAGTAATTACATTTGCTTCTTCAGAAGTCAGTTCCCAAAGGGAGCATTCCTTTGAGACTGCCACAGTCTCTGCGCTTGCCTTCTGTCACCATACCTGGTGCAAACACTTGTCCCTGGCTGCCCTCAAGCACAGATAATACAGAAAATCCCAAGCAGTTTGGGTACACTTGTTTGAATTTATGAGGCTATTTACAATATAAACTGCAAAGAGGTTTTGTAAGGTGGGAAGCAGATTTTTTCCCAAGTGAAAAAAGGAAAAAAACGACCCTTTACAAGCTCTCAGCCCATCTGTTCTGTTGAGGTGAATGACAGCTTTTGTGTCCTAAAGTAAGTTTTTGGGATGAAAAATGATCAGTTTGATTTTTCCTAAAGAACCTCATTTTGTTGATCATGGCTACTTTAGGGCAATTTAGAACCGACTTCCAAGACACAAGAAATTACATTCACAGAATGAGCGATACCCCTCCTAACAGGCTCCGAAAAGCTTCTTCATTTTACTTGATTTTACTGGGGTTGGGGGGAGAAGGAGGGCTCTTTCCCAAATACTTCCTTTGCCTTATTACAGCTATAAGGTAAGCCTATAGAGTAGCACAATCGGAGCCAATGACAGCCAGCTGTCAGCAGAACGGGGCAAACAAAAGGAGGAACTCTTGTCTTTTGGCTTATAAAAATCACATGGTGAAGCCAGGCAGGCAGAGAAACAAGCGAGGAATGTGACATTTCCCTGGAGTACTCATGTGTTGAAAAATGACTCACGATTTAGTCAGAGACAACAGTGTCTATAAAAAGGGTTAAACAAATTGCTTAGGAAATGAACTTATCAAAAAGACAGCATCTGACACCGTGTCATACCAGACAACTGCACAACTGATTTATTTGAGAAGGTCTTTTGTGTCAGATTGCAGTGGGAGAAGTAAAGTGCTAACTTAGATTTTTTTTTTTTTTGAGAGAGAGAAAGGGGAAGAAGACAGGGAGGTGCTTCTTCAAAACAAACACCTGAAAAAGCTTGAGCCCTTGTCTTCTCTCAGGGACTGTCTGTACATATTTTCTCACAAGTGCTCTTTGGCTTTCTCCCTCGCAGCGATTGGCAGTGACCTATCTACTCTGGAGGTATAATTTAGATGGCTGATTCACAAAACCACACATCGGCTGGATCAGGGATGAGTGTCTCCTCCAGTAGCAAGTCTACATACGTTCCAGATAATTATACAAACAAATCACACATCATGAGCAAAACCAATAAAATAAAATATAGAATAGTCTAGACTTACAGAGTTATATAGTCCAAATGAAAGCCAGAAATTCAGAAACAATCAGCTTAAGAAATCAGTATTGGATGCCTAAAGACAAGTCTCTACTGTTAAGTAATAAATCCAAAAATGTTACCAGGCTATGGTATTTTTTGCTAAGAGCAGTTTGGTATATTGAGAGATTTCCATGGGTAGCTCAAAATTTAGGGGGGGTCTATTAAGTGCTTAGAGGATATAGAAACAAGAAAGATTCTACACTCAAGAAAGGAATATTTTCTGAAAGTTTGTCAGTTTTCTGCAAAGATTTTTAAGAAAAAAAATAGGTGCGGGATCTATTAATACTATAAAACTTTAACTTGTTCTTTTGTTGCAAACTAAGGAAGGCTTGCAAAATATTTCAATATATTTCTTCTCAATAATTTAGGTAACTCCATATCAGCACTATACTGTGAGCACCTCAGCCTTGCCTGAAATATAGCAGAGTTTATTTCCGTGTTACCAATACAGAAATAAGTGCTGAGATGTACTTCAGAAAAAAGTGTAAGCATTATCTCACCCCTTCTTAGAGAAGCTGATCAGACACTAGGTTGGCTTAGAGGTTCTCTACTCCCTGAAAAACTAGACATGTACAGTCTGTTTTTCAGGAAAAGGTGTTAATCCACTATTTTTGGTATTTACTGTGTTTAAAATGACCTGTGTAAAAGCACCTTTCTGATTTGATTTACCTAATAATATTGGTTTTGGTTTAGCAGCACCTCACTCCATTTTGCCAGGGTTTTGCAGAGTTGCTTTTTAATCTCAAATTCTCATTTTCCCCCAAATCAACTTATTTTACATTGATGGTCTTCCAAGAAATTCTTCAGGGGGACAACTAATCATGCTTAGAAAATAAAACTGATTCAGGATCGAGACAATTCTCTGGGTTCAGTTTTGACTGATGAGAGAATTTTATGCTTTCATCTGTTTCCTAATTTTCTTTAGAAAAATAACATCTTCGTTTTTATGGACTCTTTCCTATGCACTTCCATATAGCAGTCCTCCATTTCCTTTCATGTTGTAAAGCCAGAGACAGGACGGTCTGGTGGGCTCTCTGCATTTCAGCTTGTGGTGTGCCTGAATCAGATGCACTTTCTATATACACAGTAAGGCCTAGCAGATTTGCTCTCCATTGACTTACCCATTACCTCGAACGCATATATTGTGAGAATTTATAGGCATTAGAAGTCTAAGGCTAATCAGCATCTGTAGACATTAGACTTCGTCCGAAAACTGTATTTACTACTCAGTATTTTCCATTTTAAGGCAATTGACGTATTTGGCAAAAATACTTTTAAAACTCATACATTCATATGTGTTCCCTGTGTTGTCTGTCCATTCCACCTAGGATTTATTGATTTCCATGAGCTGTCCATGTGAATACAGTACAACCACAATGGAGATGAGAGATGATGGAGAAAGCCTTGGTTTGTGCCTGGTATGAAAATGAGAAACTTGCTTATAGGGCCCTGTTAATCTTTGCTGGAGCATTTGGACTTGACTCTGGATAAATATTTAATTCCTAAACCTGGAACTTAGCCAAAAGTTTTTTAAGATCCCTTTTGAGAACTGCCAGATCACGTTATCAGTTTTTCATCTTCTAATGTTAGTTGTGAGGTAAGTTGTTTTGCATATTCAGCTTGAAAAACGAGTCATGAATGCTGATCTCTCTCGTTTCCTGTTAAAGTGACTTGGCTGCAGCTCTGATGGGGTAACTAGGCAGGATTATTGAGTTTGTTTACTAAGAACAAAGAAAAGAGTTTGATTTAATAAACAGATGTGTTACATGTGATGAAACTGAGTAGGTGTTTTCCATATTTCAGTATTATTATATGTAGATGCCAGGGCCTTTTATTCTTTCTGTGTCTCATTAACAAATTGACCCAACTGTGGTTCCGTCTGTTTGCTCCAGATTCCTTATATATATAAAACATTCTGCTGGAGAAATATTAGGAATCTAAGGATTTCAAATATACCTAATTTAATTTAATATTCTCTATAATTAAACTAACATTTAATGCCTTTCATCCAGAACATTTGATCTGCTGGTACGGTTTAGGTGGCTTAAATTAAATACTTTTATTTTGGAATCACTGTCTCCAAGTAGTATTAACATCCTGCAAGACACACAGTAAATTGTCTCGTGGATATCCTCTGGCTTGCTCCTCTGGAGACTGAAGAGACTATTTTATGCGTTGTTTATTTTTTAAATGTTAGCAATAGCCTACTGCTTTTGTCTTTTTCATAATAACGTTGTTTTGCAAATCTGATGATCTTTACAACATTGTCTGGTTTTATGAGGTCTAGTTTATTTCTCCTGTCAACCAGGCTCTGGCACAGATCCTGAGCTTTCTTTGTTGAATTATGTTCCTTGATTTTTTCTACTTCCCGTAAGAAGTGCTGTGCCTAGAGGACCCTCTACTCTTACACCAGCTGGCAGTGCCTACATGTCGGTTTTTTCTGTGGTTCTTAATACTTTCTGCCTCTTCTGCAAGGCTTTGCTTCCTTTTAGAAGCAATTTTTTCCCTCTTTAGCTACTGAATGTCTGGTTCACTATGCTCATTCTCCTTTCAAATTCCCAAACTCCATTTGAAATCGGCCATTTGACATTCACAGAGGTCTTTAAGAAACTTGGTTTAGATATCAAATCATAACATCCTCCGTTCAACCAGGAATCTTCTTCCTTTTTTTTCAAGCTTTGCTTAGAGAATAAGCCACAGTTTTCAGGCAAGGTGTGGCGACAATCCCATAGATCTGCCTCTGCAGGATTAATATGCATTTGTTTGGAGAAAACAATGTTTTAAAATGTCATCCTTATATTCAGTTGTCTTTTCTCAAATAAATCAACTTGGAATTACCTCAGTAGCTGGGGAAAGAGAGGGGATATGATGAACATGGATTATGCTTGTTTCACTTTAGAGCAAAACCCCATCCAGAGTGCAAGTCTTTCACAAACACCACACAAAACCAGCAAGGATCTGTTGTATGAAAACACCTGCATTCTCAAAATTCATCTCCATCCTACATTCACACAAATACTTGATAAGCAGTATGAAGTAACTCTTGATAAGCAGTAACTCTTCCTCTCCTCCAGACCAAAAGAGATCCTCTTTGCTCCAACCCTGACACACACACGTGCAGAGGTAACAAGCATGACCCCACAAGGAAACGCCAAGAAACAAAAAGTGCTTCTATATGTCCTTCTTTGCAGGACTCAGGCAAGGTGGTGTTTAATACTCAGTAGATACGAGTTGACAGAGTAGTCAGAATGAGACAGCCTGGTTATTCAACATTTAACTTTGTGCAATACAGTCTGACCTCAGGCTGAGTGGTAAGCATTTCTTGTTTTAGGAGAAAAAAAATAACTCTCAGTTAGCGTTTCCAAAGGGTTGCCAAAGACTGCAATAAAGGAAAGAAAAAGGCATCCTAGTTAGACCTAAGAAGTAATCACAATTAAAAAATTGAGGGTCTGGACCACCTGCACGGGCTGTACATCTGCCTGCTTGACCTCAGGTGAGATCCTTGACTTCTAACATTGCTGTGGTTTTAGCCAAATCCAAAGACAGAATCACAGCAACAGCTAGGAATTGTGAGTGAAGAGCTGTAATTTAACAAAAAACCCCAGAGAATACATAATACCAGAGAAACCATAATACACTGTATCCAGCTGAGGAAAAAGAAGGGTCCATTTGATAAAACAAAGCAGAGACATTCTCTGTTGCATCAATCTTTCCAAATCTAAAACCTCAGGATACTCGGGCAACCACTCAGGTGAAACCTGAGTTTTGACTGTTAAGAAACTGCTTGACTTGATCTTCAGCGAGAACTTGTCTGGGCATTTCCCTGGGTTTCCTGAAATACCAGAAACAATACAATAATAACAAGTTTACTTTAAGAGACAAAAAAGAAACCTGGACACACCCTTTATTCAAGCAAGATATTCATTTCAATACATAATAAGGGGAGACTGGTTTGATGAATCCCCTCAAGTCATAACGACAGGTAGGAGGCATCCGAAGGCACTCGGTTCTCCTGCACACCTGCACACACATGTGTGCACACTCTCAGCAACTATTAGACACCAGCAAATGCTCAATTTGTCTAACAGCCCATAGTGGTGGGGTGTGGGGAGGAGAAAGCATTTTCAGTAATTTCTCTATTTCACATTAGTTACTGGCTGTAAATTATGCAAGAACAAGTCAACTGCACTGACTCTCCAAATTATTACTAGTCACTCAGCAGCTCTGACATCCACCCCAGAGGAACACATCAACCTCCTACTGACTGGAAGTGAATGAAGAAGTAAGTAGGCACTTATCTCTTCTTTAGTCTTTCGCTCCAGTCAAGGCTGATGATCAGCTCACAAAATTAAGGGAAAAAATACTAAGCCATTAGATGGGGAAAAAGATAGAAAAAAGCAAGGAAAAAGGGTCAGAAGAGGTACAGAAATCTGATAAAGACATATAAAGAAGCTGACTAAAAGCAGTTCCTGTCAAACTCTTTAAACATTTATGTTCCACCTTCCTAAGTAGTGCAAATTTTGTTCTTGAGAACTACAAGGCTGACATGGTTAATCTTGTTTTCACATATCCCTTTAACTAATTAAAAAATCTACTTCAGAGCTCAGTATTTTTAATATGCTCAGATAATGCAATTAACTCGAGAAGAAAAGCATTTCGGTAAAGGCTTCACCTTGTGTACACTGTGAGATTATGCTCATAATTATTTTTATTCTAGATTCTTTTTGTGAGACAACCCCCCCCATATTTTAATCCAGTGAAAAGCTACGCCTTTGAAACAGAATGTGATCATCTATTTATTTCTCCCGCAGACAAAACTGTGGTAATATTTAAAGGTTTGTCAGACAAAGGTGACTCAGTTCAACCAGAATGGGTGTTAGACTCCCTTTGCTGACTGATGATTAATATTTTCACATCTAAGTCTGGATACAAAGCTAACAGCTTGAAAGAAGAGGCATGCTACAGGTTCTTTTCTATGGTGAACACTGAACAAAATAATTTGCAGAGTAATAACCCAGAAATACAGTGTTCAGATATTTTATGTCTCCAGTTTTAGAGCTTCATTAGGAGTATTTAATTACCATCTTTTAATTGCAATATTGGAGAAATCTAAACGCAATAGCTGCCTTCACAGGTCTATCAAAGCTGAGAAGTATCAAAGGTGAGAAGAACTGTAGTGTCACATTAGTGTCTCAGTTGAGTCTCAGTGAGGCTTCAGTACATCAGTAGATGCAACAACGCTACATGCTTTTCTAGGAATGAATTGTACTCTTCTATCAGTCCACAAAAATCAAGGAATATCCTGAACCTAACATTTGCATTCAAGTGGTCTAATCTGTAGTCACCAACTCACAAAAGTGAAGACATCGATGCGACAGCTAACATAAATCAATTAATCCATGTATTTGTATTTAACAGCTTCCCCTTATTGCACAGAATATAAATACCCCCCCTACAAATTGAGTTACTTGCTGTATTTCTTGAGTCGCTGCAAATGGTTATAATCATGAATGAATCACAGTTAAATGTAAAGACTGGAAGAAATCTGGAAGGAAAACAACACTTTGTCATCTGAGTCTTCTTTACACTAATTTTATATTTACACGCATAATCTAGTGTTTTGCCTCTGACCAATTTTCTAAGCTTCAGATACACTCCTCAGCAGATGTTTGTACTCATACTGACATTCATGCTGTTGTCTTCTGTAGAGTTGAAGAAATCAGCATGATATTTAAAACATATTTCCCTTTGGACCCTTTGCAAACCTAAATACAGAGCAAAGACTACTTGGCTAATTTGAAACATGAGCAACATTCACACTGCCAGCTTTCCGACTTTGCTTTTTAGGTTTTCTTTTTTAAACCCAAGTCAAACACAGAAAACATGCAAAGCTTAGCATGCAAAGCTTAGTTTTTAATTGCTCAGATGTTTCCAATGACTGCAAAATATTTTCAATGCTCTATCATCCTATGAAATAATTTTGATGGCAAAGGTCGGTTTCTCCTTGGCCAAAGTGAAGATATTGACTGCCTGTAGATGTTTGTGAGGAGCAGACAGTTGCAAAGAAGAGATCTGGACTCAGAAGCAGCTGTCTAAAAGGACACTTAACACACTGAATGGATGTAGCAGTGCTTACTCATAAGGCTTCTTTTGCTTACATAAATGCATATTAAAAGCCAGAGCTGTAGCAAACCTATTGAAAAAAATTACTTAGAGAAGCTCTAATCTCATCAAAGAACTCCTGTGTCTTTTAAAACACAAACAACATCATGAACTTATGCCTGTAGAATTATTTCCACACTGTTGTTGCGCATGGATTTACCTGAACGTAGAGACTTTGTAGGTATGCTGGTGGGAACGTCTACAGTGAGCTGCAGACCACAAAACCCATTACAGATGGTATGTCTATTTACCCTATAAAACTGGTTTAATCAGATATGAGCAAAATCTGCTAATTGTGCAGTTCATTATGAGAATGCAAATTATAGTCCACATGCATCTAACATTACCAATCAGGTCTGAAAATGGGTGTGGGAATACTTTAAAAAAATTAATTATGTGGAATTGATTGCATAACACAGGTATTCTGTGCTTACAGGCTGAATAAACAGGCAGGATAAACTACGTGAAAATGTCTTTGTGCTGATGTGTAAGGACTCAAAATTTCAATCAACATCCAACCTTCATTTTTCACTTCAGAAAACAATATATTGATTCATCCCTGTTTCCAAGATACTTTGATTAGAAATGCCAAGATAGTATAAATAAAAATTCTTCAGATATGTTATATCAACCACCTAGTTCTTACTGCCAAGTACAGACAGACTGTTCCAGGTAAACATAACTCATTACTTGCAGTTATGAAATGGATCAAAGAACCATGAAATGGTTTGGGTTGTAAGGGACCTTAATCTACTTCCAACCGTCCCCACCATGGGCAGGGACACCTTCCACCAGATCACGTTGTTCGGGGCACCATCCAACATGGGTTCTAACACTTCCAGGGATGGGGCATCCACAGCTTCTCTGGGCAACCTGTTCCAATGCCTCACCACCCTCATAGTGAAGAAAGAAATAAATAACATTTAAAAAAAATGCCAGCACATGTGAACAAAGATCTCCCTTATGCCTCAAATCAAGCTCTATGCAAGGCTTAGATATCAGCATGTCACTGCCCAATCTTTGCGAAGGCTGTTTCAAAATGTAATACCTCCCCCATGAGAAGAGTAATTACCTTTACCTTCCCTTTGAGAGCAAGGCTTTAATACCTCCCTTGATCTTCTCTTACCAGATGAGTGATAAGCCTATCATGCTGATGAATGAAAGGCAATCAACCCTTCTTACTGCTAAGATATCTGTGAGATCTCATCCTTGGAGAACCACATACTTTTCTGAGCCAAACAATAAGTTGAAAAACCTGCAGAGGTTCTGTGTAGCTCATGTCTTTGTCACGTTTCCCCACTGAATCCATTCTGCTTGTTAAGTCCAGTAGAGCACATTCCGCTTCAGCTGACTGATGGGCTACAGCCCACTCCCAGCAGGCAAAATCTTAGGAACTGTCAATTCCTGAGTTTACTCCTATATTGGGGAACTCCTTGCAGCCTTGGATTTAAACTGGACTTGTGAAAAAGGGCACACTGACTTGAAAATCAGTTTGACTCTTTTAGAAAACACAGATCAAAGTTTCAGTGACAACTGACTGGGAAAACCAATGTGAAGAAGGCCTCAGGTTCTCCCTGGGGAGGATCCTGTTGTTATTATGATTGCTTAAAGTGCACAGCTATAGCAGATTATTTGCTTATCTTCCTGTGCAAATCCCTTACAGGAGTGCAGTCTGGCTTCATGCATTTAATATCTACAAGTATTAAAGCCTGTACATTAGCAGAGGTTATCAGTGGCTAATAGGTAGCAATAATAAAGGTTATCTCTTCTCTGAGCCATGAACTGCCTAGAAATAGAGACACGCAGGATCATTTGGCTTGAGTTTCTCATCTTTGCCTGGTTCACGAGCAAGCTCTTTCCCTAGGCAAGGGAACTGGGCTGCTATAGGTTCACAAACTTGCTGTACCAAAACTGTGACAGTAAAGCTCTGCAGGTCTGAAGGCAGAGCCCTTGGGGTGGATGTGGCAGAGCCAGGCACATGTCCCTGTGTCCCTGGCAGTCCCTCTGCAGCACAGCATGGCAGCACCCTCAGCCTGGGCAGAACTACACACAGAGTAAGGGGCAATGGCCTCCCATACAGACAACAACACACTTGAATATATGAAAAGGAGGAAGAGAGGACAGAGGCTGACATTTCTTGCATTTTGCTGAGCTGGCTTTTTACTCACACTTTCACCATTTCATGCATTGGCCATTGCCTTGTCGTTTACATACCGTGCAATGTTGAAGAGCTCTGGATGGTAAGGTAGCTAGACTCGCATTTCTGTGATTCGATATCCAGGTCTCCAATTTTCAAGATCAGGCGTTTTCCTGGAGGCACTTGGATTTTCTTTTCACAAAGAGTGTAGTTTGGGTATGTACCAGGATAGTTCTTGGATGCCAGCGTCCCGCTGTCTTGATACATCACTGTGTGCCCGCATCCATCCCCTGCAACAGGAGGACAAAAAAGGAAGAGAAAAGAAATGTAATAAGAAAAATGTGAAAGAAAAAAACCAGCATGTAAAGAAATGCCGGTCACATAATCATGGCTCATGCACTTTCCCCTTTTAAAAAAGTATTTTGAAATACTCCATCTCAGTTCTGCTGTAGTTGGAACATAGGTAAGTGAAATAAATCTAGTCACATTTCTCTTGTAAAGCAGTAGAAAGGAGGGTTGGAAACACTAATGAACTAAGGAGTGTTTGCCAGTACTGTACAGACAGATTCTCTGGCTTTCTGCTTTACAGACCAACCATACTGAACCCTGAAGAGAGAGTAACTGAATCACATATGAAAGCACAACAGATGTGATCTAGCTATGTACTATCATAGACCAAACATCTTACTTTCTTGTAGGTTTTCTTATATCAACTGCACAACACAAAAAAGCACAGGGGACAAGGTGAAGACACAAGAGAGGCTTCAAAAGGGGAGTGTGCATTGTTAATGGTACGCAGGCTACTTTGCAGTACGTGCCTGGAGATGCAAGTGCTGCTGCCTCCTTGCTCAAGGCGTGAGGGCAGATGCCCGTAAAGTGTGTTTTCATGGCACTGTGTAGGAGCCACCTCAGCTTTGGAGCCTTTCCTTGGTGGAGAGGCATCTGAGGAACAGCTGCAGCAGAACACAGGACAACAGGAAAAGGCACGTGGAAATACATGGAGGGGACGTGTGGACTGACATGGAAAACAGGAAGCATCCACAGAGGGGAAGGAAGCAGGTATCAGATAAGAGACCTTGACTATTAAAGGAAGCAATTTTTCTGAACTATTTAAAAGTATATTAATAACTTAAAATTGATATATTAAAACCCAAGCCATTTCATTCTGCTCAGTTATCCAAATAATTGGAAACTTTTGCAACAGTGAAACTAGGGTCATATACATGTGCATGTAGGCAGTCCTCAACTTTTAAGTCAGTTAGGGCATAGGCACTCTTTACATAGGAGTCTTGTATACTGCTTTTCTTTTTCTCTTCAAAACTGAAGCTAATCCAAGAAGTGTTAATAAAATAGACAATCCCGCAGAGCTGGGAATTCACAATGTTCTCTTTAACTACCCAAGATTTTACTTTTGGGGATATTTTGGTTAAACTGCTTTGGTCTGTGCATTTTCATTACTATCTGAACTTCCACAAACACTAGAAAACCAAACTTAAGGTTTCATAAGATTATTTAAAAATAAACAACAAGAAATGAAGTGTTGAAAAAGAAACATGCCTTGGTGGGGTTTGTTGGGCAAAGTGGCACGCTATGCAAAGATAAGCTCCAAGCTATCAAACTTTGACTTGCTACCATATAATTACACTGCCATTTTATCCAACTCACTTAACTGTTTTTTCACAAGCAACCACATTTGTTTTGAAGCTTTACCATTATTACTAGCTTTGTTGCCTGCTATTTATTTTTGTTGCAGGTTCATGCTGGGAATAGAGGGGAATAGAAGATATAGATCCAAAATCAGCTCACTGTAAAACATATTCAATATGTTGTTTTCAGATCTCGTTCACATGCTTTAAAAAACATCTGTTGTTCCATTTTTTTATCCAAGCATTATTGATTTTAGGATGCATAGGAAAATACTCAAGATGAAAGGAAAATTGGCCTCATGAGCAAATAATCTTTTAATGGAAGCTTTCTGCAACTGGAATAAAAATATAAAGAGCAATACAGTACATGAGCTATCAACTTTCTGAACAGAGAGAGGGGTCCACAGAGGTCCAGGCAATGTAAAACCAGACCACTTCTAGCAGGACACAGTACAACCTTGCTGCATATGTAGCCAACTGCTGTGTAGTAAAAAAAAAATGCCTGTGGCCTTTAATTTCCACTGCGTATTTCCATCTGTGAGCATTCGCTTTAGCTGGGCTGATGAAAATAAAGTAACTAAAATCTTGAGCTTGGTTTGCAACTTATCCTTATTAGGAAAGAAAAGGGAAAATAAAGGGGAAAACTACAGAACCACACGGGGATGAACTCCTTAGAATGAAAAGTCAAATATTCACATAGTTTTCATCTCACTGGGCTATGTTCTGGCCTGTGTCACCGTGGTACAATCCTAAGGATCCTTTGTGGTATAAAATGCTCCTCAAAAAACTGTGAAGACATTGTTATCATGGTAAGACCCTGACAACTGTCTAGGTCACAGAACCTTATATTTCCGCAGAAAGTATAGAGGAAAAACTGTGCATGAGAGACCTCAGCCTGCCTCTGTCGAGGTTATACAAGGTTTTGCTCCCAGGGATGCTTCTTCTTTTTTGTTAAATCTGTCTTTGAGTCACGGTGTTAACACCTGAACATCTTTTGGGCTAAGAATGCACAAATGCTCTTTTCTCACTTTTCTCCGGTGGGTCATGGTCATTCAAACACTCCAGCTGATGAGAGGTAGGCTCAGCATCAGCCTGCACCTGTGACGTCCCTTGCTGCCTCTGTTCTGCCTGCCTGCCTCAAAGGAAAAGTGAATGATAAAAGTTTATTTGCCACAAGAACTGAAGCAATGTCCAAGAAGTCAGACCAAGTTCTAGTAACTATTGTTTCTTACAGAGAAGGCTGACTGCAGCTCTGAATTTTGAGTTTCTCAGCAAGATTGCCAGAGCAAAGAAAAATCTTACACTGAAATTTGCTAGAAAAGATATCCTAGGGAAGGAGTCAGAAGGTATAGAGGGAAGGTACAGTAAAGCTCAGGATCTGATGGTTCAAAGAGAGATTTAATGATTAAATGTTAGAGAAAAAAATTACAAATATAAGACCATTATATACCAAATGCTCAGAAATGGAGGCAAGTTGTAAGAAATTCAAAGCATATCCCTATTTTCAAATGAAAAATGTGAACAATACTACCACTAGTTTTGTTCTTACTATTTTCCACAGAAAAATTTCGATTTCCAGTAGAAATGTGTTGACCAAACATCAAAAACATTGAGTTGAAAACACAACTCAATGTGTTTTGTCCTTATGAAAACTATAATTTAAATACCTGACATCACACTCTTTTCTATAGGCACAGCTCTTCTCACTGGAAATATGTTTATTCAGCCAGTCAGTTTGACACAGAATTTCTTGCTGATACTGAATTTTTAATTAGTACTACTTCTGAGAACTGTTTTCTATCACCCCATTTGGCAAGATGCTGGTAGCCTTGCCTCAGACATCCAAGTTGCATCACTTCTCACTGGACAGGAGCAAAGCAAAATATTTGGCCACAAGGTATTCAGCAACCAGAGAGTCTAAACCTACTTAGATCTGCTAAAATCTCCCCACAGCACCAGAAGTTATTGAAAGCACATCAAACATGCTTTTTAAAACAAGTTGCCATGGGCATTTGAATCAAGACCAAGATCATGGTCTCTGGATCATTGCCCTCTTGGCCTCCATGCAGGTTATACCAAGGATCACACAGCACTGAAATTAGGGCAGTTTACCAGGGATAAAAATACTCTCCTAGGGCAGACGATGGAAACAGCTCCCCACGAAGTGAGAACCACAGCTGGCACCTTCTGCCGCAGCAGCGAGCACACCACTCACACCTTGCCCTGTCTCATATGGTGTTCACTGAGAGCAGTGCATGTTTGTTGAACCAAACCTGGGACACCACCAGAAGACACCAGCACATGTCTCTCCACACAGGTAACAGGAGATACCATGTGGCTTGCAGATAGTACCATTTCCCACCCTCAGACACACACGTAATGAATGTGTGTGGGACAAGGTGGAAAAGTATCTCCAAGCAGCTGTGTCTGGGCTGGGTCTCACTATGGCTGCTGGCTAACAGGCAGGAGAGTCCCCTACAGGATCCAGCCTGCCCAGGAAGGACATAAGTAATGAAATCAATGCCCTCAAACAAGCTCTGGCCCCACACTGTGAGCTACTCCAGGCATAGCCCCTGACAGATACTGAGGCTTTAGCAAAATGATGGCGGTGCCAGAGGCAGAACAGCTAGAGATCTCTAAAATGATGCTGGTTTCTTCAAGCATCCTCTTGTCATCCAGAATCACCTGGCTAGGATAACTTGCTCCTCCCTTTCCAAGCCCAGCACCCAGGCTGAGCCCTGGTGTCTCACTCCTCTGCTCCCAGGGTTTTTCCACACCTTACAATGCATGTAGATGTGAATAGTGCCTTCATCCAAGCAGTAATCACATCCCCCTCTGAGTTAGGGAAAAGGCTACAGTTTTTCAAATAAGTGCTATAAAAAGTTTCCATGTGCTGCACCTTTCAAAAAACACGTTGATACGGTCAACTACAAAACAGTTACAGAGTATGGTATCAAAATGCATTTTCAAAAGCATTGCTACAATATCCTGGCTGCAAACAGCTGCCTTTTTCATCCGGATTCACCCTCATGAAGTAATTCGTAATAGACTTGGACCTAGTCCAGTGCTAAATACATGTTATACCTAGGCCTGTTCATCCACTCCGCCCGTGGTGCCCTGCCCCCTTCCATCCCATTGGACAAACCACTCTTGGTACCAGCATTTCATTCTTGGTGTCTCTGGTTACAGGCTGCTGCTACTTGCTGCCTCTTAGCTGCCCATCTCTTCCCATTGGGATGAAGCCCCACAAAGCAACTTTATCTCCCTCTATGCCTTTTCTCCCAGTTTGACATCCTTTTGCATAGCCACCTTCATGGTGATGCTTGGGACAAGGCATGCTCCCCCTACCCCTCATGGAGGCCAGGGAGCAGAGCTGTTGGGGGCTGCTGGCCTGTCCTTCCTTCCTACTCCTTTCTCCCTTGAGAGAAGAGGGTAGAAAACTGAGTTTGTAGACCTACATTTTTGATTCAGACAAAAAAAAAAATTAAAAAATCAGCATTTTTCTGAAGAGCCACAACTGTAGACGGGTGGTGTCAAGGTGAAGAAAACCCCACTGAGTCAAGGGCAAAGCTCTGAGAGATCTGATGAGAAACCCGTGAAGAGAAATAAGATTCATCTCATCTTCCACATTGCTTTCACTGAAGTAATCACTCCAGCTTATCAAAAGCTACAATATAACTGAACCAAGAAGGAGTTTTGCATCTCTGTTTGAAATGAGTTATGGATAAGAATAGATAAGTATCTAAAAAAGAAATCAATTCCTCCCAGTCAAACCTGTGCCATCCCTGCTGACGTGGGATAGTGAAAAAGACAAGGAAAACCCAAGTTTCTCGCTAAATGGCATTCAAATCCACTGGTGTGGTCTGAAAACACTTCATGTTTTCATACAACTACTTTAACTTCCGTCACTAATGAGATCATGTGCACTGCAAACACAAATGGGTTTGTGCCTTCACTGCTTTCTGAGGTGATGGAGTAAAATCCAGAGTTCAGTGCTTCATCTCTAACCTCTCTGCTGTCAAACCTGGGTCAAAAGCATCAGCTGCTTACTGTGTCATTATAACAGAAGGGAGAGAGCTCCACGCAACCGAGACCTAAAGCCATCACTTTCCTAGAGAATGGTGAAATGTCAGATCTTTGTGCTTTTCCTGGCAGTGACTTCAAGCAGGTAGCTAAAAGAAAGGACAACATCACAGTCTTGTGGCATTGCTGGGCAGGTGAGTACCCCCAGTCCTTCTTCCCAGCAGTGCTGGGGTCCAGAGCCACAGGCACCGTGTGGGTGGGGGGGGGATGGACATGCATTTGGGGATTTCACAAACCACCAGATTCAGGGTGGATTCCATTTACACCAGCCAAGCAACTGGCTGAGCCCTGCTTCTAAAGCATATAAATACACATCATGATTTTTTCAAAAGTCCAGCTTTACATTCTTCACAATATTTTGTAGATACAGCAAAAATCATTTTCAAATAATGAAAGAAACCACTAAAAATTAAGGCGAGTCTATAATCACCTGAACAAAAAAAAGATTAGTATCTTCCATGGCCTTTAAATTAGTATTAATATCTTTTAAAGGGAAGAAGTCTCCCACTCCACAGTATGCCATACTGCAAAAGGAAAAACAAATAGCATGTAAACATTTTCTTTGAATTGCATTTTAATTTGACTTCATTAGGTTCCCAGGAAACATTTTAACTTCTGCTGCAGCAGCTCCTGAGGACACCCATTTTGCTGCCCGAGCTAACCAAGCAGTGGCTGGTAGGAGGGCCAAGAGCAGGAAGGGAAGGTAGAGCAGCAGAAGAAACAAAGGAACACTGTGGAGTGCTGATTTTGTTGCCCAAATTATTTAGTTATGAACTTCAAAGGGATGCAATAGGAGAAGGAGGCCAAACAAACCACAGAATGTTTTCCCCTCCTCTTCACAGTTGTTATTTACCGTAATGGTGCTCTTAGAGCAGAAATGAAAAGAAAGCAAATGATCTCAAATTGGTTCCACAGTGGTTCCATAAATCACAAATTCCCACCATGCACCCATCTGCAATCACCCCTATAGCCTTTCAGGCTGCAGCAGGGGGCTGCCTTTCCTCAGGGTGTCCTCTGCAGCCAGACTCAGGAGATGCTCTGCCTCAAACATATAACAAGTTATTTTGGTAACCAGTTGAATTGCCATCATCAAGTATAGAAAAAAAAAAAAATCCCTGACAACTCCTCTAAATGTCTTATGTAGCAAAGTAGCTTACATCCATACTACCATTTTTCAAAGTGAAAGGGGTTTTTAGCAATTGCAGCACAGCCATCTGCCAGTAGCCAGTGAAATCTTTCCAGCTGTGCTGACCTACATGGCAGCGACTTTGCTGGATTGTTACAACAGACCTGGGCAGCCTTTACTACCCCAGAAATCTCTCACCTTTGCAGAAATTCACAAAGACAGAAACCCAGCAAGATCTGAGATTTTATTTATTTAGCTGCTAAAAGGTCAAAAGAAAGCAGAAATCTCCTTATAAGCGACTTCTCCCATCAACAGAAAGCCATAGTCACTGAAGAGGGAACTTCACATTCAGCGTACAGGTTCAAAACCTGAACAAGTAGTAAAGTCTTACTTAAACTAACAAAAATGCAAACCAGAAACTCTCTCACTGAAACTCTTCCAGTATCCATAAAGACTTGATTAACTTTACTGCTTAAAATAACTTTCTGGAATGCAACCATCTTATACATTTTAGGGACTTGTATCAGGATGAAGCCTAATACTACCTGGCAGGAGACCTCAGTGACAGGACAGTTCAGATTACTGTAGAAATCACAGTGCAAAAGAAGAGAATAGCAGCTACAGCCCGGTAGTTCCTTTCCTATGAATTATTTATGAGTACACGGGATTAAGAAGTTGCTGTATTTTGTGAAGGACAAAATCCTGAAACACAAAAGGGATAAGGTTCATACAAAATCGCAAATAGCATTGTGCAGTTTTCTTACTTTGCTTTTATTATATATGTAAATAGTAGCAAATGAGGTTTACCTTTGATTTTCAGTATCACTATCTGGTTCCATCACAATCTGTGAAAGACAGACAGTACCAGAGTACATGTCAAAAATAAGTATGGTTTAGTTGCTGCTTCTAGGACTTAGGTAGCATACCCAAATGTAGTCCACCAAAGAAGCAAATTTCAGTACTGGAATTTGCTTTTCAGCACTCTAAATACAGCACTCTTGTGCTTGTGGGTGTGAGAAACCTTCTACGCCTTTTTAGCTGCTGAAACAAAAGAGATTTGTAAATTATTTATTTATTTCCTGCATAGCTGCATTTAATATTTGTCAGTGCTTTTCTTTTATGAAGGTGGCATATTGCTGCAATTGACCACCTCAACATCTTACTGTTCTGTGTGGTTTTGGACAGAGGTAGGAGAACAGAGTTACATATGTATGGAAATTTCAGAGGAACCTTAAGTGTAGGGGTTCCCCTTTTGCAAAACTGATTTTGATTTTTTGTTTTCAAAATAAATACCTGCCTACTTTGAGATACATGCCCATATTACACACTTCAAGGGCAGCAAAGGCACTGACAAGTTAATTCCCAAGCACTTGTAACTGCATGCTCAGAAAGAACCGTGAAGGATTCCAAATAAATGGGAAAATGGTCATGCTCCACCCATGGTCATCAGCCTGTAGAGTAACTCAGAATCCTGTTGATGCTTCAGTGCTATGAAGGCTATGGGGAACAAATATCCCACAGACAGAGGTTTCTTTCCTGCCCCTCTGCCTACAACATCTCAGCAAGGTGCCGGCCGCACAGGTCTGCAGCAGGAGATGGAGTTCCCTCTCACCCTGTACTGGGCTACCCCTGCATCGGAGTGACATTTTGGCATTAGGGCATCTCCTCCAATTCTAATTTGTGGCAAACATGCCGTTGGATTTTTATTAAGGGTTTTTTCAGGCAAAGTAGGAAATGCTAATCTTAACTGAGAGTCATATCATATATATGCAAATTGTTTGCTCTACTTTCTCCATCTGTTTTCTTCTCAGGTTTTTCTCTTCACTATGCTTTACTGGAGATTAACTTACAGTATATTGCACCAAATTTGGACTGTGTGGGAAACATATGCTGCAATCTCAGGGCCAGACTTCGAATATTGGGTTGCACAGGAATAGGAATATTCACAGCAGTGCTAAGGACTGACAAACCCACAGGGACAGGAAATTCAGAGACACCACAGTAAGGAGAGGCTGAAGCAGAGCTGTTCCAGTTACAGTAGCAGGTGGGAAGGCAAGATTTCAAAACAGTTTTAATTTGGGCAAGAGGAAATGGCTGAACATGATAGAATGAAACTACACACTCCCCTTATTTTAATATGTAATTCTCTTGTTAGTGTGATACAAGTCAAGCAAGATAGAAAGTTAGCAATGATGCATGGTGGCCTTTTTTTTTTTTCTTGAAATCAGACCTACCCTGGCTTACTTGACAAATCATGCATTCACCCTTTATGCCTATATTTCTAGGTGGAATATGTGATTTGTTAGTAAGAAAAGACAACAGAAAGCATGCCACTTTTCTACAAGCAGATTATGCAGACACCCCATTATCCCCAAGGTATAGATCAACAAATATCTCTAAAAAAATGAATTGGTTTCTGATGGAAACAAGAATTGTCTTTTATCAGCAAGATATATTTTTTCTTTTGTCTTTTTACTCAGTGAACCCAACATCTAGGAAACTAGCTATTTCCTCCACGGTTATTGCACACTAACAAGAACTGGTTTCTTGCAACTTCAGTAGAAATAGAAGCAAAAATTAACTGAACTAAGATTAACTGAATTATTCTGACCTGAAACACTGAAAGCAAGAAATGCCTTTTGTCACTATTGTCATATTACCATCCTGACTGATACTTGTCATCAAGGTATTAACCAGAACAGTACATGCAGAAGCTCCATAAACCAGGAAATTTTGTTTCTGGTTAATTCTGGTTACAGACAGTTGCTGTGAAAGATATTTTAAATTAAAAAATAGAGAGAAAAGCAGCTACACCATTTCTTAAGTACTGTAGTGTTGGTTGTGGTACCATATATGGCCCACATCATCATTTCTGTTTCTTCTGTGATATGAGACTGCGCAAAAGGTATTTGCTAAGGGATGTAGAAAACAGTAGAGAAGAGTATATTTTATGCCACTCTGTGTACACCACATACACTGAAACTCCACAATTTTATTTTGACTGGAATTTTTTGATTAGCAGTACTGTCAAACAATCACATTCTCCAATTCTGAAACAGGATATGGCAGAAAGATCTGAACAGTTTTTCACTCATTTCAAGAGTGAATACCTCAGTGTAACTTCTCAATTTATTTTGATACAGTTTTATTTTGCTTTCTACCTCAAGAATACAGGAACTGAAATTCATCTGAAAACAAAATAGCAAATTAATTTTCAAAACACAAGCACTAGCAAGGACCATGAGTTTAACCATGCCTCTTCTCTCTGTGCTAAAACACCAGTAGATCACTTAGTAAGTGCTGACTCCTTGGATTTGAAAATGTTAACACTTATGACCATCCAAAAAACCTTCAGTTTTGTAGCTCACAGGCATTTCAACTTCAATTCTCCTGTAGCATGCTGACACAAGAAACATGGGATAATAAAAACCTCTGTCTTTGCGAGAAAACTGAAACAAGGAGTGCAATAGCTCTGATGTGAGCCATGGACCTTGCTGCTGAAACCTCCCAGTGGAGGGGGTCCCAGAGGATATCTGAATTTATTTTTCAGGTTAAAATATGTATTTTCATACCTGGAGGACAAAGTGGATTTTTTTTTTAATTATTTTTTTGTGTGTGTGCATTATGTGCTCATTTTAGAAATTAAGCATAGGTGACATTAAGTCAAAGCAACACATCCACACAGAACTGGTGTGGCACCAGAGCAAAACATGAGTAGTTTCAGACAGAAGCCACACATTTCTCTTCTGCGCAGTTACCACAGCTGCAACAACAAGGCTCAGGCATGTAACAAAAGCCATTCTGTTTGGCAGGGTGAAGAAATCCACCTATGCCTTCAGCTTTCTGAAGTCTCCCCTGCTATTCCATGAAGCAAAGTTTTGTTTGATTTCTGACAGGCCTTTGTATAGCTTGAGGGATCACATCCAGAATTCCCCATGTGTTTTTGTAATTTGAAATAAAACAAATAAACACAATTTTTATTCAGTAGACATGAACATCTGGAAGATGACATCAACATGACTTCAACTTTAATGTCAAAGCAATAGACTGAAATCCAATATTGTTGAACAATTTGTAGTGGAAGTGCCAGAAACTCGAACATCATGGAAAAAAATTGTGATGGATACAAAGTTTCTGCCACAGCTGAGGGAAGAAACAATGTTTTAGAAATTTACTAAATGCCTCTCGAACACTAAGTAATTAAAGAAGTAATTTGGGCATAAATGTGTGATACTAAATATAAAAATGAAGAAGATACTGGTCCAGTAGGAAGACTGGGGACTGGATTTCTAGTCTTGCCCTGCTCTGCTTTCCCCATTTATTCTCCTGTCCCTCAACATGGTACTTGAAAACACATTTAGTCTTCAGAGATGGGCAAAGACTGCACAGCATGGGCACACTCATCCTTCCCTCTGCCCATGTGGGAGAGGGGAGAATGGAGCACTCACCCAGAAAGCTGCTGCCATCAGACAGCAATCCTGTCCCATCAGGGGAATGGAAATAACAAGTAAGGTCACACTAGGACTGGAAATCCTGCTCAGAGAGGATGAGGAAGTTCCATTACCACCAAACTAAGCCTTCACATCTTGGAAGGAAACTCCTAAGAAGCAAGTCCTGTCTCTATCAAAAGAAGAGACAAGGAGAGAGGGAATGAAAAGATCAAAATGTTTCCTCCTCATAACACTCAGCTCCCAGGCTTAATTATACAGGATCAACAATCCTAACCATAACTACTGGCAGCTTCTCTATGTACAAGAGCCAACCTCAAAAATGTGGCTTTAGCACTCACACAATTTTTACAGACAAAAATCAGTTTAATTACATAGCTTGTAATTTCTCTTGAAAGCAAAAATAAAAATGTCTGTATACTTTTAAAACTAGTCAAACCACTATCCTTTTTCATTTAAACATCACTATTAGCTTGTCCCAGTTTGAAGTTTCCCACTCGCAGTTGTAACACTAATTAAACCTTTTGGGGAAGTTGTGTGCTCATTCTTATGCATTGCTATTAATATTTTTTATTGCAGTTAGCTGGGATCCAACACCATTCCAGTCCGAGGATTTTATTTGGATTTTGTCTGGCTTGTTTTATTCTTAGCAGATGGTGCAAACCCATGTGTTGATGAGTACATGCCACAGGAGAGCATCTGATACGATACAGCCAGCCCCAAACTACCGTGATGTCTACACTGAAAACTTCATTGCCTGCCACCACGGAGGACCACACTTCTTGGCATGGTGTGTTAGCTCAGATGAGCTTTCAAAACTGTACTACTGGTACCTAAGATGGTTTTGAAAAGGTACCTTAGACATCTCTATACAGTAGCATGAGCGTCCTCAAAGTTGGTGGTTTTTTGAACTAATTTTTACTGTGCTACGCATGTAACTCAAGTGAACCAAAGGTAACACAGTTTTAATAAATAGAAATGAATGTATTTTGCATATGCAAATCAACAAGTAATTTTCATGAAATATCATTCAATAGCCATGCAGGTAACAACTTTCCCAAAGCATCTTCTGCTTGCATTATCAGCGAGACTACTGGTGGCCTTCCTGTCTCTGACTTTGTTTGAAATACATCCCCTGATAAACTAAAGAGAAGTACATATAAAGAGCTTAGAGCTATTTATAGCAAAGTCTGTGTGACTGAAAACATTGCAGTTTTCTTGTGGTGGATACACGCATTGCTTATGAACTGCAACTGGAAAACTGTTGCCTCCCTCTTTAGCAATTCTAGTCAGTGTTCCCAAGGCAAGAGAGAGAGCCAAGGAAGGAAACAGACATAAGGACAAAACACAAACAAACTGAAAATTTACCAATCACTTATATTCAAAAACTGGAGGGGGGTGGGGTTGGGGGGTACAAGAAAAATTCATCTCAATCTGCATTTCAAACCGCAGAAAATGGGCATACAAAGTGGATTAGCAGGATCACACCAGTATTCTTCGGGTAAGGGTTTTGTGAAAGCCCCTGAGAACAGGCATAATCTCTCATAATTACTGGATACAGTGTTGTCACATTAAATAACAGCCTTTCCTCAAAACATTTAAAAGTCTACTGCCCATCAATTCTTGCAAGAGGGCATTGGGTGCAGCTGGCAACAGATCCAGGAATACTGCAAGCAAAGCTCACTCCTGAGTGCTGATCTGCAAATCCCACATGAACTAGTTTCATAGCTGTGCTTTATTTGAAGTGAAAATAAATGAGGTACAGCAAGAGCAGTGGCTTAAATCTTGTTCTTAATAGATTAAAATCCCCATTCCTCTTATGTCCTCCTACAGACAAACAATCAGGTTTTTTGTTTGTTTCATGTCTTTTTAAAGTCCTATTGGCCAGAAATGGATAGAAAATGAATGAAAACTCTGAAAGACTAAGATCCAGCTCTCATTTCTGCTGCCCACAATCACATGGTTCAAGGTCTTCTCAACACCAGAAAAAAACCCCAGGGAATGGTGAAAGGCAAAGATAATGTCTTCAGCTTTGCTTTCATTCTGTCTTGGGTTCTAAGTGTTGGAGAAGATTTTTAGAAGAGATACCAGGTCAGGCAGGGCTGTGTGAGGTTGGCAGGTGGGGAGTAAGGTACGTTTTGTAGTCATCAGCAAAGAACTGAAACCCCAAGAGAAGATCAGTGCGCAGCAGAGTAAAAAGGGAAAAGAACCACCTTTTATTAGAAATCCCAAAGCTATTTATCACTCATGGACAGTCACAGATGTAGTATTTGTCCCCAGATGAGACCTACTAAGCCTAAAAATATTTATAGGTAAAATCAGTTCCCTAAGTGCTCAGCCTTTCCTATCATCATTTTATGGACAACAAAATTCCACATTCGTAGTTGTCCTGGGACAACACACACAGTTAACATATTTTCAAGAAAAGAAAGAGAGTTGACACGTGGACTCTGCACACACTCAGATATGAGCCAGTCTCTGAAGTAACCACGCCACAGTGAAAAAAAGGGGTCTTTGCTTAATTTGAAACTTAAGTAAAGGAACAGAAGCTGTAACAGTTGCTTCATCCTTGTTCTGTATCATCCCCAAAGAAAAAAATTAAGGGAAATGTGAAGGCGGCAGGTTGTGCAGCCAGCTCATGACAGGTCAGAAAAATGTACTGCTTCATTTTTAAAAATGGATATTTTAAAATCAACAAACACCACACATATCTTTCTTTGAACCGGCAGGCGGGAGACACCAGTGGTGAGGAGAGAGAGAATTATCTGAAACTGAAGCCTGATTCACTCTGGCACTTCTACTCCATTACAACTTTTAAATCAAGTCAAGAAGCTTGTGTAACAGGAAGTTTGTGTCCACTTATCCTTATCTCCTTTCTCCACTGGTGTGACTTTAGAACACTTAGCCCCTAATTTATAGGGTAACAGTAATAAACAAACACATAGAAAAACTGTCCTCTGAAGAGAAAGGAGAGAGTGGGCAGAGAGTCAACATCTTTTCTGCATTCTAGACACTGGACACACTTGTAAAACTGAGTTTGATCCAGAAAATAACCAACAAAAATATTACTTGTGTTTCCATGCTCTTGGTTTGATAATAGAAGCATTTTTATCACGAATACAACATAAATGCTTTTACCAGTTAATGTGGGAATACAGACAAGGAAGGACGTTCATACTGCTCTGTGTTACTCTATGCACCCCCAGAAATCCCAGCAAACGTACTATTTTTCACTCCCTGAATGACTTTTTCTCCTTGATGTCACTGTGCGAGAAACAAACATTGGTGAAAGGGAAAACGAACAAAAAAACCCGTGAAACACAGACAAAAAGAGAAGATTAAGGGAACATGCTTTTTTTGCTACACGTTTGCTGAAACATATCTAATTGGAGTCCCAACACACTGAGGACAGAATAGCAAAGCTGCCATGAACCTGGCAGGTGGAAAGGCAACACGACTCACACCAAGCTCTCCCTTCTGTGGAGCTCCATACTAGAAATCTCTGTTAAAATAAGGTTATGGGAAAAATAGGTATAAATCAGCCGAAGTACTTTGTGTCATTGCCTGTTTGCGACGCTAATGCACAGCACTGGGTTCTGAAATTTGCAGCCAAGTTAGAACATTAACAGGGGAGCTTCTAAGTTATCTGAATGTATTGTCAAGCTCATTATGACGCTAAGCTTTCATTAACTATTTTATCGGTAGCTGTCAGTGAACTCTTCTAAGACCGTTGCATCAGACCACGCAATGCCACTGCCAAAAGGTTGCAACTCCTCGGTAGTAGATGCCATGTGTACTTGTGATTTACATAGGAAGCTTAACCGTGAGCCGCATAAAAAGAGGCTAAAAAGAATAATACCTGCGCCCTACTTGCAACAAACTGCACTATCACAAAAGGGCTCGGAAGACCCCCTCGAGATTCCTACGGAACTTTGTCCCGGCACGAGGATGGGCACTTCCCGTTTTCAGCGAGGCAGTGGGAGAGCAGAGCTGCCTACGGGCAGTCCCAGCTGTGGAGCAGGGGCTGCCGGCCCCGGCCGGAGCAGACGCGGCACTGCCGGTGTCCGAGCGCCTCCCGCCGCGCCCGGAGCTCCCGCCAGCGCTGACGAGGCGCGGCCAAAGACGGGCGCCCAGGTGGCCGCTCCCTGTCTCCTGCGCGCAACTTGCTGGAGACTTTTTTCGCCACTTACTTGACTTATTAAAAAGCAAAACAAACCAAGATCCTAAATAACAAAGATCGGGAAAGACGCAGTATACGTTTACCATAAGGCCGGTTACCACTTTAATCTCGCAGCTACTCAGACACGGGGATAAACCCGGCGAGGATTAACCAGGTCAACTATATACAGCCCTGAGAGCAGCTCAGGCTACGCTCCCGCAGAGCAGCGAGGCGAGGGCGGTGGGGACACCCCCCCCCCCCCCAGCAGCCCACCGCTCGCCCCCGGCGTGGGGAGCCCCCCGCGGGGCCGCGCACGCCGCCGATCTCCCCCCGCCCCCGGACTCACCCAGCGTCTCCGCCCGCAGCCAGAGCGGGGCCGAGGCTCCGAGCAGCAGCGAGAGCAGCAGCGAGGGGGCGGCCCGCGCCCCCCCGGCGGGGCCCATGGCTCCGGCTCTCGGTGGGGCGGGCAAGGCACAACTTCCCCACTTCCCTCCTTCTCCTTTCTCTTCCTCTCCTCTTCCTCCTCCTCCTCCTCGTCGGGGCGGCTCCGGGGTCAGCCCGCGCTCCCGCGGCTGGGGGCGGTCACCTCCCGGCATCCTTCCCCCCCGCAGGTGTTCCTGCGGAGGCGGAGAAGGGGCCGTGCGGGGCTGCCGCTGGCCCCGTGCCCTGCCGGTGGCCGGGCTGCAGCGCTGCCGCCTCCCGCCTCCCTCCTCCCCGGCCTGGGGCTGGGGGTGGAGAGAGGAAACGGGAGAAGGGGAAGCGCCACTATTCCCATTGGGCTGCCGCGCGGGGTATCTCCTCCTCCTGCCGTGGACCGAGGGGCCGGCGCGGCCCCGCCGCCCCCTCCCCTCCCCGGGTGCTGTTTCTCCCACCCACCGGCGCTCCGGGGTGCTGCACCGGAGTCGTGGGGCTCCCCAGGGTTGGGGGGCTCCCCCAAAACCGTGCAGCCCCCAGCATCGCCTGCGAAATCCCGAAGTTGGCAGGCCATGTGCATGCCCACGTCTATACACGCACACGCGTATATACAAGTATGTTTATAAGGAAGCAGGATTATTTTGCCGTTTGCAGACTAATTCCCAGGCGTCGCCCCCGCTGCCACAGCGGGAAGGGTCGCGGGAGTGCCTGCGCGGGGGGGACACGAGTGGGACCGGTCGGCAGCCGGATGGGGCAAGCGGCAGCGTTCGGCCCCTTCAGCACAGCCGGGGTCGTGATGGGACTTCTAGGTCCTGTAACCTGCTCCTGGGAGGGCATCTCCGTGCAAGGCTGCAACCGCAAGGTTAACCTGTGCCATCTTTTTGAATTGCCATTATGGGCTGAATTAACTGCAGCCTTTGTAAAGATGCTGTGTGCGTCTGTCTGTTTGGGTGGGATGCCCTTGGCGCTGGAGAAGACCTGTGGCACAGGGAGGAACACAGATGCATGGCAGGGAAACAGTGCCAGTGACCACAGGAGACCCCCATATTAAGCAAGCCCGAGCGACTGGCCTTTTAAAAGTATTCTGGAGAATTGAAGGTAGTCTGTCTGGCTCTATACATGCTTTTCAGGGATGGATTGCTGTGAGGCAGGTGGATTCACAGTGCTGGCAGTTCAGAAACACTGTACTGCTATGCTAAAATGAAGTGCAGAATTACCTTGTATGTCATAGAGATAAACCAGTTACGTTTTATATTATGTTAGAAAAAAAGTGAAGTTTAGTAAACCTTTATTTTAATTGAGCTCTTGTTTTGTAAGTGTTAATGTCTGTTTTTTAACTTTTCAGACACCATATGTGATCAGGCATATTTTTTACCACGTACCCAGTACATTATATTCTTGGTATATGTATTTAACACACGTTGTTAGTATTTGAGACTAACCCTTCTTTGCAAAGGAGAGTTTGAAATCTAGACTAAAATGTTAGACATGGTGCAGGGCAGAAAGAGTGTTTGTTAGTGCAGCAGTTTGGTGGTCAGACTAAGCCTTGCTGGATTTTGCCAACAAATGGCAGCATCCTTCTGGTTGAAAAAGATTGGGATGGATTACTCACTTCAAGACTCTGAAGACTGAGAGGCTTTTAAAGAGGAGTGTGTCCATGTGAATAAAAGTAGTCTGTACTTGTACTTGTCTCACAGATTGTCAGGAACAAATCCATACAAATGAGAGTGATTATGAAGAGGAAGGGACCAAAAATTAAAATTCTACAACATCCTCAAGATTGGATTTAAAAACTTCACAGAATTGGTGAAAATATTGTAGTCATAGAAAATGGTTTTCCCAATACCAAATACTGGTTCAAAATGTACAGGTGAGACCCAATATTAATGAAAACATGAGGGAGATAAATGAACAGGACAATATATGTGTTGCAAAACATATCATCTTTGAAAAAGTTACAGTTATTTAAAAGCAATATAACAACATAAGAGTGTGCATTGTTTCCTGTCAGTCTCAGCAGACAATCAAAACCAGTTAGTCATACACGGGTTGGTACTGGGAATTGTACCGTTTTGTATTCCATCAACTGATATCCAAAATATATTCTCTAAAATAGAGCCAAGTTGTAGTTGCATTTGTTAAGGGTTATCCTAAATATTGAGAGAACAGTCCTGTAGGTCGATCCCAAGTAACCTTGGCCAAGCAGTGTTGCGATAAACTGGTTTTGGTGAGCTTGGGCAATTTAATGAGCAAAACATTAAATTTACCACGGAGCTTGCAGACAATGTCATTAGTGCTGAGCTCTCCACAGAAATTATGTGGCTGGTAATCGGTAGAGGCAAGTTAGCAGCTTTGGAAAGCCAAAATGGTTTTTGCCTGCCACACACCTTTAGGAGGCTCAGAGTGAGGAGGAAGGTGGGCTTGCAGATACCACAAAAGGAAGATTTCTCCTTCTCCTGGGCTCTGGAGGCTTGGCAGTGTCCTCTGGAACAGATGTATAGAGAATAATTTCGTTAACAATTATTTTTATTCCAATGATTTGTATTAAAATGGTAAGTCATGCCCTTGAGACTGGAGCTGTAAAATGTCTGGGAGTGGTGTTTGTTTTTCATTCATGGTTAGTACAGGAGAGCACTGGTCAAAGGAAGGGCATGCAGGTTGCCTTTTCAAACTTCTCACCACCCAGAGCTCAGCCAGAGCTGGTTGCTTGTCCAAGGCTGCATGTTTCCTATTGTAAATGTATATAATTCTCCCACCTCTTGCAGGTGTTGGAAGCACAGCTTTGCTATGACTTCAGTAGGATAATAATAACAACGCAATCAGTGCAATAGCTTCTGTATTATTTATTTTGCTATTAAATTCACATTACCATACCATCTCCCTGTCAGTTTTCAATATGCTGTAGGCAAAGAACTTACTGTCATCTTCCAAGATTAAATAATCATTAAGAGAAATGAAGTAGTCTATAGCTCTCAAAGCTGTTATTCAAGGACTTGTGTAACCCCTGTCATATTGCTCCATTGGTTCAAGTGTACTTTTTCAAATTTCCCTTTGTAAGGAGGAGAGTTAATATGAGCTTTCAAATAAATACAGGTTTAAAGGCAAGGACTTTGAGTCAAGGCAAAAGATTAGTTCAGAAAGAAGGCATACATCGAGCCTGACTAATAAGTTTTCACACAATGGGAGCTTCACAACATAAAAGTTCCCTGGCAACTTATGGCAGCTTAATGAAGCTTATTTTGATCACTAAAACTGACTTAATTTGGAAGAGGTATAATTCATCCCAGGACATGGATGGGCTACTTTTTAGCATGAGCATGTGCCCTTCCTTTACAGATCGGGCATGCGATTTAGGAGTATTTTGTGTGTTTGATGCAAATGGTATTAACTGAGTCACCTACAACTAGAAAATGTGTATCATCTAGTATTCATTACATGGATACCTTTACTGTGCAGCCACCTGCAAATGAGAAATTCAGTTTTTACTTCACAGACCTCTGGCCTCAGGGTGAACAGCAAGGGAGGACCTCTGGACAAAATCAGCTCAAGACACTTTAGAAGGGGATTGGTTGGTTGGTCAGTATGGTGGGGACATACACAGGTTTCATTTATAGACTTATACAGTTTTTAGGTTCATGGATTTACCTTCTTAACCTATACTTTTTATATACTGTTGCATACTTGTATGTAACGTGTTTAAAAGTTGCTTCTAAACGGACCTAAATAATCCAATGAGTCCTTGCATGACTTGTGTGATGTTAAACTTGTAGTTTGTCTGGGGCATGAGGCAGGGGAGGAAATAAAAACACACTGAAGAGTTCACCTAAGCTTATCTTGCAAACTTGACACTGTATACATTCTTTCTTTCAAAGTGTCTTGTTCTGTACATGTTCTAGGAAAAAAAATAGAAGCCAAAACCAAAATATATACAAAGACATTCAAGTTTAATTTTCTTGGAGCAGCCTTGCTTTTGTGTGGCTAACAGGAAAGTTCCTGTTAACAAGTGGAAAGCATTTTCTTTGCTGACTTTATAAAAGAAAGGGGAGGAATGGAAAGCACAATGAGATGGAAAGGACCCGAGGTTACAAACTGCAAAGCCAAGAACAATTCAAGACACTGAGAGGTATGTTAATCTCTTCATTAGCAGAAGGATAGCTTGCAGATTGAGAGGCCTTTTAGCAGTCTTTATACATGGGCCAGGTTTTGCATTTTCACTGGGGCAAAGCAAATTGTATAATGAATTTACGGGATAAAGCTGAGATCAAAGTGCTCTGGTTGCTGTATGTATTCAGGTACTGTGTTCGACCAGAAGTGTATGTGGTGGTTGTATAAAAAAACCCCAGAAAATAAAAGATATAAAGTAACAGCCTGAGATGTGTCTAGGTTCAACATTTGTATGTGATATGCAAGGAGCCCTCTCTGTTAAAAATGGTTAGGCTACAGTCAAGTCAGAGCTGCAGCTAGGCTGTGGCATGCTCATGAAGCAGCAAAGACATTTCGTCCTGTATAACACCACCCTCTGTTAAGGTCTGCATACCATTAAACCAGCAGGACATGGACTGACCTCCAGGACTCCTCTGGGCTTCTGGATATTTATCTAACTGCTGTTGCAAAAAAGGTCTTGCCCATTCATAGTAAACTGTGGGACTGAACTCTCCTTCTCAGAGCCAGCCTTCGCTCTGGTGAAGTTCACATTTGCAACTTCCACCCTTGCTTAACGTAAGCATCCCTCCCCAGGTGTGAAAATGCACAGGAGTGAAGGAGTTAGTAAAATAACCTTTTCATTTTTAAGTGGTTTTGAGCAAGTAGCTAAGAGGATATCCTGACCGAGTGCTTCATTATTACTTTAAGGCAAACATGAAGTAAGAATCAGACAGAAAAAAAAATCTTGATAGAAGAAACAGTTTGACTTGCACTAGCATAGGCCACTGCCCACACCCATATGGATGAATTGAAACCGGATAGTGGCATTATGCAATTACACTGCTAACAGAAATCCCCAGGGTGGAGACCATAAGTATTCTTAGACCTTAAGAATATGGAAGAAGAAATTACAGGCAATAAATACCAGGAGAGAAAACTAAACTGCAGTAGACTTGAAGACTTTGTCTTTTCAGCAGACAGACCTATAGGTCTTGTCTGGGTGGGAATGATAGCAGGGCTCTTACCAGCACTGGCAGGGAATGCCCATGGGATAATTGGATATTAAGAGATAGGCAGCCTCATTCACTACAACAGCAGCAGTTGGGTGTAACTCTAATGAGAGTCATGAAGGGGATGAATGTGCACTTTTCATCACTTTAATTGCTGTAACCTATCCAATCATGTCACCTATTATGATGTAATTATGAGATCAAATTAAAGACTAATCATTTGTCCCACTGCCACATATTTTGCCAGTTTCTCACAGCTGCTCTGTAGTCTTGGGTCATAATTTTTCTTAGTTTCAAGCAAAAAGAAATAAAGTTGCTAATCATCTGGATTTTGAAGATAATCAACCAAACATGCTATACTGCTGTCAAGAAATATGGGGCAGAATGCTCCTTTTCATTTAAACATATTGTTTTAGTGTTGCCTTGAAAAATATTATGATCTAGAGATTTATGACACTCTTTGTCAAAGCAGAGCCTACTATTTTATGACTTACCAGCTGGCAACATCCTTGATCAATTTGTCAGTGACAAAGCTCTCATTATTTTTTATAGGTATTTTAAAGAGTTCTCCCGTTTCTGTAAGGTATTAGTCCTCATACTTTTTAAAAATATTAAATGTTGTCCCTTAATGCAAAGGTAGTATGTAATTTTTAACTGTAGCATGTTTTGGATTTTCAAGAGGGAGTTCACAACTGAATTTGCATGATCTGCATTTTTTCCATGAGAAACAAGTGGTCTTAATCATTTGCTCATGTTTATGAGTCCGCATCCAAGTAGGAGCTAAAAAATAACTTGTACAAAATATGAAGCCATCCCCTGCTCACTTGCAGGAATAAGCAATTATGTTTGAATCATGACTTAAATAAAGAGAGCAATCGGTCTAATTATATTCTTCCTCCAAAAGGTGTGGAGTAATGGAAAGCAAATGCAATTAAGCAGTTTGACCATTTCTGATATAGAGAGTGTAGCACTTTTGTATATTGCAGAGGGCAGTTTACATGCTGTTTTATTGATCATTATACACCTGGCTATATAAATAAGAGCTTAAAAGCCGAAAGCAAATACGAGCAGAGTGGCTGCTTGATTTAACAGAAATCATCCTGTTTACACCAGATCTAGCTCTTCTTCCTAATTTCAAGTGTTCATGCCATGCTGCAGTTTCCTTGTCAGAGATAACTGCTCAGCAGAGAGTAAATATATTATATTGGTGAACACTCAAATAAATTTTAAACTTTCATTGCTCATAAGATAATAAATGACCAATAATTGAAATTTTTATCACTGAAAGTTAGGTTTATTTGGACAGTATAATTTCTCAAATATTCCTTTTGGCATCCTTCTGTCTACTTCTTTTCATTAAAGACATTGTATTCTCAGTTATGTTAAACGTATGTTCTGGTCGTTGTTCTTGGCCAGGGTTCACAAATGGTCCTAAAAGTCTTTTTCAAAATGTGCTATATGTAGTTGAGCCTGAGTTAGGTCTGCCTCGCAGACTTAAATTCAGCCTGTATTTAAACTGTATGTTCTATATCCAGTCCGGCATTTGTCTGCCAAAATCAGATGTTCTTGACTCTTCTTCCCTTGAGCATGATGGTGGTTTTGGTGCAGGATGGTGGGGTCAGGCTGATTGCCCATGTGGATTCAGATCAGGAATTCATCTCCTGTGGACTGCTTGCCTGCACAGATGACAGAGGTTAAGGCCAGGGCCAGGCATTCACCATGTCAGTAGCTCTGCTGCCTAATCTAAATTTCTACCTTCTGCTGCCTGGGCATGTTGAGCTCCCACTCTAAAGGCTCTGCAGTAGATGTGTTTTCTTATCTGTTTCATACACATTTGTCCACAGCAGCTGGAAAGGTTTGAGTGAAGCCTTCATGGCTTCATCCGAAGACATTCCTCCAGTGGATTAACAGCTCTGAGTATCTAGGAATAAGAAAACCTTCAGCTGGCATGACCAAGCCTGACAGAGAACATCTGCCTTCTGTTTGTGGCCAAAGTCCCTGCAACAGTGCCCACTGTCCAGCCACAGCTCCTTACGTGTCAAGAGAAACGGGCAGCTTCACTGAAGAGATGCCAAATGTTGAACGCAGTGTTGATGCAGCTAACAAGAGCTAAGGCTGTGTTATTGGCTGCTCCAATCAGGGCAAAACTAACCCTTACAGTAATTACCAGGTCTAGTCTTGCAGTGGAAACATATACCTATTTTCTCAAAAGAAGACCTGAGTCCCTAGAGTTTCTGACTTTCTCATGCAGCTCATCTGGGAATTACCAGGACTCAGCACCACTTCAGGGGTCACCATAATCTTTTAGGCTCAGACTTCTGCTGTCAACATTTGAATACAGTACCATTTAGACATTTGTAGGTATTTGGCCTGCTGTTTCAATAAAGATGAGCGTGCTATAATAATCAGTCACAGGGATTCTTGTTGGCACTGTTGAACTGTCTTCTAGCTGACTTTGTAGCTTTTACTTGGAAAAGAGAGAGATCAAATGGATTTTGATTCATTCTCATTATCTGATTCTTCTCCTACACTCTCACCAATGTGGCCTTATTACTAGGGATGAAGAGAGGCAAATCCTGTCCTCTAAGGGAGCAGGAGAAGGAAGCCTGGCTGCTCTTCAGCCTCCTCTCAGTTACAAACCACTGTTGGAGCACATGTAGGCAATTTCACATTGGTTTCTGCTGGTTACAGAGTCTGGATTTGGTGGACCATGAACCTTCACTTACATCCTTGCATCTTAAAACCAGTATTTTTTTCTTGATGTTCCTTGTTCTATGTTAGGGTCCCAGGAATTTTGTTGTTTCGATCAGTGGAATTACACTAATGCAATACAATAGCAAACACTGAAGCAAAGGAAACAAAACCAGCATGATAGAGATAACGGTCAGAAAATAATGATAACATTTGCAGACAGCAGCTGTTCTAGCAACTGAAGGCTAACTTTTTGCTGCACAAAGGAAATCTTTATAGCTGTTTTGTTTTACTAGTCTTATAAAAATACACTTACAGAAAATGTCTCATATGTATTATATTTATCTGAAAAACTTGTGTGAAAAGCAGTAAACTATTTTGATTGGCATACAGGCATTGAAGTATATATACCTGGGCACTCTTTGTGCACCTGGAAACTTCTCAAAAGGAGACATTACTGCTCAGTAGTCCTGCTTGTATAGAGTCTCTTCCTTCAGATTAGTTTTTGGACCTAATCTTAAGCACCTTGAAGTGATTGGGGGAGCTTGTGTTGACAGCAGTGCCAAGTGCTCCTTTGGGCCTATGTTTTCTAGATTCTGATGCTGTAGTATTTCAAGATATTGCTGTATCCATAGCTCTTTACTCTGCTCAACTTCTGCAGTTTGCAAAGCAATGGAAGGAAGCATTTGTTTGCACCTCTGCTGTTCAACCTTCACTTAAATTGCTGTTAGGTTGAACATCCACCAATACACTGGACAGTGAAAACAAGTGCCCGGGAAAGTTGAAGGATATGGTCTCTACTGCAGTTGCTGCTGTGGATTACTGCCAAAGGGCACATTAACCTTTTTCCACAGAATAGTCTTTCTCTGCTTTGTAATTTAGTACAAATGCCAAACTTCACTCTTAAATGAATTAAAACAAAATGAAAACCCCTAATCAAATCAGACGAATTTTCTCAGAAATAATTATTGCAGTTATTGTTTTAAAATAAGTGATTCTCTTATATCCAGTTTGATATAGAGGTTTCCTCTTTCTGATGTATTCCTTCCCTCTTTGAGCTCCACTGATTTTTTTCAGCCTTAGAAGAGGTGTATGTGCACTTATGTTTGTGCATGTAAGTAAAACTGGAAAAATAATGTACTTTTCATAAACCAATTTATATCTTTAATCTTGGGAGCATAAACATATGAACCAGTATGACATCCTTTGTTTAATGTTTCTCCAGTCTTAGCCTGCTTTACCTTGAGGTAGTGTTTGTCATTATAGCTTTAGCATGTTATTGTTTTGCAAATCTTTTGGGAGTCCAGATGTACTTACAATTAAGGGCCAACTCTAACTATTTGTGTTATCATAATGCAGAAAGAGGTCACAGCTCTGTTGTGCAAGATCACAAACATGTCACAAGCAGCAGACCCTGCACTCCAGGCTTCTCTCTATTAAGGGACAATGATGTATCAGACCTAAATTTAGTTAACAATAGCAGCTGTTAGAGTGAAGGTTCAAATCAGCTGGGTCAAAGGATTTCTTTCTTGGCCTTGCTTCCCTTCTTCCTGGTGCTCACCTGATGTTGTGTTGAGCTAATTCAATTTGCTGAGCTAGCAGAACATTTTCTTGACAACAAGGTGAATGGCTTTCTGCTGTGTTGGGACCTGAATTAGCTCAGCAGGGGATCAAAACAGCACAAGAGTTGGTACAAGGGGAAGTGACCACTCTGCTAGGGCAGGGCAGGGAGACTGAGGTCTCGGAACATGGTGGGGAATGTCAGGGATCAGGCATATCTTCACCTGTTTGTTACAAATTTGTGTTTGTTTGAGGCTCAAAAACATTTTAGAGAACTTGTTTAATTTCTCCCCCCCCTATTATGAGGAGATTTGCTCTTGCTTGTGTAGATAAAGGGATCTACTCGTTCCTGTGGACCAGTGTCAGTGCCTGTACCCAGGGGTATTGCTCAACTAAGGAGAGGAGGACAGGAAGTTTTTGAGTGAAAGGCTGAAACTCTAGATATATACCAAAAGGTTACTAAGCAGTACATCCAAACAACACTCCAGCAACACACACAGGCAGGTGATTCAAATGGTCAAAACAGCCCTTGTTAAATCCTGTCTCCTTAGTGGACACTGTTGCTTCTTTATCTGTTAAGAAACTCTGTGCAGATGGGCTCTCTTTTGGATTGCTGGATAAGCAATTTCTTTTCGTGGAACTACTAGGAGATGAAATGTTCAGGTATTTGGGAATGCCATGGAAACTAGGAGGTGTTAGAGATAAAGAGTTCTATGGGAGACGTTTATGCAAGCTGAACATCTGATTGTTCTGAAGATCTCTACAAAGATGCTGTAATCTACACTATTGCTTCTGCAGCTTTTGTCTTTTTCTCCTAATCTTGGCTTTATATCTGCTTATACACTGATCTACATGCTCAGAGCAGTAAGTCACTTGCTCTGTAGTATGCAATCTTCTTTCCTTCTGTTCCTCTCTAAAAACCTTTGCACACCTTTTTCATGCAATCCTCTTCAGAAATGCTGCATCAGGCCATTTTACACTTACACTGTTGCACTGCCTGCTACTTGTGCAGTTGAAGTCTTGTTTTCTTCAAATTTCAGACTGCACATTTGATTAGTAATAATCAGGAGATATCTAATAGACAATACAGTCGAACAAATCACTAAAAAGCTTTGCAAATACTATGCTAACCTATCCTCTTTAAAGCAATACAAAAAGCAGTGCAAGCTTTACCTACTTAACAGCAAGGCTTTTATTGTCACTTGGTGCTTGCCCTCTTTCTCCCCTGGTGTCATGTAGGATGATTACACATAGTTTAGTAAACCCTAATATATTCTTGTAGTTTCAGATTTGAATCTTTCAGCAGCATATGTATAGATCTGTGTTAACCTTTAGCATTCCTTGTATTTTCTATCCAGGAGTAGCTTTCACATTTCTTAGTATTGTTAATCTCCACAGCTCAAATTTGCCTGGTCTGAAATCCATCATTGTACACTGTTTAATGAGACATTTCTCCAGTCATCATTACTGCAGATCAATAGAAACAAATCCCTGTCTCCTGACTGGTTTAGCTAAGTATCTCATGCATGACTGTCTTTCCAATTTGATCCAGTTTAACAGTCTGCTTCTCCCTCCCCCCCCAGCCCCACTTCTCTAATCTGCAGAGATAGATATAAATCTTTAGCCAGGCTCCAGGGGGTTTCTCTTGTATGGTCTTCCCTCTTTGTGCCCAGTGCTCTCTGACTGACTGGTTGCTATTGGCAGACAAACAGCTGTCTTAGCAGTTGCACTAACAAATAAAAGGGGAAGGAGGGAGGCCTGGGCAGTGAAGGGAAGGTTTTTGCCCTTGGGATCCTTGTTCACTTACTTTAGTGAGAAATTCAGAATAAAATGGGGGCCTATTGCTGGAGAGAAAATGGGAATAATCTGTGATCTTTGGAAAAGAGCAAAAATCCATCACCCCTAGTGCTTCACATCAGCATATTTTTTCAAGATGACCTCCCCAAGACAAAAGAGTTAGAAACTGGTAAGCAACAGCTGAGATTTTCCTTTTAATTGCCCTGCCCTGTAGGCAGGATGAGGGACTGATAGTCCCTCCTGTCTCACCTCTCCCAACTTTCCTCCCCATCAAGATAGGACTCATGAGTGTGGTCCATCTTTAAGGAATTTTTAGTGCTATGTAACTGGACACAAACAACCTAAATTAGACATGGACATATGTGGGCTTTGGATGTCCCTCTCCTTGCTTCCTCAGCCACCCCTCTTCTGTTGTTGCTCTCCTTCCAGTTGCTGCTGTGTGCTGCTGTTTTGTGAAACTCTGTACAGGTATGTTTAAGTGGCAGCACACAGACAAGTGTTTCATTTGAAGAGATTTTAGGTGCCTGACTCACACGTGTGAGCAGATCAAAATTAAATTGCTGGAGTGGGTATTACCTTGAGCTGCTTGGACTACCTTTGTGATGGAGTTTGCTGCCGCAGGAGCAGGGATGATGGTGTGGCTCCAGGACCAGGTCAGCTAGGAGCTGCCCTGAAATTTGAGAGCTTTTGTCCTGTAGTATCACAAAAATGATGAAAAAACCTGAAGTTGCAATCAGATGATGTTAATGTGTTGGACTGTAACCTTTGGCAGCCCAGAATATGTTTCCCAACTGATATTTCTGGCTGTAAATGCAACAGCCTGTGTCTGTGCACTGGGGTGTGTGGTAGAGGAGGCTGCCAACCCACTTTGAGCTGATAATTTCAGTGCAGCAAAGCCCTAAAGCTCTGTGTCTTAGATCATTAGTCTGCTTATATCGTACCATTCATGTATACATATACACAGTCATGTACATGTTCACACACAGGAAAGGTTTGCCTTCATGGATCATGAAAATTTCATGTATAAAGAAGAATAGAGTTACTTGTTTTACTGGCAGTAATAATGGGCATGTTTCTCTTAAGGTACGATAGCCCTACTCATCAGTATCAGGGCTGATTATTTGTCTGTACATAGTTCTATTTATCTCAAAAGGGTTTGAAAGATGAGGCCATAGTTTGCAAAGTGCTCTGATATATACTGCTGGGGAATTGTAATGAAGTTTTCTCTATTTTTGTCCTCATTCAGAATCTTCTCCCTTGCATATCCTCTCCTTGTGCTGGTCTTTGGGATTAAGGAAATTTTGTTCTGTAAGCAGACCTGTAATACAAAGGACAAGGTTATTAATGATATGTCATAAAATTTGGATCCCCAGCTCTGTGTCAGGATGCAGTGTTATGATAGGGATGCACTTAAAAATTGCACTTAATGCTCCAACACTTACTGACATTGCAAACTGTCCTTTTAAAGTTTGGCTTCTAAAGCCCATAAGTACTCTGTTCCTGAAGAATTTCTGAAATTCAGGTGAAAAATCCAAAGACTCAGTTAACTGTTAGTATTTGTTCGATCAGTGTGTTCAAAGGAACATAAACAAGAAAGGAGATATTTCAGTGGGTTTTTTTCTTTGAAGGTCGTAGTTTACGGGATGTTACAGTGACACCTGGTGGAAAACAGTGTGGGAAGTCTAAGAAAAAATTCTGCATCATTTGACTAGTTGTTCGTTTGAATAGTGTCCTTAATGTTATTATTAACTATTGGTTATGTTCAGAACCCATTTGTGCAAAGTATGCAGGTACTACCCATATATAAGTGTGCAAATTCTCACTGACAAAAATTATCAGCATCAGTAATAGCCAAGCTTTCCAGTTATAAAGAAAGGGTTAGTTATGTGTATTTGATAGTAACCAAATTTCCTTGTCCTAAAAGCCAAATGGCAACATTTTTATGGTGCTTGCAACTCTTTCTTCAGACTTTAAGATGCACCTTTATTGTATTCCTCACCAGATTCTTAACCTGGGAGAGTCACCATCCCTGGAAGTATTCAAGAAACCACTGGACGTGGCACTCAGTGCTATGGTTTAGTTTCCAAGGTGGTGTTCAGTCCAAGGTTGGACTCAATGATCTTGAAAGTCTTGTCGAACTGTAATGATTCTATGATTCTGTGTTTCTCACCTCCTACTGCTTCTCCTTATAAATGACAAAAAAAGACCCAAGACATCCTAACAATCAATAAATGCATAAAAACCCCCCACAATAAAACAAAAACAGAAAAAGTGTTGAATAATTAAATGCAATTAAAAGATTTTAAAAAAAAGTTTAAATTTAGACATATTTTTTTACCTGCGCTACATCTAAGACAGTAACTGAAATCCATGCCAGCCACCATTCTTAATCCTGATTGACCACATAGATCAATCACTGAAATCTTGTCTGATTTTAATTCACATCAGCACTAGCCCAAATAATATCCAGAAACAGTCTGGGATATAGTAAAAGCTAGGAGCCATTACCCATGGATATTTCACTTTCATCTATCCTCCTTTGGGGTATGAATGATTTTTAAAGTGTGGATGTGGCTTATCCCAAGCCACTTGCTAGGGCATGGGTGTGGGTACATTTAATTTACTAGTATAGACCTACTAGTCCTGGAAACCAAATCCTGAGGGTCCTAAATGTCCTAACTATCCAAAGCAGCCTACATCTGCCTGTCACCAGCTTCCTCTTCAGTTTTGCTGATCACGTGAGCTTTGATGAAGGTTCTTCAGCCAAGATGAGCTGGATTAGCAGAGAGCTACTGTTTAAGCAGTAAGACTAAACTGGCTATTTTGGCTGGAGCTAAGGAGTTACCTCTTGAGAAGCTTTGCTCATGGGATGGAGTGGGGTCAGCATCTTTCTGGAGTGGGGAATTGACAAGCAAATGGGGCAGTAATTTCCACTCACCTGTCTAGCTGGAAGCCCTTAGCTGAAAGCTAAGTTCAGCCTAGATAAATCTCACTCTCACCTAGGAGTTCCCTTGAGTAGTGGTGAAGACACTGAGATAATGCAACAGGAATCCCCCAGATGCTTCCCAGAGCAACTGGCAGAAAAGGAAGGAACCCTCTCCACCAAGCCTTTTCTTCCTCTGGCCACCTTTGAGCACCGTGGTCCACAGTATTTATTGACTATCTCCAGCCTGGCTTACCCTTTTCTCCTGCCTTGGTGCTTTTACTCCTTTCACTGCAAGGACAGAGCAGCACAGAGCATTGTTCTAGAGCCTGAACCAGAGAGAACAGCATCAGCTTAATGCTGAGAAATTGACTCCTGTAGTTGCTGGGTTAGTGTTAACCAGATTCTTAACCTGTTTTATTGCATGACTGCAGAAATGCTTACTTGGTAAGTAAACGGGGCTTAGAGAGATATGGTGGAAAAGTAGGTACCCCTTTAAGCAGCACTGATAGGATGTGCCAGCTTCAACTGATCATCAAAACGCTATATTATTTATAAAATAGCAAATTTGATTTATAATGGGTAATAGACATGCACAAAATTACGTAGCATTTCTTTTTGTATATATATATATGTAAGCTGGATTGATTTTCTGCTGCAGAATGACTCTGTGAATAGCTCTGCCAATATATCACAGATGTGTCACAGACTGGGACTGGATGTGTCTTAAGCTTGAATTTCCACTGATCTCTTTAATGTGAGCCTCCAACTCTTCACCACTCTTTCAGTCAGATACATGATTTATCTATCAGCTTCAATTTGCTTCCATGATTTGGGTACAAATTTACTACTATAGTTGTGCCCACTCACATAGAGAGCCCCTAGCAGTTTGGCTCTGCTTATTTTGTTTGTGCTTAGATTGCATCAGAAGGCAGACAGGAGGCTGTTTTGAGTGGTATTTTGATGTGGAAATGGAATATTTGGAATCAGTCATTAAAATAGAAAATTAATTAAAATTTTTGTCATGCCTGATACAGTCAGGGGTGTTTCAACAAGGTTGTTCATCATCACAAACAGATTTTCTTAGTTGCATTCACTTGAAAATATTTACAAATAGCTTAATCACTCTAAAAATTAACTTTAGGCCATTTTTTTCCCCGTTCTTTCTCTGTTTCCTTGTTGCTTGGAGCACGTGATTAAAAATATTGCACTTAGTCTCCCTTTTACGTTAATGATATTTGAGTAAGTAGATACAATGACTTTCATTGGTCAGCTCTTTTGTTTCAGCGGTTTAATAAGAAACCATGAAACAGATGTTGCGTAAGTTCAAGGCAAGTGCTCCAGGAAGCTGAGAAGCTGTTGAAGGAACAGAGTGTAAACAAGGATTTGAAAAAATAATAACCTGACATGCAGAAATTTTGCAGTTCCTTCTCTATCACCTAAACTAAAAGGAGTTTGCACAGCCAAGTGGAGGCTTTCCTCAGGCTAACAGATGAAATTAAGTTTAAGTTATGAGAAACGCTTGCCTGTGGGTTTTCCCGCTAAACAGACTTGTATTTTTTTACAGCCTATGGATTTCTGCAGTGTACTGTACTTTCTCGAGGAATTGTCAAAACTTATGTACAAGTAACCTGGTAAGTTTTCAAAAACTGCACCTAATCTTTTGAAACACAGATGGTTTTTCTCACTTTATATTACATATCAGCTCTTCTAAAGTTATTTTAAAGAATGTATTCTAGTAAAAGCAGAGTTTGAGAGCGAACGTTTGACATTTGAATTTTTGGAACCTGGCAAAGAAGAAATCCTACTGATCCGATTGAACGGAATTGCTATGAATGCTAAAGACCCTGGAAGGCGGGGGAGATAAACTTTATTTCTTTATTTATTCACTTTATTAATTAGTTTCTGTCTAATCCAGGACTTTTTTTTATAAATCTAGGAAAACTGTAAATTCACAAGAAACTGTCTGGGAATCTGTGGTTTGCACAACTATACTGAACTGGTTGCAGCTTAATTTTCAGCCAGTTAACTGGCTTAAATTGTGGGTGTTTCTATAAGTATTAAAATTAGTGGTCAGACCCTTAGTCTTATGCTTTTTTAATGTTCCTTTGAACAGCGGTGTGGAATTCATTATAATTCCTTCTACAAATGCAGAACAAAGATTAGCAAAACCTCTCAAATCCAAACAATAATTCTGCTTTCAGGAATTGCCTTCTTACTTCTATTTGCCTGAAATGTTGATGTGATTTAGAGGACCATGTATCTTTGCTTTGTAAAAAGGACATTTTGTGCCTTCATGCTGACTAGCTGTGGAAACCTGCTGCAGAGGACTATCACCTACTCCATTTTATTTCATACATTTTCCTGACAGTTCCTTTAAACTAGGTCTAACTCTTGCATCAGTGAAAGAGTTAATTGCCTTCCCTGATGGAAGCCTATCATGCAATGATAACTTTAATGGGGATCCTTTGATTTAAGCTTAAATTAATTCAGAATAAGAAGTAAGCTGCTCTTCCTTTCAGCTTTGAAAGACAGGAAGATCACATTCATGTTCAGTGAACGTATTGTATAAGACATTCAGATGAGGAAAATATAATTTTAGAGACTGAGAGATGTAAATCTTATTTTACTCCTCCAGTCTACTTGCCGTGTTCAAATTTGCTTTGTGAAACTTATTCTCAGTATTGTCACAATGTTCGTAGTTTTGCTGAAAATTTTTTTCAGAGAGTTGTTTTATTAAGGTTGTTCTTACCTGTTTTCAGGTCAAAACTTGGTGATTGCACACTTTGCACACTTTGAATTACATGAAAAAAGCCAGGTACATTAGCTGGAGAGCACTTTTGACAGGGGAGGAAAGATGGTGGAGGTCACCATATGCCTTCAAAAGATGGCCAGACAAAAGGCATTTAGCTTGAATTCTTTCTGCTTGAGGAGGCCAAACTGACTCAGTGAACCAGAATCAGGACATAAGAGCCAAACTCCTACCTGAGATAATTTAATTAACTCATTTATTTAATTAACGAACTGATTCTTCCAATGTCTCTGTTTGATGGTACTCTGACATTAGTCTCAAGTGAGAAGCTACTGGTGTGTCAACAATAAATTTCTCCAGATGAGGAAACCTCAGTCACAGAAAATCTGTTTTACAAGAAACCAATGCTTTATTATATCTTAATCAAAGAATTTTGGGGAAATATTCTGACTCTTTTTTAAAATGTCTGTATTTCTCTTATAGGAAGGAGAACTTGGAATTACTAACCTTTGTAATGTTAGTGACATCATTGGATCAGTGAGTAATGATTTATTTTGTTGTTTAAAGACATTTTGTGTTACTGCTATTTGCTTTTAATGGGTACAATGACCATATTGTCAAAGTAAATGTGCACAGTTGCTTGTCTAGCATAAGTCACTAGTTTGTGTGGTTAGATTTGGCTCACATTACTAGAGACATGACTATCTCTTTTGTTTAAAGAAAATGTGTAAAGGGTGTGGATCTCTACTGTGAGTCATGTTCACGTTTGTGATCTACAAAGTTCATAGTGTCTCATTTTTGAGACAAGTTGAAATGAGCGTTACCTGCAAAATGCCCATCAGTAAGACTGTCTTATTAATTTTCCATTGTACAGTTAAGTTTTTTGCTTTCTCAATGATTCAATTGGAGAAAACTTATAATTAAAATTATTGAACATTTATAGTTTTCTAGGACTTCAAATGGGGGATCTTCAGCTTAACGTGAGCTTTCCATAGGAGCACTCTTGAGGGACTTTAGCTGATGTTTTCTTAGTTCAGATTTCAAATGGAATTCAAGCTGGTGCTTACACATATTCCTTGAAGAGTGCTGGAGAATTCAGTCACCAATATTTTCTGCAGAGACTGGTGGGAAGCAGCCTCTCAGCCCATGGTATCTAGTGAGGCTGGGTCATTTATGATGCTGGGACCATAAAAGTCTGTGCTGTTATGACAATACCTAGCAAAGTTGACTCTCCTGTTTAGGTTAGAATTATCTTTGCTCAGTGTCATCAAATCTTAATTTTTTTTTTCATGAGGCTTTGCAATACTCAATATCAGAGGCTTCTGCTTCTGGAGTTGTTCCAGCTTCCGTTTTATAAGAAAAACCTTCATGATTATTAAGAAGTGGGACAGAAGAAACAGGAAAGGTCCAACATAAAAACTGAACCATGTAATATTTATTACGTCTTTGAAAACTCATGGTTTTAAAGCTGGTGGCCTGCCTATTGGAAAGCGGGAGTGGGGGCTTGTGTTGAACAGCTTTCCACTGTGCTTGCCTGTGCTGCATACTGCATATCTGTTACTTCTCCACAGAGAACAGGGGGTAAAACAAAGCTGGGAGGGCTGGAGCGCTGGCCATGTGCATCATAGCTGGCCGAGTAAACTCATTCCCAGAGCAATACTGAATGCGGACTGTCTTGGCCAATGCTCCTGCTGCCCCTGGAGCTGTGTATCAGTCCTTTCCCAAGGCCTATATGAAGCTGAACACCCTCCTCAGGTGATAGTCACAGTTTGCTCAAGTGTCCTGCTATCATTTAAGTGCTCTCAAAACAAGTGAGAGTGTCACAGCCTTTATCAGAGCTGAACCGGCAATTAAACATCTCCTATTTTTCACAAACCAGTCTCTAAGAATGATTATTTTTTTTTGACTTTTCACTGTATTTGGTTTTACATTGAGAATGGCACTATACAACCTAATCGTTTTACAGTAATATCTGAGTACCTATAATGTTTGGTGTATTTAATATATTTTTTACAGAGTCTAAGTGCTATAAATACCTATTTTATTGCTAAATAACCAGGTCATGAAGGAGATAAATGACTTGGTCATGCAGAATGCTGTGGTGCAGCTGAAAACTTAATGAATGTCCTCATCATTAGAGCTAGAGTATCTTTACTTCTCTTTAAAAATGTGCTTTCAAAGTCATTTTTAAAGCCACCCTGTCTTTGCAGTGCGAACAGGGATGTCAGTTTTGGAATGCAACGGTGCAAATCAATTGTCCACTGAAATGTGTGAGTATTGCCTTAGCCTTAGCTCTATAGCACTTGTCTCCAGTCCATCAAATGGCTTATCCAATGACAGACATTTGAAATCTACTCAGAGTAGTGTTTCTATGTAAAGATGTAATGTCCATATCTTTTCTCAGTTTGTTTATAAATTCTGTTTTGGGAAGCTACTAATTCTTGCTCTGCAACTTGCCTGTAATATCAAAAGTTTTCATTATGTCTGACAAAATGTGTGGGCATTTTACAGTTCATTAAGCTCAACCACTCACCCAGATTTTCAGACAGTGAGAAAGAACTAGTGTTTTTCAGAATTTAACTCTACCAGGGACTGTCTCAGAATTACATGCAGATGTAAATGAAGCACATGGTCTTTAGAAGATTGATTTCTTGATTTTACTAAACCAGATGGATGAGAACTAACACTGGTCTGGGACAACTGTCATGATAATTTTTAAAATGCTCATTTTTTTCTGGACCTCTTGAGCACCTAAATCTCATTCAGCCTTAGCACTGTTATAGTGTTGACTTTCTGTTTTTTCAAGTGTGCATTTTTCTTCTTCATTATTTGGCAATGGTTTTGTAGTGTATTTTCACTGTAAGCAACTTCTAATTAATTGGCATTATCTGTTTGAAATACTCTGTGATTTTGTACTAATCCCACATTTTATTAATTTGTTTCTTGGCAGAATGAGACATACACCAGAGCATGTGAGGTAAGTTAAATGCTATCAGAGCAGTACATAAAAAAACCAAAACACAATTTCAGTTATTACTGTGTCCACATAATGCTAAGAAAAACAATGTAGATACACAAGCTTGTCAGTTCAGGTCTAATTTTTTTAATACTTCTGAAGATGAGTTAAGCATCTGGATCCTTTCTTTTCAGCATGGTGGCTAAGGACATGTTTGTGTTAAACACTTCTGTATGGAAAAAAGCATTGATGTAACGAAAGCAGCCTAATCTCAACATTATGAAACTCAGTACAGACCTATTTAAATGATGTTCTAGGCTCTCACCAGAGTCCTGTTCATCCAGTTTTTCATTAATGCCATCAAAGACTATCCAGAGAGAATGCTTGTTAAGGTTGGTCTGATACCAGCTTCCTTAAGAAGTGGAAACAAGGAGTGGGAGCTAGAAGACAAAAGACGAATGGGTCAACAAAGTGCTTTTAAAGAGACGGTGCCTTTCTGGGGCCCTTTTATCATGAACATAGAGTGCAAGATGGGATACGATAAGGATGAGATGATTGCAGGATTGTGTTTGGCACTGCTAAGACCTCAGGATGAAGGCTGTTCTTAGTCGGGGGCAACACACTTCAAGCAGGTGATGGAGGAGTTGGAGAGAGTCCTGAGTAGAATACAAACCCTCAGGCAACCTGAAAATCTGACTGAAAGGGTTATTTTTTATTTTTTAAAATGCTTTTTAATCTATCAAATTGTTACCGTAAAAAAATTTTACTAATACACTAAATAGTGGTTTTAGAGTCTAGGAACTGTCCAAGAAGTAACCAAATTACTTTTGTAAAAACACAAGATTAGTGAGGGGGTTTTGTTGGTTTTGGGTTTGAGGTTTATTTTTTCCTTGTCTGGCCATGCAATATGCCAGTCAAATTCACTGTCACTGCAAGGGTTTTTTTGGGATTATCTTTCCACTGGATCAGTTGATTGACTTAACTATCCACCTGGTCAGGCATGCATCATGGCACTGCACAAAGAGGATCAGGTCATTGCAATCTGTAGAGCAAAGGAATGGGAGTAAGACTTTTCCTTTGACATTAGCTCAGTTCTGTTGTGTGACTGCACCTTGGCACTGAAATCTGGTAGTATTTCTCCTTTCACCTGGGTGCAGGGGAGTGCCACCGAATTTGGTGGGAATATTCACAAGAAAGGACAGCGTACTCTGGCTCATACTGGCATCTCTGGTGGATGGAGAAGATATGAGGATTTATTGTTTTCAGGTAGAACAGATGATAAATTTTCCTCCAAATTTCTAAGGCTAGGAGATTTTGCAATCCTCTTACCTCAAGCAAAAATTTAGTTTATGGTTCAAGTTCAGAAAAAATCAGAAGAAAGAATAACACAATAAAACAAATGCTCAGAAATGTCTGTGTTAAATGAAGCAGAAGGCACTATGAATCGGTGTGTAATCTGAGGACACAGTCCGCTACAACTAAACAAATATTGGCTGTAAATGAAAGCTCTAGTGTGCAGCTGATAACTGATATCTGCTAATACTCAGATCTTTGCCTGCTATCAGTTACGATAATTCACTTGGAAGTATTAAATTTCATTTCTCTGCGTTTGAAAACATTGGATAAAATTTTTGAAGTGCTTGCACTCAGCACTGAATGTCTACATGTGTGATACTGTATATTGGAGGATACTGCTAAGCAAGTTTTCAAATCTGTCTCAGCTGCAAGTGTGTTGTCTGAAATAACATGTCTTATCAGTTTCCAGAAGGTGCCAGAAGTGTGTATCCTCAAATCATAGGAAGAGCAGTTAAAAATTTTCCTCGCTTACCATAATGAATTGCTTCTTAATGATCTAAAGGTTAATTATCACTTAAAAGGTGGCTGCTGTATGAAGCAAACTTCAAGATTTTGTAGGCCAAGTGAACTTGAAGAATAAAATGAGCCCAAATGAAACACCTGTCTAGAAAAGCTCAAACCACCACTTCTCAAAAGTTTTGGATTTCCAGGATTCTCTAGAATGTAATTTTAAAACTACTGAAACCCACCTGGAACATGGTTCTACCTGTTCTCTACCTTTAATGCATGGTAATACTATATCTATGTTCCCTACCTAAACTAAAAAGTTGTGAATTTTCTGTTCTTAGGACGTGAATGTGGAGCTCACTGCCCTTGGACATTTGTTATGTTTGTAGCTTGTAGACACAACTGTACCAGAAGGAGTAACTACTGAAAAGGAAGTGTGAATTAGGCATGACTGCTCTTACAAATTGCTGATTTCAGGCTATTTTGAAAATTCACTGGAAGTACACCTGTAAGAATGTGCCTCATTCATAAGGAATCCTTGAAGCAGGAAAAGGTGATATCCAACATGTGGAATACATCACTAACAAGTCAAAAACCTTGGTTAAACTCCATGGTTACCTCTGAAATCTATTTCCAATGTTAATGTAGCTCCATATTCATGCTTTCCACAAAGGGACAATGTGTAAGGAGGAAACCCTTAATTCAGTGCCTAGTGAATTGACAAAAAGGCTCTCAGTAAAATCGTCGGAGTGAGTTCATGGTACTGCTGTCTTTTAGAGTGAATATAATGATCTTTGTAGGGTTTGTATATGTGCAAAATGTCCACAGAATTTGTATGTATTTAAAATGTGTCTGCATGATTCTGGAAAGAAATCTGCCTTTACACAAAGCTAACCAGTGAGTTCTGTACCCTACACAGATAATTTCCTGTAAGTTTGGCTGTAGCCGTGCAGAGGATGCATATGGAGCTGAAGCACTAAGTAAGTCTGAATAGAGTCCTGTGTCCAACTGACAGTCTGATAAATTCAGTTTTAGGATTATAGTCTTGTTCTATGATCTGGGTTTCTTTAAAAAATAGGAATGACTGGAGTATTTTCATTAATCAGAATATTATTATTCTTTTTTCCTTCAACAAATACACTAAAATTTATCTTAGAGTAAAACTTTTTTCCCTCCCTTTCATGGACATGAGATTTTTGAGTCCAGTCTCAACTGTTTAAGATCATACCTTGGGCTGATGTAGGGCTAATGAAATAATCCCCTTGAAAATCTCTTCAGAGGCCTCCCACACCTTCTCTAGGTTTCTATTCAGTAAAATTTTACTAAGTATCTGTAACCATAAGTGCAGAGTTATAGTCACATTTGCTCACCTTGAACTTGGCCCATTTCAGGCTTACTTATCAAACTGTCTTTAAAATGTTATGGGATTTATTCAGCAACATTTTCAATATATTCCTTTGTGTGTTTTTATTGGCTTTACTGCTTTCAGGTGTGCGGGTAATAGGCTTTTACCTTTGAGACACAGAGATTACCATGAAAGATTTTTTTCTTACTGTTGCATTTTATTTTCCGCTCAGACTACTTGAACAAGCCTAAATCACCATTTGCATCTGCCATTGGAAGCCAAAGTGTCACATTAGGGTGGAAGCCAGCTAATGTCTCTGGGGTGAAATATATTATCCAGTGGAAATACAATCAGCTCCCTGGAGACTGGAGGTACACAGAGGTAAAGATGGACACTTCCTTTTACTTTGCAAGGAAATAGGCTCTTCTCTGTCCTTTTTTTTAAAAAAAAATTGGATAATATGTTAGGTACATAAAAGTGGTTTGCAAAATCACGAGTAGCATGGAGAAGCTGAAGAGTGGTTGATTATTGCCCATTTCCTTCAACATAGGAACTAGGGAACGGGATATAAACTAGCAGGTAGCAGGCTCAAAACTATCAAATGAAAGTGTCTCCTCACAGAATGTGTAGCTAAAATGTTCAGATAATTCCTGGCCCACGTGGATGTTAAATTACTATAAACTCCTTAATATTAAAATTGCTAAAATTATTAAATAGGGTCTGAATAGTGACTGGAAAAATTAGCAGATGAAAATATTGAGTTCTACTAAATGTAAACATTCCTATAGCTTCATGTTGAGCCATGCTTATGAAATGCCAAGACTGAGAGAACTCAAGAGAAATATGGCTGTTGACTTTCTTTTTTTTTTTTTTTAATACCTTTCCCTAGGGAAATTTATTTGGTTCTTGTCAAAGCACAATACTTGGCTAGAAAGACCTTTTTTCTGACTCAGTATGGTTATTGTCATATTATGTTCTTTTGCGTCAACTATACACTTGTTATCTTGCCATCATCTCATGGACCAATTTGCAGAACATGACAAGTTGCTGCTGCAAATCAAAGGTAAAGATAATTTGCTAAGCAGGAAGTTCTTCTGAATGAATCATTGATGAAATAATAGGGAACAATTACTTCAGACAATAAATATTTCAGTGTAACTAGGAGACTTTGGACCTTACAACTGTAGTCTATGTATCAGCAGTTTAAAATACATGGCTCATAATAAGTTATTATTTTAGCTTTTCTTTTTTTTTTAACTACCTTCTTAAAATTTACTATTATATTACATTCATCCTTTCTTCCATCTGATCATTGTTTAGATTTGGTCATGTGTTCTAAAGAAAAGAGAAGAGAAAAAGTTCTGAAAAGATGAAAAATCAAAGACTATGAGGAAAGTAACTCCCAGAATTTCCTCTTATTTAAACTCAGGATGCTGCACTCTTTTATCCTGAAATATGTATGTTGCTGTATGAGACCTCTTTTGCCTGATAGCATCCTACATAGTAGCTGCAGTTGGAGGAAGACAAAAAACCCAATTGTGTCTGTGCATTAATCTAGGTAACCTCTGAAACTTCATATACAGTCAAAGACCTTCAAGCCTTCACAGAATATGTGTTTCGAGTAGTTTGGATCATTACATCTGAGCTGCAGCTCCATTCTCCATCTAGTCCCAACTACCGGACACATGCTTTTGGAGGTAATGAATTGTGCTACTGATTACATCTTTCAGGACTTTAACAGAAACACCTAGGTTTCATTGTTGTTTCTTTCACAGAAAACATTGATGTCTCATTTTCAGAGTGATGTGTATGTTGTCTATTGGGTAGCTGCAGAAGACCAAACTAAAATATCACAGGTTCTTTTTGTTTGAAGTAGGGCTCCTTCCTGCATTTGGTTTTAAAAGCAAGCACAGAAAATTACATGGTCAAAATTGTGAGGTCACATCCGACACTTCTGTGTGTAATTATGCATGCTAAATTCTTGACTGAAACATACACCTGTTTTCCTGGACATTAAAAAAGTTAATTGTTGCTGAAATTTTTTGCTGTCCCTAACAATGTGTATTGGTGTATGAATGAATTAAGAAGTAGGAAATCTAAAAATGTACTTAGAAAACCCAAAAGCCATTAATGTCGTAAACGCCATACCAGAGTCAGATATTTCTGTCTCTTGCAGCTCCTGCAACAGCTCCTGTCATTAAAGATATTCAGAGTTCAAGTCCAAACACTGTTGAAGTCAGTTGGTCTCCACCACTTTTTCCAAACGGATTGATTATTGGATACAACTTGCTCCTGACCAGTGCAAATCATGAATTGTTGAGAGCCTCAAGGGGGCACTGCTTTCAATTCTACTCCACCTTCCCAAACACCACTTACAGGTACAAAAATAAAAGATAACTGACTTGGCCAAGTGTGCTGTCACAGTTCTTTCCCACATAGCCCAGAGTATGCCTTAATACCACTTCTGCACAATTATGCTGTTTACTTGTGTTCTTGCCAAAATCAGAGGTGCTTTCCTTGAGGTAACAGAGTTATCCCAGGTAAGTTGGCTGCTTATGCAAAAATCAGATGCGGAGGAAGGAAAAGCTACTTGATACAGGATCAGGAAGCTGCATTTTCATAGCTGTTGTTTTTAATTTTTTAAAGTTTGTGTGACATGTTTTTAATATATTCAGGAAATGATACAGCAGTCCTCTCCAGTCCTTTAAGAACCTGGAAAAATTCCTTCATTTTTATTAAACATGAAAACCTACATTCTGATGGCACTGGTAAATACAGATCTTCCTTTGAAATGAAATTGAGTTGTTCTTCTGAGTCTGCAAACTTATTTTGAATTTAAATTTAAAATATTCTATTGTTGTTTCACCTTTGGGCAATTCAGGTTTTGGTTGGTGTTGTTTTTATTATAAATTTCCTAGAGCATTATATTTAAATGGGTATTTTCTAAAAGTCAAACACTTCCGTAGCATCTTCCCTACTTGACAAAATGTTTCTCAGGCAACCTTTCAAAAGAAACCCGCAAACCCCAAACCTGTCTCTTTGGTTTACCATAGGTTCAGTATTGTGGCAGTTAATGAGGTTGGTGCTGGACCCCCTGCCGAAGCCAACATCACAACTCCAGCATCCAAAGGTATAAGCGTACTTATCACAGTCTGTTCGTGGGGACAAACTCATGTTTGTTGGCCTGCCATGTATCTGGGAGAAGAGACTAATATTTAGTCTGTAAACAATGTGTGTCAAGGAGCTGTATACTGACAAGCCAATAACGTTTCAGGGAGAGCCCTGTTCTTTAGCTGAAGACATTATTAGGCTACACAGCATAGTAATGACTTGTGAAGCTGGCAGGCCCAAACAGATTTGGGCTGAGTTGTATCACAGATGAAAACCACCTCAATGGTCTGGGGTGGTGCCTGAAAAAACATGATTCTATTTTCCAGATGAGATTTAAAAAGCTGACAAACAACTGTATTTCTTCTAATAATATTAAATACTTAATATGAAGCTCTTTTGTCAAAACTTCTCAGTTGTCTCAAGCCAAATATGTGACATCATATCAATTTTTGTTGCTCTTTCATGAAGGTATTTATTTTGCTATATGAACTAATTAATATTGAAAGTAATGATACACTGTAGGTATCTCTTAAAGAACTGCAGAAATATTAATAAATTGCCAGAGAAAGGTACACGTTGGGATAGAGCACAAGTAAGAAAGAAATCAATGTTACTAAAAGAAAACAAAGGATACTGCCCTCCTCCAGAAGAAATTCACTTGTCAAACACCTGGAAACACTTCAACTCTATGAAAGCACTTCGAAACTGTCTCTGAATCTCCAGTCTTCTGCTATTGGTTAGAGAAATTAAACTTACTTCTCTAGTGTGAGTTTGTTTTTTGTTTTTGTTTTTTTTTTTTTAATAATAGTTCAGACACCGATATGTCCTTACTTGGTGACTCCACGGAGGTTTGCTCTAGGGTTGGCTGACCCTGAGCCGTAAATGTTTGTATCATTTGCGAAAAGTCCAGGCCATGTTCATTCATTTTGTCAATATAATTACCAAACAATTAATTTAAGGCAGAAAACAAACAAAAAACCCTTTCCCCCCAAAAAAACTTTATGGAGATGAGGAACCACCCCACCACCCCTTACTTGTCATCACATAAAATTTTGGTTGTTTCCCACTGAATTGCACAGGCACATGCTTTCTCTCCCTGTGCTAACACTGAACAGGAGCAACCCTACCTTTTGTGTCGTGTTCAGAAATGGTGTTACTGCATAAGGTACTGAGCTGTGTAGATCTGAACCCCAGGAAGAGTCAGCAAAAGAATTTGGTTGCTGGTGTAGGTTGCAAGAAATGTTACTTGTAAAGAGATGAGGGTGTACTATTGTCCTGTTGTACTCTGCTCTGGAGGCATCATTATCAAAATTACAGTGTGTAATCATGCGAGAAATACATGCAGCTCAATCTATGCAGATTATCTGGGAATAAATTAAGACGGCATTTAATCACAGTTTTGTGATACTCATATGAGGAAATGAAATCTGATAGCAGACAGCTGTTTAAACTGGAGGAAAAAAAAAGGAAATATGGTTTGGCAATGGAAATCAGCCAAATTCATACTTGAAATAATACACCACTTTTTCAAATGAAGGTAGCTACCTCGTGAATCAATTTAGCAGGGTGTGTGATAGATTTTCAAGGATCTGAGACTCAGAAGCAAGGTAATCTGTTTTTCTTAGGATCTTGCATAGCCCAGACAGAAGATACTGCAGAGGTTTTGATATAAGTTACTTGGGCCTTTATAAACATGAAGTCAGCTTCTGTGACCAAATCTCTCCTTCTTGACTTTAAATTCTATGACTTTATTAGAAAAAAACCTCATTATTAAATGTATCAACTTTGAAGCAGATGGAATTATCCAATTGTTATTATCTTCACCTGCAAAAGCTACTTGCTTCTTGAAAAAATCAGTTGTCAACAGGACGAAACATATGAAATAAACATAACTGACTTCATTTTCCTCAGCTCTGTGGGATAATATTCTAGTTTCATTGGGGTTTTCAAAGAAGTCCAGAGGGGTTAAATATCCCACTTCTGCTGGATCCTGGCATCACATGCATGTGTGGGTGCCTTTATTTCCTCAGGAGTCAGAAGGGCTTCATTTGCTCCAGCTTACTTTCACTCACTAGGGTCTCACTACTGTTGCAGGAAATGATGGTGTGAAATTCAGGAGGTGCATTCTCATCCTGTGCGAGGAGCCAGAAGGCACTGTATAATAACTCTGTACACTTTTGACACTCAAAGAGTTTATGTTTTAGTCTGTCATTCCACTGTAAAAATATATTCATACATGTACATATGTGTACACGTGTATGTGCATGCCCATTAATGATGTATCTGAGCTAGCAACGTTATTCTCTGTGCTGCAGACATCTAAATTCTGAGTTTCACTGTTTTTTAGTTAAGGAAAAAGCAACATGGCTCTTCCTATCCAGGAAAGAGTCTTTAAGGAAGAGATGCACGGAATATTTCCTTTCAGCTGCTCAGTGCCTGCCAGATGATATTATACACCACCACATTACAGGTAAAATCTGATTGGGTCTCTCCTTTTCTGTCAAGTGTGTCTAAGACCTCTATGTTTACCAAGGACAGAAGGCATCTCACGTAGCCTGAGACAGTATCTAGCCTCCTTTTATAGTCAGTCAGGAGAGATAGGAACTTTCAAGATATGACTGGACCTATTTGAAGTGACAGGCATTGGGAAGAGATGAATTGCTCTCCCCAGTGCAACTTTTTCTTTGCTGTATTTAGGCAGCTGCTTCAGAGAGACCTTTACACTGTAGGTATCTGAACTGAGGTAACATGAATGCATGTTTAATGTCTATATTTTCTCAACATGAATAGGGGGATGTGCTTCAAACTTTAGAATAAAATAATACCAAGTGCTAAAAGCTGCTGGCTGGTGTGTTAGCATACTAATGAGGGATTTAGTAGCCAAAGTCACCAGACAACCTTGTTATCTCAAGTTCCTCGCAACTCTAATGTTTCTTATCTCCACTGCTCCTTGGTGACAGTGTGGAAATCTGAGTTTACCAAATTTCAGAGAGCCAAGGACTCCAGAGAAAGAATGTTGCCCCTGACTAAATAGCCTTTGACAGTGCAGGCGTGGCACAGATTATGTCAGGCTTGACTGTTAGAGTGAGTGGTACTTTGTGAGGTGATGCCAACTGTATCTCTTTGCCCTATAGAGGGGCAATCAGTGTCGGTTTGCATATTACATATCTTGTCTTTGTCTGATTACCTTTCTGAAGGGCAATTCTCTATAATAATGTCATTTACATAGCAAATGGGAAAGTTTCCTTATTAACTGAAAGAAGACTAGAAGTGGAGGAGAAAAACCAGTTAACTTTTCTCCTATGATGACAAATTGCAGATTGAAAAATACATATTTTTAAGGCATGTAGAAATATTAATTGAAAACCTGGTAATTATTTCTTATATAATCTGTGTGCACGTATCTTTCTATTTTTAGGAATTTCTGTGAATATTTATCAGCAAGTTGTCTATTTTTCTGAGGGGAATTCCATCTGGGTGAAAGGAGTTGCAAATATGTCTGATGTATCTGACCTAATGCTCTTTTATGCTGGCTGGGGGAATATTACGTCCATCTCAGTAGACTGGCTCTACCACAGAATATACTTTGTCATGAATGAAAAGGTAATGCTCTAGAGCTTACTTAATTTTTTACTTAATTTGAGCCATTACTGTGATTCATTTTACATGAGAAAATATGGTTTATATGTACATATGTATTCACAAAATACACCTATGGAAATATATTTTTAACTTCAATAATAATCACATATTTAATAATTTAAAAAATAAGGAAGACTTGAGTATCAGGTCATATTTAAAGTAAACTCCCTATGTGGAACTCTGTCTCTGTGTCTTATTTTTCTCCTTAGGACATAACTGTTTTAGTTTTAACTGCTTTGTTTTTGAGGCTGACCTCATACCCAGTATAGGCACTTTGTTTCTCCACTTGGTTCTTGTCTGGTCTGTTTGGTTCCTACTCTGCCTTAGGAAGTTGGTCAGATAACTAGTTAGTGATTATAATGCCCTTCATAATTGACAGTAGATGTTTAAGAGGGGAAGTGTTTCATACAATGATGACAGCTCTGATTGCAACGGCTTCAATCTGAGGTAAAAATGGAGATGGCAATCCTGCACTTGATTTCCTACTCATAAAACATCAATTATATTAATGGTAAGAGACTCTGCATGTATTTATGTAGTCTCCTAATGTACAAAGGACTAGAATGTTGCCCTAAATGATTAGTGGGACTTTTTTTTTTTTTTTTTTTTTTTTTTTTTTAATATTGTTGCCATGTTTTATTTTTCGCTTACTGCTCAGGGAACAGGGAGCAGGAAAAGCAGTAGTGATAAAAAGATACAACTGAGCTGCAGATGAACAGACTGATGGCAGAGAGTTCTGAATCCCAAGCTATTGCTTCCAGAATCAGAAAAGCACTTCCCTTCCCTGCCAGATCATTTTCCACGTACGGTTTGCCTAGACTGTCAAAATTGGGCTTTTCCCTCCAGCTTAGAGGTAGGAAGAGAAGATGACTGACAGATAGCTCTTTCAGGGTAAGCTTTCATGGCTGCATTTGTGCTTGTGTACAAGTGTTATATTTGGCTGACTGACAACTCAGGAGCCCAGAAGGACCTAGGATTGTGAAAGAGCTTTTCCATTGCCTGATTCCCCTGAAGGAATTTTGGGTCAGCTTGTTTGCTCATTAGCAAACACCCTATGAATGCACCACCAGTTTTTCTTCTCATTTGCCAGATACATGTCTGCCATTTAGAGAACTGCACGGTAGCTGAAGACATCACTCCTCTTTATGTGACATCTCCTAGGAAGATTATAGCTGATCCCTATAATGGGTAAGTGTCCTCCTTTGAGCACTTGGTGTCAAAGGTGCTGTAAAACTCCTCTCTAAATTTCTCCACTTCATTAGTCATCTAGGTTCCTGTTTCAAGCACTGGCATTAGCAAAACAGAAATGCAGACTATGAAACAAGTGGAACAAGAGTGGTGCCATGCAGTGTTGTTTTCTGCACTCTTCTTCTTAGGGTGTTAGCAGAGGAGATAAAGCATTTCCAGCACAGAAATTTGGGTTTCAGAAATTTCATGCTTTTATGGATATGAATCTCTGTGCATTTTAAATGTTCATGCTTAACACTTGAAATATTATGAAAGAATATTTACCAATAATCTGCTATCAAAATTCTCAGAAAGTAAAAATTTATGTGCCTACTTCTTGGAGTACAGCATATACATATTAATACTGCCAAAAGCATTTTTCTGTTTTACATAAAAACAGGCACATCTCTGAGCTGTTAAAATATTTGTGTGTCACTTACAGAGTGCTTGCACTGTAGTTATTTGAGTTTATTTTGCTCCATGGCCAGTTATATTTTCTGTCTCCTGGAGGATGGCATATACAGAGCAAACCTTCCACTCTTTCCTGGCACTGCCTCCACAGCTTCACCAGTAGTGAAATCCAGTTCTCTGAGAGCCTTCATGATCAACTTCCAATCTAAGAGACTCATTTTCTTCAACAAAACAGAACGTGCCTTTGTGTCAGGTTTTCTTGATGGTTCAGAATTTGGCATACTGCGATCACACGTGCCATTTAATGACGTGGAGAGCTTCGTTTATGAGGATAATGCATTTACAGTCACAGATGGCTCTGCAGTTTTCCATGAGGAGGTCTCTCCAGGAAGTTCTAGCTTCAATGAGTATACTGTGGACTGCAGTTTGGCGAATCCAGAATACTTTGGCTTTGGCAACTTGATTTTCTATGGGGCATCAGCTCAACCTTTTCCTTTACCAACTACTCCTCATCTTGTCATGGTGTTATTTGGATTGGACCAAGCTGTGATCAGCTGGAGACCACCTGAACACAGTATTGGAACCAGTAAGTTCAGTTGTTTTTCCCTGAAAGTCCACTCCTTTTTTTTATAGAAGAGTAACTTTCTGGTTTGCCTTTTCTTGATTTGAGCTTTAGTGAGTTCAATTGCAGGTCCTCATAGAAGCTGTGGAATTACCTCAGTTTGAAAAATGTAAGCCATAATTTGCCAATAAAACAGCCAGATGGACTGTCTAAATTGATACAAGTGTATATTGGTAACTGATCTGTCCCTCCAAGGATTTTAAGCAAGGCTTCATCTTAAGAATGGTGTGGAGTAGCAATAATGTTGGTTGCTGATATCACACAGAACACGCGTGCCAGAGAACATGCATGCCAGACTTTTGATCAGTGACTGTGCTGTGGTTTCTCTCCTCTGTGTATGAGTATAGAACCAGCAAAAAATTACCTGGTTGGGGAAAATTTTGGTGCTTCCACCTTCATTCTTCATGGGGGATTGAACAACTGCTTTGGTTAGTCCCAGAGGTGAAGAATGTACATTTTAAATTTATCCCTCTCCCAATTCCCCTGATATTGGCATTTTTGAAAGGAACCTCCAATATACCGTTTTCTCAAAGAATGTGTATCATCTGTTGCAACCATCTATTCTGTAATAACATGACTATTTGCTTCTCACAGGTTTATCTGCGTGGCAGAAATGGACCTATGATGTGCAAGTGTCATCTCAACACCCATTTGAGGAGAAATGGGTTGTCTCGAATATTAGCAACACGAGGCTCACAGTGAAGAGTCTGGCCAGCTTCAGAGTGTATGAAGTGTCAGTTAGAGCTGTGTCTCCTGCTGGTGCAGGGCCATGGTCAGAGTCATTTAGAGGCACAACTTTAGAAGAAGGTGAGAGTTGCTTTGTCACATAGGAAAAATGAAGAATGAGTTGTGTATACGGATTTCCACCTGGTGAGGCCCAGGCTGTGGGCAAAGACTGCAAAATAAGGGGACACAGAATGCTTTGTCTTAGAAACACTAAAGAACACAGGATAAATAAATTTGTTTTCAGTCAAAGTATTCAGATTCTTCAACTAGTATAATGGTATTAAATATTATTTATGCATTCATTATTGCTACTTATCTACATTTTTCTAATGCAAATACACTATCAAACACATTATTTGATACATTATCTAGTGAACAGTATGAGAGATGTTATTCCTTTCCTGTGCTCTGTAAAGAACTTTCTATGATGAAGTGGTTTGCACGCTTGGGGGTTAATGACAGTTCATGGAAAAGTGCAGCTCACTAAGTGCTGAAAATCCTTGGTTTGAGCATAGATAATGAGAGGAAATGGATGTGTGAAATGTCTGAGATTTGTAGGTCTTTGGAATGTTGTTTGAAACCTTGTTCACCCATAATAACCTATGGCTGAGGGGAAAATACCTTTCAGTTTAAGGTGCTGGACTGGCTCTTAAGATTAGGGGGGACTTTTGCCTGACCTTGGTAAGGCCAGGTGAAAATGCACAGTGGTTTTTAAGCATCTAACAGGATTTCAGAATGCCTTATTGTTCTGTATCTAAACCTGCCCTCAACCTCTGAGTTTGTCAAATTATGATATATTTGTGCATTTCTTTGTCCATTATTCCTAAGGAATAAATGGTAAGGGTGCTTTTGTAACTTTTCAGAAACAATAACCCCTGTTACTGAAATACAAATATTATACCTAAATTTCTTCTTGGTGTGCAGAACGGCTGTTTTCTTTCTTTATCAGCTGAAGAAGATCCATATATTTTGGCAGTGGGGTCTGAAGGTCTCTGGAAGCAGCGATTGGATAGCTATGGGCCAGGAGAACTCCTCTATCCTCATATAGGGAACATTTCAGGTGAATACTAAACAAATTGCATGCTGCTGCCACAAACTTGTAGGTATTTTTTAGGTTTCCATAAATTTCATCAGCAGAATCGAAAGACAAGAGTTCTTATTGCAGCAGTCTAGACTTGAATGTAGTGCAGTGCAGTGCAGTGCAGCAGCTTCACTGAGCCAAGCCTTGTGCTCATCTTCTTCTATTTTATGAGTCAAATGAATCCCTAGTGAAACCCTACTGACATCACCACAGCTACAGCAGAGCTAAAATCAACTCTCTGACCTGAATAGTTATGTCTCCAGCATCCCAGTATATGCTTGTCATGCATTTACAGTCATCAGGGCTTTACAGTCATCATGTAATATCTATGTATATTGTATTCCTATAAAAAAATATCTCTCTTCATGTTAGCTGAACCTAACTGTGCATTTGTACTGATTTTTAAAATGCTGAAGTGTCTGGCTGCTTTCTATTCTTTAAAAAATATGGGGGGTTTATTTGCATGTTTGTGAAATGCTTATTATCTTCCTTCTTTTTTTCTTCAAGACCTCGATTGGTATAATAACACTCTTTATTGGATTAATTCCATGGGGGAAGTTCAGACCTGGTCATTGAACAAAAGAACTGAGAATACTTATGTACCTGATGTCAGAGATGCAAGGATGTTGGCATTTGATTGGTTGGGTCAATGCTTGTATTGGGCTGGCAAGGCAAATACAGTAAGTACAGTTGCACTTCTTAAGAGAAAAAACCTTCCATTAAGTCAACAATAAAAAACTGTAAGGCAGAATTTAGAAAGATAATCCCTACTTCTTGCAACCCGAGATGCATTTAGACCTTTGCTATGGTAGTGTAGAACAAGGTGGCCTTTCTTACCTTATGTGATTTTCCAGAGTTACACAGAAGTTTGGGGTAAAATGTTCACTGATATTCACTAATCCAGGATAGAGAATTTACCAGGTGCAAAAAAAGGCAAATCAACCATGCTATCAACAGTTTTGTTGGATTCAACATTGTAAAAATAAGAGAATATAGTGAAAATGGAGGCCACCAAACTGATCTCAGCTAAGAAGTAGATGGACTTTATTTTAATCAAATTTGACACTATTTGTTTATACTGAGATGTTCAAGACTGACCTATGTACTGTGATATTTTGCAGATCACTGCAGTTAAAAAATAATTACAAATGCACTTTGTACACTCTTATATCAGGAACACTGACATGTGAATTACTTAAAAGGTATCTGACTTCAAAATTGTAGTGCTAATTTATGCAGTGCTGTCAAATTATGCCTTTCATTTCTTGTAAGTGCAAAGTCAGAAGCTGTTTTAAAAACTGGAGCTAGAAGGCCAGATTTCACACTGCCTTGCACCCTCATTTACACTTGTGAATAGTGAATATGAAGTGGGTGAGAAACTCTGTCAGACAGAAGGCTGCCAAAACTGGGAAAACGAAAGGGAAAAGCTATTTCAGCTTTTTTCTTTTGTTACTTTCTGGCAAAAATTAACTAATAATTTTGAGCTATTCTTCATCCTTATACTTTGAATTCAAAAGGTTTAGGCTTTGAAAGCCTAAGGCTTGCACAGGCTTCTGATAAACAGCCATGGAAAAGTCACAAGTGTATACTCGACTGACCATGGCTGTTGATTAAGGTATGATGCTAAAAGCAACTCTTTTGTCCCTAGATATACAGAAAATCACTGCTTGGGGGCCATATGGATGTTGTGGCTCATGTCATGCTCCCAGTGAAGGATCTAGTAGTGGATTCAGTAAATGGCTATTTGTATTGGGCCACAATGTATTCAGTGGAGAGCACAAGATTGAATGGAGAGGAGTATCTGATGTTGCAAGAGCAGCTACAGTTTTCTGGCAAACAGGTGACTGATTTTTTTTTTTTTTGAGTGATGGGGGGTGGGTTGGTGTGTGTTTTAGTATTTAGATCTCTTGAATATAGTCAGTGGTCATGGTTGCCAAAATTGACATTTTATGACCAGAAGAATAACGTGACTTACTTGCAATATTTTTGTATCATTCTGAGAATAGGGTAAGAATTACGTGATGTAATAGCTGTACTAAAACTGTGGCTCAAAATTCTGAAGTCAGATGCTTGCAACAAAATGTGACATTAGAGATCTCCTTGAGGTTGTAATATTGCTCCTTCCGATATGTGAAAGGTACTTGCTTTTCCTCAAACGATTCAAGTCTAATGGTCATTTCCATCTTTCACATCAAAATAAGTAGGCATAGCTTCATAGCATCCTGCCTATTTTGTGAGTTGCCCGGCTTGCAGGTCCTGACACGGCCAGTTTTGGGGCTAGACACTTGCCAGGGTCATCAGATTTGCACTTCAGGCTGCAGAGGTGCTGCTGTAGAGACAGGCTTTGCCTGTGGTGATGAGAGAGGGCGGATGGCAGCTGGTGCCATACTTACACTCAGCACAGCTGGTCCGTGCTGAGGCCTGGCACAGCTCTGCTGTTTCTGCCACAATGCTGAGGAGGGTGCCACTGACAGTCTCCATCCTGCCTCATCCTGTCTCTCCCGTGGTGCCAGGAACGGCAAGTCCCATACTTGGAGAATTGCCAAGGGTCTCCTCTCTCAACCCACCCCATCTTCTCTTTATCCTTTGCCCAAGTCAGATGCAGGCTTGGTCCCAGATTGGTGCCTCTTTCTTCGCTCCAGGCTCATGGGGAACTCCAGAAGGCTGTGAAGAGCAGAGCAGCTCCTCAGGGAGAAAGAAAGGGAGCTTCTTACAAGAGTGATTAAAGACATTGGACAGTATAGGGGGAATAAAGGGGATAGGAGATTATCATTTTAGCTGTATTAGGGTGGAATATTCCTCCTACATGCAGGAGTAGGCTGGTAGAGGGCAAATAGAGATGCCATTCTCACCCGTGGCTCATCAAAGACCCTACAGTTTGAGGGAATTCATTAACTCCTCTTCCCCACCTGAAGACATTTTTATGTGCTCTGAGGCCTGCACAAACAACCTCTGTATCTCTGCTGATCTTTCCCATGCCTTTTCTTTTGCTTTCACCCTCTCTGAAGCCTATCAAGTCTCTTAAAACCTTGATTCACTGCTGGTTCCTCATAGATCATTGTTGTCTTCTCCAAATCCATCCTGTCTCTGCCTCCACATAGGATTTGTCTTCATTTTTCCTAGTCAGGATTCAGTGTTGCCTATGCAATGAAGGATCTCTGAGACTGAATATTTACTTCACGAAAAGAGGTAATATCCCTCCCTCCCTCTTTCCCACCTTCCCTCTGTTTCTTTCTTCCCTCCCTCCCATGTACCTGGAAGAAAAGTGATGGACGACCCAATTCCCTGGCAATGAATCCCTTACTCTTTTAAAAGGGACTTGAGAACTTTGGGAATCGGTGCATTTGGGACTGTAGACCCAGTGTGCCTTTGAACCTTTTCCAGGCTGTGTCCTGAGCAGGTCAGGACAAGGGACTGTTCCATCTACTGCACTGCTTTTACTCTATGGAATCTCTCTCGAGGGGAGAGCTCAATGCTCTTCAGCTCAAACCACAGCCTGCGTGGGCTTGTACCCTCTGTCCTGAGGGCTGGAGCGAGGCATAGTTTGACTGCCACAGAACAGGTCAGCACAGATATATTATCTGCTGCAACAGCTTTCTTTAAAACACAGCTCTTGATAAAGAAGCCTTTGTTTTTATTCCATCTGTGATACAATTTGTGTTCCCATCTTACCTGATGCCAGATTCTCTGTTAAAGACCCACTACAGTTTTACAGACCTATCTTTTTTGGTTAGCTTTATATCATTCCCTGGAACATTTCATTTTCCTTTCCCAGAGGAAAAGAGAATGCTGTTTCTCCAATTATTAAAAAAAAGCCAGGCCTGGTTTAGCCCATGAAAGGGAACTAACATTCAGAAAGACCAGCTGATCTCACAGGTCTGTAACATTCCTGAGGGCTTGGGAAGAAGGAAAGCTTTTTCTGGTGTGGCACCTACTCTGCTTGTAAACCTTAATACAGAAGAAATGGACAACTTCTGTACATGGCAGAAATGCCTGTGCTGCAAAGGGTCAAATACCTTCCAGTATTAGCCTCCCAACTCTCTGTTGAAGCTGGCTGGTGTGGACTGTCTTCACAGGAAAATATATGCTGTGCAAGCTCAATGGCACACCTAGATTTATCACACATCTTCCGAAGTATCTGTTTCAAAGGACCCACAACTTGTAGCTTGTCCTAAATGGTGAACACTACCTTCCTTGTCCTTCTCTTTTGATTCACTACCTGCTTCTCTTAATCGCCTCATGCTAACCTCAAATTTCTTGTTCCTCTTTTTTCAAGAACCTTGGCAGCAATAAGACTGCTTGTCTGCTCCTGTCATTTTTTTTCTGCACCTTTCTCTATGTCAGTGATATCAGCCTTCAACCATCCACTTATTCACACCTCCTACAAGCAAGCATCTCCTCTCCTGATTCTCTGCTGCCCTAATCTATGCACTGACTTCCTGAACTCAACCTCCTGCTGTGATGCATGCAGGAAAAAAGCCAATTAAAAATGCCTAGATTGAGAAGTGACCAGTTATAATGTACAGGTGTTTGTTGATTAAAATAAACCCCAAAAGAAACCCATCAGAAAAAGAAGGGCAGCACAACATTCTTTAATAGCAGTATTATTGAGCTGGTCCTATTGTCTCAGTATAAATATGCGAATATATGTTTGCACAAGTACTAACATGTATCTGCCTTCTTTATCCTGGAAAGAGCACTTCTTACCTCAGTATTAAAACACAGATGTAATCGTTAATTGTTGTTACTCAACAGTTAAAGCATATTTTCCATATAACTTACTGGTATTACTTTTGGCTTGAGTGCTAGGAATAGAAATGGAAAAGACTACTGTGAAAACAACAGGTTTCCTAAACGGATATGAAGGCAGAGCTTTGAAAGTCTAATTTCTTTGGCAGGAACTAGAATCTTTTATGAGAATTATTTTATTTTTCAGTCAGCTGTTTAGCTTAGCTAGTGTGTATTGACACAGCTTGATTGATTTTAGCAGAGTTATTCTGGCTTACACCAATTTAGGAACTGGCGTAGAATTTCCAGAGCACTTAGTAAGCCATTTATGCTGTACAATGGCTGGAACAAAAGTAATTTGTAAGGGAACTGCAAAGTGCACCATATGGAAGGGGCCAGGACCCTCTGGGTGTTGTGTCTTAATATTTCTAGTCAAAGGGTATTTCAAATAGGTACATTTATACTGTATCATATGATGTTAAGTTACATTGCACCATCACAACTACCTAATGTAGAAACTAATACTTCTCATGAACTGGGAAAAGTTTTTCTGTTTTTGAAGCATAACGGAAGGGGAGATATTAAATTACTGCCTGACTCCTGAAGATGAATAGTATTCGCCTTTTATTAATGGTGATACCAGGGATTAGGAGAAAGAAAATGGACACACCTATGAGAAAATGTAACAGTTGCAGAAAGAAAAAATGGGCCAAGGACAAAAAGCCCAAGTGTTTAAAGAAAGCAAGATAAATTCAGGAAGATGTCATTTGGTGTTGAGCATAGGAGGGAGAATAGGTAAACAGGATAAAATATAACGTGGTTGACTAAATATACACTCAGGCACATACATGCTGTGAGATATTTTTAACGGGACAACCTACGGGAGCAATCATTCAAACCTTGATTTTCTGACATACAATGTCAACAGAAATATGTCAAGAATGTGATTACATAAGGAGCAACAGACAACTAAGTGATATAGCATTTGCTTTCCTGTCATCATCTTCTGCAGTTTATTAATGAAGAGTTAGGAAGAAAAAAAAGGCTGTTCCACTTACATCCATAATGGAAATTTAAGCTTATAAAAGAATAGCTACAACTAGTGTTTGGATGAGAAGTTTGAGAGCTTCTGGAAAACATGTTCAGAGAGGCCCCTAACAACTTGTAAGCTGTGCTAATGATATAGCATGGACTAAACTTGATAACATTTAGCAGACTAACTTGTGGAACCAAATTCTTTTTTATTTGCAGAACAGATTATTAGATGTTTGATTTCTATTACTGTTGCATATGGTATTGAATCTGTTGTTTACTGCAAAAGCAAGAAAGATCTATTTTTGTATATTAGATCCTATTAAAAATAAACAAAATATCTTGCACCTCACTTAAATGAAGGTAAAACATTGAAAAAATGAACAGGAAGATTGTTTAACTTTCTGCACACCTCCTCTTTTTAAAATAATATATTATCTACTAAAATGTAAATATTTAAAGTTCCTGCTTAATGAAATATATCAATCAAAATTTTGAGCCTATTTTCCATAAGTAATGCAACACATTATATATTCTATATGTAGAATCAAAGCCAGAAAACAAAGACAAAAGATCTGAAATACTTCTTTTAAAAGATGATTCTGACTTTCAGATTGGATATCAACCACCTGTTTCAGACAAAGATTGTTAAAATGCTGGAGGTGTTCTACAGATTTTGATGGGTAATTCTATTAATCACTTGATACACTATTGCCATCCTATCTGAAATACTCAGGTAGTCCAGGGGTGAACACTGTGACAGGTGTTAATAAAATGCTAGAAAATAATCAGCTGCTATAAACAGGTGTACACCAAGCATCTGATTATTTTCTAGAGCTACACTGTTTTGCGTTAGAATAAACATTCATGGTAGTAATGTTATTTTTGCCAATAAATACCCACGCATGAAGTTGTCTAGACAACAGTTATGCCTAAGGGCTTTTACCTCAGAAGTGAAGATGTGTTCAAATTGCCATTTGGACTGTTTTTTTCTTAGGTGGTTGGTTTAACTTTGGATCTCACCCAAGGTTTTCTTTACTGGCTTGTGCAAGATAGTCTATGTTTAAACCTATACAGAGCTTCTCTCTGCAAAGAACGGTAAGTAAACGTACACCAGAGTTAAGAAAGTCCGTATATTCTAGCCTCTGTGATACTGTTAAAGAAAAAAAATTGTCTGATGCTGAACGCACTATTTACTAATTTCACAATGAACAAAAAGAAGAGCTAAGGATCACAGCTGGCTGATTGCAAACTACATGTTGAGATGGTTGGTCTTACAGTGAGAGAAACGCAGTGTGGAAGCTCAGCTTAACTGAGATCACGCTCATTAATATTTAGACTTAGCTTTAGGAAGTATTCACCATTTATTGTCTATTTTATCTTGGCATTTACAACATCTGACAGTTTCCAAGTGCCTAGAGCTCTGTAACTTGTTCATCTTGCGTGAGCTCAGGACTCAAACTGACACCACTTTCTGATCTGAGCAATCAGTACTCAGCAGGCTTTCGTCTTGATCATCCTGAACATGAAATGGCTGCATTATTCCTAAAACATGAAGTTTAAAAGGACAAAACATAACAAAACCATGTTTATGGATTAGCTTGAATGCGTACTAAAACCTTGAGAAAATAGATAATTTGTTCTCTAAGTGCCAAGTGTATGATGAGTGGTAGTTTGTGAAACTACAATTTTCCTCCTTTCCATGTGGAGAATGCCACTTTTTTCTTTTTTCAAGCATCAGATTAAACTTCTTAAACTTACCTGAACAGCATCTGTATTTACACGTGCTTATAAAGTAGGATGGCTTTTTGTGGAATCAGCTGAATTTTCTGACTTATTTTAGACTTGCTATGATTAATAGTAAATACTTAATCAAAATATGTTGATTAGTTTTAGCTGGAACTTTCAGCCCCATCATGAACCAATTGGCCACCATAAATCATTGTGCCTGACATGCCAGAATACAGAGATTAGAAGTAATCCATCCTAATGGACCTGATGATGTGTCAAAGCTTTTCCAAATTTGTTTTGGATAACATGTGTCTAAGCTTAAAGACATTTTTGAGATGGCAAAATGATGCCTCCAACAACATAGTTAATCTCTTATACAGAAGATAAATTGGGACCTAAAAAGGCTTTTAAGTTTTGACATACAATATACAAGGCAGATTAAATCATCAGTGATCCCAGTCGAGGAAAATATTAATAGAGTTTAATAAATAAAAGAAGGAAACTACCAGGGTCAAATTCACCTGCTATAATGGAGTGGAATGTATATTATTCTGTAAAGTAGACTCTGTTTTGGGAGCCCCTGGTGGCCTAGTGGTTAGATCGCAGGACCTTCACCGCCAAGGCCTGGGTTCGATTCCAGCCAGGGAT